>OX463841.1:25795125-25857992 GCA_949825065.1 Odontocerum albicorne | reverse complement strand
TATATATATATATATATATATATATATATATATCATCACGCTGTCATTTTCTGGGTAGGCAGATATACCAGATCTCCATATTACTCTATCCAAACACACAAATTTTACATATTCCGTATTCATGCATCATGCATAATTTTTTATTCTTTATACTACTTACTTTACTTTCTATCAAAATCTGGTAAACTTGATCGAGTCTTATTTTCCTCAGTCTTCCTCTTCTAAGCACCCCTTGCACTATGTACTATCAATCTTGTACTATCTTAGTCCGGTTAAAAATACTTTAAGGGTTCACGTTTCGTGGCTTGGAAATAATTACTCAATTAATTTGAGAGTTAACTATGCATGATTTTTAGTTTCAAATTTGAAAATACAAGCATTTGTGTCATTTTAAATATTACAAGCTGCAGTACAACAAATAAAATATTTGAAAAGTTCAAGAGAAAACCTTTTTCAATCATCGATGTTTTCCTTTTCCCCTCGCGCGCAGCTTCGCTCGAGATTTAATTAACATTACAGATAAATTCTCTGGCGTCGACACTCCATTGTAACTAAGTGTCTGTCAAACGTAGATATCAGTTTAATTAAGCATTGTGTTAGTTGTTTAACGGGAAGACGTTTCGCTGTGGAGACATGTTTGCATACAGCTTGCTTTTACAACTCCTCATTTTCATGGTTTTGTTCAATAAAAGCTAATTAAATCGTTTTTATTTTAATATCAGTATTAACATTAACCGTTCAATCAATCATTCCATTACATTCTACGGCAAAGTTTAGTAATCAAAGTCATCTTAGAGTGAATATGTTTCGATATGGCATCTATTAAAAAGCCTTTTGAAGGTTTCAATGTTATTAATCACGGTCATACTAAAATGTGACGGAACATTGATTGCTTGGTATGCTATTTGATAAGAAACTCGCATAGAAAGGATACACCTATAATTTAGCGATCAAAAGGACGTCGGTTCGGATCTCACCTGCGAAAAAATATTTTTATTTCATCGTCCGTATTTGACGCAATATTTTCTCAATTATCAAACTACACGGGATATGTTACGAAAGCTAAAGATATTTTTAATACGTTTTTGTACTGACAATCTTGATATGTTAAAAGCTTTTTTAAAAGAGGAAACTTTTAACGAAATGCACAATTGTCCGTCAAACATTGTGAAAGGTTTATCAACCACGATGGAAATCTCCTTTCAGGACCTCGATTTCGTTTAATTTTTTATCGATTTTTTTATATACAGGATACGATATAATTAGTCCATCCATGGCTGTGCATGACATGCGTTAAATAATGATGTTTTTCGGATTTAAATAATTCTAATGTGTTTTTAAGATTATTTATAATTCTAGATTTCTGATTTTGCCTAGTTCTCGAGCTCGTCGTTGAGGAATCTGTCAGTAGAGATATAAATGGATTTTTTGACGCATCAGTTTGTGAAAAAACGCTTGAAAATAAAATCAAAAGCAAAATTCCTATCGCAGATAACCATTAATCGTGCATAAAGTAATTCTAATTCTTTATGGTTATTTGACGTGGACATATTAATTCATCAGTATTTGAAATTATTTTCCTATACGTATTTTAAAACTATTAGCTGTAAAATTGCGATTTATATCTTCATGCGACATTCCTTCTTTTTAGAATTACAAAACGTTAATTTTAACAGGTTTTCTACTGGATGAAAATCAGCTTCTTCTTCTTAAACTTTCTATAGACTCAAGAGTCTGTTACTGCAGGATTATCTCTCCAACGTTTCGGGGGTCTCCCTGGTGGACGCCGTCCATCCGGCACCCCATGCAGAGATATGTATGAAATTCATGTAGAATTCATTCTCTGTACATGTTGGTACCAGTATCGTCGACGCTGTCGTCCCCTGTCAACTTCGACTCCGAAAATCAACTTCGACTTCGTAAAATAAATGTTCATAACAATTCGAGTTTAAGCTCGAAGAAAAATGGTGTTATTTTTTTTATAAAACTATACTAACTTATATAAAATTGTCTTCAATATTTTAAAACATGTAGAACGCGGGTTAAATGACTTCTGCACTCATACATACGTCTAAATATGAGTGCGACAATGTGAATACTTCACCCTAAGAATTAGTTTCGCCAAGAAGGACATTGGTACCAGCTGAAGGGGCGGAGCTGATTAGGGGGTGGCCGGGGTTAGACATTCTTTCATCAGGATGAAGTGCGTATACACGGAACAGGCGAGGAATAAAAAGTCAGGTGGGTAGCTTTATTAAAAAGGTGGAGAAAAACATTATGAAAAAATGTTTTGTGATGATGACAATATATGATTGAGAAAATGGTAAAAAATTTGATGAAAAAATATTCCGATAAAACCATGCCAAATAAGTATCTGTCTTTTCAACACATTTACGAAAAAACTTTTTTAATAAGAGTGGAAATACTGTACCAGCGACATGCTTCGAAAAATCAAGAAAATAAATGAGTATCAAGACCATTTTACTTGTAAAAGGAGAGTTGTGCGATGATATCTCATTTGTAAAACTTATGTTTTTTCTGTTCGACATATTGTATTGTGTTGCCTTTGTTTCTTTCCCTTCACTAAAAATTTAATCGAAAGTTGACTACCGGCCTACCTCATGCTCATGCTAGTGTTCAAATAATCATTAAAATAATCACCTATTATTATACAATTAATAAATATAATATTAATTAAACTTCGTGTATTGTTTATTTTACTCTACGAAGGGAAAAACATTTTTTAAAAGTCATATAATTATTTTTCTTGATATTCATCAAAAAATTAAATAAACCAAATGATCTTTACTTAAAGAATATATTTTAAGAATGTAGCAAAAAAGTAAAAACACTCAAGTAGTAAACAATTGCTATAATGTATGAATATATGATTTCATAATTTAAAAAAGAAGGAAATGGAATTTTAAAATTTACCTTCGAGTCGATAGTTGTCGTGGATTGGCGGCTAGTTTTCTCGATTTATAGATCTGAAAATCAATAAACAATATTTTGTTAATAAATAAATCTAATAAATCATCCATAACAGAATTATAATAAGTCATCGTGTGTTTTCAGGTATTTTATCGGTAATGAAAATTTCTTCATAAATAAAACAAATAATTAAATGATATAACAGCCAACTTTCAGCAGTGAAAAATAATGACTTATTGGGTTAGGTTTTCAGGAATTTAGACATAAAGATTGTTTTTTTTTTCAGATTTATTTGATTAAAACCTTTGTTTATCTGTAACCTGTAAGTTGTTTCACATAAGTCACGAGTATAACAGAACAACTTCACCGTTATGTAAGCAAAAAATACGCTCTTATAGTACGAATTTATATCACTTATAAGAAGTTTAAAAAAACATTCTAGAATTGATTTGTTGACTATGGTTCAAGTCAAAAATGAAACTAGATGACTTAGAAAAAAAAACGTTTAAAAAATATTATCGATATAAGAGTAAAATACCTGAGAGATAAGGTGAAGATGTTAAATCAGAAGTGATATGCGAACACGCATAAATTTAAAATAAAATAAGGTTTCAAATTTCAGGGGAAAAGTAGGCAAATGAAATTTGGAGCATTTGAGCGCGGGTGGTTGGCGAAAATCGAGCGTAATGAGATTTGACGAGAAATCGTGCGCAGTTTCCTATTGATTGGAAATACCGACATATATGAAAATATCAATATGCTTACCTGCCCTTACCATCACGCCGCGTGCCGTGTATCTGATCTAACTGATAGGAGGAAGGAGGTTATTCAATTTACTTTCTTAGAAAAATTTCACTATATGCAAAATAATACATTGTAATTTGTTTAATCAAACACTGTTTATTCCACTTTTTGTAACGGTATAACCCTACCGGTTTCAAGGCCTTCACGTCATCATCAGGGGGGGGGGCGCAAACAAGACTCATCATAAGAGGAATAAATAGTGTTTGATAAAACAAATTACAATGTCTTTAAACCTCCACAATGTTAATGCTTTAACTATAAACAACATATAAAATAATATAATTTAATAATTAAAAAACATACATAGACACCATTTCCCTATCGATGTAGGCCGAGAGGAGAGAGCGCAAGACTCCACTATCGACACACTTCCTTTGCCTCATACACATCCATAAAATCATCATAGAACTCCTACGATTGTTCTGACTATTTCCATGCTTACTCATGTGGTTCTTAATCCGAAGGCTCGACTAACATGACCGAAGAGAGTGTTATCTTCTGGCCACAGTGTTAAATTAATATTTAGTTTTATTTCGTTTTTTTTTTGAGAAACCACGCAATTTTAATACTTTGATTAAAAAAAGATTATAATTATTAACTTAAAATGATCAACTCGTTAATAATTCTATTTCATTATATACACGTACGTACTCGAAGACAAACATTCAAATATGTGTTTTTAAAAGATTGAGGAACAAGTGATAAAAGCGGATATAAAAAGAGAAAATAAATGGTGCTTCCCTAGATTTCATATTTCGGTTTATAGTACAACACATGACTTCGGTAAACGTAGAAAACTTAAAAGGAAATCAACGCTCTGTCAGGAAATTCTAAATCAATTTTGATATTTCTTTTCCTTTATGAAATTAGATTATATTTTAGGTGAACTTTTTGTCTTGAATATTTTTGAACTGAAATTATGCAAATTAACCATTTATATACAAAATAGCAATATGGGGAATGTAGATAAATTAGCTTGTATACTCAACGAAATAATAAAGCGATTTTCATAACGATGAAAAGTAGTGCCGGCTTTTATAATAGCAATGCATTAACATCATATTCAATAAATTAAGAATATTGAAATTTCTTCAAGATTAATTAATTAACTATTTACTCATCAAAATAATATAGCAATTTTAATAAAGATAAAAAGTAGTGCCGGCTTTTATAATAGTAATGCATTAACATCACATTCCATTAATTAAGGATATTGAAATTTCTTCAAGATAAATTAACTAGTTTATTCAACGAAAGAATAAAAAAATTCTTATAAAGATAAAAAGTAGTATTGGCATTTACGAGTATAATGGCAAATGGATTAACATCATATTCAATTATGTAAGGATATTGAAATTTCTTCAAGATAAATGAACTACTTTACTCAACGAAAGAATAAACCAATTTTAATAAAGATAAAAAATAGTGCCGGCTTTTATAATGGCAAATGCATTAACATCATATTCAATTATGTAAGGATATTGAAATTTATTCAATCAGGAAGATATTGATACTTCATATCGTAGACTTTAAATGTCTTTATATTCGTACATTCATCAATAAGAAATCAACACGACAAATATTATATATTACTTGTAGTTCAGGCATTAACACTGTGGAGGTTAAATACATTGTTATTTTGTTCAAGTCACCACTATTTATTCCACTTTATATAACGGTATAGCCCTACCGGATTCAAGGTTTTCACCTCATCATCAGGGGAGCACAAAAAAAGTATTGTTTGTGCTTCCCTGCTGATTAGGTGAAAACGTTGAAAGCGGTAGGGTTATACCGTTATATAAAATGGAATAAACAGCGTTGGACTAAACAAAATTACAAAGACTAATATTAATTTTACTGCCTTTATTTTACTCCTGAGGTAGACTGTTTAGGCTTACCGTCATATTTATTTCTTCGTGAAATGTATAAAATAGAAGAAAGAATCAATATCTATATTACTGAGTATGAAGAAATTCTTAAATTCTCTAGGAACTTTTTGCGCTATCTTGCGAATTTTGTGAGGTATTATAATTTGAATTATTAATCATATAAATTATAGCAAATCAATGTAAAAAGCTTTAAAAATTAGAAAACAAATTTTTGGTACAACTTCTGTTGGGCCGATATTATTTTCAGTCACGTCGAATGTTCTTTGGTCTTTTTCAGAGTTTGAACGCGTGAGAATATCTCAGGTGGTGGTAGCGGAAGAGGGTAATGAAGGGAAAGTTTGTTTTAGGCAAAGAAATGAGGCTTTCGCGGGAGCTCAATGGTCGAAAAACATCCACCGAGGCGACGCGGCTATTTTAGGAGCTTAGTGATAATGCGTTGGCGCAATTTACATGCCATTTTTGAGGCGAAAAATTTAGATGCTTTTCAGAAGTTTCGCTCTTGTTAATAAAAGTGTCACGGTGAAAATATTATTACTCGACGCACCTTCAAGGATGCTTTGTAAAATTTTAATGATGTTATCGACGTATTTTTTGCTTTGTTAAATAATACTAAAATAAAAATTATTGTGATAAATATGATTATCATCAAAACATGATATTTTTTTTATTTATTCACTTAAACTAAAAATTCTCTTCGTTCTATCAAGAACAAAAGGATACCAAAAAACGCCTTCACCCAGGTAGGTCTACAGTCCAACAATCCACGTTCTCCAACATTTGGCCAAGCCTCTATTAAGCGATCATTTACGATATAAGAATATGTAGTATGTCAATGTACGATAGATTACAGAATATAGTTATTAAGGATGAATTTGAACTAAGAACTGTTATGTCAATTAAGAGGAACAAAAAGCACTAACAGGTGGTTTGGGAAATTATAATGAATCAGTGAAGAAAAACATAAAACAAATTTATAATAAGAACATAAATTGGAAGCATGATAAAGGAAGAAAAAAAAAGTATTTTGGGTGAAATTAATGCCATTCTGAAATAAGGAAGTATGTGAGAAATAGTTGGAATAGAGACACGAAGGAGCTGAATAAGAATCTGGAGGACAAAAAATATGTCGTGATCAAAAATGTTAGTGATATACTTACATAGCTTACATCGACAGGGAAATTGCGGGATGGTATGTATGTAAGTAATCAACTATTGGTTTCATACACTCGTACTCGTATATGGTATACTCGTACACTTACGTTTATTTTAGTTCCCAAAATAAATTACGTAATATTCTAAAATGATTTCTTTTGGAAAATTATTTAACTTCTTTAATTATTGACGTAATATGAGAAAATTATTATTGACATGAAATAAGTATTTTTGAACATGAACAACTGAAAAACAAAAACGAATACTATGATCATACCTATCATTAAATCTTAAAGAAAATAACTTTATTTTTTAAACAAATTTCAAACTCACAATATATTAGTCATTTACAGTGCATACGTTATCTTCTGTTAGACAAAACGATTTGACAAACGCTTAAACTTGTGATAAATAGAAATATTTGCTAATTATCTAGCAATCGCGAAATGCCATCATATTTCTGAAACTCCATTATTAATATTAATGAACATTTCACCAAAGCGGCTAGGTTTCCATCCCAGTTGAAAGTGCTGAAATAAATTAACTAAACTGAAAAGGACTCATTATCATAATATTTAACTGCCATCAAACTGTTCCAAAAATACGAGAATCTTTCTTCAAACTATAAGATAATTTGGACTGAGTGTTTTCTTTACTTCTCACGATGTTTTTCAGCCCTTTAGTTCCGCATTGCGCAAAGGACGACTGTAAAGACGAGTTTGATTATCTTACAAAACGGATTAGGCCGAGATCCCTGAAAGAAGAAACAAGCCTGAGGAAGGCTTTAGTCCTCCACAAAAATATTTTTGATCACTAAATAAGGGTCTCTCTTCAAACTGTGTACAAATGAAATAATTTGTTTTCACTCAACGAATGATTTTACATTCTATGACACTGCATGGAAGAGTTGGTTCTTCTGACGATAAACATCAAGTTTTAATGGAAAATACATTTCATTGAATTAAAGGAGTAATTCAATGAAATTTATTCTAAATACAACTTTCACATTTTATAAGGACGGATAAAATATAAAAGACATAAAATTATTCCTATTAACGTATTTAACATTATTATTGTATTTTTTTTGTAACGAAGTCACATTGCAAATTCAAAAACTTCCAATAGATTACTTCAAAGATAAAGGAAATCACCCGTTTGTGTATTCATTCGAAGCTTTGTGTCAAAATAATTTTTTTATTGATGCGTTACTTGACAAACTTTACTTTTGAAAAGAAATTATGAAATAAATGCATTTTGATTACATATGAATTATTCACAAGATTTTCATTAGTATCAATATTCGAGGATCGCTCTGTGGGCATTATTTCGAGTCCTGATAATCAGAATTAAAATTGATATAAATCAAAATATGTTCTAACAAGTATGCATAATGAAGTAAGTATTGCTAAAACAACTGACAATATAACCGATTATTAATTCTTAAATTTTTTCTAGGAACATAAAAATTAAACACACGTTCAATATTATTTAACATTAAAATGATAAAGAACTATCAAAGTTTTAATTTAAATAAAAAAAAAAGAAAGGGAGTTACATTAATTGAAAATCAACCGCATTAATAATGTCTAATTTATAATTTTTACTGGGTAAGTAAACATGTCGTTCGTTCGTCTGGTAAATATATGTCTAAATAGAATATAACAATTCAAAAATAAATTTCGTTTTGCGTTCATTTTTAAGCTTATCTCAATTTAAATCCATAAGATGAAAAAAAGCTTATTCATTTGATTAATGCGAATAAGTTTTATATCCCCGAAAACCAATCAATGAGTCAAGTTGACGATATAAATTGGCGAGAGATAACAACAATCTGCCATCTTACAAATTCACAATCGTATCGGATCTGCGAAGAGTGGCGATGGTCCCGTCCAACCCTCAACAATTCCGATTAATGGGTGCCGGGAGTAATTCCGAAAGATAATTTCATCCATTGCCTGAATTGTGCGAATGCTATTGTTCGCGATTTTAAATTTACAGGTATTAATCGAGCCACGTTAAAATGATTAATAATCTTTGCTACAAGCCTATCTCGGAGCGATTCTCTCATTAGGGGCGAGTCAGAATATAATCATAGTGCTAAAGAGAACATTTATGCCACGTTTTACCAGATATTCCAATATAAATGCATATTAACTTCGCAATTCATTAAGCACGTAAATTGGTAGCCAAAATACGAGGGTTTTATTAATCAATAAATTAAAAAGATTGATTTTTAATAGTGGTAATTAAAAATCATAATATTTAAACATTTTTATCGTAGGTAAAACAGTACTCTTTGTTCATTTTGGATCAATATTATTCAGTGCTTAATTTAAGTTAGAAGGTTCGAATCCAAAGGCCAACCTAAACTCTAAACTTAATCTTAACTATTTTTTAATGAAGAAATAAGTATTTAAAGTCAAATTTCGTACAAAGTTGTCATAGCTTCCTTAAATAAGAGAGTCACGTGGTATGACTACTTAGCTTTTCAGTTCAAGGAGTACTCGTATAAGATCCGACTCTGAATACAAATCACGAAATTTTAAGATAAAACTTAGTATTTGGGCCGGACTATGAATCCGGGTCTAAGCGTAAGATATTAATTTTGAAGAAAAATATTTCTTCTTTGAAATAGAACATATTTTTATTATCATTTCGACGGACAGTGGTGAAAGAGCGTATATTTGATTAGGAATCGTGGGACGTAAGGGATTTTAAATTTTATTCAAACAATATTAATTTATTAAAGGTCTCGGTTTCAGTTTAGGGGGATTTCACATTAGAATATTTTATACGAAATTACTTTGTTATTCCGCTGTACATCTCCTATTCTGCGGTTGTGAAGTATTCTACCTGAATAGAGTCGAAAAAAATTGTCTGAAACGCTCTTCATTATGAAGGCATTCATACAAATTAATGAAAAAATAAATAAAAAAGTAATAAGAGAGAAGGTAAAAATGTAATTTAAAAATATTATAATAGTAGTAACTTGTTGTTTATAGTTAAGGCATTAACGCTGTGGAGGTTTAAAGACATTGTAATTTATTTTTATCAAACACTGTTTATTCAATTTTTTTGTGACGGTATAACCCTACCGGTTTCAAGGCTTTCACCTCATCTTCAGGGGAGCACAAACAAGGCTAAATGCTGTTCGAACTGGTACCGATATAATTTCTTGGACCTAACATTATCTCGTAAAAATGACACATTTGACTTTGATATACTCGTATATAGGAAAAATACATATTCAGACTCTATAATTCCAGCAACTTCCAACCATCCTAATAACCATAAATTCGCCGCATTCAACTGTATGCTTCATAGATTGCTCAGTGTCCCATTAACCGACGACAATTTTAAAAAGGAATTAATAACCATAAAAAAAATAGCTACAAATAATGGCTATCCTCATTGATTCACTTTTAAAAAACAAAACAAAAAAGAAACTTATAAAATATTATATATTTAACGACACCTATAAGCATACCTATAAATGGAGCAAAGTCCTATTTATAAAAAAACATATCATACGAAATAACCAGAAATATTACAAGTCACATAAAGCCAGCTTTTTACACTAATTTTAATCTCCGGAAACTCTTATTTAATGGGAAAGGCAAAAATGGAATACTTAGCAACAGTGGTGTGTATAAACTTTGCTGACTGTGATAATTTCTATATAGGAAAGACAGGAAGATCTTTTGAAAAGAGATTTCGTGAACACAAATCCGCCTTAACAAATCATTGTCACCGTGAAATGGTTAATCATTGTCACCGTGAAAACCATACTTTTTCAATCGATGATGCCAAATTCTTACATATCAGTAGTAACGGAAATAAATTAGACAGATTAGAGGCCCTAGAAATTTCAAAGTCAGTACATCGATCCGAACATCTGTTGAACAGTTATATCCCAAAAATCTCTCCGCTCTTGGCCGAAATCGTCCCATGCCTCCCTCACCCCTTAGCCCCCAACCGTTGAAGCGTGTATATCGGTACCAGTTCGAACAACATTTAGTCTTGTCTGTGCTCCCCTGAAGATGAGGTGAAAGCCTTGAAAACGGTAGGGTTATACCGTCACAAAAAAGTGGAATAAACAGTGTTTGATAAAAATAAATTACAGTAGTTACTTCTTCAATTTATTTTCAAAATAAAAAAAATTGATTTTTTTAGTTCGAACTTTGCTTTCTTACATGAAAATTAAATGTGCAAAAGAGGAATAACTCGAAGATATAGAAAAAAAAAACACCGTGTGCTGAACACTTTTAATGGAAGTCGCTGACTTTCCAATATAAATATTTAGTATTGTAATTTACAGTAAATTGGATTGAAATTGCTACGTTCAATACCGAATGACCAGTTATCATAAATTGTTTAAATTCTTCAAAATGTTAATGATAAATAATTTAAAAATGACCGGTTAAAAAGTGTTAATGTCTGAAATAACTTTTCAAATGTGTACTTCCATCGTTCTATACATTAACTCATATGATAGAAAAAGGCTATGTAATTAAAAAGCTTTGGAAAGTATCCTCATCACAATTTGCACAGTTTCAGCGAAACCTTATGGTAATTTGAATCATGGTGTTATTAAAACTCATTAAGGGAGTGCAAGATAAAATAGCTTGGTAAAATTTATCCCAGCCTGATGGAGATCATAATTAAGAGGAACGAGTGCATTGTACGGAAATTATGGAGGCGCTTACTAAACCGTCTCTTCAACGAAATTATTTATTTTTGGTGAATATGATGTGATGCGAAGCATTGTTAATGTATTTCATGAAAAAAAGATGTAAAAAAGATATCAAATTTTTGCGATTCTTGGAAGATAATTTAGTGGTCATGTTTTGAACATATTTTATTTAAAAAAACTATTTAATCAATTAATTTTCGTTAGATGTTCTGGATGAACAGAGTAAAACATATAGTTATCGAACGGATATTTGATGTATTGAAAATTTACTAACTTAGATTGTATTGCAGTGTATTACACTTTCGATGTATACAGTATAACCTGGTGGGTTTAATTGTCATGTGGCGATCTCTTCCAACCAACCAGAAAGGTGTTAAAGAGGCCTAAGTGAAAACTAGACTGGAATCCTTATTAAAAAAATCTAGGTTCCAGCAGGATTTGAAGTCGCAAAATCCTGGTTGCGAGACAGGCTTTAGGTCTTAGGCTACTTTCATTCATTCAACATTTGTACATCATTTGATATTGGTCAAAATCAATGTATCTTATATGTTAGAATAAAAATTATAAAACAATGATACGTATTTTTTTTCTAAACAAATGGTAAACTAACAGACGAAGGTATATTTTAAGTCAAATTCATCATATGTAAAAGTATAAGATGGTAATAAAACTAACCAGTAAACGGTAATAGGCATGAACATGAAAAGCGGTATTTCTCAAAATGGATATAAAGAAAGGGAAAAAGAAAAATATTCAAGTGCTTCCGTGGGCGCTCCTCACGCGATACTCATTTTCCTTCCGCAGTGCCTGCCTCGATCTCCTATAATCTGCATGTGGCGTGACCACTCACAAATAACTTGAATAAATGCTTGAAAATTCAAAATACCATGGAAAAAAGTAAGAATTTTCTATTTTCTTGAATAAATCTTCTTTTTACCAGTTTTCATTAAAGGGTCAATAGCCCTCACGTGTTGATAAGACTTTTCTTGGTTGACGAATTCGGTCCATTACGACCAATGTGGATTTTTTTGCCTGTAACATATATTACTGATAGTCATAGCCATACATTTGTTGAATTTCTAGACAAAAAGATTTAATGAAAAATTCAATGATGAAAAAAAAAAGCTCTGAATCCTTAACCAGAATCCAAATTACAGAAGCTCTGAATCCAGTTGTCCGTATAGCTGAACTCTTTTACCGTTTTACTGCTTCATTTTTTTCAATACTATAAAACGTCTATATACATAGAACAATTTGTTTCACATGGAATCTACAAATCCGATTACTTCACTGCCTACTCAGGTGTTCCGCAGGGGTCTAATCTAGGACCTACCTTATTTCTTATTTTTATTAATGATATAGGTAGAGTTATAAAAAAATCCACGTTTCTTCTATTTGCTGATGACCTCAAAATCTTTCAAAAAATTCGTTCTTATACCGACTGCTTAGACCTACAGGCAGATCTCAACAACGTTTGTGAGTGGAGCCACAATAATAAATTATATTTCAACGCATCAAAGTGCAAAATTATGTCGTATCATCGCTCACACGTCTTGAAATTCCGTAGATATGCACTAGAATCTATACCTATTCCCCGCACAGATAATATTAAAGATCTGGGTGTCTTGTTCCACAGCAATCTCGCGTTTGGTCCTCACATAGAAGTTATGTGTAACTCAGCTTATAAAACTCTAGGATTTGTTATGAGAATCTCTAAGTCGTTTGAAAACCAATTGGTGCTCAAAACGTTGTTTAATTCATTGATCCGTAGCAAACTAGAAAGCAATGCTTGCATTTGGAGCCCGGTGGGGGCGCAGAACTCGCTCATGGTGGAGAAAGTACAAAAAAAATATCTACGATATCTCTACATGAGTGAGTTTGGTGTCTATCCGTGGCTATATCCTACGCAGTTTCTGCTGGGCATGCTCGGGTATAACTCCTTGAGCGTAAGAAGAGATCTGCGTCTCTTGGTATACGTTGTCAAACTCGTTCGAGGAGTTGTGAGCTGTCCAGCATTACTACAAAGATTAGCGTTAAATGTTCCTAACAATTACACTAGACTGCGCCGGCAGGAACTGTTCTCAATAACATACGCAAGAACGGGTCTTCCAGCCGCTATGCCTGTTGGAAGGGCCTTAACTCTTCTTAACGGGACTGCTTCGGATATTGACATATTTCATATCACATTACCAAAAGCAAAAGTAAATTTTCTTCTTAGATTAAGCGCGTTAGAAAGCACTCATCAACATACTTAAGTGACTGAATATATATGTAACATACGTTTGTGTGTAAATACTCGTTTGTATACATATGCATTATTTTTTATTTTATATAATTTAAAAAAAAAAAAATTTTCACTGTAATTTTTCTTCTTTTTTAATGTCTTGTATTTTTCAATGTAATTGGGCTAAGCCTGTTTTGAAAAAATAAATAAATAAATAAATAAATAGACTCTCTGCACTCTAACGGTTAATGTTCTGAAACCAGTATTTTCTTTATAATACAAGTATCTTTCCACACTGCACTCAACATTCACTGAAATTGCACATAACTAAAAAAATCACATAAATTTTTCAGCTTCGATACATTTATCTAAAGCAAGAAAGCAATTAAAAGGGATATTTTTGTTAATAATAATTTTACATTTGTAGAAAAAAATTCAAGGTATCAGTCTCTGAACGCCGAACTGGAGTTAAACAGGTGTTCTTTATCATTAAATGCCGATACGATTGTCTATCTGGTTCACATATTCAGAAGATAAAAATACAATTTCCAAAAAATAATATTCATGGGTAAAATCGAGAGTTGATTCGGAATGCGTAGAAAACGCCTGTTTTGGCTAGGAAACATTCTCAAATATACAGGTATCTAGAGAGTTGATGAGCTGTTACGTGCCGCCGAAGATAGAAATAATTTCTTAAGAGAAATCGTTAAATTCAGAAGGACCAAACAAAGGCTTGAATAAGAAAATAAAACTAGGAATAAAAAATGTTTGTTTTCCAAACTCATTCTATAGTTATAGTCGCAATAATCGCCAACAACACAACAATATACGAGTAGTTAATCGCCAACAACACAATTTAATCTTAGATTAAACAAATATAAATAAAAATGTATAGATAGTGTTCATAAGATTTTTTCCTCTGCTTTCGCATAATACCTTATAACATATCCAAATTGATGATTCGGACTTATTGGAGAGAGAGGTGAGAATCGAGCATTCGGGTTAAGAATCACTAGAGAAAACAATGAACTTGTTCTAAATCACACGTGTTACTCGTAGCAATACTACCGCACGTGAAGATGCAATAACACTCGCACATATTTAGAGAGCTTGAGTATAGCTACGAGACCGATTCTTTTACTAGACTGACAACCCTCAAAGACCCATTCGCCCGCTTGCATTTTGCGAGCAGAAAAATGTCATTTGCGAGTAAGCTGTCAAACAATTCGTGATCTACTTTTAAATGAATTATTTAATTATTGACCATCAATTTGATTACCATTTTCAGTTTAGATACGAGCCGCGATAGTCACGAGCATAGGTGTATGTTTACACATTCGCTTGTAAGGGAATCGTCCATTCGTTCATTCCTTTCCCTTTTTTTCACCAGCAAGTTGTCATAACAAATTGCGAATTACTAATGCCTATTGGTTATCATCAGTAATCAAACCCGGATCTCCAGGGTGGAAGTCAAACGTCTTACCAATTAGATCAGTTTAATTTACTAACATAAATAGCTAAGATTCAAAACTATGTAAGTTTCCAAATTTATTTACATGTTTGAAACAATGTTTTTGTACATTTCGGACTCAGTTTATTATACGCGTGTCATAATTTAAAATCACGGTCTTGTACCAGAAATGTATAATATCAAGTCTTGTACCACAAATGATAGAACTTGTTTATGTCAAAATCTTTGAAGTAAAATATCCCTCCCTTGAAAATTTTGACAAATACGACATTATATTCGTTTAATTAGAAAATTATGGGTCAAGAACTTTATATTTAGTTAAATAAAAATATGCGTGCAATATTTCCGGATTCTAGAAAGTAAACTTTGATCGATGCTGTAGTAAAATGTCAACATAATAATGCTTATTACGTAACTTTTCGGCTCAAATATATTTAGAAATGCTTATATTCAACTTTCCAAAATGTTTACGGTAAGATTATATCTTGAATATACGAGTATAATACCTCTACCTCTGTACACAGATTTAAGGGTATATTTATAACATAAGTTATGGATACCTTTAACTCACGTTCATTAAATTTTTATTCCCATTATATTTTATTGCTATTTTCTGGTTCAAAGAATAAAGGTTGAGTGTAAAATACATTATTGACTTTCGATAAAACCTAGTTCTATTGTAACTGCCTTTGATGAATAACTGAACAAAAAGTTATTTTGCATATAATGTAATATTACTCCGTTGCAAGTCCAATATATAATAATATTATATAAAACTGAATGTTGCTGTTTAATTCTGTTCCCTCAGTATAAAATTTGATATTTTTAAGTTCTTATAACGAGGAGAAGGTAAAAAAACTAATTTCATAATGGTTGATTTGTTATTTTATAAAACCCTACATTTTATTTCTAGTTTTTCATCAACTATTTTCATTCCATATATATATAAGATATAGAAGAGAACTATATGTTAGATATTACAAGTTTATTTTAACATATACATTTTTTGTAGTTGTGAGATGAGTACCATAAGTTAAGTTGACAAGTTAGTTATACAGTCAGGCTGTTTTTTTATTACTGAAATAATAAATAAATACCCATATAACCACCTTGAAAGCCTTAACATCCTCCTAATAATTATATGCACCTCAACACCCCTTGAACATTAAAATCGCTTCCCAAGTGGGGGAATCATATACTAACAGATGAAATAATACGTTATCCGAAAAGCAGCTTCGTATTTTTCGGATAAACGTCGATAGGTCCAAAATTCGTTGTTAACTTCATTCCAAACGTGCTGAATGTATATTATTAAGAAAGGTTATACTTTAGTGCATTACTTCGGCTATTGTTTACCTCAATTGCTTGAGCGGGTTTTAGGCGTCATTTTAAGATAGAACAAATTGGTTGTTTTTATCGCGCTTGATGTTTTTATACTATCGCAAAAGAAAAAAAATGCGACAAAAACAAAAATATATATATGTCTAGTGTATGGCAACGATGCAGTAAGTGATAATGTGTGTCAATCATAATGTGATACGCACGACACTCGAAGATAGTATCTGCTCTAGAAGGCCAATTACCACTTATAACGATCAAATCAAGGCTTTGATAAAGAATTATTAACGTTCTAACATATAATACTAGAGATTACTCAGGTACTGAAAATATCGAAAAGTATCGTCGATGAGCATTTTGCGTTTGAATTTGACCTAAAAATGGGAAATTATTTTTCGGACAACCCAATGGAAAAATTTATGAGTATTTTAACATTGTATATTATTTATAGTTAAAACATTAATATTGTGGAGGTTTGATAAAACAAAATTGTTTGTTAACAGTGTTTGATAAAACAAATTACAACATTTATTATTTTAAAAAACTTTTTATTTAAAAAAAATAAAATCCATAGTTGAGTTGGTAAAACTAGCCGAAATGACGTACAACGAGAGGAATGAACGATGTTTGGAGGTAATCTCGGCACATTTCATTGACCGTCTGGACCATTCCAACAAGACGTTAATGAACACCAATTTATCTTAGTTGCTCATATATTTCAAATCGGTCTGCAAACTTCATCTATCAATTTGCTTGAGTTGCAATAACACCCATAGTTTATCCTTCAGATTTAATGTACGAGTTTTCTTTTCCTATTTTTCAAGGATCAAATCAAAGTAATCTTATGGTTCAAATAAAATAAAACATATAAATGATTATATGCAGACATAGAGTTCAGACGTGGGGTCATAACCTTCAAAGGGTATCGCTCGTCTAGGACAAAGGGTGGTTCATAGGCCTTACAGGGTGTAACATTTGGGTCCAACCAAAACTCTGGTGATGGTCATTTCTGAAATAAAGGCCGATTTGGGTTGGAAAACCTTTGAAAATATTACATTGTTGAAAATCTAGAGCAAAAAAGCGACAGGAGTGCGGCCGTTAAATTTATCGTGATTTATCAATTTTTGTTTGTGGATTTTATTTGGAAAAATAAGAAAATTTTATTTCGAAAATCAAAAAGCGTTCAACACCATGTGGTACATGGTCTCACGGTGATATGCTCAACTTCTGTGCAGCAGGTTGCCGGTTCGATAACCGCGCTGTGTACTTCTCTTGAATTAAATGGTTATTTTTCTGAATATTTTTCGTGTGTGGAAGGATACATGTTTTTTTTTCCAAAAGTATACAAATAAATTCATCTAAACTTCTCCAGTAAAAAAATGTAAGAATATAATAAAGTAAAAATATGAATGAAAAGATAATTTAAAAGATAACTTATAAGTCCCAATCCTCTAGTGCACGTGTGGGGGAAGTCGCGGTAGAGAAAAGTATGGCTGGATCAAGTTAATAAAATGTTGAAAGAGGAAATGTAAAAGGTCAGAGAAATCATACTAGAAGCAGTATGACCGAATAAAAAGATTATTAATTAGTCACAATCACTCAGTGCACGTGTGAGGGAAGGCGCGGTAGAGGGAAGAATGGTTGGATCAAGTTAATTAAATGTTGAAAGAGGAAATGTAAACGGTCAGAGAAATCATAGAAGCTGTATAACCAGGTGTTTGCATGTAAAGGAGGCGAAAAATGTGTATCGCGATAAGAACGTTCTCTATTATCCGCCCACCCCGATAGGGAAACGGAGTGAAGGTATATAATATGTATGTATATATAGGTAATCTTCATATGCCTTTTTCCAAACGTGCATAGTTTGAATTATTCACCGTAAAGTAAATGTTGATTTTACCAAAAAAATATTTCAAACATGCAAAACAATTTATGAGTGCTTTGTTGTGCACGAGAAACATTTTTATCATTTTACTTATAAAACTTGATGATATTCTATTTGATCATCGTTTCATCTGATATTTTAAAGATTTTTACAGAATATACACAAAAAGTAATGTATTTTTTATACGCATAAGAAATAAAGTTTTAATTTGACACAGAAATTAATTCAGCAGCATGCAGAAATGCGCCTGAAATTCAGTGATTCTGAGAAGTGATTTTCATTAGGAAGTAATGAACGCTGAAATAGCCGGCGTTGTGAATCGCCGCGGACCAAGGAGTTTCTAGTTACCGAAAATAGAAAATATTAGCTAACGACTTGCATGCACAGCACGTAGGGCTGAACCGAAATATCGATCGTTAGGGGCATTGTACCATGCGACTGGAACAACCTGTACTATTACTTAGGTGCTAAATTGCTCGAAGCTGTCTTTCGGGTTTTGTTTAAAAATGTAACATTAGGTTTGCAGCAAATAACGGAATCTCTTCTCTTTATCAATAATAAGGAATGAGTATATAAAATAAAAAGAGGTTCAATTGTTTGAGAAGGGTTCAAACCATTCTGACAATTGTTTTGGTATTGAGTTATTTTCTTTGAACATTACCTAATTTAAATTTCTACCGCTTATTAAGGATATGTTGTGAAATCTCATCTAATTTTACTTCTATAAAGCTCTTCACCATGAGCCTGCAAAAACTACAATGTAGGGTTTAGCCTCATCGATATTACACAATTTGACAATTTTTGTTGGAATTAATCTAAATGTTCAAATTGTACTTATTGATATAAGAGTAATTTTGTGCAATTTATGATTTTTATTTTCAAATTGTCTTTCAGCCATCAGCCTCGAATTTGGAATCCTTGAACTGAATTGAAAAATACAAAAAAAATTATCTATCTGTAATGTTCCTTTTTCATCCCTTCCTCTCCAACTTCGACACCCAATATTTAAAAAATGTTGGGCATTTTGATATAATTTGTATTGTTTGTAACTTTTTTCTGTTTCGTCGAATGTTTATATTTCTACTTAACATGTGGATCTCTATTATTGAATGGTTGAATTAAAATAGGCACTAAGTACCAAAAAAAAAAACTAAGTATGCAGTTTCGTTCTATATGTCATATATAATATAATATAATGAAACTGCATACTTAGTTTTTTTGTTTTTTTTTGGTACTTAGTGCCTATTTTAATTCAACCATTCAATTGATTAACTGTTAAATATTTTATTGTAATTATGAATTGAATTGTATTTTTCGATTCCTGAAAAAAAATAATGCTATCCCATTTTCTTTAACTTTTGAGAAAAAAATGAGAATTTTATAGAACCGAAGTAATATTATTATTTTGTAAAACTTTTTGCACACTTTTCATCTCCCTTAACGACGACAAATTACTTAGTGGCTGAATGAAAGTAACTTAAAATGCTTAAAAACTTTATATTTCATCAGTAGCTCACGGAAGTAAGGATAGCATCCAAGGAAGTAAATATGTTAACTTGTCAGAGCACTTTTGATCGAGTCTTCAGCAAAATTTATATGATATTATTTATAGAGTCTAAAATGGCATATTACACTAAGTTTGTTTTAATGAACATTTTCAGGTCTTCTGAAGTTTATTATTCTATGATAAAATGTAATTGCAAGCTTTTAATAACGTTAGTCGCAATTATTTTTTTAGTAAATACATATTAAATCGATAATAACCTTAGAAAATATTGTAAGTAAAATATTACTCATTTATTTATTTGAATTAAGATACTTTTTTAAAAATATGTCATGGATTTTTAAACAACTTGAAATTATACGTATCTAAGATAAGCTGTTTGATTGCTACTTAAACTTTTTTTACTATTTTAAAAAAATTCAAAATAAAAAAAAAAGGGTAAAAAATTATTTTTTTCAGACAGCCGCCATTTTACGATTTTATGTTCTTCAGTGCCAACTATAACGAAACTATTTCATATCAAGAAAATGTGTATGATTTTTGTTTCAAATTTACGAAAGGGTTCCAATCATGTCGACCAGCTCACCCCCTTTTTTACGACAAGATATAACAGTTGATAACATCTTGAATTTTCAATTATTTTAAAAAAAATTTTTTTTGTAACATACTCGTACATTCTCAAACCATCAATACACAAATTGTAAAAAATGTATAGGAAAAATGTTTTTTGTTTTTTTTTATTTAGTCAAAAAACGCCCGAAATTCACGCCTCTAGAGTAGAATACCCCCTTAACTAAATTTACTCGCAATTTTATTGGTCTATAAAACATAAAAAGAAATCAATTTCTCTATCTAAATAATAACTGTGGAACTTAAACTATGCCTTAAACTTCATATTTGCAAAAAAAAACTTTAAGGGGGCATTCCAAGTGAAATTGTAACACTGTAAATGAAAATTTTATTTTACCCCTTTAGAATTCATCGATTTTTGGTTTACAGTTTTTTTATGTACATTAATAATTTTGTTTTTAGATTTTTTTGGTAAGTTGTTAAGTTTTTTTATTGTTTTGATAAAACGCCAAAAACAAAAAAAAATATGTGCGTTTTGGAAACACACAATTAGTCGATATTTCCTAAATAGTATATGATCGAGAAATCATGTAGGGCATATTTTATAGGTAAAATGAACTGTCAAAACGATATGTTATTTGATTGAACTTGATTTATTTTATAAAAACTAAACCATTATTTTATTTTTTTAAAAACTTTTGACACGAATCTGAAAAATGATTTAAACTTTGTTGTACATGCCCATCAGGTTTTACCATGGATCAGAATGGGATTATGAGCCATGAAATATAATATAGACATTCATAACATTGAAGGGTTACGGCGTAATTTTTTCTTGTTTTCTTAATAAATTTTTGGTGTACACCAAAGATACAAAGAGGAAACAAAAATCAAGAAAAACTTTTGGGTTGAATTGATACGGAATTGTATTGTATTACACTTTTGTTGTATACATTACAATCTGCGAGCTTATTTCCATGTGGTAATTTCTTACAACCAACCAGAAATATATTAAAGTGGCTTTAAGTGAAAACCAGACTGCAATCCTCTAAAAAAAATCTGAGTTCCAGCAAGATTCGAAGACGTCTTACCAACTAAGTCAGGGAGGTCGTGGAATAACTTTTAAAAGAAAATATATTTTTTAAATATTTTGGTCCAATAAAAATTACACGAACGTGCGAGAAGTTTCAGATGAAATATAAAATAAATAAAACAATCAACGCCTTTTAAAAACTTGACAAAAATCTAAAGCACTATTAAAACTTTAATTTGAAAACTTCCAATTTTATATGTTTAACATTTTAAAAAGCTCAATAAGTGCACTTAACCTTAAAATGGTCCCATTCAACTTTTGATGTCTGTATCGTAAAATCGAAAACACTTCCTAGAAAGTTTAGTATTCAATCAGGAGCTTGGAATCTTGCTGTTTCAGCGTTGCCTCTTCGAATCCGTCACCCAGTTTTGATTGCAGCCCATCAGGCTGTTTACTTAAACATAAGTAATCTTCTTTGAATGCTCGCCTTTGTTGATGGCAACTTCCTTGCCAGTGTTGGCACTTAGAGAAGCTTCGATAAATATTTGTGTTGCTTCGAGTTTTAGGATTATGTGGTGTCGCGTTGGAATATCGATTTATTATTTATCTGAGTAAAAAAATATTCGTTTGGTGTGAATTTCTAAAAAATACATTGAGATTCTTTTTGTTTCGCTATAGAGAGCAATAATATAACACTAGCATTGTTAGTGAAATTGAATTAAAAAGGTGTTTTTTAATAAGATGACTATCTAAATTTTCTCTTTGAAAACCAATAACTATTATATAATCTTCAAGTTCTGTTTTGTGACATTGTATTGTACAATACTACGTTTTCTTTGTGAACAGTACAAACTGGGGCTTATTGACATATGGAAATCTCTTTTAATTGACCAGAAAAAATTTAAAGTGTCTTTAATTAAAAACCTGACCAGAATGTTTCTTAGAAAAATTGGGTTTCAACGGATATACATATCGTCACGCCGTGTCACTTGTGGGTTTAGAAGAGATAAAAGAACTTTATTTTTTTCTATTCAAGCACTCAATTTTCGCCTCCTACACATTCATACATCTCGTCACGCAAAATCATCTATTATTCATACTTCTCAGTTTACTTTCTTTTAAAATCTGGTCCGTTTGATCTAGCCACGTTTTCTCAGTCTATCTCTTCCACGCGCATTTGCACTTCTGACTTGTATACTCGTTTGGTCATTCTTTCGTCATCCATTTTCTTCAAATGTTCACACCATTTAAAGACTCTTCAACGGGAATCAAACTAGTAATCTTCGGATTGGAAGATAGGCGTCTTACCAACTAGTCACGGATGCTGAAGGTCAACATTATCGACTATATTCTAAAAATATAATTATGGCAGGCAAGCACACGGGGCTTTGACAGTGTTTGATCCCCGAATTGTTTCATCAGTCTCCGCAGAATCTCCGGCCGGTTTTACGTCCTCACAAGCGAGAAACTTGATAATTATGCGTTGCGCAATCGACGGGTGCACCTCTTTCTCAGACATTGTGGGCCATACTAATGACGGAATTTGGCGAGGCAGCCGACCGCTTTCCCCACTCTTGATATCCCCACCCAACACTCCCCGAGGCGTGTGCGCGCTCCGTTTAAAATTACGCGCTGTAAAACAAAAGTCTCGTTAATATTTGATCCACCCTTGTAATTAAGTGGTTTTAGATAAACTGCACGAAGCAATATTCCCGTGGTGAGGATACTAGTCAAACCTCCGAAGTATGAAGGAAATATGCGTTTATCATTACCATTGTATTTATTGTATTACTCTTTTGTTGTATACAGAATAACCTAATGGGCTAATTGTCATGCGGCAATATCTTATCAACCAGAAAGAAAATCAGACTGATTTAAAAAAAAAATTGGAAGCTAATGGGAATTAAACCTGCAATCCCCGGGTTCGGAAAATAAACATAATTTGTTACCCATCAATAGGCGACTTTATTAGGTGACAAGTATAGACGTACAAAACAAATTTAGGTGGATAATATAACAAAGATTTATCAAGAGTCAACATAAATTATTAAGAGTTCAGAAATCCTTAAGAATTAATTTGATACTGATAAAAATGAAGCACAAATTTACGTAACGTGTTTATGATCAATAATTTATTTGATTAAATTGTATTACGCTTTCATTGTATCATATACAGTATATATGATATACCTGGCCAGTTTACTGTCCTTTTTTTAAAAATATATACCAATAGGAATCGAACTAACAGCCTCCGGATCAGAACACAACTGTTTTACATACAAGGCCACATAGGTCGTCATTTATTTTATGTTATTGAAAAAAAATCATGTAAGAAAAAAATATTTCAGTTTGCTCAATGTTTACCATTTTCTATAAAAATCTACCTTCAGAAACCTTAAAAAACGAAACTTTTAAGATTTTACGATATTAATGCTTCCTTTATCTATATTCTTACTCTATATTCGGCAACACCAGATGTGTCAGCTAAGAGACTTTTCGAAAGACACCGCAGTCCGCTAATGGACACTTCGAAGAGACACTTCTCCCCTTTCCTCCACAATTCTGTTTCCAGATGCCTTTGATATATTTATCCGCTCCGAAGTCATGGAGAAATTAGGCCATGCAACCCTGTCTTATCCTAGTGACTTTGTATTTGTTTTTCCTTCTCACCGTCATCTCTCGAACAGAAAGCATTAAGAATTTACAGAAAGCAGCGGATTGCACTTCCGTACTTGACGTGTAAAAAGGATTATTGGCTTTGATATTGCGCTCCGATAGAGCATTGTGCAGCCTGAAATATTAAGCAGGGTATGAACAAAGGCAACCCCCCTGATATATTACGTTTGCATTTAGCCTGGATTTCATTTCGCCTTTCGCAATGAACGAAAGCTCTATAATAATTCAACGATCACTAGAGTGATTTAATTATCTTTTTTGACCAGTCATTCGGGATTTTGTGTTTGATTCAATGCAGAAAGGGAATTTAATTGTGAATTGTAATATTCAAAGTTTATTTTACCAATATGCGTTCATATATTTTATCATTAAAAAATCAATCGAAATATGTTTATTTACTTAGTAAGATAAAGAAAATTAGTGAAAATACTAAACTTTATTACAAATGAAATGATACGAGTACATTAATTGTGAAAATGCCATTTTTCTGTCTTGATTTGTATTTTGTTTTTTTTTCTACGAGCGATTACAAATTGAAAGAGTCGACATTTTTTTTATTTAAAAGTATCAAAATCTCATCATCACCATAACGCCATGTCCCCATTGAAAACTCGTAAAAGAAAAAAAACTGCTGAACCCGTCATGCCACTATTGGGGTACGTAGAAATACAAGATCTTCACTTCATTTTATCGTGGCACACATCTTTCGCTTTTGTCACGTCTATAGACCTCATTTGCATTCTCTTCGATAATAAACGTTGTTCACTTAGCCTTATTTCAGTATTATATTCATTTGGTCATGTCACGTTTTTCTAGACCTTCCCGAACTTCTCGAATACAACTTTTATAGATAATTTTTGCAAATCTTTAATTTTTTTCTATGTGGTCGAAGTTTCTCAATGCTGTGATCGTCATCTTAAGCACTGCATCTTTTTATAATCCGCATTCATTTATGACCTCATTTCTTTAAAAATTGTTTTCCACGCACATCCCCCAACGTCGATAATTTCTATCGCATTTATATGCTTTATTATTTTGCCACGTTCAAGTTTCGCTTGCATATTCTAATGGTCGGATCAATAGTCCATTATGAGCAGTTAGCTTTTCTTGAAATGCTCTGGTCGATAAACAAATTGTATAACCCACCATTCACTCTATTACATGCTGCACCTCTCCTCTCAATATCACACTTTGCGAGACCATCCGATATCGATGATTTGAAATTTTACGTTTAATTATCACTAAAAATACTTTTATTGTAGTACTTTTGAAATATTTGATAGTATACGATTATTTTAAGATTTGATTTTTAAGTAAATTAAGTTCTTCACGTGATACTATTTTTTATGATTTATTAGAAAACTTACAGTATATTTAGTAAATTAAACAGATTATTTATAACTCAATCTAGTCACGTGAAGTTTTCATAAAAAAACACACTTGAATCATACATAAATCACACTTGAATCATACAATAAATCACCCTTGAATCATACAAAAAAATATTACAAATTCTGAAATACAAAAAAAGAGAAAATCCTAGAATAGAGAGAACAAAAGTCAAATATAAAAGAAAACAGAACATTTAAGAGTAACAAACATATATTATGTTGTTTCGGTTGTCGTCGGGTTAATCAAAGTGTAGCAAAATACTTCTTTATTCCTCTTTTGAATGTAGCTATTGAAACCACAAACATGTCAACCTTTAAAAAAATCTTATTGAACGCAGATCAATTTATATTGATAAATGAATCGATTAAATAATGTGTATTCACCCTGTAAATATAGACCAGCTCGTTTGATCTAATTGAAAGGATGGGGTAACGGAAACATATTGTTTCATGTAAAACCGAGAATTCCAATAAGTTCATTCATAATCAAGAACAAAAATAGATTTTGGATTGTAACGTAATTAACCAAATTAAACTTATAACATTGATTACCTAAATGAAACGCTCTCGGCACGCGTCTGTTAGTAGGGCTGATATCCATCGGGCATAAGTAATTGAAGGTTATTTATAAAAGTTAATAAACACAGTCCGGAATAGCTTGTCCCCAGAGCGCGTATGATGTCAGCAGCCACATTAACTTTGTGCTGCCATAATGAGCAGAAAGGTTAACCAAGCGTGCAGCGGCTGCAGCCGCTAAGCCAAGCTTTGCAGCTCGGGGCCATTATGCAGTTATTAGGGAAATCATATTACACTCTGGCTGCACCGGGCTCTGTAAGCTCGCGCCCTGTAAACAAAATTGCACAAAAATGCAGCGGAGATGTGCATTACGTTTGGTAAACCCTATTTAGTAAAAAATATGAAAAAATGTAAGTTAAAGAAGATAACGTACGAATCATCAACGAAATAACAAAAAAATTTACTGTTCTAGCCACTCACTAGTGAATAAATTTTCTGTCATAAATAATCATGTACCATTCCAACATTTTTATTTTATTCAGATAACACACATACATATACATACCATCATGTCATTTTCCTGTCGGAGTAGATGAAGAGGAGATAGTGTCAGACTGTCCTATCTTGACACTCATCAGTCGCCTCTTCTACAACTATACACCTCACACAACTCCTACGATTTCTCTGACTTTCTACGTTTCCTTCTTTCAAAACATTATTCACTTGATTTAACCAAACATTCTTTGGTCTTCCTCTACCACGCATTCTACTCACATATACACTATATATTTGTTTGATAAGTTTTTCTTCATTTATTCGTTCTATATGCCCCAGCCATCAGATAAAACGATACATTTAAATTGTAGTCAGATTGGAATGTTGAAGTTAAACAATATGACGTAGTCTAATTGGTAGAAACCTTTTTAGCCTATCCAGGGATTTCGGGTTCAACTTCCAATGGAAAACAAAAAATGTTGCTCACTCTGTTTTTTTTTCACAAGTTTTTAACACATTTTTAGTTCGTTGGAAGAAATCGTCATATGGAAAGAAACTCATAAGATTACATCGTCCATAATGAAAATATATAATAATCTCAGTTATTCAGTCTAGATAACAGCCAGCAAAAACCAAAACCTGTGGATAATTATTGTTCGAGACTGGTAGACTAATCCAAACCAGGCTAGGCTAGCTTACTTTTATAGGAAGCGATTACAAAGCAACATTTCCATGTGGTGTCGGAGGATTCTATTCATCTTTGGAGCTTGGACTCCATAGTCACATTCAGAGATAAGTCGAAGTTACTGCGATATCCCACCGTAGACGAAAGAAGGCTATCATTGTAATTATAATGCAGTCTTAATCATATCTACGAATGATTAATGAAGTTATTGAGTGAGCTATTTTCACATTCGATACTTTCGGAAATATTCGAATTGATTTCAGCAAAAGAATAAATCTTTCTGAGTTCAACTCATTCGAATGTCCTACGCTTTTGAAGACACAGTATCATACAAAGTATAAACTTGTCAAACTATCATACTTTTTGTGAAAATGAGTAAAAAACATATTTGAAATAAACGAATTCCGAGTTTAGATAACCTCAAAAGAAAATCTCTCAATGCATATGATTTTAGATTAAAGAAAAATTTAAGTTCAGGTATCATAATATGTTAAAGGATTTAAAACATAGTATTAACATTTTTTTAGAATTAAAAATTCGCTAAAAAGGTTTTTAATATCACAAAATAAAAAAAACGTATTTCAGTATTTACGAGAATATACTCGAATATTTTTTAGAGTATTGTACTACGCTTTTGTTGTACAAAGTACAACCAGACAGATTTATTGTCATGTTGCAATCTCTTTCAACCAGAAAAGCATTAATTGAAAATCAGACTGGAATTCTTTTTTAAAAAAAAGGGTAACAACGGGAATCGAACACACAAACTTTAGGCTGGAATACAGATGTCTCACCAATTAGACCACGGAAGTCGGTCACGAGAAACTTAGAAAAAACAACATGATGTTCAACAGTTCGAAAATGCTGTTATATTATTTTCGTAATGATTTTTAAGTTGATCAATATATCTAAGTTTCCTCCTAAAATCTTTTAATCAACGAGAAATATGTTAACGAGACATGCAGTGAAAACTAGACTGACACACTTTTAAAAATAAATTAGTATCAATGGGACTCGAACCCGTAACCCCTGGGCAGGAATATAAATGTCTTCTCGATTAGGCTACGGAAGTCGTCCAGAATAATTAAATATCTTATAAATGTTCTCCGGTTGTGTCAAATGAAGTAAGCTGATTTCCAATCAAATATGTTCCTGATAACCAATTATTATATCATGTCGTTAATGGTCGAACTTTGTCGTAAATAAATAAATAAATTCGGCTAATAAACCATAACCTCCATTGTTTTCGTGATCACAGTTATATGATAAAAAAAAAGGATTGATTTCGGTATTTAAATAACAAACACAATCGAAATATCTTTCATTTCGGCGTTCGGTATCCATAAAAACTGGGAAATCGTTCTCCCGCCTTGGTGTTGGACGAGGCGCGCAAACGACAGGAAATGGGACGCGTATTGATTTTATATTAGGAGCTGCTAATAGAATAATACATATATCTCGAGTGGCGTTTAAAACATTTCCTCCCTTGTCAGAAATATGACCCAAATCAGCGGTTAACGAGTAAACAGGAAGGACAGCGATAAATATGCAAACGAAAAAAAATAATTAAATTAAATGACCTTAATTTTTATTACGAAAAACATATTCTGCGGCAACAAATTTAATTTGAATGCAGATAAATATATATTGAATTTTGTGAGAAAGGTTGATTTTCTTATTAAAATGTCAACCAAAATTAGAAGCTACTGAGTTAACAGGTATTGCATAAAAATTAAAGGAACGAAAAAAATATTTCTTTTACGTGACCTTGAATTTTATTGCAAAAAAAAATCTTACAGTAGCTAATTAAATTGAAATGCAGTTCATAGATGCGAGTATATTCTTAACAGATTCATGACCAAAATCAGCAGTTACTAAGTTCAAATAAATCATGTGACTATCATACCATACTGACTAAATAGGTAAAATAAAAACTACGGAATAGGAAATTTTAAATGATTAGGAGACTTATTTAAATTGGCAAAAATTACAATAAAGCAATAAATGAAAAATTACAATACATTCAAACAACTAACCCTATTGGATGTAGCATCCAACGTCGATAGTCAGGTGATTATATTATAGTAAGCGTCATTATTGACATCCTTGTTTTAAAACTTTCGATATTTCAGATAAAACCTAATTACCAATATTTATCTCAAAATATTCCTTTTCCTTAACATTCATAAAAATCCCTATTTTCGTTGAGATTAATAGTAAATTAAAAATTTTGTTACTGTTTCTCAAATAATATTTTCATTTGCAAAGTTTAAAGGACGGCCATATATACCGATAATAACTATGAAACATACGGTTTCGGTTTTTTACTGTTACTGAAAAGTTAAATTTTACTCACAATTCCTGCAACACGACCATAGAACCGAATAAAATTGATAACGAACAAAAAATGCTTTGCTGGAAGAAATTGCTACAAAGGTATAAAAAGCGCCAGATGTTACGTATGATAAATGTGTATAATATAAAAAATAAACAACCCAATACCATCGAAAAACTAATATAAATAAATCTAGTTACAATTATAGTTGGGAGGGAATCGATTTCATTAAAAAAAATATCCGTTCGCTCCCATTTCTTCGTTTTTCCTTTTCTTAACAATAATTGAACGGAAGACTAATGACCCAGTAAAAAACAACGATATCCTACTTTGCCGCGAATCCCTCTCACAAACGGCGTTCCTCTTCTTGCGGTGTCATAATATATTGCAAAGAAAGCTTTTCGTAATTAATGACTTGTGTTTTTGCAGGTAAACAAAGTGTAAGAGAAAATAGATACAAGGTAAGGATAATTAAGACGGGCGGATTCGGGGAGCCAGAAAACAAATAAATTTCTTAATATTCAAATCTCAAACAGCTTGTTAACGAGACTATAGACATGGCACGTGGAGCCTCGAGTAACATAAATTTAGCAAAATTTGTTTGATAATCTTGAGATGAATGCGTTAGTAAAATTATGACGTGTTAATATGTTATATATACGAATAGAATATAATTCAATAATGAGCACATTCTATGTAATTTGGGTCTATGAAATGAAATGTAATTATTTCATACTCCTATTTTCCATTCAAGATGGGCGGCATAGCGCTGATCAAATTTCTTACTATCGTGATTATAATATCGCAAAAGGATTTGAAACTTTACATGAACGTAAACTCGTATATGATCCAAGCTACGAAAAACATTTTAGTAGATAGTTCCTTCAGTCATTTGTAGCAGGGTTCAGCGTATGTACTCACCTCCGATTGCCTTTATGGGATTTTCGAACTTTGTTTATTGTTGGCGAATTTGCGGTGCTTTCAGAACGTGTTTTTCTTGGTAATACGATGAAAAAATACTTCAATTAAATATTTACTCTTAATTTCAAATTAAATGCCTACATATAAAATGTTTTATCTCAATACATTGCAGATTGTAACTTTGTTAATGTTCATTTGAAAATTAATCAAATTTTAATTAAATCGAAATCAAAATCTCATTTTACGTGAAACCATAGGATGAAAAACAAAACAAAAATGTAGGAATATTTGTATAACTTTCTTATACCACAATGGCACACGAATGTACTGTTTTTTTTTATTAGACTGTCGTTGTTAACATTTCAGCCTGGCGGGTTATAGGAGAATTTCCCTCGCCCTTAAAAATATGTTGTAATGCCTTGTGTGAAAAATCAGATCGTTTATTTCGTTTTTGAATTCAAGCGGTCTAAGCCCGGCTTGGAACCCAAGTGGTTTATTGTACCAACTAGACTAAGGCGTTTGTCGTTTAAGAAACGGAAGATTCAGTCAATTTTCAAATTTTCTATTCATTCAGATATATGATCGCTTTATAATGCAACTTGCTATTTACATGTGACGATTTCTAAAGCGTACATAATACTGTATTAGTGGCCGAGTTGAAAACACAACGATGGCCTAAACCCAGGGATTGTGGATCGATTCCCGATGAACAGAGATTTTTTAAAAAGGATTCGAGTCTGGTTTTCATTTAGTATTTTAAACATTCTTCTGATTATTTGGAAGATATTGCCACATGGCAATACGCTACCTAGGCTGTACTGGAAACAACAAAATTATGATATAATATAACACAATATCAGATGAAAATATACGATATAAGTTTTAATATTTGAACACACAAAGATTTTACGAAATAATGACAAAAGTTTAAATAGAAGTTGACACAATATCGAGGTCGACGAATTTCATCAATACTTTATAACAAGAATTATAGGAGATAATCAACCAACTTGACGATGGCAGTGAAACATGTTTTTATTTCCTGCATTAAAATTACGACAAATGTTAAAATTGAAGAACTCTCCCTCTCGTTTAAGAACTGCAATAAAGAAAAGGACCTAAAGCAGATAGGCTAACATAAGAATCCAGTTTATGAAGCTATAACTTTTCAGATTTTCGTGCGAAAACTCCGCCCAACGGGCAAAGAAGAGTAATTTCGGGAGGTATTATGGAGGCGTATTTTTCGGCATTAAATCAAATATAACAACAAAGACTTAAAAATGTTCAAATATAATTTTTTCGAGACAGGAGATTAAGCGCATATGCCGATTTGTAAATTTGGCAACAAAGAATAGTTTTTTTTTTATAAAATCTAAATAAAGATTTGTTAATTTATGATTATGAAGTCAAAACTAGCTTTCTATTGAAAATTTGAAAAAATATATTTAATACTATTGTACATTTCTACATGCAAGCAAGCAATAATACGTATTGTTGATTGTTTTTATCACATTTATACAATAGCATAGTCTGAGAACATTTCAATAATTTGCGATAGAACCCGAAAAAACTAATCACAGAAATAATTTGAGATAGAACCCGAAGAAACTAATCACAAAAATAATTGTGCACGCTTTCATGTGACGTCGATGAATTATTTCTAAAAAGACTTCCAAAAAGCTCTATTCATATACTCATATTGAGCCGTAAAAATGTCGATTATAGAAAATTAATTACATAAAGTATTTCAGGTACGATTCGTAATGTTGTCAATAGGAATATAAATGGTACTAAAACTTGTCACTTTGCACTCCTGTTGACGTACTTTATTAAAATAAACTAAAATCCAACTGTTTTAAATATTGAAAACACGAAAGGCACGAGTGAGAAAGAACGCACAATATTAATCACATCGAAACTCACCCTCGGAAAGAATTCGTTCAAGTCAATCAATACCAGTAACTCACCTGAAAGAAAAAGAGAAACAAGATTAGATAAATCGCAACCATTATAGGAGGAGGAATTCTATATCACTCCTGATGAATAAGTACTCGTTAAGAACTATAAAAAACAGCGAAACCTATATATGTTATAACCACGTATCAAACTTTAAAATATTTTAAGAAAACATAAATACTATAATACTTCAAATCTCCTCAGAACAAATGTTTCCTTACTTGAACTTGAATTCTTTAAACAACAACATTTTAAGAGAAATTTTATTTTTTATAAGTGACCGTTGCGGAATAGGCAGAGAGAGAGAGCAGATCTCCTCATTTTTCTATCCCAACACACAACTTTCGTCTCCTCCACTTTCATATCATACTCAATCTCCTGGAGATACTTTTCACTTGACCTTTTTTTTAAATTTTCTTTTTTCTCAATCTAGTTTTTCCACGCAAACAATGCACTTTTGACTTGTATACTCACGTAGTCATTATTTCGTCGTTTATTCTCTCCACATATTCAAACCATCTTAACACTCTTTTTGCCATCTTATTTGAAATATCCATTCCATGTCTACGTCTTCATTCCGCCTTGTTTCGTACACTGACTCTCAACATTCCGCATTGTTTCGTACACTGACTCTCAACATTCCGCCTTGTTTCGTACACTGACTCTTAACATTCCGCATTATTTCGTACACTGACTCTCAACATTCCGCCTTGTTTCGTACACTGAATCTCATCATTCCGCATTGTTACTTACACTGACTCTCAACATTCCGCCTTGTTTCGTACGCTAACTCTCAACATTCCGCATTGTTTCGTACACTGAGTCTCAACATTCCGCCTTGTTTCGTACACTGACTCTCAACATTTCGCCTTGTTTCGTACACTGACTCAAGAAATTTTTCTAAGTGCACGCTTCTTCACATCATTCATGTTCTTTTATTCTTCTTCAGCAAATTTCAAGCTTCATTTCCGTAAGTACTTCCAAGTTGATATTGTTCATTTTTGGACATAAAAAAAAATTCTAGATCTGTTATAATAGAACAACGCCCTACTAGATAATACATGTCGCATTTGATTATTGACTAGTAAGTTAATGATGAATTGAGACTGACTCAAATTTCTTTTTATTAATTTTTAAGAAAAATTAAAAAATAAACCAAAAAATTTTATATTTTTAACAGCAAAATTTTCACTTCCGGTAATCTTAACGAAAAGAATGTGACATTCTTCATGAAATTTCCCCTTGAAATAAAATGTAAAAATAGAAATATTTTTCTTAAATTTTCATCTCAGAAAATACAGAGTTGAAATATGTCCCCACGGAAACTCCGGTAGCTGAAACTTGGAACAATACTCACATCCGAGAGACCAAACTCGAATCCCAAGTTATCAAGAGAAACAAAGCGGGGCAAATACTCGTATTTGCTATCTACAGAATGATGATCTTAAATTTAGAAACAAAAATGTGTTTAACTGAGATAAAGAAATAAAAAAAAAAGTTCTATTATTCATACTTTTGTAACACACTGCACAGCCTGGTGAATTTTTCACGTGACAATCTCTTCTTACCAATCAGAAAAGTGTTTAAGAAGCCTTAAGTGAAAACCAGACTTGAACTTTTTTATTTAAATGTTGGTGCCAACAGAAAAAAACCCGTACCCCCGCTTGACTTGAGATGGAAGCCAGATTTCCAAAAATACCCTGGATCTTGTTATTGACGAAATATTTTCCAAAATGTTGAGGATTGAATATTTTTTAAAACTGTTTTGAAAAAATAACTATCCAAAAAACTAGTTGAGGTAAATAAGGAAAATACGAATGTACTTTTCAGATAAAATAGTTGGAATGAACAAATCAGTAATTTAAAGAAAAAACTATAAAAATGTAGACATTGATTTTATGCCATAAAAATATTTATGTTTCCACAATATACGTAACAAGAAATCAATTTCGGATGCAACTTACTCATTATCAATGTTTTTGTTGATTGAAAGAGATTGCCAATTTAGTATTAAAACCGCTGAGTTAACATATATTAAAGGAAATGAAAATGTAGTAAATATAAAATAGAAAGTGTTTTGGCGTACATTTCAGGTTAGCTCGGAAAACCGCAATTTTACTGGCCCTTAATGACTCTGAATTAATGTAATTGCGCGAACACCAGATTTTAAGATTAAGTGCGTATCATAAATTGTAGCGATTTAATATATACTCGTACTAAACATTTGAATTAAATTTCCAATATAGCGAAATAACAAAGACACTTGAGACAGTCCCGAGACTAGAGCATTATTTAGCTAACGATACCCCTACATAACTCCAGAATGAAGAACACAACGTCAATTGTGTGCATTTGCTTGAGTTAACCACTCAATCCATTTGTTCATGACGACCAAATGATTGTTCAGTAAAGCTGTAATCTACTTTATATTGTTCGAGATATCGAAGGGAAACTTATTTCAATGGTTGACTGAAATCTAAAAAAACTTAACTATTTGCTGCATGGAAAATAGGGCTTTGGTCAGTGGAATGAGAATGCTGGAGAAGCAAAAGCTCTTAGGAACTTGCTAAGATATTCGAAGAAAGCAAGCATGCGAGAAATTAATACGTTTTGCAATTCGTACACAGTATAATAACAAGAAGGCATGGGTGTGTATAATGATTTTAAAAACATGCATTAGGACATTTTAAAAATAAATGTTTTAAAAAAATTCCACAAAAAACATTCGTACTAAAATATATCAATATAATCACGTTTCAAAAACGAAGATTTTTTTAAATTCTACCACAGATAATTTTATTTATTTTTCAGTAAAAATTCCACATATGGTTTTTTTATAAATGGCTACACACAAATTTGGTGATCCGGGCAGTGAGCAACGATGAGTTGATTACGTTCATTGAGAATACAGAATATGTTAGTCAATGTTACAACACAATTACAAAAAGCTCTCGATATGAAAAATTAAAATACTCGTAATAGCATGTTTATCAAATAAGAACATTAATTTTGTGTCTTTACTAAAATCTCTAAATGGATGTGAAACATGTTTGTACAATGAACATTCTCATATCGGTTGGCATTGGGTTACACGTTAAAAGATCATTAAAGGTCAGACATGCATAATTTAGTGGACATTCAAATAATATATGGTTCAACATTTACTCGTTGAGGCTACATTCGCAAACGCTACGATTTAAAGCTTTGATCTTCGTGTCAAATGTGCCTTTGTGGAAGGATGTCCAATATGTATCCGACATATTACAGATGTTGAATGCTTGTCTAGGAATATACTCGTACATATATTTAAACCAAGGGCTTGACGAAACTTTCGGTTACAAAATTTCAAAGTATTTTCTCTTTAGTTTGCGATTCAGGGTTGCATTTATTTTGCCAATAAACATGATTTTATTCCTTGCTTATTAGAATAGATTGATTCATTATTTTTTTATCAATTGTCGTATTAAATGTATTATAGTAAAATTGATTATAATAGTAAAAGTTTCCACATAATAATTGTTTGGTTAAGTATTACAAAAATAAATCCAAAACAAGAGTTTGGAAAAATAAATCAGATATTTATTAAAAATTGATTGGCTTTATTAAAATATAGACAATAATAAAATTGATTGGCTTTATTAAAATATAGACAATAATAAAATTGATTGGCTTTATTAAAATATAGACAAAAATAAAATTGAGTGGCTTTATTAACATAAAGACAATAATAAAATTCCTATAAAAGATTTTGTGCTCATTCGTATGGTACGAGTATATACTTTTGATAAAAATGTATATGACGACCATGCAAACAAATTAAAGCATGTAATAAATAACATTAAAACAAAATTATTACAGGATAACACTTCATCGCAAAAACAATCTGGCGCACTTATTGTCAGGCGGCAATATCTTCCAACCAACCAGACAAAAGTAAATAAAGCAAGTTAACATACATGGTCGCAAAAAATATTTGAATGATTATTCATTTTTATGAACAATATACTCGTGCATACTCGTAGTAAGAATGAGATATCATCAATCAATGGAAAAGGAGGGGATGATGAAGAAGAAAGAAAAATCAGGAATGAAACATGTTTTATTACTGACTAGAAATTAAGAGATTTTCAGTTGCGTCTTAAAGCACACTAAGGATTCGTCCTTAATATTCAGTCGCCTCTTGACGCACACTAAGGATCCGTCCTTAATATTCAGTCGCCTCTTAACGCACACTAAGGATCCGTCCTTAATATTCAGTCACCTCTTAACGCACACTAAGGATCCGTCCTTAATATTCAGTCACCTCTTAACGCACACTAAGGATCCGTCCTTAATATTCAGTCGCCTCTTGACGCACACTAAGGATCCGTCCTTAATATTCAGTCGCCTCTTGACGCACACTAAGGATTCGTCCTTAATATTCAGTCACCACTTAACGCACACTAAGGATCCGTCCGTAATATTCATAAATCTTGATGACGAGCAACAAAGCAATTTTATCTAAGGTTTCGACTTTAACTTTGCAACTCCATATAAGATTTCTTTTATTATTTAACAATTATGGTATATATTTGACAATAAATAATGTTTTTATTCCACTAATTACCCTACTACACGTGTTTCTACCTTCTGTGTCGAGACTTTCTTCAAAAGAAATGCGAACATGTCGTAAGGCGGGAGGCTCGTTCCTTCTAAAGAAACCCTTAACAAAATAAACAAAAATCACAATATATTATAGTGTGTTGGTACCCATCATGACTTATGGAAATAAAACTTGGACTTGGCAGAAGGATAAAATTAAAGATCAATGATACACGTGCACTTAGAAAAAAGTGAATTGCTGATGCATAAAAGAAGGTGGAATGAAGAAATAAATACATGGTTAAAAATAATGTTCTAAATAAGTTGAAAAAAGGAGTTTAAAGATGGTTCAGATATGTAGAAAGAATGAATGACTAAGCGAGCATACAAGTTAGAAGTGTAAGGTGTACGTGGAGTAGATACACCGTAGCTAGATCAGATTTCAAAAGAAGGTAAAGTGAGAACACTTATGAACAATAGTACATTGTGCATGCCGACAATGTGGAGGGGGTGAAAGTTGCATTCTTGGATAAAAACGTTTGGAGACCTGTTCTCTTTGCCTACCCCGCACATATATGTATGTATGTAATACATCACTTGAAAACATCTAGAGTTGTCTGACGAAATTCTAAATAGTAAGTAATTACAGAATTAAGGAAAACTTGTTGGCATTTCCTGAAGCACCAAAAATAATTCACAAGCTTAAATTAAATGTTTAAAGATATATACGAGCTTAATTTAATAAAAATATAAAAACTAAAAAAAGTATATAAAAAGATAAATGGCGGTTACCAAAATTACGATTTAGGCTATTTTTCACATTGAAAAGGGTACAAGTCCTTAATACCGGAAGTGTTGTATTATTCAACTGTGGAAGCCTCCTATGTCACATTTTTGTTTTTGAATTTCTCGAAAAAAAAAACTGCCCCGGCCCCTTTTTTGTCCGGTGTATGAATTTTGTATGGCTTTTAACTGGAAAAACAAAAGGTTCAGTCGAAAAGCCGCCACTCCTAAGGGACAAAGGCCCGGCAACAAGATGGAGGGATGGAACAAAACAAGATGGCTATTTGTTTACTAATGCATATTTCATCATACATGTGTAACATTAACAATGTGTGATGGATGATGCTACATTACTTAGAATGTTACCTATGTGAAAGCTGCTTTCTTATAACGTCGAGTACAGTCAAACCTTATCTAAGTTTCAGATGTCAGAACATAAAAATATGTTCCATGAAAATAAATCAAGTTTGATTTAATTGCAATGTCATTGATGAAGCTGCATTACTTCGAATATTACCCATAAAAATCTAATGTTTTACAATGAAACTCCGAAGCACAATCGTATTGTTTCATTAAAGTTTTGTGTATCAAAACAAAAAAAGCACGTTTAATGAAGAGAAATAAAGTTATTGTATTTATTGCAAATTTTTAACAATTTGTTTTTGACGACGCTCTAAATTTGAATGTTACCCAGGTAAAAACTACTATTTTATAACGAAATTTAGGATTTTATCATTCAAGTTAATGATATAACAACAAAGGAGAATGCTTATTGAAAAAAAATAAGCTTTTGAAAGTATTGCAATGTTTAATGTAATCTACACATACATAGGTCTGATTCATGATGGTTCATTACTTTCAATGTTACCAAAGTTAAAGCTGTTGTTTCATGTATAAATAGTAATACTTTATCAAGATAACCTCTGCAGCTTAGTTGGTAAGGAAACCAAAACAGTTAGTAATGAGGGAGCGAGTCTTATGTTAGTTACTGATTTCGGAGTCTCACTGCAAAGAATATAAAATAATAGAATTTATTATTATCATCATTGTAGAGAGGCAACTCAAATGCTGTTAATGTTATTATCATCATTGTAGAGAAGCAGCACAAATGCTGTTAATGTTATTATCATCATTGTAGAGAAGCAGCCCAAATGCTGTTAATGTTATTATCATCATTGTAGAGAAGCAGCACAAATGCTGTTAATGTTATTATCATCATTGTAGAGAAGCAGCACAAATGCTGTTAATGTTATTATCATCATTGTAGAGAAGCAGCACAAATGCTGTTAATGTTATTATCATCATTGTAGAGAAGCAGCACAAATGCTGTTAATGTTATTATCATCATTGTAGAGAAGCAGCCCAAATGCTGTTAATGTTATTATCATCATTGTAGAGAAGCAGCACAAATGCTGTTAATGTTATTATCATCATTGTAGAGAAGCAGCACAAATGCTGTTAATGTTATTATCATCATTGTAGAGAAGCAGCACAAATGCTGTTAATGTTATTATCATCATTGTAGAGAAGCAGCACAAATGCTGTTAATTTTATTATCATCATTGTAGAGAAGCAGCACAAATGCTGTTAATGTTATTATCATCATTGTAGAGAAGCAGCACAAATGCTGTTAATGTTATTATCATCATTGTACAGAATCAGCACAAATGCTGTTAATGTTATTATCATCATTGTAGAGAAGCAGCACAAATGATGTTAATGTTATTATCATCATTGTAGAGAAGCAGCACAAATACTGTTAATGTTATTATCATCATTATAGAGAAGCAGCACAAATGCTGTTAATGTTATTATCATCATTGTAGAAAAGCAGTACAAATGCTGTTAATGTTATTATCATAATTGTAGAGAAGCAGCACAAATGCTGTTAATGTTATTATCATCATTGTAGAGAAGCAGCACAAATTATGTTAATGTTATTATCATCATTGTAGAGAAGCAGCACAAATGCTGTTAATGTTATTATCATCATTGTAGAGAAGCAGCACAAATGCTGTTAATGTTATTATCATCATTGTAGAGAAGCAGCACAAATGCTGTTAATGTTATTATCATCATTGTAGAGAAGCAGCACAAATGCTGTTAATGTTATTATCATAATTGTAGAGAAGCAGCACAAATGCTGTTAATGTTATTATCATCATTGTAGAGAAGCAGCACAAATTATGTTAATGTTATTATCATCATTGTAGAGAAGCAGCACAAATGCTGTTAATGTTATTATCATCATTGTAGAGAAGCAGCACAAATGCTGTTAATGTTATTATCATCATTGTAGAGAAGCAGCACAAATGCTGTTAATATTGTACACTTCAACTGTCGTATGTACAAAAATAATTTTAAAATAATCAAGTCACTAAGAAATGTAGAAAATTTTACATTTACAATATTTCACTACTTAAAACCAATGTAACGATTATGAAAGTCAATCATTAATAATATTTTATAATCAATTTCTAAATTAACTATTTGATAGGTCGATGATAAGATACATTTATTAGTAGTAATCGCGTATGTTCACGTACAAAATTTAAATTATTTTCAATTTGCAGTTTATTTTCAAGTGGCTCTTAAACAATTAAAGTGGACATACGAAATACTTTTCATAAAGTTACTGAAATAAATCAATAGAGGATTCAAGGTTTGCTGATTGCCATTCTTTTGGAAATTCAATCTCAGAAACAAAAGAAAGATTTACTAGAGCAAACAAAACTTGGTCCAAGATAATTCCTTTATTTCTTAAAGAAGTGGAAAGGCCGTTTTAATTAATTCAGGCATTAAAGGGCTTATAAAATAAACTCAGTTACTTGAAAGCTCTCAATCTGGACCAAACATTACGGTGTCTGAATGCAGACAGTTCTATTATTCGAGGCTGAATTTCGACAAATTTTAGATATGAAGTGGGAAAAAAATAAAATGATTTTTTTGTGAAATTTGAAATACTAAAAATAATTGAAAGGTTAATGTTATTGGTTTGCAAATATTTTTTTCAACCTTCTTTATATTCCTAACCTTATCCCAAATCTAGAGTAATAATGACGACGACCGTCGTTAAATTGCCAAGACACCTGTCTTAAGACCTATGGTTGCGAGGTCGGTACCTAACATATTGATAATCATTTTTTTAAAGTCTGTTTTTTAGTTCAGATCTCATTAATATGTTTCTAGAGTGTTAAATGAGATTGCCACGTGACAATACACCCGCCAGATTGTATTATATATAACGAAATCATAATATAATACAATAAAATTAACTCAAAATCATTGAGACAAAGCTACGACATAAAAATATGACCTCCGATAATTAATCATATGAGGTGTACGGATGTATTCTTTTGTATTGTAATATAGTCGTATTACACTTTGTTGTATACAGTACAACCTGGCGGGCTAGTTCATATGTGGCCACCTCTTACAACCAACCAGAAAGAGTTGAAGATCCCTTAAATGAAAGCCAGACTGGAATCCTTTTTTAAAAAATCCGGGTTCCAGCGGGATTTGAACCCGCGTTTTACCAACTAGACCATGGAGATCGTCAGAGGATGTAGAAGAGGCAAATATGTTAATGTATGTTGAAATATGAAAGTCTGGCGCTCTCTGTCTACCTCGAGTGATGGTAAGTATGTATAATTTGATTAATTTTGTTTATTCATTCGTTATTTTTAATAATACGGGAGAAAACACAAATGTCCAACCTCAAAAAAAAAAAAATTTCTTCAGGCTGGACGCAATTTTACAATAATCCTGCTTCTTCTTAATCCTATACCAAATCTGAAAGAGATACTCTATTGGGGTCGCTTCTTCTTATCCACAATGTGTAGTTTCTCCTGTTTTGAATATCGTTCTTTTACAGTCCATTATTTTTTAGTATGCTTCACCGTTGTGACATCCACGTATGGTCGTCCTCGTTGATTTGTTGATTGAAAGAGGTCCAGGTTTATAGCTCACCCCTGACAATGTGGTTTTAGATATTCTTATCTCATATCCATACTTTCGAAGTTTTCATTCCTTTATTTTCTCATCTATGGTGGTAACACCTATCAATGTTTCCTTCAACATGACCACATTTCATTAAATTAAAAAAAAAACTTAAAATAACTGTTAAATGTAACAAACATATATTTTATTATGAAAAAATATTATGTTTTCGATGATTTCGAATTCAAATATATCACGTTAATGACCAAGAATGCTTAATAATTTAAAAAACAAAATGTCAGCTATATTTCCATACAGTAACATATTTGTATAACTGAAAATTAACCCCCATAAAATGTAAAATTCTTAAATTCGATTCCATTTTAGGTTTTGATTATAGTTTCGAAAGCTCAAAACAGTCATAAAGTAGGGTGAATTATTGAAACACAAAGTAATTATAGACATTGGAACAAAATGTGCGCAAGAAAGTTATATAAATACATACATAATTGTAAGGATATCCAAAATGGTTTGAGCGCATTTAGGGGTCCATTCAAATCAAATTAATGGGCACCTCTAATAACGGGACTTGTGGGCTTAATGCAACAAAAAAACAATAGAAGGTTTTGTGTCAACAAACAAATCCCAAAGCAAACCTGTATAACGTTACACAACAAATAGAGAATTACAAATTGTAGGTGGGGTGAAAGGCATTAACAAGATTCCCGAAACCTCGTGCATTAAATTTGGCGAGGAAAAATACTTCCGCATTATCATAATGTAATCCGTAGGCATGAAGCTTTAAAGTAAGAAATTACATGATACGTGTTATTGATATACATTGCTTTCTGCTGATCACCATTGTAACGAATGAAGACAGTTAAGAATTAATCTAGTAGTTATGATGCGTGTTGTACCTATTGTTATATTTATTTTATTATATAATATTATTGTATTCCAATGTCTTTGTATACGAGTATAAATGTAACTTATTCATCAAAATTAAATAATTAAAAGGAATTAAATAATCATTAAGAATTGCTAAATATTATCAACCTATTCTTTCATGTTCACATGTGACCTATAAGATAAAGGTAAAACCTAGTTAATTGGGGTCACGACAGATGACATATAACAAACCCAGATCCATACATAATATCTTAAATAAATAAACATATAATTATTGATAGCAACACAGTATGTATGATACATATATAAACATATTCTGAAATAACATATATGTATATCTCAAAATAATGGCGAAGAAAATACATTTAAGAGAGAAGCAAACAAAAAGTTTGGGCTAATCTCGTAATAGAGGGCAAGCCCGGCCGCAAAGACATAAGGTGTTTTTCAGCCTACACCCTTGTACATGTAGATTAAAAGAACAAAAAATTAATAAATAACAATATAGTATACAAGTACAGTGGAACCTCTCATAACGACAATAATTCGTTCCAGAATCTTACTCGTTATGTGAAACACTCGTTATGCGAAACAATTTTTCCCATATAAATCAATGTTATATACGATAATGCGTTCCATGCCGAAAAAAATACTCATTTTTTTTTATTTTGAACGTTTATTCAAATAAAATTACATACTTATAAATTGTTAAGGAGCGTAACAACCCGGAATGCGATTTCGATTTGCAAAAAACAATAAAAAAATCAAAATAACAGTTTTTTATTTATGAATTTATGACAAATAATTAATTATTTTTTACTAGAAGTAAAATCCGGTAACCCTCAGAATCTACGAGCTTCTTATAGTCGCTGATGAAGTTGTCTGCTGCCTTTGTGTCAGAGCTTGCTGCTTCATCATGCCTCACAACGCTGTGGATGCCGGTTCTTCTCTTAAATTTCTCGAACCATCCATGACTTCCCTTAAATTGTACTTCTTTTTCTGCAGTTGATGATCCTGGCGTCTTCTTAACGAGGTCGGCGAAAATAACTTTCCCCTTCTCACAAATGTTTTCGTTAATAGTATTGTCTTGCAATTACTTTTCGTTTATCCATATGAGAAGCAGCCTTTCAACATCATCAAGAATAGGTAACCGTTTCGTAGACATTCTTGACACTCCCTTTGAAGCATCTATCTTCTTAATTTTGTCCTTGTTTTTGAGGATAGAGCAAATCGTTGATGTAGACCGATTGTATGTGCGCGCTAGATCAGCCACGCTCACACCTCGTTCTCGCTTTTCAATGATTTTACGTTTCATTTCTACAGTTACTTTTATTCTCTTATGGCTGTTTTCTTGTGGCTTTTTCTTCAGGGACATTTTTGCAAGGGTTATTAAATTTTGCACAAAAAAAATTACAAATAATGTCTGAACACAAGTTTGGAAAAATGTGTGCTCACATGTGACACTAACGTGCTAGCGGAACGATTGCTAACCAGAGACTGACGCACTGGCGCGGAAGTCCCGGCTCACAAGTGAGTGACGTGAGATGGGACTTCCCCTTTCTGCGTCACTCGTTATGCGAAATGTCGCTCGTTAAGGGAGCATTTTTTTCACAATCTGTTTAGCTCGTTATGCGAATTACTCGTTATGAGAGGTGCTCGTTATGAGAGGTTCCACTGTACTCAATTCAATTAATAAAATAGTAGGTCGCCGACACAGAAAAAAGCATGCAAAATACAATATACATATATCCCGCAATCACATTCTAAGGCAAAGGAAAAAACCATTCAAGAGAGAAGCCACCAAAAGGTCTGGGTTCATCTCACAACATCTTCCTAGCCAAGACGCAAACCCATCATTAGGAGGATGAGCACGGCCGCAAGGATACCAGTCACTTTTCAGCCTACACTCTTGAAAACATAAACTATTGTATAATATAAAAATGATAATAAATAAGCAGTAAAATAAATGTCAAAAAAAAGTAAAGCCTTAAATCATCTTTTCTCTCACCCTCTAGGACATGTAAAACTATGATACGTAAAAATGAACATAAATAAGCAGTAATACAAAAATTATAAGTAAACATAAAAAAAAAAATAAAAAAAAACAGTAGACCCTCACACACACATACCACCTCAGATTTACTGTCAGGGAAAAAAAGAAAGGCTGGTAAGAGTCTAAATTTTAACCAAATAAAATCACAAATAGAAAATGATGTTCAAATATAATATAAAAATAAATGAAAAGAAAACGCACACAGCCCCCGATTCAAGGCCAGCGAAAAGAGAGAAAGCAAACATGAGTCTTAATGACAACAAAAAAAAACCACTGACTATTTAGAAGGTAACGTCAAAAAAAGAAAACAAAACGTTCGATAGTTTGGTTGAAATTATTGATTTTTTTATTAATTTTAAAATTAACATAACATATGTGACGAAATCATAGGTAACTTTATATCCCCAAAAACTAGAAGAAAAATGTTTCCCGCGCGTGCTACGGGAAAGTACAATATTACAAATCTGCGACTGTGTGCATAGAAGTTCAGCGAGCTGCGTAAATGCAGTTCATTAATAAATTACTTGCTGAATGTTTTTTTACTTCCTGCTTTTGACCCCTGCGGCCTGCTGTAACTGCGAGGGTGCTCATCCAGCCAACTATGATGGTTGCCCCCGCCGCCAACAATACATATCCAGCCTACACAAGAGACGCACCGTACCGGCTCTCCGGATGGACCATCGCTCGTGGAGCCAGGTAGCCAGCGGTATTCCAGCCCCACCACCTCACCTCCCAGCCTCTCCTTTAGCCCCCTTTCTACTCAACCCCTTCACCCTCCTCGAGCTCAGCCCCTACCCCCGCCCCCGATTAACATGCCCACAAATGGAGAGAGCGAGTTACTCGCCATCATGCGCCTTGTCATCGGAGCCCGGAGCAGGCTCGCATCTTGCACCACTAAGCTCGAGAAGACTATGATCTACCTCGAGATCACTGAGCAGCTCGTAGGATAAGCGTGACGACGAGTTTCTCTGGAATGAAAGTGCTCTGCTGGAATGCCTACAGCATGCAGCAGAAGATCGAGGAGCTGATGCTGTTGGTGAACAATTCAGGTATAGATATTGTGCTTATTACGGAAACTTGGTTAAAACCTGTATCTCGTGTGAGAGGCACCGGTGGCTTCACCGTCTATAGATCGGATCGCGTTTCCGGTAGAGGTGGAGACACCGCGATCCTCATCCGAGACACTATCCATCATACCCAACTCATCACGCCCGCCCTGACAAACTTGGAGGCTACTGCCATCAGCCTCAAGGTTGACAGGGAGACAGTCACCATTGTGGCAGCATATTGTACCGGCTATCGTTCACTTCTGTAAAAGGACATCGAGGCAGTGCTGGCTTTGGGGCTCAAGGTCATCATGGCCGGGTTTTCAATGCCAAGAACCGTTACTGGAACTGCTTGAGAGCTAACCCGAACGGAACGACGCTGTACAATTATATGGAAAACCACAATTGTCAAATACTCTATCCAAATCAACATACCTGTTTCACCAACCCCCATAGTTGTACACTGGACATTGCCGTAGTCAAAAACTACCCCAACATCTCTGGTTTGATTGCTCTAGAAGCTCTCTTGTCAGACCACCTCCCAGTTTACTTCATATTGGGAGTGAGGCCGATTACTAGCCTCAGGGAGCAGTACGACTACGCCAATGCTGACTGGAAGGGTTACAAAGCCTATCTCCATAACCAGCTCTACCGATCACCTGAAACTCTGGTGAGCCCACAGGACATCGATGCCGCGATGGATACCATCTCCACCTTCATCCATAATGCTCGTGATGAGAATGTTCCCCTCAAAATTGTCACTCCATACCAAATAACTCTTACTTCTCATATCAAACTCCTTATATCTCTAAAAAACAAACAAAGACAGACGTAAACTAGACAAACGTGACAAAACACTTCTAAACGTCCTCCAAGATGAAATCAAAAAGAAATCCGCCTACTTAAAAACGTACTCTCTGTAACCGGGTAACGGCGAGTCGTCAAGGGTATCAAGTTCTCGTTTCAAAGCATACCACCTCTGTGCACAGCTTCAGGGTTGGCTATTTCTGGCATTGACAAGGATAATGCCTTTGCAAACGCTTACGAGAATACCTACTCAATTCCTTCCGACATTGGAAATGTTGATGTCATCAAAGCTGTCGAGGACACTCTCGTCAGCTTTGCTTACTCCCCGATCAGCCAAAACGAGGTGCAACTTTGCATCCCGTCCGAAATTGGTCGTATCCCTGACAGACTTAAAACACGAAAAGCCCCCGGTCCCGACAATATACACAATAACATAGCCTTTTTAAACAGGTACCACTCAAAGCGAGAATTTTTCTAACTAAAATAATAAATACCTCACTCCTTAATGGCTATTTTCCGAGTATTTGGAAAATAGCCAATATTGTTCCTATCCACAAGCCAAATAAACCTACCGAAAATCCAACTAGCTACAGGCCCATCAGCCTTCTTCCAAGTCTTGGCAAGATCCTTGAGAGAGTGGTTACCTCAAGGCTAGTGTTCCATCACGAATCCAATAATACATTCCCTCGTAAGCAATTTGGATTTAGGACAAGACACAATACGGTCCAGCAACTTACTCGTGTCGAGGAAGACGTGTCGATGGGTTTCAGTAGAAATAGAAGTACTGGCATGGTACTGCTGAACCTTGAGAAGGCTTTTGATACTATCTGGCACGATGGCCTTCTCCTTACTGGCACTCCACTCTATCTTGTGAAACTATTTCAATCTTACCTTTCCAATAGAAGTTTCACAGCCACCACTCATCATTCTACGTCATCCGCCAGGCCTATCCCTATGGGTGTCCCCCAAGGTAGTATACTTGGACCACGTATATTTAACATCTACACACACGACATACCTACTCCCCCAAACTGTAAGCTCGCACTCTTTGCTGACGATGCGGCATGCTACGCATCGTCACTCAAGGTGGATCGGGCTGGTCACCGTCTTCAGATTGCTCTTGAGATCCTTGAAAAATACTACCAGGACTGGAGGCTCAAAATCAATTACGCCAAAACTGAGGCCATCATGTTCTCCCGCAAAATCAAGGAAAGAGTGCCGTCGATGACCTTATTCATCGGTGGTTGCCTGGTTGAGTGGCAGGACGTGGTTAAATACCTCGGCCTGCACCTCGACCAGCGACTGACGTGGAAAACCCATCTGAATACCACCAGGCAGAAGGGTCACAAGGACATAGGGGCTATCAGTTCGATATTTCATCGACGCAGCTTCCTTTCACCCAAAAATAAGCTCCTCCTCTATAAAACCCTTATTTGTCCTATCTTGACTTATGCTGCACCTGTTTGGGGTAGTGTGAGCAACACTGATCACCTGAAACTTCAGAGAGTGCAGCACAAGCCATTCAAGATATATTTTAACACCCATCCCAGAACAAACCTTACCCGACTTCACGCCGAACAGCGAGAAGAAACCCTACAACACCACATCCTCGCTTGGACTGTGAAGTTCTATAAAAGTCAACAAAATCACAGCAATCCCTTAGTCGCTGCCCTGGGGGCCTACGAGAGTAAATCCGAACTGCCCTTCCGTTATAAGCACAGGCCCCCAAAACATTATCTATTGCCTGACTAGTCCACCTATGATACAGTATTAGCTGGGACGACCAAGGTCTGAGTGAATGTGATGGAATACAAGTAGCCTGAACGACCGGACTTGTTTTTGCTAAATAATTAGTTGTAAGAATTGTTATCTAGTTATAAGTAGTATGTATGTGTTAATTATTTCTAAGAAATCATATATTAAGACATATAGGAAAATAAGATTTAGTAAGTTCATAAATTATAACATATAATTAAGATTAGTTAAGATAAATTTGTATATAGGTATAGGCTTGACAAATATTTATACAATATATATTACTTTGTTTAGTAAAAAAAATAGTTCCTGCTTTTTTTGTTTTCATTACGCAATGCGAACTGTTATTTTTATTTTTAAAAAGAAAATTAGAGAGAAATTTGATATCCTATAACTGTGAGCTTTTAGTTTAGAGAGAGCAGTATTATTTCCAAAAATGTTGAGATAAGAAAGATAATGTGAAGATAATTTGGTGAAAAATGTGGAGGTAAACAATACAGATTTGCATGAAAATGGGAGAGAAAAAATAAGATAATTTATAAACGATATGATGGTTGGTGTAATCGAAAAATACAGAATACTTGATGACGACAGAATAAAAATATGAAGCACAATGGTACGGGGAAAAATCTAGTAAAACATTGCCGATAATATCTTATGCAATAACATAAATTTAAAATGAAGTGTCCAAATAAATACTCAGGTGGAATGAGATATACTCGTAAAAGTAAGAATGCATTCGGGATGTCAATTATGAATACGATCCGACTCTTCTAGCATCTCATTGGTATCATTCATGCTGTCTTTTCAAGTTTGGCATATACTCGTAACTAGAACACAATGATAAACGTGACATGTAAACTCTACTCAAATGAGTAAATGATTCAAGGTTGAAAATTTGACTTGCTATAGACTGAAATAAAATTTACAGAATGATTGGTAGGGCCAATACCACCCATCCAACAACAGACTGTAAGAACTTGTAACAATGCACGCATTTGTGTTTCTCGGGCATATAATCAATGATAAAAGAGGATATGAGAAACAAATTAAAAACTGATGATCTCCCTTAAAATATGGCAAAACCAGACAATATACAAAACACAAAAAAAATCTACCTGCAGGGTACAAAACGTGGACGCTGAGAGTGCATGATTGCCAAAGAAAAGACAGACACCTTGGAGACGAATACTCGGAATTTTTTGGATCATAAAGAGAACGATCAACAACATCCTGCAAGAATTCGATGCAAAAAACTAAATCGTCGATAGGCCTGCAGCTATATAACACTATTTTTATTGATTACTAGGCAAAATAGATATTTCATAGTTAATAGGTTGTCGATTATTCGAGAAAAGTGAGGTAGACGAAGATCGCTTAGTCGGTAGAGTGAACAAGTGACGTATCTGAAGAGTGATATTTTGTAAATGGCTTTTGCAGAAGGCAAAATATGATTAACAGTAGAGTAATTTGGTCACCAGAGGTGGAGAAAGCGTTACCATTGATTATAACCCTTCGACTAGAAATAATAAGAATGGCGAAGGAAGAAAACTTTAACAGGGTAGACAGTTTTAAATAGGCACTGTCTGTGGTAAGCGGAAAAAAAGAATGTTGACATTCTCAGAAATAAAGGATATTAAGGAGATTAAGAAAAACGCAAACAATATCACTTAAAAAGGCGCTGAAATACACGAAGGTTGTCTATCTGCTAAATTATGACGATTAAGTTAGCTTTCGGCGTTTATATCTTAAATGAACTTCATTTAATCAAATTAAAATCCAGAGGATATTACAGATTTAACGAGGTTTATTTGCTGAGCGAGCTTTCCGTGTCACCGTCAAATTAATTTTCCCGAACTTTAAAGGTTTTTGTGGAAATTTATAAGAAATCGGAATGAATATACGAATTTCATTAATTTTTATGTTGTATATTTAGAACGGCGGGACTTGAAAAGATTACTTTGAAAATTGGATTCGTACATTCAAATTACACATTCAAAGTTTAAAAAGACTGAAGAAATTAATGCTTTTCAAAAATTTCAAATTTGTACGGAAGTGAATAGGACTTACTTTTGACGTTCTAAGAAGTCAACTTTATTGTATTTTATATTAAACTTTACATGCTTGACGAAGTTATATGAAAACCCGAAGTACAACTAACAAATGTTTTTCTCTTATAAGGATACATTTTCCTTTACTTTTGTTTGAAATTAATTTCATTTTAAGAAAAATAACCAAGTAGCACTAAAGGTATAATTCAGTAAGTCGTGTAACTGCGAGAGTCGAGATAAACAAGACATTAAAAATAACCAAGTAGCACTATAGGTATAACTCACTAAGTCGTGTAACTGCGAGAGTCGAGACAAGCAAGACATCATAATTACATCAGTGCGCACCATAATTGTCACGGTACAAACGAAATTCCTATAGAAATGTCGTCTCTCTGTTTCAGCTCTTATTTTATGATTTCTTACACTTATTTTATATTATTCGACGTTTTAATACATAATAAAATGATTTTTATAGCTAATTACAAAATATAACCTAGCAGATTTTGCATAATTTTAATTTAAAACATACATGTTTTCCTGTACACTTAGAGTCCAACAACGTGGCTGGCAGGATTTTTTAGCACAGTAAGGGAAGTGTTTAAAAAATTGGTTATTGTATTAATCTTTTGTTGTTAATAGTATATGTTGACATTACAGGTTTATTGATACCTTGCAGGTAAACACATGGAATCAACCAGAAAGATATTATACGGGCCTAAAGTGAAAAGCAGACTGTAATCCTTTTTAAAAAAAGTTTGTACCAACGGGAATCGAACCTGCAACCCCCGGGCTGAAAGACAGGCACCTTACCAGCCTGGCCTCGGAGGTTGTCAAGTTAATAACGAGTATGTACATTGCATAACTAACCTGATGTAGTTAGTAATGTACATGTTCTATTTGAGGTTAGTTATGAAACTAATTTTATGAAAAAAAAAATACGATAAAATTTGTCGATGATAAGACGATTTTCATATAAACTATTTTAGCTGAATGATACTCGTGAAACAAAATATTTGATTTTTCAAAGAAAATGCAAGAAATTGTAATAAGTGAAAATTTTAACTAAAACAAACAATATAACATTCCAAGTAAGTGTCACACCATGAGAGTGTTTCAACATGAGTATCTCATTCAACTTACACATTCTGTCCTCACGCGACCCTTTTATCATTTCCGAAGGCTTTCACCATATTGTTTTGTTTTCATACCCTATGTTTACTTCTGGTTTGTTATTATATCTAATTCTTGGGGAACTTGTGCTGCCACATCGAGGGAATGTTTATAAGAAGAGATGTTCACTTAACAAGTTTTAGAAGAATTAGTGTTCGTATGAAGTGAACGTAAATAAATTTACAATACTGAAATATTAAACATTAATATGATCAAGAAGAGCAAAATTCATGATATTAATACAAGTATTTCTGATAAATTAAAATTAAATATTTATTTTTAAGTATAAGATAGGGCGATACTCGTTTTAGTTAGAGAACCATCATCCTAGCAACAATCAAAATCTATGTTAACTTCAAAAAGAAAATAATCCGTGGGCTAGTTTGTAAGACGTTCGTGAATCGTATTCGACTTCTGACGGTACTCACAAAAAAATAAAAGTTCCTTTTCTGGTTTAGTTGATTGACAAGGCAATTTTTCAATTTCAGTACGTGGTGTTTTTACGACACATGGTTCTGGTTCCTACCCTGAAGTTTTGATTAATACGGTCTAAGACAAAGTTGTATTTTGGCAAGGATCTTCACTATGTCTGCATCACCTATATGGATATTCCACGTAGAGACATATACATGATTGAATTAATGAAAAGATACATCAGCATTCTGATAATAAAACAAATAAAATGTATTTCTTGTTTAAACTAATTTTGAACTGAAAGTTTACTCTTGATTTTTAAATGAATACAAGTTTGTTTTTCCTGTTCTGTCGGTCATTACTTAAATTTAAATGGAATATGGTTTGAATCAAAATCGTTGCAAGTTCGAATCAACTTGAAAGATAATTTAGCTCGATACAACACAAATCAATTCAACTTGAAGGATCACTTATCTCGATAAAGCACAAATTTGTTTCTCATTTTAGGTGCAAACAGTATTTATACATCCTTAGTAAGAGGAAAATATCTGTCATCAGACAAAATAATTCAAACATACACATTACAAAAGAAAAGGTAGAAAAAAATATGATAAAATTCATGAATATTCAAGGATATTTTTAAATTCTACAAAACATATTCTAAAAATCTAACAAAACAAAACCAAAATTAATCAATGCCCCGCCCCAGCAGTAAACATTTTCGAACAAATTATGAAAACGGAACAGAAATTATTTCTCTGACCCAGGCTGTAGGCACGTTTTGTTAAGGAACAAGAACCCATCTACAGGAAACTGAATTATGGGGAGTTTGCTCAATTTCAAGTAGAAAAACGGGCTCTCGCTTTATTTCAAAACCCGAGAGGGCGAGAGAAAACAAGAGACAGAGCCCCGATAAAAATGATACCGCCAGAGTATTTATTTTGATAAAAAAAATCATTGTCTACATATGTCAAAAGAAAATTAGTGACCAAGTAAATTTTTAACACAATACATTTTGTAATAAAGCTTGAGCAAAGAAGCAGAGTAAAAATGCTAGAAGGAAAGAAAATTGGCTTATCTAGTTGAATGCCCGGCTATCTTATCATCCACGGAGCCCTCCGAGCTTTACAAACGGAAAGATGGATTGTCCTGGAAGAGGTCATACAACTTCTGGTTGTATAAGATGAGTTAAGATTCACCTTCTTGCACTAGCCGATAGATTCTCCGCAATATTGTTCTTTTTAAAATATTCAAGGAACTCTCGTCGGCCCTTGTAAGAGTCTCACATTCAACTATTGTATAAATACACCAAAATCTTGAAACAACGTGAGAACAGTAATAGGTAACTGAATTTTTGGGGCAAAATAGCATTTGGTAACTGCTATTATTCATCGTTTTATCCCCTCTCTGATGTAATTTGTACTATTTACTAAAGACATACAAAAATACCATCACGCCATCTCCCTGTCGAGGTAGGTAGAGAAGACAGAGCGCCAGACACAGACCCATAGCCTCTTCCACATTCATAAAACCTCTACGATTTCTCTGACTTTCTGCGTATCTTCTTTCAGAGTATCATGATCCAACCATACGTTCCTTGGTCTTCCTCTCATACGTCTTCCACTCACATATGCACAACATATCTCATTTGTTAGTCTTTCTTCATTCATTCATTCATTCCACATACCCAAACAATCTCAGCGTGCTCTTCGTCATCCTACTCAGCACATCAGCGTTAAGTTCACTTTCATCCCTAATCACTATATTCCGTATTATGTCATACATTGTTACTTCGTGTATTCGTCTGAAAGCGCGCATTTCTACAGCATTTATTCGTCTATTTCCTAGGTGTTCAAATTTAACGAAACGCTTAACTCCCTGGTATCATTCGTTTTGTATATTTGCAGCGTTTATCGAAATTCTGATTATTTACTTCTGAAATTTAGATTTCATTCCCCTGTTGGTATTTTTTAATTTTTATGGAGATGTATCTATTATAAATATAAAATTAATATAAACAATTACTTTTTGATGATAGCTTTTACATATTCTTTGTAACTATATGTAAGTTTAAGATAAAGTTTTTTAATTTAGTCTATAATATTAAGTATTTGTATTAGCTTGTCTCGTGTGATTTTGTTTGTAAAAGACACTGTTGTATCGTAAATTAATGAAATAAATAAATAAAATTTTACGCGTTAATTTTAGACCTGAGAAATAAATGGTACAAAATTGAATAGCACGCGAGCTTCCTTAGGATTTGACACGTATGTAAAATAATTTATTTGTTAACTGTAGATAAATAGAAGACATTTTGATTGCAATCAATTCATCTAGCGAGTTCATCAAAACATTGGATTGTCCGTAAAGTAATTTCATATTTTAAACTCAAAATCAAACGGAAAATTGCAACAAATGTAATGGTTGTCAGTGAACAGCGGTTTTCTATATTTTTAGTATTTTAGCAATTTCTCGTGTCGTAGAATGCTTGTTATTCTCGATCAAAGCCTCAGCTTAGTCGTCATCAGTAGTAATCCGTCTTATCACCATTAAGGATTTTTTCAAACCACATTTAACACACACGATTGTTTACTGCATCGTCACAATATACTGTACATGTTTATTTTTTGGTGTGTGTCGCATTTCCTTCGCGGTAGTGAAAAAAGCATCAAGCATTGAAATAACAACACATGTTTCATCCTCAAAATGTCGCCAAAAATACCGCTGAAGCAATTTTGGTTAATAATGGCAGAAAAATGTGCGAAACTATTACCTTTCATAAAAATATATATTCAGCACGTTTGGAATGAAGTTAGAACGAAACTTTTGTCCCAAGTTAATCTATCTGAGAAATATTAAACTATTTTCCGGACAACATATTACACACAGACACAAATATTAAAAATTAGAAAGAAAAGTGCTTACAGATCATAATTCTATTCGTATATGTATTGAATTGCATACATCATTGCAAATATGGACGTAGAAGTCGGCCCTGACAAGATTGGAAAACAAGGAGTGAAGTTTTAAAAACTGCTTTATATAATATATGCGACTCGAATGACAAGTTCAACCCGCATTCTCGGCTGTGTGATATGTATGCAGTTAGCATCTATACGTTATATAACTGGGGCATAAAATTGTCAGATTTTACCATATTTCAAGCGATTTTACCTCAAAGCCATGCCCCCTTTTATTTGAGTTCAAAACATAAATATTCATAAACGTGTGAGATTAAATCATTCTTGAAGGACGACGTGAATGAATTTAGCATTTAGGAATAATTATTAGTCGTTATTTATGTACAAATTATAGGCACATATTTTATCAATTCATCAACTAAGTCAAGTGGGTCGATCAATAATGATGAAGTTTAAAATATAACATGTCAAAATGAAAATTATTCATAAATTTCAAGACGATTGATTACGTGTGGAGTATTACGGTTCGTTATTCATTGTTATTAATCTGATTTATAATATAGCCGTTATTTTTAAGATGACTGACAGGAAAACAGATTATTATATACATTAATACCATTACGTCATATCCCAGTTGGGAAAGGCAGAGAGGACGAGCGCCAAACTTCTCTATCACAACATACTTTTTTAGCCTCCTCTTCATCCATACATCTTCTCATACAGATTTTTATTTTCTCTAACTTCTTACCAATTTATTTTTCAACATTTTATTAACTTGCTCCTAATTTACTTTTCTTGGTCGTCCTGTACCACGACTCACATTCACGCTTGCATTGTAAATTTGTTAAGTCAGTTTCACGTTACCCACCCACTTAACCACCACTACATGTCTTTTTTCACCCTACCTAACAAATAAGTTTTAAGCTCAAATTAATTCTTAATAATTATATCTCATATTCTATCGTGATCGAAACACCACATATGGTACTTTTCCCAGTATACTTATTTACCCAGTTCTAAGTTATTAAGTTACTGAAAATAAGTTGTTACTCAAAATATATTGCAAACTATGATGGAAATATTAATTTAAAATATTGATAACATCATCATCCTGTCGTATAGCTCATGACTATGCATCGTGAGTTCCATGATAGCTTCTGACGACTCCTATCCATTCATCCGTGGACTCCGCGGTTCGATGGGCATTTGTTAAAGGTAGTCCATTTGCATCTCTCATTTGGTCAGTCCAACGTATTGGGATTCTTCCTCTAGTGCGTCGTCCTTCCACGCCTCCAGTACCCACAGGCCTCTCCAAACTGTATCCTTGGCTACGAGCAATGTGACCAAAGAATCAGATGACTTGTCGAAGGCATATTGTCGACAATCTGTTGCTGATTCTTAGTTCTTCGAGAATGGAGGCGTTAGTTCGTCTTGCTGTCCATGGAATTCGTTACATCCTTCTTCAGCACCACAAATTCAAATGCATTTATTGGGTGTTAACATAAATTGTGTCTGTTTTTTTCCAAATGAAGAGAACAAGTGGACACAATAAAAAAAATTACAATAAATTAGTCAATAATGTATTCTCCTTCATTATTTTACAACAAATTAGTCAATAGTGTATTCTCCTTCATTATTTACAACTTCTTGCCAACGTTCTACAAGTTTTTCAATGCCTGTGCGATAAAAACCATCCGGTCTTGACTCGAGGAATTCGTCCAACCATGTCCGCAATTTGACGTCATTATTGAAGGAAATGCCGCGCCGCAGTCATGTGACTAGAATTCATCTGCTCAGCCAATTCTACGTAGAAACGTAGTTTGAAAATTGAATTTGTGTCAACATAAAATAAATAACAATAAAATGAGCCTGATAAGCTTTTGAATTGTATGAATCTTCAATTGTTTACAGTAAAACCAGGGAGACTTATTACTACTGGCAATTTATTCCAATCAATCAGAAATATGTAAATAGTCCAGTATGTGAAAAATCAAGACTTTTTCGGGGTATACCAGGAATTAAGCCCGAGCCCAAAGGTGGAAGATAACCCTTCTATCAACCGCTATGAAGATTGTCAGCTGTGAATTATTTTCAGCTTTTATTTATTTATCTTGATCAAATCATTAATTTAAGAATCGTTTATTTCTGCCAGGGAAACAGAGTAAATGTTGGCGGAAGCCAATAATTACAATTTAGGAAATTTCTCACGGTTCAATGCAATCAGAGGCTTTCAAGCGGTCACATATTCAGAGAGTGTATCTTCACTTATTAGAGTCTGTTGTCCATCCATAGTTTCTCTCGAAATAAAGTCGTATTAGCTGTGTCAGCACTTGAAAGATTCCCACGCCACAAAGCTTTGGGGAGGCCGGCCTTTATTGAGGATAATGGAAAAAGGTTGAACATTTTCCACAATGGGAACGAGACGAGGCAAGCCTCTAGGATGGGAGACGCAGCAATGGAGGGGTATCCCTGGCCACAACGCTTCATTGAACTGTCATTACGAAACAAAATGACAAAGGGGAAAATATAAGATTAAATAAATTGTCATTTATTTGTCCAAGTGTATATCAAATTTCAAACACCGTGTTTTTCTTATTTGAGGTTATAGAATAGTATATGATATTTTATCAATAGTAATAGATAAAAATAAGTAAATTTAAGAGCCCGCTTTGTATATTCTAAGATTTAAAATTATTCATCAAGATATGTTACTATTTCGCAATACAAAAAACCTATGAGATCGCTTCATAATAGTAAAGGATTTGTATGTAAAGCAGCTACTGAGCGAAATGATAATAAAATAATGGGATGAAAAAAGGTTTTTGAATAATCGTAGCACGAGATCGAAGTGGAATCTAACGCAGGGCGCCTGGTTGTTTAACCCGCGCGCTCAATACTGGGCCACAGTACCGACCAAACCGAAACCTAAAAAAAATATGTTAAAAAATTCATTGCTGCATACTTCTACATCTAGATTTTATATTAGTCGCCACATTACACGCCATTTTTCTTTCCGCGATTTCCATTGCCCGCGGTTAAACGCGGTTCGAAAATATTAAATAGAAAATTTCAACGTGCCGTCATAAGATCAACAGTTCCCTAATTCAACGTCATATTGTCTACGTTATTCAACTCGTTTAAATATCCCATCATCAAAAGAAGAAGAAATGTGAGTAAAGCACAATAATACGTTTTGAGTGAGAGAGATGACATTCACATGAATTTTATTACAGTATATTGTTCTATTTTATTGTAAGCTATTATTGTTTACCTCTTACTGCACCTAATATATCAATTTTACTATATTGTAGCAATGTATTTATAGGAAATAAACATAGCATGTAAGGTTTGGTACAATCTGCGGTTTCAGGCATCAACTGGGGTTATTGAAACGTATCCTCCGCGGATAAAAGGAGACTATTTTATTGAATATCCAATGGTCCATTTTTATAGATGATTTTTTTTTAAAAAGCTTAATGCAATAAATTTTCGATAAAAAATCTATATAAAATATTATCTTTTAACTCAAGGAGAAGAAAACGAAAAGAAAAACAAAGAGAAAGGGTGAGAATCCAAAGGAAAAGGGTCCCAAGAGATACACCCCCGTTACCGTCTATTTCGCCACCCTAGGAAAACCCTCACCGCTATCCGGAAACGGAAACCCTTAGATAGGCCGAATATTTTCTTTGCTTTCTACAACCTTCCCTTAATCAAATCATGCCACCCCACAGTCTAATATGCTGAATTTAAATCATGTTCAAACTTGATTCGTCCTTTATTCTTTATTAAGTGCACAGTGTATACAACGAAGAGAACATTTTATGAATACGGGATACCCTATTATAGGAATATAATGGTTCCTGGTCACGAGTAAAGGAAATGCAAGAGGATTCTTCTTTGATGAACCACCTATTTTTCTACCTGCCACGTGTCCTTTTTCATTTTTTTGTTACTGGCTCTGATGTTTACAGCTAGTATTGAGTTTCGGGAATAAATTTGAGATATCGTCAAGTAAAGGGTTAATTCACGCGCCACATAAACATAAGTTCTCACAATTTATCAAGTGAATGAAAATTTCTAAAAAAGGAATTCAATAATTATTGACAGGCGGTAAAAAGCATAAAATATTTTTTCATGTTCACATGTTCTCAGTAAGATACAGGCAAAATTCTAGTTTACTGGAGTTACGACTGACAAGCAACAAACTCAGATCATATAATATAATTTAAGTGTCCACTTAAATTTACTTGTTTTTGACTGTCTTGTTTATTCATGCATCATTTATAATCATTGAATATTGTATACTTTTCATGTAAAATAAAATAAATCTCAACTACTCGTATATGATAGGGTATGAAATATGGGGTTTCAATAAAAAGTTTATGAAAAATATACTTATGATGTACCCCGCAAGGGACGTCGCATTTTATAATTTATTTGGGTCTGCGTGACGTGTCTGTTCAAGGCCATCTCCAAAGTCAGGTGCAGACCAATGATGTTGGTTAATGCTATCCTTCCATCGCTTCTTTGAACGAACTCATCCTCTATTTCCAGGGGCTTTCCTTCGCAGTGTCTGGTTTCCCACATATTCAGCTGTGTCCGTTGTAGATGTAAATTACATTAAAGCCTAGCCTCTTTCAATTTAACAAGATCAAAGCAACTTTTAGAGTACCCTCTGCATACTCATTCCTTATTTTGTCTTTCTTGTGCCTCCTGAAATTCATCAGGTCATACGCATTTCGCAACTGACTCTGTATTGAGATTGAGTTTTTGTTCAGCACTCATCTCCATACAAGAGAACTGGTGTTATGGTGCCTTAATATATTTTAGCTTGCAGTTTCACTATTGCAGGGCATTATTTTATTACATTATGTTATTGCAGTTGCCTTACATCATGCTTGTTTTATTGTTCTGTTCACATTACTCCCAGATATTTGAAGTTTTTGCTAAGGGTAAAGGTTGGTCATCTAAAAAGGCTTAGTTAGTCATCACAGATATTTGAAAACAAATGATTTATTGAGGCTTTTGAGGTATTAAAAAACATTTCAAGGATTTATTTAACGACAGTTATTTAAACTTATAGTAAATCTTATTTTATATTTCCCTATATGTAGAAAGATCAAAGCGTCAAACTTTGTTAAAACGACATACTGCCGTCGTGTCCTTCATATCCATTCATACATCATCTCATACAGTTATATCTGTAACTTTAACACCTAACCATACTTCCTTTTTTCAATATTTTATTCATTTGGTCCCACCTTACTTTCTTTCGTCTTCTCTTTACTACGAATCCCATTTACGTTTGCATCTTAGATTCCTTAAATTAGTTTATCGACACCTCTCTTCAGCCTTTTGAAAACCACAGTGATCATTTGTTTCAATCAAGTCATGGCTTGATCACGTAGTCCCAATTTTGGAACAATTTAGCATGTTTTGTGAGTGCTGTATAGCACCACAATTATAAATGTATTGAATGCTATTTTAATTCAAGAAAACCCATCTCTTTATATTCACTTTGCATCTAGTCACCCTTATACAAGCTATCAACCAAAAATTTCGGAATAAAACCTTATTTTCGTTCTAGAAATCCTATCTCTGCATGTCCACTTTGCATCTAGTCACCCTTACACAACCTATCAATCAAGTAATTCATAGTAAAACCTTATTTTCGTTCTAGAAACCCTATCTCCGCATGTTCTTGCGTCTAGTCCCCATTACAGAACCTATAAACTAAGTATTTCGTAGTAAAACTTTATTTTCATTACATAAATCCTATCTTTGAGTGTTCACCTTGCTTTTACTCTAACACAATCTATCGACTAAGTCATTCGTAGTAAAATCTTATTTACGTTCCAGAAATCATATCCCTGCATGTTCACCTTGCATTTAGTTACCCTTACATAACATATTAACTAAGAAGTTCGTAGTAAAAACTTATTTGGTTCTTTGCTACAAAATTTACGACAGGTCAAGTGTAAAAACTCACCTGTAATACAAGTGACGGTTTAGAAGGCGAAACACCTGAGAACGGAGGACGCTGCGCCGGAAATTAATGCGAAAACTTACACAAACAATATTAATCAAAACTTTTGAGGCGCTTCTTTCACTTTAAGAGGATTATAAACGTGACATTAGATATTGCTTAAATAATGAGATAAATGAGCCTTATGTATACTCTCTAAACCAGGCTTAATCCTTTCACGGCAATTATATCCTGATTGTATTTTCAATTAACTCATATTACTAGTTTTCAAGATATAAAAACATGTTAAAAATATTATAATCTCAATTATACAAGTATTTTATATAAAGAAATATGAAAAAAAAAGCATCCAGATGATGTAGGTGGAATAAGATCAGAAAATAAGTTTAAAACCGGGATATCAATAACAACTATATTCACGAGACTATTGGGAAAAGTAATGCTGCCTGTGATTCTTGAACAGATATCTAGATTACTACCACATAAAACGTACATTGGACGATAAATTCAATGGGATTGGTTAAGAAAAATCCCAAAACAAAAGACTACTGCTATCTGATATTTTTTTTTGTATTAACTTGGTTTTATTAAAATTTCATTATATTCGATGGGTTTATTTATATTTCAATTTTTTTCCTTCGTTTCCGAAAGCATTTCGCGCAATCTAAAAAAACAATGTTTTTGTGACCAATAAATTAACTGCTAACAATCTGACAAAGTATACAAAAAATACAGCATTAATTGTTAAAAATAGTGTGATAAAAGATAATTTACCGGTCATTAGTCGCTAGTTATTATTACAGCACACGTTATCAAGGAAGTAAAAATGTTAGGTAATCGCGTGTCGAACATGTCCTGACAGAATTCACTAAAGAACGCACAAAAGTTCGGCACAAGGGATACACGCGAAGAGTTTTTCATTGCGGCTATGGGCGATGGACAGATAATTACTATTGATGGTGGCGATACGGAGAACGTACAAAAACACTATTCTTAAATGTCGAAAAGGGTTTACCAATTCAAGACAACTATGGGGTTCTAAAAGGTTTTTTTGTATTCAAACTTCTTTTTGTATGATTTTTAAGATTTCATCAAAAATATGTAATGTGGCAAGTAGATAAATATGCTACTAAGAGATGATGCTTTATTCTTTGGCGCTATTAAATTTATTTATTTATTTTCCATTTGATATAGGTTTAACCCAATGACATAAAATAAAATGCACAGTGCAAGAAAAAAACCTGATTGAATTAAAGTCTAAATATAATAACAACAGGAACAGTGATACTCATGTCACCCTTTGAAGTGGTTCAGTTACGCCTACAAAGTTTATTAAAGAGCTCAATTATCAATTTATCCACCGAAATATTGAAGATATCGATATAGAAAAATTAATTCAACAATGTCATTCCGTGTGCTAGTGGTGACACTTTTAATGGCTGAGTTTGAGAATACGGCACGAAAATATTTCTTATTTACAATGGCGCAAATAATTGTCAATACATTAAACAAAATAATGACGAGTCGTCTCAAGGCCACCTTGATGACTTCTCGTCCAAAGAAACGTTTTAAATATTCTCTGAAATCTTCCGGATTACCCTTTGTGCATAGTTCTACAGGAATACCGTTCTAATTAACAGTTCCTGTAACACAAATGGTTCTCTCTTAAAAAAAATTGACTAACCAGTAATATCGCTGTTCAGCTCAATGACTTGGTTTATCGCAGAGGTGGCGTATCTCAGAGCATGACTATATTCTCCATATGCGTTGCCTCATCGGTGCATCAAAGCCTGGCAGACGACCTTGAATATACATCTCTGAAATACTGCAATATTTTGGCAGTCCAAATATAGTTCTGTATGCATTATCATACTGTATATTGAGTTTTTTTATGCATTCGAAATGTAATTTACCCTAAGTTCGCTCGAGTACAATGACATGCAACATAACTGAAACAGTAGTTTATAGCATCACTGCATCTTCTAA
>OX463841.1:25741128-25794925 GCA_949825065.1 Odontocerum albicorne | reverse complement strand
GTGTACGGTAAAACCTGTCAGACTTATTACCATAAGGCGATTTTCTTTCAACCAACTAGAAAGATGTTCTAGAGGCCTTTAGTGAAAACCAGACTGATATTCTTTTTAAAAAATCTGGCGTCTAAATTGAATCGAACCCGCTACCTCTGAGATAGACGACAAGTGTCTAACGGCCTCGGCCACGAATATCGTGGTTTATAATTTGTTAAATAATACATTTTTGAACCCTCCTTTTCAAAGAAAATATATTTTAAGCAAGGAAATACATGTCCTCTTTATTAAAAAATATATATTAATTAACATATATGAATGAACGTGCATCTTTACGAGATTAACCGCTCACGAGACACGAACATCACCCGTGTAACATCCAGCGTTGTCTCCAGTGGCCATCCGCTACACGGCTCCTTGAGCCTTTCGGAAGTCGTATAATATATTAGAAGACGCCCAGAGATCAAACCTTACTAATGCCACTACTGATTTTGTAATAATAATTTATAGTCTTCGTTTACTGTCGCTTTTGGAAATGTTCTCCATAGTCCTCCATATTCCTATTCCTTCGCGTTCCATCATTTTCTTCGGCAACATGAACCCATATGTGTTCAATGACGTCCTTCAAGGTAAAGTTAAATTCCATTTTATTCCGCCCAGGGGTTTTGGATTAAATTCTACATACTAAAAAATGACCAGTTCGACTCGAAAGAACAAATTTCTTTGTCTGGTAGAAGAGATCGCCTGGTAACTAGACTTATAGTCGCTAGACGTATGCGAGTCTTGTTGCCTCTTCAAGTGTGGTAGTATTGCTAACACGTGCGATGATGAGCCAATTCCGTGCATACTTGATTAATGGTATCGAAGACAATGTTGCATACAGTACACGCTCTTTAATGAGTCTGAATTAATAATTCGGATAAATTAAAGAGTACCATACGAAAGTTTATCTTTTTTTTTGATTTGTTAGTTAATTATTAACATTTTGGACATTCCTAAACAATGTACGACCTCCGTGCTCTAGTTAGTAAGACGTATGTCTTCCAGTTCGGGGGTTGCGGGTTTGATTCCCGTTGATAATCAGATTATTTAATATTGGGCCCAGTCATTATTTACTAAAAGCTTGTTTAAACAACTTTTTGATTGATTGAAAGAGATTATCACGCGGGCATAAAATTAAATACAAATGTGAGTTTTCTTACCAATATTTAATTTATAACCAGCATTGTTAATTGAATATAAATTAATTCGGCACTGGTACATAAGTTACCATCGTCATTAAAATAATTTATTTCTATAAATCACAATACTACAAAACACACCATTGTTATATTTAAGTTTTTTTAGAATATTGGGAGCTATAAAAAAAATACAGCCAAAATGCGATGACTTAAAAACTCTTTTCTAAAATTTAGTGAACTATTTCAAACAAATAGATAACAATTACAAGCAGCACAATTAAAACACATCGAAAATAATAAATGTAAAAATTTCTTTTGGAATATAATTATTTTTCATTCAATTAAACTTCGTTAAAAAGAGAAACTATTTTGAACCGTAAACAATCAAAACGCAGTAAACACAAAAGATCATGAATTACATAAAATTAAATATTCTACAAAGAAATACAAACAGGGCCGTTGCTGAGGTGGCAGTGCTTGGAAAACCCACCAAGAGCTGTGTGCGCAGGTGAGCGCGGTGTGTGTTTTTATTTCCGGTTCCCGGCGTAGCAGGAAATCATATCCGGCGTTTGATTGCTCAACTGGAAGCCTTTTTCTAGACGTTAAGTGAAACGCGCGGCAGTTATATCCTTATATATCAATACAGAGAAATATAAAGCTATAAATAAAAATGAAAAAATATTTATTCTATGTTTTGTCATAATTTAGTTCATTTTTCTGATAACATTAAATTAATCTTTCTCAAAAGATTCTTGAATCTTCGAAAAAAAGAAAAGTTGAGTTAAGGATATTTTTGTTAGTAAAATCTGTTCAATTTATGAAAAAAAATTTATGAATAAAACTTAACATTTTAATCGATATGATAGGCTATCCCTTGTGATCGAATGGGGTTTCAGTGATCTTGTGGATAGAAGCCGCCAGTCAATTATATTGATTTATTGTGTGTCAGTTATTGCATTTCAGAATGCACACAGTCTTGAAAAATAATATCCAAATTTCCGATAGCAAGGAGATTAAACTTCAAAGACAATCTGAAGGTTTAAGGTTGCAGCCTCTCGCTAAGCAACGTTTTTATATAGAATTCACTATAAGCAACATATAAGACATAGAAATTAATATTTATTTTGGAACTTGTAATGTCTATGGTGAATACATATAATTTTAAAACAGTTTGTATTTATCCTTACATGTTTTGAACAAACTAATATAAAATTCATGACGAGTGGGTTAATGAAAAGTTTTCAATATTGCATAAAACTAATTAAGTATATTTGACACGTTGATCAAATTTAATCATTCAGTACAAATTATCTGAAGTTAACAAAAAAAAATAAAGTCTTTGTAAGGTAACAAAAAAATATAAAAAAACATTGAAACTTGAAAATAAAAAGAGAACTTTAATACGACTATTTCTTCCTCTCAATGTGGTATCTTTGACATTTAAGTATTGATATGAAAACCGAAGTATTCTCTTGATATGTTGATTTTAACAGAAAAGCAGTGTAAATAAAGAGTTCGTGAAACGAAAATGTACCACTGACAGAAAAAAATTCAAAATGTACATATTCATGAAAATTTGCGCAAATACTCGGAACCCTTGACTAAAAAATCACTCGGTATGTATTCATAGAACTTTACACTCACAAAAACCTTTAAAATATTTCCCATAACACAAGTCACTGCTTACTATGATCATGGCATACAAACATCAAAATTAAAACTACACATCAAAAGAATAATTCTGTTTGAAATGTAAGAAAAATATTATAAAAGCCCCAGAAAACTATATACTCGTATTTTGATACTAATAAAAAATAAGTAAAATTCAGCAAAAAATATTATTATTTTATATACTAATATTCATGTACATAATCTTTTTGAATAAAATATTATCAATCGAGTGGTTTATAGGAGCTTCTATTACAAGTTACACATTATGACTATTTACAATTTGAAAGTAAACATCAAAAAATAAATTATTTGAAACATTATGTCGGTAATGAGATAAAATTGAACAAATTATTGATAACATTAAACAAAGTAAACACACAGTACTTGAACTAATTGTATGAAATACGATTTCACATTGAAAATGACACATTAAATAATACAACCCATTTATTTATTTATTTGACCAACCAGACGTAAATAAAATAAGTTATATTGTTATATAAAAAAATAACGAATGTAAGTTTAAGAAACACATTAGAAATTAAACAAATGATTTATCGGTTATTTAAGAATGATATTGTTCAAATATGTCAAGTATTTATATTCTCGTTAATTACATTACTCGTTGTTAAAATTTTGACTTAATTAAATTAGTCATGGATAAAATGTTGACATAAATGATGATAATACAATATAACAGCGTCTATTGCAACCGGAAGACGAATGCCATTTCAAGATTGTAAGGAAATAACGAAATGTCGATAAGTACCACCTTCTAAGAGGAATTGCCTAAGCGAGATGCAATTTGGTGTAGGAAGATTGGGCGTGAGCTGCCGCGCAGACAGCCTATTGTTCTGCAGTCGTTGCTCTGCAGTTCGGGCCACGAGTTCATTCTTTTCTAATATATCGCACCTTACATGAAAGACTGTCACAAGTTGAAATCACACAGTTTAATGATAATTTTATTGAAAACCGAACTTACATAGGTAGTATTATAACGCCGAAAACAACGCAGGAAAAAAAACTCGTGCTATTGAAAGAAAGAAGCGTAGCGCGGTTTTGGAATCGGTGTGCGGCGGCCTACTGTACAGAACATCGAAAAACCAAAAAAAAAACAAAATAAAACGATTTTCCTGCAGGTGGGATTCGAACCTACTACCATTTTCTTGACGAGAATCTCGAACCAACTGAACTAATGCCGACAATTCTATAGAGAAGTGCAGCATGTTACCCAAGTGGGCATGCACCACAATTGATTTTTAAATTATAATTTATGAACTTGTTCAGAAAAATAAGTTTACAACTAATAAAAAGCATTAAGAGACTTGAGTGTAAAAAATATATTACATACAATTTTTCAATAGTTTTCCGATGACATTGAAATTTACAAGAAAATATATTTACATTAAGTGGGATACTATAATATAATTTGCTAAATACAGGTTGTAAATCAAGCTTTTGTTATAGTACACTATAACCTTTTGAAAGATGACATTCATTGAACCTATCACAATATCAATATTTTTATTGCTAATGGATAACAATTAGAATTGTTTTAAACTTTCAATATTGTACTGATATATTTTGAAAAGTAAAATCGTTGGATATAATGTGCGGTTTATAAGTGGAAACGTTACATTTTGAAATTCGATACTATGTCATTAAGATTTAAATAATTATGACTGACATTCATCTTATTTCAGTAACATTGAGCTGTATCTCCAGTCAAGAACTGAATTAACGATTTTCCTCTTTCAGGAAATTTTTGTCATATGACAGGTTTACATTAAAGGTGCGATATATGTTACGAGTATATTGTGTAAGTTAATACATAGCATACATGAGCATCTATTATTTTGACTCAAGTGCAATGCACTTTAGATATACTCGTATTTTGTATTGTTAGGAAACATTCTGAGATGTAAATATTATGTAATTAGCTATCGTTAACATGTGAAGTTTTAATAATAGTTGTTGGTCGTCGCTAAAAATTTAATCTGGGTTAAAATAAATTTTATTTAATTTTCGATTCGTCACCATCGTTAGCCATTTTAGATCCAGTTTTGTAAATAAGCCTCCTTTTTGTACGTTTCGTCTCTAATCTCTGCCCGTCAACTAACGAATTATATCTATCTATTTACCTATGGTCTACTTGCACTTCTCTATGAAGTTCTGTATCTTCAGTCAAAGGTCTTTGTAGCCTATCTATCGTCACATGATTGGTTGACGTTACCAATCTTGTTCCACTTTTGAAATGCAATTGTATTACAAATATTGCTCACTTTTATTAGTTGTCGTATCCAGTGATTTGTTTTCCAATTCCTCAACGACATATTTAGTGAAATATTTTCCTAGATGCAAAAGATGTTTAATGAAGGACGGATATCTTATTAATTAAAGCCAATAAAAAATCGGACGGATTGTATTGTGATAAATCTATGTTTAAGAGAACCTGGAGATTACTTCCAAAAAACAAAAGATTTTGAAAACTCTTCACATTGTGAAAAAAATACTCTGTTAATTTTTCTAATGTTCTAGTAGATGTATATTTTTTTTTCATGTTTCAGTTTTACCTGTTATATTTGATGTATAATTTTGACCTTTTATAAGTTTTACCTGCCCAAACACTTCTCAATTTTACATTTAACTAGAGCTGTCACACGGGAAAGAAATGCTTTATTTCTTTCAATATTTATTTTAATACAAAATTTAAATTTAAAATATTTTTTCTCTTAATTGATCATGGTAATTTGTAATGCCTAATTTAAAAAATTAAAATATAATAATTTCAACACAAAAGTTGAAAAACATTTTCTCGTGGAAAATTAAAATCATATGTATATAGTACATTTAAAAACCTAAAAAAAATTGTTTCTAATACGATTTATTTATAACGGACATTTTTGTTACAGCAAAAAATGTCCGATGAAAAAATAAGAACAAAATTTTCTATGATCCATTATCTTCCATTTATTTAAGGTGGAATTGAACACTTCAAGATGACCATTTCTCCAGTGTCCTTTTTCTTTTGGTCCAACTGTCAAACGAAAATGATATATTGCAACGTATAATCTTAAAAGAAGATTGTTACGTTTATCTGTTTGTTACGAGAGAGAAAAATCCGTTAGACTTAGCTGTTCAGAAGCAGGGGAAAAGTCATTTCTTATTTTGGGATAAGTTCGGGAAACAAAGGGGAAGCGAAATGGCAACACCAGGAGCCCGTAATGGCCAACAAATTAACATTTTTACGGCAAAAAGGGCCTTTTCTCAAAGATACCTGTAATCCTATTATGAACTGTGAGAAAATTCATTTAAAATACCTTATGCCAAGGGTGTTAAAAAAGTAACAAATAAATAAATTAATTAAATCTAAAATTAGGTTTTAGACATTATATCATATAAAATACATGTTTAGGGGATGGATTATATTTTTTTACTTAATTTTACCTTATGAACAAAATATTTGGTATTTTCAAGTCAATGATAAACATCCTCAATTCTGCTAACTTGTATGAATTGTATTGAACTATAAGACAAACAAACTATCACGCTATTTTCCTGTCGGGGTAGGCAGAAAGTACAAAGCGTTTCTTCTTTCCTATCTCGAATCAACTCCTTCGCCTGTTTTACATCCATACACATTCTCGCAAAACTCCTACGATTTTGACTTTTAACATTTCTTTCATTTAAAATATCATTCACTTGATCCAACTACAATTTCATAGTTCTTCCTCTACCACGATATCCACCCACATTTGCACTGTATATTTGTTTTGTTAGGCTTCCTCGTTCATTCGTTCAACATGCCCAAATCATAATATGATTTATTTATAAAACACCACAATATATTGGCTGTTTACCAGAGACAGCATTCTTTAAAAATTGCCTGGTTTTCTTAATTGCATATTCGTTTGTCAAAATTGTTTCGTAGGAAATAGCTTCAAAGCAATAAATATGCGAGATAAATAACAATGAAATGACAACAGTGTAGTGAATAGTAAACTTGATATTGATTATTGGCACTCCAATTTTAAACAGATTTTAAGCCACTACTTTGTTTTATTAAGTGGCGTTTATGAACTGATATTGATAAAATTGAATACAAAGCACTGTTGAGGTGATATTTTATCACGAATTAGCGTAAAACAAATAGATTTTAACTTTTTTGTAGTTATGTTATATGTTCAAAAATGTAATTTTTAGGATCTATATGTTTTGCAGAATCTTGTCCAGTTAAAAAAATTAAACTTATTAAATTATGATTGAAACCAACGAATCCGATCGGGTTTAAATAATACCATTGTCGTACAGTGTTGTGTCTAAGTATAATTTTTGTTGGTGCCCACCTTGATGTATGGAAGTTAAACTTGGACTTGGCAGAAGAAACATGAAAGTAAGAGTAATGCTGTGGAGATGCGTGCACTTAGAAAAGACTGCCAATGTATCAAAGAAGGCGGAACGAAGACATAAAAAATAAATGCATATAGATGTTTTAAGATGAAAAAATGAGCTTTAGGATGATTTGGAAATCTAGAACGAAAGAATGATGATGAATGACTAAGTAAGTATACAAGTCACAAGCGCAAGATGTGCGTGAAAGAAGTAGCCCGAAGAAAACGTGGTTGAATAAAGTGGACCAGATTTTAAAAGTAGGTAAAGTGAGAAGTATGAATAATAAAATATCGTGTTTAACGAGATGAATGAATGTGGAGGAAGGGAAAGATGTGTGCTTGGATAGAAAAGTATGGATATCTGATATCTCTTCCTACGCTGCAAGGGACACGGAGTGATGAGACGTGTGCGTCTAATAGTATTAAGACTAATTTTAAGTTTTAAGGATGTAATAAAAATTAAATGTATTAAATAAGCATACATAAATAATCCAATACGGTTTAAGTTATTGTAATCTTTATTGGTATTTGAATTTGAAACCAGGCAATTTCAGGTATTTGAGATCGTAAACTTTAAGTGTTTTTTTGTTTGCGTGATACGAAAAATAAAGATTAAAGAGATATATAGCCAATTTATTTTCGTGTTGATCTCTTGTACAGAAGTTTCCATCGCTTATTTAATTAAACGTAACGTACTTTAGAATTATATAATTGAATAAGTATTGTATGCTTCGAACATTAAGAATTTATGTAAATCAATTATTAAAATTTATTTATGAGTATATGGAAATTATATCTAAAATCTCCTTTTCACGTTGTTTTGATTAACATCGACGTAGTTCGCTTTCAAGTATCGATAGGAGGTGCATGGCCGAGCGGTAACATACTGAACTTCCGTTTCCGAAGGCTGCCGATCCGAACACCTCGCATAACACAGACATTATCCCGCATAATATTCGGAGATATAAAGATACCTATGACTCCAGTCATATCCCTTTGTGCAACTCAATGATAGTTAGAATAGTCTTGTACAAAATAAACCCGTGTTGTGAATAAAAGTAATCCAAAGGCAATACACTAGTTAATTATCTCCTATTTATCGACCAACACTCAATAACGAAGGTTCTTTAACATATTGAAAGGGTGTGGTGCGGTGCGGTGCGGTGGCTTCACACATCCGACAAGATAACCGCATGTCTTCCAAGTAATTTGATTTATATCTCGCTTTAACATCAAAGCTAATCAGGTCAGTCTAATCACTGGGAACTCTGAAATGGGTGAGAAACACATGGATTATATGTATCGTAAAATCTAGAGCACTTCCCCATAAATAGTTAAAAGCCTGAAAATGATTTTAAAAAAAGTTAAAATTTTGTGAGGCTTTCAAATTATGGCTTTAAACTTCATTAATCCTTTATGTATTGAAATCAGTCTATACATAAATTAGTTCGAAAATTTTAAATTAATAAGTTGATATGCAGATAAAAATATGTGAATATTTATGCTCTCAATCCCCAACTTGTGTAATCAAAACGAATTTTCATTAATATCGGTTAATGAGAACTCGTCAGTAATTATTTTATTATAAATATTTCGAACATATCATTTTCAAATACGAGTATATCAAACACCAAACATAAAAAATCCACTGTCTAAATATTATTTAAAATTGATTAAATCTTAGGTTTACTTATTTATTTATATTTTATTTAATCTTAGGTTTACCCATATATTTATATTCAGTAATTACAGATAATTTAATTTCCTATACATGAAATGTTTTACATTAAAAATTTCATATCTGCGTCATTGGTAGACTGGTAGATTTTTTTAGTCCACTCGTTATTATCAAATTGATCATGTTACGTAACATCAATATACCGAATAAGGTTTTATCGCGTAGTTTGCCTCTCCGAAAAGTCCGAAAAACCTTATCCAAGTGATACGAAGTACCGCGAAATAATCAAATCAATAAATATTTTATTTTCTTTTTCAGTGTTTTTTTTTCAATTATTGTGATTACATAAAATTTAAAAAAAATATTCTGTGGTCTACATTAAAGAAAATAGATTAAAATTAATAACATTCGAAGTAACTCTTAAAGTGGAAAAAAAAATTTAAATTAAAAATTGAGTTTTATATCTGGTTGAAAAGTCTCAGCAGGTAAAGTTTATTTACAAAAAAGTCAAGTTCCATAGGATTAAAATGTCACATCAAACTATAAACTTCTCGCAAAGTAAAAAAAACATCAAATGACAAAATACACAATACGTAAAGCGCTGGGCTTGAAATTTGAGGAAGAATAAAACGAAAACATAAGTGTTGAATATAAAAAATAGGATAAAAAAATATAGATTGAACAATATTGCGAGTGTAGCATGGCAAGGTTGAAGTCACCTGAGAAATATGAGGATAATATGGAAACTGAGTTGATCCATCATCTGGAATGAAAATTACCAATATACGAGTAATACCTGTTAAGGCAAGGCACAGGGCAAAACAATGACTGTCCTAAAGTATGAAGTATTCAGATATTATATAGCTCACCCGTTGCCATTTTTTTTAAATAACACATCAGTAGGCTATTCGCATTTGAATTTCAAAATAATCTAAAAAATATAATTTGGTAGATAGGGACTGTATGTACATTCATTTATATGAATAGCTACTTAAAATATTTTTAACAGCGCAAATTCTCGGAAACTATTGGATCATAAAGATTCAGTAAATACAACATATGGTTAAAATTTATGGTAACTTAAATGCTTACGAGTATCAAACCATAAGGTTGAGATACGTGTATGTCCCACCATTTTAACTAACAATCTAAATTAAAATTAATTTTTTAAAATCTTCGTTTCAATGTTTTCAATGTGAGTAAAAGTATTATTTAATTTTAGTACTTAAATTATGACTCGAACTTATCACCTCAAAATATTCCAAAGAACGTCGCCACTAGTTGTTTCATTACTACAATATTTTATCAGGTACAAAAGTATACATTTTAGGGTTATAAATAAAGTAAAGATTCAATGTACGAGGAATATAAATACTTGGTGCGGCAGAAGTACCTCTTAGATTTACAACTGCCGCTGTTTAGGCGCTAGTATGTTAGAATGGGGTGGGGTAGAGCTGTGTCCTTGAATAGCGCACGCCTTACTATTACACGTCACAGTCGTGGGATGGATTAGCGAACATTGTGCGTTGGTGATTGAAGTTTATCGTTCAAACGCTGATTCCTTAATCGTAACGCAGCGATTATTTCGTACGCACTTCAGGCTATGTCGAAATGCAACATTTCCTATCAAAAATACCATATTGTTATGAGTTGTAAATTTCAGAGCCACAGGGTTTGGCTTTCAAAGATAAACCGCCTGGTCTCGCAGCGTTCGATTAATACAAAATGTCAAATTGGTGAGACAGACTGTTACCCAATCTCCACAACGTTGAGCCCGTAAGCATGCTGCCGCTAAGGGAACGTCCCATCGAAGTGTGAGAAGAATTTTACACGAAGACTTCCATTCGTACAAAATGATGGTTGTAAAGGAGCTTAATGAACGCGAATGGGTCAACCGTAGTGTAACTTGTCATGCTGAAAGCTGCTATCCGACATGAAATCGTGGCAATAATGACGACTCCGTGGCCTAGTTGATAAGACGTCTGCCTCCCAATTCGGAGGCTGCGGGTTAAAAACCCGCTGGAACCTAGAGTTTTTTTAAAGGAATCCAGTCTGGTTTTCAGTTAAGGCCTCTTTAATCGTTTTCTGGTTGGTTGGAAGAGATTGCCACATGACAATAACCCCGAAAGGTTTTACTGTATACAAAAAAGAACGTGTAGTACGAAATAAAGATAATAAACATTGTTCTTTCAGATAGTAGAATAAAACTAAGCAACACATCTAAAATGCATTTTTTACTTACCTTTCAAAATAGGGAGGTATTTCTGCTACACCTTGTATGTTAATGGATTGCCAAAAGACAACTCAAACAATTTAAAATATCTATGATATTAAAATGCGTTATCGAGAATAGACAAAGATTATGTATGGCTCATGATGTGGGTCAGTCAACTGATACAAATACCACCAAGTATAAACATATAAATAGTAGTGATTTGTCATATGTGATACATTTGAGATTAACTGCTCACATAGTGATACATAAAAACCTCATTTAAGATCTAAGGATTGCCCATTTTTTTAAATATGTAAGGAACTTTTGTATTGCTTTTCAAATCAACCGCTTATGATTTAGTATGATGTCAGCGGTTGTGGTCAAACGGTTTGCTTCCATGCTAAGCAAGTGGGCACCCCAGGTTCAAATCTTGGTGGATTCATTTCCAGACTAGTTTTATTCTCAGACCGATTTTACATCTAAATTTATGTTTTTCTATAGCTTATATGTTGCTAATCATAAATTCTTATAGCACTATTGGTCAAACAGTGCTACATAAAAAAATTGCCTAACGAAAGACTGCAGCAACCTGCCGATCATTTTGGAATTTTGATAATCTTGTCATAAATATTTTATATTTTGATATGTCAAGTCTGTGTGCTTGCTGAAGTACAACAACTTGCACATAATACATCAATACAAACACAGCCGTCTTCTGTCCACATAATCGATTGACAATTATACTCGATCACAATGGATTGCCTATCGTATTGATATAAAACAAGACAAGAGAAGCTTGGATTTTCCAGAATACAATAGATTAGGAACATTTGTAGGAACAAGAGATTTTGTAAATTTTCCAAGCTGTTTTTATTATTTAACATTAATTTAACAGATTGTACGCGATTACCGCTTCAATAAAATTAATCTTTAAGGCAAAACATTGTGCACTATCATCCCACTAATGTGACTCCAGGTGTATACAAGCGTTTTTACCCCCGGCCGGGTTCTTGCCGACCGAAATTACCGCAAGGGTCTGGTTCTGCTCGGACTGCTATGGAAACCGTCATACCAGCCGCAATTCAGTGATAAATGACAAAGCAAAACATCCAACCTTACCAAGGGGCTTTACTTCACCGTATAGACGGAACTCAATGTTAGTTAATCTTTAATAACTCCAGCAAATTCAACTGACATTATTAATTGCATGTGGTTATTCACAACCCTTTGGTTTTGCATGTATGTTAAATGAGTTAACTATAAAAAGTTTGAACTTCACATAAAACAATTTCAACAATTTTTTTTTTGACGTATTCGTAAAGGGTGTTTGCCCGGCAGGATCACGCAGGAGCACGTCTTACATTGAACGGTGCTGATATAGAGAGAGTGAAAAAATTAAATACCTCGGAAGTATCCTAGTGGAAGACCTCGACCCAGAAACCGAAGTCAAGTGCAGAATTGAATCATCTCGTGCAACTTTTAATAAAATGAGAAGCGTATTCTGCGATGATAATCTAAACTTGAAACTTCGACAACGGTTAGTCAAATGCTACGTTTAGTCAGTGTTATTGCATGGAGTGGAATCATGGACCCTCAAAGTAAGTAGTATAAACCGACTGGAAGCATTCGAAATGTGGATGCACCGGAGAATGCTACAGATATGGTCAGCAACACAAGGGTTCTTCAAAGAGCCAAAGTTGATAGAGAGTTGCTGACTAATATTAAAATCCGAAAGGTGTCCTACTTGGGTCATGTACTTAGAGGAGCAAAGTAAAAATTACTGCACTTGATCATCCAAGGCAAAATAGAAGGCCGAAGAGGTGTTAGCAGGAGGAAAATCTACTGGCACCGCAATATACGTGATTGGACTAGCATAAGGGGCGTTGGAGATCTTTTTAGGGCTGCCAGGGACAAATATCTCTACTCTCAAGTGATATTCAACGTTGGGGGGACCTGACATGACACTGAGAAGAAGAAAAAGCATACTTATAGAAAACTGCGCCTTATCATATTGCCCTTAGAAAAAAATGTAACGAAAACATTGTTAATGTTGATATACTGGAAATTAAGTAATTTTCGGTTAAGCACTCTATAGCCTTAACAAATAATGCAAGATTATATTGAGTGTTAAATCTTGTTTAGCTATGCACAAGAGGATTTCTTGTGTATAATAAACAAAGCCACGAAAACGTGCCGTACCTTACGAACGCATGTACACATATTACATAGTATATCGTGCTACTTAAGGGTTTTGTTACAGCTCTATTTTTTTCCTAGGGTAAAAAATAACGCGAAGAGAAAAAGAGAGGCATTAGCTTATTGGAACACTCCCTAGTATTACCGGTATTGAATTGTAAAATAACAGCAGTGGAGTTAACGGAACAGGCAACCTACACGTGTGAATGCCAGACGCTTTTCTCACGACACGTGGTACTTAAGGCAAAAAAACGAGAGGAGAACGTAGAACGGAGAAGGGTGGAAAATATTTGGTTTTATTTAACAAAGGAAGGGTTTTTACTCAAGTTGATGTTCATTGATGATTTTAAAAATAACTACAATACAACACTAACTATATGTTGTTTCAAACGGATTGTATTAAATTGTTCTAAACACAAAAACAAAAATTCCTAAAGGGAAAGGTTATGCAAGTTTTTCTTGAATATATGATATATGCATGTATATACGTATGTACGTAACATGTATGTATGTATGTACGTACGTACGTACGCGCGCGCGCACACCCACACACACACAATCGAGTTCTATAATCTTATCGCGAATTCGTCAATTAAAATAAGTTTATCAGTTTTCCTTTATGCTTTGGATTTCATATAACACAATGGGAACTTAATCAAACCCAACCAGTAAAAAGTGTGATCATGAAAATCATGAAAGAACGCAACAAATTATTTTTAGCACGTGGATAACAGGTAAAATGACGCTTGATTATCTCTTAAGTAAAAACTAATAATACTGGTCAATGGTAAATCACAAAGAGATTAATAAAAGTAATATTATTTAGCATAGTAAAATGGTAAAAGTGTGCCATTATCGTATAAAAGTTATGATTATTTATTTTCAAGCATAGTATTTTACTGCCGTATATTTGAGGTGTGCAATGAGACTAAATATTTATGTGGCTCTTTGTAAACCACAAGGGAAATTAGACAATTTGGTGGATCAGTAATGCGAAACGAATGAACAAAAAAGATCAGTAAGGACAATCTCGTTACATTTTCCAATATATCTTCAAACCCAAAACATTTTCCAATATATCTTCAAACCCAAAACATTTTCCAATATATATTGTAGTATCTTCAAACCCAAAACGACACTTAATTTTGATTTAATTTAGAATTCTTTTATATGAAATAAACAAATTTGCTCAAGTTTACGAAAGAAACCTTATATAATTCGTGCGTAACCTAAAAGAAACCTTACATAATTCGTGCGTAACCTAAAAAGTTTCTAAAACATTTCTGATAAGCATATATAATCACACAGCACATTAAATGGATTTAGATTAAATATTCGAAAAAAATAATACGATTTAAGTCAGTCAATACTATGAAATGATACAAGAAACAGAAGTTTCCATTCTCATTCTGCACAGGAGGATTATAGTCCAGTCGACTGCAGAAAGTGCAGATATGAAAACAAATGTGCAATGTTCATTTGGATATTGCACGATCGTCCCCATCCGGTGAGGGGGTGGCGCGAACGTTGCGACATTTATCGACTATTTGTTTCACTTCCATTAGGAAGCGTATTTTTCCAGAATTTTTATAAAAGTTTGACATTTGCTACTATTTAAAAGGATGAACAGACTGAAACGGACGCAACTATTTCCGACATTTTGAAGTTTTTAAAATGTTTCGAACGTCTTTGTTGATATTGTATTCACGTATTTTAGAACAATCGTTTTATTTTATATTTTTCAACTCAAAAGGTTTCAAAATTGAACATGTAGACATTTTATTTCGAAGTCTATTATTTGAGTGAAAATAAAACATGAGAAACGTACATAATGCAAGACCCTAACAGTCTAAATACAAAATAAGACATGAGAAACGTACATAATGCAAGATCCTAACAGTCTAAATACAAAATAAGACATGAGAAACGTATATAATGCAAGACCCTAACAGTCTAAATACAAAATAAGACATGAGAAACGTACATAATGCAAGACCCTAACAGTCTAAATACAAAATAAAACATGAGAAACGTACATAATGCAAGATCCTAACAGTCTAAATACAAAATAAGACATGAGAAACGTACATAATGCAAGACCCTAACAGTCTAAATACAAAATAAGACATGAGAAACGTACATAATGCAAGACCCTAACAGTCTAAATACAAAAAACACATACAACTGAAACGATATTAGGAAGTTTCGTCAAATTAGTTACAAGACTCATAATTTGAATTAAAAATGCTTATAACTGATATACTCTAAAACAATATCAAATTATACCTAAACTCTTCATATACGAGTATTATAAAACTAAAAATGTTTGGAATAATAAGAATTCAAACGTGATTCCTTTCAACGGTGTTTCCATTTTCACAGAATGGATTCTGAGTATTTTACTATTCCTTTTTAACATAAAAACTTGTTTAAACCAAACCAAAATACAAATATCGGGGGAATTGGAAAATTCGAATGAAGCAATTTTAAAAAGAAAATTGAGGTGCGCTGGTTTAGACGAACACATAGAATATTTTTAAAGCTTTTTTTATGTTCAATAAAAACACATTGAAATGTATATACCGAATAAAACCACTGAAATACGAAATGTGTGGAAAATTAAATAAATTTATTCCAAAATAAAATTTGTCTATAAAATTCTAAAAAATATCGATTAACGAATAAGGGCCGTAATATTTTTTTTCCAATAAAGCCAATATGTAAATTTATGATTTTGTCTTTGAAAATTTAAAGGATTGAAAAAATATCTCAAAAGGTTGTATTTGAATTTTTTATTAGATTATATATATATATATATATATATATATATATATATATATATATATATATATATATATATATATATATATATATATATATATATATATATATATATATATATATATATATATATATATATATATATATATATATATATATATATATATATATATATATATATATATATATATATATATATATATATTTGAATAATATGTTTTTTCAGATACTTTCGCGAGGTTGCAAGTAAGTTAAATAGCTATTAACTCATTGAAATCTTACTTCGGATCTACTTGGAGTTCCATCAGAAGACTTCCTTTGCAGTATTTATATATATATATATATATATATATATATATATATATATATATATATATATATATATATATATATATATATATATATATATATATATATATATATATATATATATATATATATATATATATATATATATATATATATATATATATATATATATATATATATATATATATATATACTCGTATATATATTCTATGAAATAATAAAAAAAGGAAGGAGCTGCATTTCAATATTTATATAAAAAGCTCCCAGGGTTTAATACTAAGAAGATCAGGAAGGGAATTTTTATTGGTCCACAAATACGCTAGATCTTGAAAAATCTGCGATTTGAGTCAATTTTTAATGGCGATTGCAGAATGAGTGACAGTTTTTTCAGAAAGTTACAACTTTGTTCTTGGGAAATAAGAGGTCTGGCAAAAATTACATACCATATGCTCTTATGAGAAAGTCGATTGTAGAACGTCACTTACGATGCCTTTTCTGCACTGACATAAAAAAATTCTTATTTGAAAACTGTGGTGCCCTAACGATCACGGGAAGCAGTTCCACCAGGGCATTTCTCCTGTGGAACAACGATACAACGTTAGGTAGAATACTTTGATGGTAGTAGATTTATGCTGGACGTTGCAGACGGAGTCACCATACGAGTATGTTTCGCACAAGCGTAAATTAGGTACGCTTGTTGCCTTTCCTTTCTTAATAAAATAGACAATACATGTAAAACAGAAATCTCCGGTTTATCTTGTAAAAAATAGGTAATCACGAAATATGATAACCGTTTTTGTATTCAGCACCCCAAAATTTATAAAGTAAACATAGTATCGCAGTTCATTTTGACTTAGATAGTCGTTCACATTTTCCTTTAATTTATCACTGTCACATAATTATTATATGTAAAAGTGGCGAGTTTTAAAAATTGAGGATATAACTTATAAAAAAAAGAATTCGAGTACGAATTATGATCATAATTGTTTACTTCATAAAAGAAAAAAATAGTATTTCGCGATAAACGTGACAGTAAAATTATGTTAAAAACCAACTGTTAAAATTCCACCCTTAGATGTAACATTGGTTTTCGCCAGACTAAAACAAATGTTTTTTTTATAATAATCCACCTAAAACTAGGAAGGTTTGTGCCGCCAAATTAAAGTCACTATGCAATTATATCAGTCAATATAATTAAACTAATATTAAAAATGCCTATTCTAGACAATTTAAAGTTTCCACTGATTAAACTTCAAAAATTTAACAATCGATCTATAAGTGGAAAAGTTTCACGAAGAAAGAAGAAACGCAACATTTATTGCACGCGATAAAGATATGACTTTAAGTGAATCAAATCTGTCTTAGAATATTATAAACAAACAAAAATAACGTGCGATGTTTCAAATTTAATTATTCATACTGCATATCAAATGCCGATAATGCCAATACTCCCAAATTGCCACCGTATTTTTGCAGAAAAAATAAAATAAATTAAATATAGTTCTAGTTCCTCTTTTCATACCAGTTTATTCATTCGTATGGTTATCCTTCAACATATCGATATTGGTGATCCATACGTATTAAAAAACGTGGCAGAGAAAAATACTGTCCTATTAATCGAACCTTCGGGTCCAGAACCAATGGCGCGGAACTCGCGGTTCTTCATCGAACGTCTTTGAAATACTAGTAGTAGAGAACTAAGTGAAGAGGAAAGAATATTCACACAAAGCTAGCACTTGTGAGTTTTGCTACCAGACAAATTCTATTTACCAGGTTAGTACCCAATTTCTATTTTTTGGGTACCATCGGACATTGAATTCGAAATCTCCAATTGGAAGTCAAGTGTCTTACCAACTAGGTCACATAGGCCGATAATTAATTTTTGGGCACATATTATATATGCTTAAGAGGCTCTCACTAATATCAATTTGGCATAAAGCTAGAATAACGAATATTGAAATTATTTAAAAAAAAAAAATTTCATTGCAGCAAGTTAAAAACTAGTAGTTTAAAATAAAACCTAACCGTAAAAAAGAAGTCTGCAAGATGGTCATAAAACTAATGCAAAACTACCACAATAGTTTACAGGCAAAAGGAAAAGACGGTCCAATAAAGATCCCCATCTGAAAAATGAAAATAGTTTCGTCTGTGGTAGTTTTGTGAGCCGTGTCCCGCCAGTGCAGGATACAGATTTCCATTCCTTTTGAGACTTGAAAGGATCTTCTCGGTTTGTAATATAAACGGCTATTGTTTACTGCGGGCGATTTCCTTCACATTCTGTTTGTCTCCCAGTCTGCTGCCGTTTGGGATATTCACATAACAACAAGAGGAAAACTTGCATTTTCAAACAACAAACATTTGCTGAAATATGCTCGCGAAGTAACGAACACAAATACTTTTAATACTGCAAATTTGTTTTCGGTAAATTGCAATGCGAAATAACTCAAACGTGGAGTGTTGAAGTAAATAAAACGTCTGCATACCAAACACAGGATAGCAAGTAAGCGAAAACAGGTGAACAAAAGCGTAGAGAACGAAAATAAAAATTTATGGTATCAATACACAGATGAATAGAATCATTTGCAAAGCTTAACCAATAAACATGATAGCTATTGAAGGCCCCTATCATGACTCTATTAGGGTACGCAGAGACAACTGATCTTTATTTTTTTTTTCTTCTGACACACAGCTTTTACATCTGCCACGTCAAAACACCTCATCATTCACTTTCTACTTTATAAAGGCTATTTACTCGTGTAATATTTTCACTTTCAGAATTTGATTAATTTGGTCGTGCTATGTTTTTAATGTATTTCATCCCCTACCTTGTACAAATTATTATTAATTCTTGGATGATAAAAGAAATGAATGACCAATGAATGGAATTAAAAATATATCTGATATTACTACAGAATAAAATGATTTTTGGTCTTCGATTTTCAATAACACAATCCCTACCTCCATCACTTTGTAAGTAATTACCTTTATCGAACGTTTAATAATCAATCAGTTGGTTCTTCATTTCAGAAAGCTCAGTTCCATGTTACATATACTCGTAAGTACGAGGGTCATCTAGAAAGTAAGGTTACAAGGGCTCCTGAGGCCGGTGGAAATTTTTTGTTTCGAAGTTGGCGCACCTGGTGTGTAGGCTCCTAACGGTCAGTTTGTTTGGTCCCGCGTGTTTGTCGATCATTTTGTTCCGTCACAGTAAATTCTTCCGATGAAGAGGTCGTCGCGCGCTCCCGCCACCTCCCGTCCGTGCGAGATCCGTGCGGTCATCCGTTTTTTGACTTTGCAGAACAACACCGTCGCGAATATCCAACGGAAGCTCGTGGAAGTTTATGGTAGTGATATGATGAGTCGACGACATGTCACAAAGTGGGTTAGGTTGTTCAGAGAAGGCCGTAATGATACTCACGACGAGGCAAGGCAGTGATTTCTGACGAACTTGTGCAAAAAATTGAAGAACAAGTGCGAAATGACCGCCGTGTGATGCTTGACGACCCTCACGAAGAATTTCCTGATATTTCTCGAAGTCTCCTTGGTGATATTGTGTCGGAAAAACTTGGTTACAAGAAGTTATGTGCGAGATGGGTGCCCAGAATGCTCACACCGGGGCACCGTCAAAATCGCGTGACCGCCGCGAGTGAATTTTTGGATCGTTTTGCACAGGAGGGAGAAGCTTTTCTGGACTCTATCGTGACGGGGGATGAGACGTGGGTGTGTCACTATACCCCAACAATTTTTCAACGATCAGGAGGTCGAGGAAGCTGTGAAGAAGTGGCTGAAAGAGCTGGCGGCGGAGGTCTATGACACTGGTATACAAAAGCTGGTGCCCCGACTACACAAATGTCTCGATCTCGATGGCGATTATGTTGAAAAATAGTTTAATATATTTGTGAAGTATCCTGTGAATTTCAATTCAATACGAGCATTTTTCGATCCTACATAAATGTTGTAACCTTACTTTCTGGATGACCCTCGTACATACTTTTAATTCGTGTTGGCGAAATTGTGAAAAAAACATTAATTTAGATGTATATGATACGTAAGTTATTAAAATTATGCAGTTTATTCAATAGTAAGATTTTAATGGGACACACCGATCGGAGTATTTCAAAAGAATTAAAACTGTTCAAAATAGATTATTGGTTCCGACAGTAGAATATGCAAACAAAACTCGTACGTGACAAAAAAGTGATAAAAGCAAGAAAATGCGGTAGAAAAAAGTGTACAACAGAATAAGAAATGAGAAAATCAGTAAAAATGCCGATTGAAATATTGTGCAATGCTTAAGATGAAGAAATGAACATTTAGATGTAGAAAGAATAATTGATGAAATATTTTCAAAAATAATTGATACAATAAGTATATCAGATATGAGAAGTTTGGGAAGACCTAGAAAATAAATCGAATTCTGTAATAGCGAAGAGAGAAAAAGCTTTACAGTAAGAGAGTACATATGAAGCAGTGTATGGACGTGGCAGAAGCGAAGGATGTATGACAGGATAGAACGAAGTGGAAGTCTGGTATCTCTACCTTATCCAATGGGAGCATGGCGTGATAGTGATGATTATATGCAAAATAATAATTGAGTTAACCATAAAAGATAAAATATATATGTTTTTTTATAAATTTTATATGTAAATGTCGCCCTTTCTAGTATTCGTTAACCTTTACTAACTGGGGTTGGGGAAAGTAAATTTAAAATAAAAGTCAGTGAACAGATAACACTGTAGTACATATTCATTCATCAGTTTAATGAAGGCGCGTGTTCACTATTAATAGTTTACGTTCACTGACCATCCGCATCTACTGTAACATATACAAAATAATATTATTTCAGACATGAAAAAGGTCAATCAATAACGTATTTATTTTTCTTCCTCCAAAAAACTAATTATTTCTTTTTATATATGATCGATCCCTTGCAAGGAAGCTTGTCTACCTGAAACTTAGCATTATTTTCGAACATCTTTCGTACCCTTGCTTTGAGTATCTGAGGAATAAAATTGATTATATTCAAAGGTATAAATCCCAACCTGAAATATAAATAGAATAATAAATTTTTCGACATTGTAACCTTCCGTCATAATAAATACATCTTTTTAAAAATTCTATGCATATTATTTCGTCTTTTTTTTTGAGAAAAAAATATGAACGGTATTTTTTAATCGAAGCAAAAAAATAAATGTTCGGCAAAACTTGATTAAAAATGTAACCAAATCAATGTTCACATTCATCATCATCATCGAGGGTCGTGGCATACTTGAGTTACTAATGCCATTTTCTTCACTCTTACCATACACTGCTAATGATGATATCCGGTGTAATTTTTTTAGCATTGGTCTCCCAATGACCCGACTGTTGTTTAGTTTTGCTAAACATACATTACATATGCCCACCGTAAGTAAATCTAAGACCCTAATAACTTTGATGTGGTCAGGTTCTCTAAAAGTTCGTGGTTGTATCGGACTAGATATCTTTTTTAACTCTCCGCTCAAAAACAAGTAATAAGATTTGGTTAATTTCACATAAAAAGTAGTATTTCGACCCCGAAATAAAAAATAGTCTCAACAATGTCATATATATCTTTTTTGTTTTCTAGATAGTAACTGCATCAGTATTATCACCTTTGGAGATTTCATCATCAACAGCTATTTGTGTGTGTCCAATGTTGAACATATTTTCTTCTTCTTCACCGTACTCAGCGTCGTGGTCCTCTGCGATGTCTCGAATTCGCCCACAGCCTGTCTCCATCCCTTCCGGTTTAGTGGCATGCGCTTAAAGAGGATCCTGTTAACTCCTTTATTCGATCCTTTCTATATCATACGACGCCATATTCTCGATTGCCTTCCCTCAACTGCCCAGTGATCACCAACTTCTAGAGACTTTCATAGTTTTTCTAGCTATATGCCCAAAACATGTTAGGATTATTTTTTTGAACATTGTCGACAGTGTGTTGCATGTTTTGACTTCCCAATTAGGACTCAGATTTCAATCTCTTCCAGTTGCATTTTGTAAATATATTATCAAACGATCCTACTTGGGTCATGTACTTAGAGGAGCAAAGTAAAAATTACTGCACCTGATCATCCAAGGCAAAATAGAAGGCCGAAGAGTTGTTGGCAGGAGGAAAATCTCCTGGCTCCGCAATATACGTGATTGGACTGGCATAAGGGGCGTTGGAGATCTTTTTCGGGCTGCCGGGGACAAAGATGTCTACTCTCAGGTGATATTCAACGTTGGGGGGACCTGACATGTCACTGGGAAGAAGAAGATGTATCCTTGTTCTGTGCCATCTAACTCCAAAGCAAAATAAGTAGTGAAAAAAAAATTAAATACTGGAATTGGACGACCACCAAATGCGAGGGTCATTCGCATTATTATTGATAAGTTAACAATATAACGAAGAATGATCACAGTACAATTATGAAAAATACCTTATTTCTACATATGATAAAATGTTTGTCTTAGATTTATTTTTAACCTGAGAAAGCACGACCATATCCCTTCATACCAGAAGGCGTTGAACTGGTTGAACGTGAGAAATAGACGTCAAATTCATGTACTATATCTATTTTATAATATCCTTAACGGTCCAGCCGCTCCCTCTGATCTCGCCGAAAATTTTCAGTGTTCTTCCGATTATGGACTTGCGCTACGCTCAAACAGGGATTGTTTTTTGGCCTTTCTAGTTCATCGTTCTTTTTTTACATCATCGTTTACAGCCTATGCAGTGAGACTCTGGAACCAGTTACAAACCAATGTTAGACTCGCTCAGTCCTTGACATGCTTTATGAAAAGACTAAAAAAACTCTTAATATCTAGTCAGTAATATAACGAGTTTATTTACTTTTGACTGGATGGTTGGAAGTGATTGCCGCCTGGAAATAAGCCCGGCAGATTGATTTTACAATAAAATGTTAAATAAATTACACAAAAATCATAATAAGTAAATGGAGTAAACCTTTTTAAAGATATTTATTTGGGGTTTTCAGGATAGCAACATAATTAGTTTTAATACACTTCTTCTACTGCTTTATCATCGATTGTTTTTAACTCCGAAGCTAAGAACGTAACTTGTTTAAATCCCCCCTTATGTGCGTCAAGCACCATTTAACAAGAAAGCCTCATTCCAGGTATGACGTTAAATCATGTGAGCATAAAAATGAATAAGGCAGATCGTACCAAAATATTTAATATAATATTTCGACATATTGGATTTCATGTAAATGTGTCCAACTCTTCAGTGGTTCAAGGAAACTATGGGAAAATATTTATTTTGTTGAGAGTAGTCAAATCTTACGAGAGGCTGCAGCTCGGACTTGTTGCGTTGTTTACAATATAATATACGATGTGAATTTCGCGGAAGTAACTCAACATTCTCAGAACAGGCAATGAGGCTTGTGAGACGGCTGATACAAACCGTTTATTTTATGTTCAGTAGAATTATGTGAAAATTAAAAAAAATAAACATATTAATTGGAAAGTATACTTAAATTTAACTTTGTATTCCATAAACATATACTTTGATGTTAATAGTAAGATCTTTCCCATCTTCAATTTTGAAGTACGTTTCTATAATCAAATTAGTTTAGTTTTTAGTGAAATATTTATACACACCCAGACAGACGATCCAAAAAATACAACAAGCTTTCTAATTTTTCTGCATCAATTACGACAATATACCTCAAAGTTTTAAAACTGAAAGTGTTTTTTTCAAATATTTGATTCAAAAAAGATTATTGTGGGAATAAGATATAATAAACAAAGATGACGAAAAATAGAAAGAAAGAATACGATATTAGAATATAAGTTTATATTTTAAGTGTTTGGTTAGAATTACTTTATTTTTATTTATTCGTACGGTACATCTCAATATATCTGAATTGGTGATACAGACTTGTTGAAAAACGTGTCGGGAAGGGAGACAATATTCTTTTCAGCACCAATAATCGATTCTTCGGATTAAGACCCACTGTAGTAGGCAACAATACTCGCAGTTCACTTAAGTATATTTGAAATATTACCACACGTGGATAGGCAACAATACTCGCACTCATCTAGTGCGTGCGAGTATTGTTACCAGATGTACTCTTAAACCAGAACGTGAACCATTTTTTACGGTATCAACGGGAATCGAACCCGAAAAACTCTAGTGAAAGACAAGCGTCTTACCAACTAGGTTATAGAAGACGGTTGGTTTCAATTTTTTTATGATACATTATATATGTTAACCCATATTAATAAAAAGTATTAGATGTGCCCCATTCTTATTTATGTTTAAGAGAATATTAAAAAAAAATACTGCACTTAGAATATCCTTTCATCATTTGTTTTCCTTCCTTATCTTTAAACGAATCCTTTTCCGCTAGTTCTATCATTATTGATAGATTACTTATTTATATGCATTTTTTTAATAAATATAATATAATATACTATTTTGAGGTAAAATTTATTATGGATTTAAACAGTTTACTGTATCCATAATGAGCTGTTTGTTTGGATGAAATTGATATATAGCAATAAGCTTGTCAGATATATCATGTTGACTCATCTAGAAAATAAATAATGAAAATAAACAAATGAAAAATAACGAAAGAGAGTGAAAATAAATAAAAATTAATTGTACTTCAAACAATTTATAAAACAAAACAAAGGTATTAAATGCTCATTTTTTCTGGTTTACGAATGATTATAAGAAGTCAACGATTCGATAGTCTTTTTTTTTGTTTAAAAAATATTAATAATGGATATCAATGATAAAAAATACTTCAATACAAAATAAATATTTATATATACTCGTATATTGAACTGAATATTTCTGTAAATAAATATTTATATACAATATCATGCATGGAATATTTTTGTAAAGGGTTAAAGAAAACCATATGTTTCATTATATCGATTCGGTCTGTTTAAAAATATATTTTAATCGTATTTTCTTAAAAATAAATATTGCTTACTGCTTTTACAGTTCTGTATAATAATTTGTGTATGAAGGTTGGGCCCGTGGGCGATGACAGTGGGCGGATCTCTTCTATCCCGTAGGTGATCTTCTCGTGGTGCGGTAACAATAATTGATTACACACGAAACTAAGTAAATACAGTCACCTTGTACAAAGAAACATATTCTGAGCTGACTGGCATCACACGTAAGGGCAGCAGCACACCCCTTGTTGATGAATGTGATTCTAATAACATAAATTATTGCTGAATAATAGATTATTGAGACATGGGATGGGGGCGGCACGATCCATCTCTATGGCGTGCGTGAACTTTAGAAATGTTAAGGTCTCAATAAAACTGGATCAAATGTCAGAAAAGTTAATATAAAAGACGATTAATGATGAAGGCTTTGTTGTCGAAATGCATTATGAACGTGACGGATTTATGGTACCTGGATATCTTATCAAAATTTTATATTTTGCCTCAATTTTATCAAAGGTTCCCGTTACAAACTTGTGGAGGTCCATATTATGATTAAAAATCGCGTATTAGTACCAACATTGATGTATGGGAGTGAAATGTGGATAATAAAATAAAAAAGAAATGAGTAAATGCAATGTAAAAGCGTGCAGTGACAACAATATGTGGTGTGAATGTATAACATAATAAGTAATATAATTATAAAGGAGTGGAAGGCGTGTTAAAGCAAGATCAAAGAAATAATAGTTGCATGATAATCTGACAGAAGGAAACGTATAAAACCAGAGAAATCGTAGATGATGGATGGATGAAGAAGAAGCTCTATCCTCTCTGCCTACCCCGGAAATCGTGATGGTACGTATGCATGTCTGTTATTCTAAAGGATAAATGTAAGCTAAAGACTGATGTGTTAAATAGGGTGAAAAGAGCACATTGATTTGGTTTGGACATGTTGAATAGATGGGTGACGAAAGACTGATTTAACAAATTTATAATGCAAGTATAAGTGGAGGCTATGAAAAAGAATGAACAAGCAAAACGAGGTTGGACCAAGTGAATAAAATTTAAAAAGAAGGAAAGGCAAGGAGTAAGACAAACATAAGATGTATGAGAAATGTTTGGATGTGAAGGATACAAAGGTAGTATGTCGTGTGATCAAGTTTGGCACTGTGTCCTCTCTATTTTGCCCAACACGGAAATGGCGTAAGAATGTAAATAATAAATAGCATTGTTATCCCACAAATTACATTAATCCCCACGACGTGTGTTTCTACCTCCTATATTTTAGGTCAAAAGACTGCATAAACTTTCGATAAAATATGACACCAGTTAGACCTAAGCATTGCTCTCGCAATAAACCGGGACAATTCCGCCTAAAAATGCCTCGACATAGAAGTAGACACATGTATCGCGGAAATTAATGTAAAAAAACTCTTTCTTAAGCCCGACGTGTATTACTTAGCGCAGGGTACTGTACTTACTCTTTAACCAGACAAGTACCCTTTTTAATATTTTTTTGGGTACTATAGGGAATCTAGCTCGAAATCTCCGGTAGGACAACCAGCATCTTACCAACTAGGTCACATATATAGTCAATAAACTATACAGTGTAAATAAATAAAACTTATGTTAATTAGTTGCTTTCGTATAGAGATTCTTCATGAGACAATTATTTTCATAAAATAGCACTGCACGTTTTATGACAGTTGAATGTTATGGTTTATTGTTATTTGTAATTATAAATACTCGTTAATAGTAATGTAACTAAAAATTTATTTTAATATCTTCCTTACATTTATGAGTGAGATTTAATAATAAACTCGAATTCATACTAGTTTCCACCCCAACAGTTGGTGTTTGTTTCTCTAGATTTTCCAACCAACTAGTTTCAGGCACATTATATCTAATGACAAAAGTTGAGAAGTTGGAGAGTTGGTTTTTCATTTCACACATAACGACCTCAACTTTTTGATTACCTTCCACATGGAGGATGGTTAATGGTATCTTCTCGAAGATTTCGAAGAAATTGAGACGTCCGCTGAACATATACTGCGAATGTGAGTTAGGATTTTAAAATGAACTTGAACAATAAACAAGTTTCAATGGATTCCACACTCACAGCTTGTGGAAATAACTTTTCCACGCGGCGGGTAACATTCTGAGAGAAGCTTTTATTTGTCAGAAGACATAGGCAACATTTTTCTGTTTAAAGATAATACAAGATAAAACCGTTTATTTGTACAATTTCATTCAACACTGTAAAACTATCAATTTTTACCGTGACGTCGCCAAAAATAACAAAAATCAGATTCACATAAACATATATACCATCACGCAATTTCCCTGTCGGGGTAAGCAGAAAGAACCAAACGTTTCAGTTTTCCTATCTCGACACAACTTTTACGCCTCTTTGACATCCATACACTTTCTCTGACATTTTACGTTTCCTACTTCCAACAATACTTTCTATGGTCTCCCTCTAACATGCCCTTACTCTACATTTTCACTATATATTTGTTTTGTTAGTTATTTAAATTTCTTTGTTTACATGCCCAAACCATCTCAGAGTGCTCTTCTTCATCTTACTCGTCTAATCACTTCATTCCGTATTCTGTTATCAAAAACCTGAACTCCGAGAGTAAAACCGTCGCACACTTTTGACTCATCAGAAAGCAAACATACTTTAATTATTTCTTGAATTTTTGAAAAGACCATAGTTTCACTTTGTGGTGCCATTTTTTAAATAAAAGGAAAAATAAGTAAATGAAAAACTTATTTTATATTTTTGTGTTCACCACAGGTTTATTTTAGATTTACAACCGGTTTCGAAGACCACCGTCTTCATCGTCAGGTGAAGATAAACTAAATTGTTATAATATATTCTGTACAAGTTTAAATAATATAATATAAAAGAGATGAGATAGGGGAAGAGAAATGCGGAGAGATGTGATACAATGGTGAATGGGGCGGGAAAAAAATGTGAAAGTGAATCTTAAAGACAGGGGGGGATTTTAAATTGGAAACATATTAAGCAGAGCTCTATTATGAAAATTGGTTTGTTTGTTGATGATATTTAAAATTTAAACTTAAACTTATTTAAACTTTAAACTTATACTTTAATTAGTTGACTTGGCTGAAGAATCAATCTGTGCTACTCTAATCGTCCACCGTAAGAAGAAAAATATAAGGACAAATAGTAAATGAAAGTTTTCTAATATTTTTTTAATTGTTTTTTTTTATGTTATGTAGAACGTTGCAAAATTTATAAAATTAAAGTTTTTAGACAATTATTGAAGTGTTCTCTTTAAACAAATAATTTTATCATGTAAAAAATTATGAATTAATAAATAAAATGAATTCCAATCGTATTCGACAACCGTCCAGAAAGACACAACTGTGATGGTATTGGGGCTTACTTTCACCAGATCATCTTCTGAGCAGTTAACGAAGCACAGTGAACAAATCATCAGGTCTGACATGGATTGAATGGCAACACATATACATAGTAGTGGATCCTCTGTGCCAATCCTCCATTTAGATTTTCTTGAGGATATTATCTTTTGATCTACCCTCGTGAGAGCATAGACGATTAAAATATCTACATACGGCCCATGGTAGATGGTGTCTCACCGGCAAACACTGCAATATCCACAGGCCTTCCGTTCTGGCTCTTAAAAAATCAACACGCTCATTATCCGAAGAGCCTTTGAGGGGGTTGTGGGTAGTCATAAAACTCCTGCTAGACATCAGCCTAGGCTATGTTTGTATAAAATAAATATAACGCTTTCATTGTGGAGACATTTGAAAAAAACTTTATCTGTAAGTACAAGTTTATCATACACATATTAGAGAAAAAATATTTTTAAATAATAGCTTACATTTCATGGGTTGACTTTCTTTGTCTCAGTTGTAGGCAGATTCTCACAAAACATCAAACTCACTTGAAACAATTTCTCCACTTACTTAACTGCACATCGATTTGTTACTTTCTCATATTTAACTTGTGCGAGGAACAGATTATCTTGTCACCTGTGAACAAACAAACACACAAACATAAAATAACAATCTCGTTAAAAAACAAAAAGAGAAAATGTGATAGAAAATACGATTGTATTCAGTCGCGGTCACAAACTGCCGTGATTGAATGCAATTCTGGATATGTCAGCGGCCGGGTTATTGTTCTGGCCTTTTACTGTAACAAATATGTGCAGAGACTGTCTATTCATTGTCAAGTTGGTGATTTGAGAAACAATGGACATGGATATCAAAATCTGATGGCATATTTCTCATAGAATGTTTCAGTAGCAGAAATAGTTATAGATGGGAGATGACAGATGTTTTCAATTGAACAATCAACAATTTGTAACATCGGAAGCATGTTAGAAACTAGATGATTTCGTATGACTTATGAAAATCTATTTTAATTTTCAATAAAACAACGGGTTTCACGACAGTTTTTAAAGCTGTCCTTTGATTCTTACGTTTAAGAATGATTTTCATTCATTGGAAATCTGTATATTTCGCCAGGGACTAGATATTTTTTCAAACACTAACATTTTTCTTCCATATGTGGCTGTATTTATAATTACCATATTCGGAATAGGAAACTAAACTAACATAATAAAAATGGAGGTCCTAAACATCTTCAATGTTACGCAATTTAGATTTAATTTATAAGAAATAAAAATGAATAAATCAATCAGTCTAAAAAAGTTAAATACAATCTTATCATGAATTTATTCATTCATTTTATTCGTACCTTTCAACTTAAGAATAAAAAATCCCAATTTATGTAGCGCCGTTTCGAGAGCAGACTCTCCTCAAGGGCTTCCTTACTCGGCATTCAAGCCCACTATAATTGACAGTAGTGGGCTTGAATGCCTTTTTTCTAATAATTAGCATTATTAGAAAAAAAGGTTGAATAAATGGATGGAAGGTGGCGAAAGGAGAAAACATAGCAAGGGAAGACAAACTATAAAGAAAGCTTTGTAGATCTTTCAATATGTGGAAGTAACACATTCAATTGTAGGTGAAGTGTAGTGTATGTGTATAGTGTTTATATATAATCATACATTTTTATAAGAGCCCCCAAAAAGGTTATCTTTAAGTGATTTCTAAAGCTGCAAACGCCATTCATATTTCCTACAATTAGAGGTAGACTATTTCCTCCGTGCCATCGGAAATAAAATCAGAAATCCTTGTTTGGAAGTAAGCGTCTTACCAACGAGGTTACGCGAGCATTCTTGGAATTGGTTAAGAACGGTGAAAATAAGATTTTTTTAATCTACATTCTCCCTCATGACATTACATTATTATATCTTGCTAAACCTGGAATCACCAGATATGAGTTTCAATTTCACAGTTTAAAAATCCTTTCGTACATTAACCGCATCAATTGGATCTTGGTTATAGCTTAAAGTAAAGGAAACTTTTCTTTCCGAAAAAATAAATCATCCAGAAAGATAGAAACTCGATTTCATCTTATTTATAAAATAACAAAAACTGACAGTCTTTTTATATGTTAATTTGTTCTTGAAATTTCAATACATCTTCGTGTGATAACATATTTTCCCCGTAACTATGGAGTGTTTCAGTAAACAATATTTTAAAAACAAACGGTCCAAGCAATACGTGGAAATGTTTTATTTATTGCGTTCCCTATGTATTTTCCCCAGGAACACAATTTAATCGAGAATTATTGGGGCAGAAGGAATTGATGTGTTCACTGAGGTGTAACGGACGATTATAATTATTCTTTCGATGAATGTTTTCCAGAGCGGACAAAGGGGTTTTACTATAAGCGAACTAGCCCAGTATGTCACTAGGGGTTAGGGGAGAGCAATAATATCTTTATTCATTTTTAACGGCCGTAGTCTTTGAAACAATCAAAATTAAATTACAAAAAAAAAAAACGAAAAAACAAATTGAAATAAAAACAAACATAAAAAACATTATGTAACAAAAATGACACTCAACAACAAAATTGAAAAACATCAAAACTTGAGCACACAATCAAAGCAGATAAACATTACTAGTACAAAACAGAAAAAATAATATGACACAAATACAATACATAAAAAAAATATATATTTCTTCATCTTGTGCTCAATGCTGAGCAACATGTTTCTTCGCTTTATCTCAAAATCCCTCCCGGACTTTGGGCTTATTTTTGGGCAGTGCTTAAAGAGGATCCTGTTAACTCCTCTCCTTCCTTCTATTAACTGTCCCGATCACCAAATTTTCCAGACGTTCACCATTCTTTCTAGCAACATGTCAAAAGTACATTCAGATATTTGTTTCTGTATGTTGTCGAAAGTCTTTCGGTAATCTCAAATTCTTAGATGATGAAGAATTTGCGCTTTGTGGTCTATGAGATACGAACATTACATTTCGAACGAATCTATAATATTTCCTTCTTATACGAGAACAGTGCTATGGAGGATCTAGATAAGTAACTCGACGGATTCTGGTACATCAAATTCAGATCGCGCTTTATTAATAAAAACTGCTGCATCACTTCAATTTCGGCGATGTGTTAAGACCTCCAGTTTGGTTTCCACTTTAGGGTTATTTAACACCAATCTGGTTGAGTTGTATAGATTGCCGCATGAAATTAAATTCACCAGGTTGTACTGTATACAAATAAAGTGTAATAAAATATTTTTTAATATAGAAATAAAAGTTATAGTTTTCAACAGAATAAATCAGAGATATGACTAGTTCATTATTGAGTGTTGCCCTCATCATGGCTCAGAGCCGGGAAGAGTGGATATGAAACATCCGTTCAGTTTCACATCATCAGGGAACCACAATGCTCAGCCATGAACAAAATGAGTAAGAAGAAACCAGTCCACTGCAGGATTTCTCTATTCTTCTAAATACTGCGTGTCCTTCATTCACAGAACTGTCTGATTCGTTAGATGAATTTGTCATCCATCTCGTGTTGTGGAATTTATCATGGCCTTTCGTGATTCGTAGTAACTGTTCCAACATACACTTGGTTCGTCTATTATTTGACATACAAGGAATACGGTTCAAGCTTTTCGAAATCAAGTATGTCATTCTTTCCACAATACCTTCAACTTTAAAGAGTTCAGCGTTTCATTTTTTTTCCTCAATCTAGATACCATTTAATATCATTAGCGATAGACTACAAATAAAAATAACAGATGCGACAACAACCAAAAGAGTAGTTTCAAAATAACAATAAAAAAGTCGGGGTAGCCAGAGAGGATAAAGGTCTAAAATTTCTAATTACAAAAACGTCCTAGACATTTAAAATACACACACAGTTTTATAAAGGGTTAAAAATTGGTGTTTATTTCCAATATATTTAACACATTTGTGCTTGGTTGGAAGAGATTACCATAACGCAAGATAAGGTTGTCCATTATACAATAAAATACATTAACCGCAAGGTTGTCCATTATACAATAAAATACATTAACTGATTAATTGAAACAAAAATTACAAAAAATAATGAGAAAAAAAAAACAAAATAAAAAAAAGAAGACCTACTTGAGATATGAAAAATGTAAAATTTTCGGGTTGAAATAATGCAAATAAAAGGTATAGGGAAAAGATTGTTTAATATAAAAGATAATTCGAAACATTACATTTGACTACGTGTCGAATTTACAAATTATTTTCTACTTAGATTCTGCGACACTTGAAGTATTTGAAGTGTCAACTGAAAAAAAAAACTTGTTTGAGCACAACACGTTGTGAAAGAAACTGTAAAATGTATGAAAGAAACATCATTAGTGACAAAAATGCTTATCGAATATTTCAACAGCGTTCAAAGATTACGCGAGAGAAGATTTTAATGATGGTGCTATTCAGCATCACAGATTTTATGTATCGATTTGAATCAATAACATCAAAAGACTTTGATTTCACTTTCCTCAAGTTAATTTCTCGAAATAGGAAAATGTGAAACGGAAAATTTTTCCAATTCTTATTTGGAAATTATGAACCACTAGATGGAATGATCATTAAAAACGATCAATTAAAAAAACGGTTTACTCATAGCAATAAAGTATGCAAATATACTCGTATATCCTGAAATTACACATACAATACGATGTGAACCGGCACTAACGAGATCCAATGAAGTGGACATCACTTAACACTGGCGAATTCTTCTTACTAGTTGCAACCCGTGAAATATTCACGGAAGTAAAACAAATTCTTCTTTTGAAAACTTGTGGACCTTGTTTTTGTAAGAATCGAAGTATTCCTCTCTCGCTCTCTTGTATTCAAAATTCAATTATCGTATTCTTTCTTTGCCGACAACCGTCGTACGGGTTTTTGCCTATTTATATTATGATCATGTTTTTATATAAAGGCATTCACGGTGATTATAGACGAAGAAGGTTTAGTCTACCATAATTTTTAAAAAATACCTCCTTGGTTAAAATACCGAGTTTTATCCAGCAAAAAAAATTATAACGGTAACAGAAAATATAACACAATGTTATACAAACAATACGTGCAAGAACACCATAACAAATTCTAACTAAACACCCTGAGTTATGTGGATCTAGGTTAATCGCCCGTCACGCGTCTAGACCTTAGCAAACTAGGTGTCTGCCTATATGATACGTTACAGGGGAAAAACAGTTATATATATGATTTTATTAAAATAATTTCATTGGTTGTTCATAAAATTATGAAAAGATCGAGGTAATAATTTCCGTAGGAATCTCCGTTTAGCCTTACATTGGTGTATTTATAAACCGATCGACTACTACGAACTAGTGACAACAAATTATAGTTTTGCTGCATTCGAAGTTATCTGTGAAATTGTCAACTTGATGGGCTGTTTGAAACCTTAAAAGGTTTAGTGTATTTACTGTCTTACACCGTTTTATAAGTACAAAGTATATTTACTGCGTTGCAAGTAATTTCTCTTCCCCCGTGACGACATATCTTAAGTCCGTCGTCGGTGCTAATTTTTTAACACTCCGCCGCCGCCGGAAGAGTCTTTTTAAGCAGTTCCTTATTCATCACTAAATGACGTCGCGCTCAGAATGAATAAAGAAAATTCCAATCTTCTAGTGCTGGATGGGAACTTATTTTGATGATAGCCTACTACTAGTGGTGGGATCGAATTGAATATTAAATAAAATATTGTTAATGTTTAGCATGCGTGAGCAATTCAATAAAAATGAAAACAAAAAAAAATACTATGTTTTAGTGATCTGTGACATAAAAATATTCCTCAAAACTCTTAATTGTCGGATTTTCAGTTTCTTATATCTCATTACCTCTCCTTAAAGCTAGCTTACTCAACTACATGTAACGCTATCAGCCGTGCCCCTGTACTTCTCAAGATATTTAGATTTTTTTAATTTCTTTCGTAAACACCCCATTTCATGTTAGGAATATTGACATGGGGCACGAGATGCTTGGAATATTCGGACGTTATAAATTATTCTGGCTTCATTAAGTTTTAGCTTCAAAAGTTATATTTATATCACTCTATAGCCTCTTACGTTCTATAAAATATAGCACTTGGGTAAAAGTTCAGGTGAAATATGGTCTGAAATTGCTAGCCTTGAACCTGACAAGAATTCGACGTCTTCTTGTTACCCAAGCACGTTAATCATTCGATTTTCGCACCGTTATACATGTTTATCACTTGAATGGTACCCTTAAACATAACCAAACTAGTAATGTTCAAGATACCATGACTGAAAATTTAAATAGCGTGGCCGGGAGACAATATGGTCGTCGGCCGCATAAATCAAGCCTTGGAGTAGGCACGGAACTTACGGTTGGTATATCGCACTTATTGGCAATATTACCCCGCAAGTGTCGAGATGACACTCGCACAAATCTAGCGCGTGTTAATATTGTTACTGGACTGGGACTTTTTTTTTCTTTTCGGGTATCATCTGGAATCAAACCCGGAACCCCCTAGTGGAAGTCAAGCCACTTACCAACTAGGCTAAAGGCACATACTCAACTGTTAATAAAATATAAATTTAAAGACGTTTAATTTACTAACAGATTAAAAAATATATTTAATGCTCACAACCAACACAGATCTTAATCACTTTTATCTTCGTCATTAACTGTGATGGTTTCCATGAGGCATTTTTCGCGTTGCTCTTGCTTATTGTGTGAAGTGGAAAAGTATTGCAAAAATGAAGGTACAGGTACCGTATCGCCAACATCTTGCTCCCAGGTGCCAGAAGCGTAATGAGTCTTTGTTTCGTCAGGCTTGATGTTGATGTATGATGCGGCTGCCGCTGAAGTTACAATGAAAGCAGTTGGTACTTTGCTTTCACCGGCTCTCTGAAAGATACATCAATCATTCGATACAGAGGAAAAAGAAACTTCACGCCATACTCATGGCTTTTTCTGACTCTCTTAAGTTTTCTATTTGAAAGTGTTGAGGGTTGGGTAACTTTTTCTAGGGTGTAAATATAGTTTCTGTTTAGATAATTATGTTTGATCAATGTTAATATAAGGAAACATATTAATTGTCTGTATCACAGAATCTTCTACTGGGTATAAGAGAAAACGTATCCAACTTTTAATATGTTTGCGCTCATATCTCTTACACTAAGAATATGTTACGTCTGATGCATGAACTTAAATTTCTCCCAAACATAAACTTAGAAATTCATTTCGATATCAGTAATGCAATTCATCTTCTAGTCATATAAACAGAGTTGAAACTTTAAGTTTCCAAAAATAATTTATTTGAATATTGATAAAATAATATTTTTTTCACTGCCAATTTATGAAGCCTCGCAAGAAAGGCTTTGTTCAGTCATTTGATGAGGCGTAGGAGTGGGAAGATCAAAGTCGAGATGGTTGGATGCTGCGACTATCGCACTTAGGGTATAAGATTTTGGAGGAGAGATGCTGATAAGAAATAGGTGGCAGAGAATCCTATAGGCAAACAAGACACATCTTAGGCTATCCAATGATCGATAAGTTTACAGTTAATAATAATAATAAAAATACACCATATAAAGCGCTGTACAGAGAGCAGACTCTCCACAAGGACGCGCTAACTCGGGATTCGAAACCACTATTATCGACATATAAAAATTATTAAAAAAATAAATATCTGTAAGGATAGGATGTGTAAGGATGGTAAGGCGGTGGCTGCGGCTATTAGATAAGGTACTTTCCCGCATCTGTATATGTTAAAAAAAGCATATGCGGTAAGAAAACCACAGAAAACTTATCAAGGGAAGACGAACTGCAAATACTCGTAAATCTTTATAGATCTTCCGATATGGCTTTTTCAAAAAATGTAACCTAAGTAAATAATACATAAATAAGGTAGGGAATGATTAACATATAGGAAAAATCTTATAATAATCTACTATTTATATTCTTTAACGACTAACCAATAAGATTGTTTTTAGTAAAATGAAGTCCGTGTAAACAAAAGGAAATTTAATATCAGCCAAGAAATAAAAATACAAAATAGGGAAAGGGTTAACAATTTGAAAGATACACGCGTTAGTAATATTTTCATATGATGAATTACAATTATGACATTTAAAAAAAAAATCCCTCGGAAAAAATATTTTACACTCAGTTAAAATCATCCTTAGAAGGGTTGATTCTATCGGTGGTTTACACGGAAATTAAATGTTTTATCAGCGGGACCATTCAAAAGAATTTACTCAATTGATAAAAACCGAAAAGTAACGAAGGAAAAAATTGAGAGGTGTTAAAATAAAGTAAATACTCGTATATCAACATTTAGAATACTGAGTTCATAAATACTAATTGAGATATTAAATAGTGATTCTAGAAAAATACCATTACTACTGGAAGATGTTGCCAATACATGAATATGTTGATAGTACGTTGGTGGTCCTGTAGCGTAGAATGGTCTGCATCTAAGTGTTTAGGAGATATGAGTGGCGAGTGCAGGCTAGAATAACATGTTGATAGTACGTTGGTGGTCCTGTAGCGTAGAATGGTCTGCATCTAAGTCTTTAGGAGATATGAGTGGCGAGTGCAGGTTAGAAGAACATGTTGATAGTACGTTGGTGGTCCTGTAACGTAGAATGGTCTGCATCGAAGTGTTTAGGAGATATGAGTGGCGAGTGCAGGTTAGAAGAACTTAAGGGGGTATTCTCATTTCATGGGCCGAAAATTCGACGATTTTTAAGATTTTTTTTTCAGTGAATGAATTTTTTTTTTAAATTGTTGTTTTTTAGACATATTTAGTTATCTTTTAAGAACATTCATAAAATTTCATGAAGAAAAAAATATTTTTGTTGTTATTAAGTCGGAAGCAAGGGCGCCCGTACATGGAGAGTGTCCATTATGCCCGTAATTGTGGCTATTGTACAAGTCTGAAAATTGAAAAAAAAAATCTGTTTTACTCAAAAAACGTATGGCTATAGCCGGTACTAGAATAATTAAAAAATCATAATTAGCAAAAAATGGCGGCTTGTTGAAATTAAAAATTCATTTTTTGTCTTAAGAGGAGTGAAAAAAATCGAAAAAATTAATCGATGAAAATAATTCTAGTACCGGCTATAGAGAGAGGTATAACAAAGATAATAAGTACTTATTCATTAAAATCGATTAATTAGTTTTGGAGTAATTATGGGTAATAGTTTGAAAAAAAGTATTTTTCAGGAAACGCGTTTAATGTTTCAAGTGCGATTTTTCCACGAATTAAAGTAAATATTTTCAACTTACTGTTAATTAGCAATTCCAGGGCCATATAAACTTGTTCGAAAAACCCGACAAATTAAATATCAATTCATCATTTCAAAAAATCTTATTGGACGAAAAATTCTTGGAAAATAAGGCTGCTGCCATAACAATAGACGACTCGAAAGCTGCGAAGCCCAGATCATTTTTCGACCGGCGCGCTCGACTATAAACCCTCATAACTTTTCGATTTTTCAATATTTTAGAATTTTTTTTACTGAAAATGATTGAGGAAGGATTATAAAAAAATAAAATGAAAAAAAAATCGATTTAAAAAAAATCCAAATGAGAATACCCCCTTAAGAACAAACCATTTTTTGGAGGTCTTATTAAAAATAATATTTATATATAAACACTACACGCATACACTACACTACATTTAAAGCAAAAAGTATAACTATCACATATCGGATGATACTTGTAAGATAAGTTTCATTGCATTTTTTAGTTTTCATACCAAAAAGGTTTTCTAAACATATGCAGATACGAGGAAGTACCTTATTTATGGCTGCAACTACCACCTTATTTTATTTATTAAACACCTTTATTACAAATACAATCTGGCGGGCTTATTGCCAAGCGGCAATCTCTTCCAACCAACCAGACAAAGTAAAATAAGCAAGTACATGATCGCAAAAAAAAACATTCAAATGACTATCCACCCCCACGATATCCATTGACACATATGTGAGCATACGCCCACAAACCCCACAAAGACGGACAATCACCCGAACATTCCTTTTGATATAATGTAAGATATCATCAATCAAAGAAAAAGGGAAGGGATGGTGGAGAGGAAAGAAAAAATCAAGAATGAAACACGTTATATTACTGACTAGAAATTAAGATTTTTTCAGTCACTTCTTAAAGTATGCCAAGGACGGAGCGAGACAAACATTGGTTTGTAACTGATTCCAGAGTCTCACTGCATGGACAGTGAAGGACGACGTAAAAAAAGAAGAGCGGTGAACCAGAAACACTTTCCCCGTTACACTCAACGTATATATAATACATATATACGTGAATTTATTTTGTAATAATTTCAATATTTCACTGTTATACTATAATAATGGGTTCGAATTTCGAGTTAGAGCGCACTTGAGGAAAGTGTGCTCTCTAAACGGCGCTTTATAAATTGTCCTTTTATCATTGTTATTATATTATAGTATTGTAATGCGAGTAAACCATTAGATCAACTTTTTTTTAGATCTCGTTAAATAGCATGATCCGGAACTTTGTTTTACTAACATTGATGGTCTTTCTTCCATTTCACTATTCTCAACTGATACTGATTTTCGCTGAGTAATTATTTAATTTCTTTAAATTTAATGTAACAAACCCAAAAAATCTTTTCTTATACAATTATTCTACATTGAGAAACAACATAACAATATTTGGAGAAACGGCGAATAATAATATGAGAAACCGAGACAAAGTTAACAAATTTCAGAATCATATGGATGGGTGGACCCAGTAATACTGTGGAAAGAACATCCAATAGTTATCAGATGTGCATCATAGTCATTTTTTTATGAGGAGAGAATTGAAAATAGATTACATAACTTAGAATATCCTTTAAACTAAATCGTCCATTGTTTCCCTTCCTTATCCTTGAACGGATGTCTTTCCTCTAGTTGTAGTATTATCATTATATTCTGTGGGTACTATTCATTTATTTGAAGTTGAAATAAATGTTGTAAAATCTGTCATGGATTAAAACAATTTAACGTATCCAATAGAATTAATAAAATTTAAATACAAATTTATAATATATCAGCCATGTGTGGATTATATACAGACATGTGTGGATTGAACGCCAATAAAAAAACATTTACGTCATTTGAACAATAAATCTCATTTATTTTTTGCTTATACTCGTAAGTAAAAAGTATGATATTTGTTATTGACACAATCCAAGTGTGTAATTTCTGGTTTACATCTCCATAAGGCTCTGTGTGGTTGCTCGCCATCTAACATGATGCAGAAATGGAATGAGATTTAAGCAAACCGCAATTTCCTGAAGCTATACAGCTTACAGAAAGCAACGTGCAGGAAAAAGAGCAGCATCCGACTAATTTAGTTCTGGAAATGGAATTTCTAAACGTTTCGAAGTCGCGATTACATTGCGATTAATTATATTAAGCGACAAAACCTCAGATAACAATAAAAATGTGTTGTTTAACTAAACAAAAAATTATTTATATCTCGTATCTTAAAAATATATTTATTTACTAGCTGTACCCGGCCACGCGTTGCTGTGGCTCAGTCTGGTTAAATGGAAAATAAAGAAAAGAGAAAGCACACGTTTCTAATATGTTTAATTTCACAATGCTTGTGGGTATACAATATTTTTTATGTCTTTCAGCCACTCTCAGTCTGTCGCGTTTATTGCCGTGCTCGCAAATGATCGCATCACTCCAAGAGGTCAATTCACGATATGATTTGAATTCAAATGAAAGATCGATTGCACTGAAAAAGAAGAAAGAAAGTTATAACAAAAACATATAAAATTGCGAAACATTAAAAAAGGAACTGAATAATATTGTTAAGTTCGTAAACGTCTTTGTTCTTGGCGGCAACAATAGCTCGTTCACTCAGCCAATCGTGATGCTTATAATTCATTTGAATATTGGTAAATACTTTTTCAACCAATTCTTCTTTTGATGTCACAATCACTGATACAGCAGTATTTTCGCAAACGCGTCATTTTGACATAACGTGAAGAAAGCATTTAACGTTGTAGCCGGTGGATTCAGGTCTATTTGTTGCACATTTGCAGCCCTGAAATAAACGCGTTGTCCATTTTCTAGATGTACTGCTAAGTGAACAACAGCTGGACTTCGTTCATGTATGGGAAATGAAAGATTTCGCCATACAGCTTCATTGCTGCTTATGTATCTTCCAGCCTGATACTGTGCGATTTCATCGATATGTATGACCGCATTCCCATCCCGCATTCTGGTTGCACGCCAAAAACTACCATGTAGCTGCCTTTATTCACGTATTGTACTTACAAATGTATTTGATCGATTTAACGGGGTTACAGTATTCCACGTTTATGTGCGCTTTGTATGTTTTTGATAGCAAAAGCGAATATGCAATAACCCAATGGTTGTCTACTTTGATGTCACCATTTCACATTTGTATGGTTGCTAATTTCCCGCCATCTTCTGTTGATCTTCTTCTTTATAAAGGAAATCCATCGTTTCCTGTAACCGTGTTGGATACTAATGCTCGAGGATATCGCTTAGATCATTTTCCGTCTATCATGCATGGTGAATTTGGATTCAGTGTACCGCAAGGTCCATGTATCATATATTTCGTCACAACTTCATGCAAATCCTTATCGACGTCGGCATCGGGTATTTCAGCGCACATTACATTGTCGATTTCGTTTCAAGTGATTTTGTCATAGAGCCAGATTAGTACTATATGTGCATGTGGCCATCCTCTCTTTTGCTATTCCACTGAGTATATCCAGCAGCGCACAGACCGAAACACTTCATGTTTTACCATGAGCTGTTGTATATCGTCCCAAGCTGAATTGCATGTGAATGTAGTGAATAGGTCTGGACACCCGTAGTGACGAACATACGCAATTGCATATTGAGCATACTCATGCATATGACGTGGACTGCCTGTATATGAAGATGGCCAAATCGTTAGTTGTATTACCGTCATTTACAACTGTATCTCGCAAATGAACGTATTCTTCAGAGCGAAGCTTGGTCTGATTCAAACGAATGAATATAAAACTAATTAAAAAATCTCCATTTCTATATACGATTTGATATATTTTGAAATATAAACGTATAGATAAAATTAAATTCTATATAAAAAAGATACTTTTGATATTCCTAATGACCTATTTCAGCCACTATCAGCCTGTCGCGTACATTCTGTTGAGAACGAACCAGTTCTGAATCTGCAGAACGCGATCGCCGTGCTCGCAACCGTGCATCCTCAAGTCTGGCTACACGTCGTTCTGCTGCTTCCTCGAAATTGTGAAACATTAAGTTATGAGACAGTGAAATTCATCCTGGGGTCATATCAACCTGCACCTTTCCGTCCCCAATTTCCAGCAATTGATGTGAGAATATCTCAGCTGATCGATTGTTTTGCAGCTGGACACGCATTTGTCAAATATTTGTCCAATAGGAGTATTGTTAAGGAAATACAGAGATAATTGGAACGAATTAAATGTTAAGCAAAGAGAGAGATTATTGGAATTAATTAAATGTTAAGGAAAGACATTGCAAACTACGCACGAATTAAATTTGGATGTGACATGTTTGGACGCGTCATTAATGAACAATAAATATCTTTTCTAATAAATAGCAAGTTATTTAGGTAAATACATTAAAAAAAACAACAATGATGACAAATTAATACATCTTGTTACAAATAAGCAAAAATTTGTCAGTTCGTTTAAAATAAATATGACGTTTGTCAAAAATGTACATACCAGCATCACGTTGTCTCTGTGAAGCAAATAATCGCGTCACTCCAAGAGATCAATTCACGATATGATTTGAATTTAAACGAAAATCAATCAACACAATTAAATTTTATCGCTAATTGAACAGAAAAATAAAAAAATAAGTTAAAAAAACTAAGTGAAAAAGATAATCTTAGAGGTAGGTATGTTAACAACGCACATTATGAAATGAAAATGGCGGATAAATTAGCGCAGATATTTATTATTGTTTATTATAAAAAATAAAAAAAAAAAGTTTTTTCATCGAATTAAAAGAGACTTTCTTGAATTAAATTCCACAGAACCATTTCCTAATCCTAAAAAAAATCGTTAACAAATCGAAAAAAAGCAATGCATAAAATCAACTTTTCCTAGGAGCTAAGAAGTTTCACTTCTACCACGCGAGAGTATCACGCATCTGTTTTTTTATACATATAAGTTATATTTATTTTAGCGATCCTCGATCTTTTTATACATGTAAGTTATATTTATTTTAGATCTCTTTATACATATAAGCTATATTTGTTTTAGCGATTATATTTATTTTAACGATACTCAAAATATTTCAAAACAAATAAAATTTTAGTTGGATACTTTTTACAAATTTAGTATTAGTTCTGCCAAATATATTTCCTGCGCTTGCGCTATAAAATCTAGACTCAGCCATATTAAGATTTTCTCAAGCTGCTATGACACAATGGAACTTATCCTTATTAACACAAATTTTATTTTGACGTATCTTGGATTCTAACCTAATTTATCGTAGAATTATTATTCAACAGGAAATATTTATTATCAAACATAAAATTATTTTATATTTTATGTATATAGACTAAATCATTGAATATCAAATATTAATTACTAAACCTCGAAAATGCAATATGCTCAACTGTCATAATATTTTGACAGTTGATATTCAATATTTGATATCTTTGTCCCCGACAGGTTCGCCTAGGTAATGTTGATTCTGATTTAAAAATTTTATTATATACACTGATATATATATATAAATAAAAATCAAAAAACATTTCCGTTGACGAATATTAACTTTACTCAAAATTTCAAAGCGATCGGTAGAGAACTTCCGGAGATTAGCTAGCAATAATTAACGAACATTTACATTTTTATTTATATAGATTGACCACTTTTATGCAAATACAATACAGCTGATGGATTTATTGCTTAAAAGCATTTTTTTTGTCAACCAGCTTTTACGTCAAAATTATTAATGGTATCTTGATCGTGTCTTGAACTTTGTGTACATAAAATAATATTCGAGAAAAATTAACATAAAAATAAAAGACAAACCTCAAGTACTTTATGGTGCCATATTCATAGTTTTTTTATAATAAAATAAATTTAGTTTCAATGTAATACATACTGTTCGAACTTGTTATTTTTATCTAAAAAAGTGTTTAACAATTCTAGAATATAAGCGTGTCAATAAGAAAATTTAATTGGATTTCAATTCAACTTAGCATTTTTATTCCGTTAGTAATATCATTACTTACGAGTACCTTATAAAAAGATAAATAAAATTCATTAAGAATTTCAATTATGAAATTCCGAACTTTTTATCGCGAAAAAAATGCGATCGTTTCTAATTATGCCAATTTTAATTTGATTCAAATCATAACGATAAAAGTTAATGAAATGAACCTTAGGAAAAAAGAAATTTCAATTGAAAATAAAAAAGGCATCAAATAGGAATTGTAAGAAATCCGAGATTCCATCCACCATTAATCAGTGAAATAAGGGTGAAAAGTCACGTTAGATTTCTTTTATATAATTTCAAATAAAAATTTGTAAGAACAAAGACGTCTCGGGGAGGACAATCAAATTTAAATATGATGAAAGGAAATATTTGAATTTGCATACCGACAAAAATGAGGAAAATATAAAAAAAAGATGTATACGATTTAACCCTTTTTATTCGTTGTTTTATTGCACCAATATTTTTTTCTACAAAAAGTCTTTCTCTCAATTTAAATTATGTTATGAGATGAGACGAAAAGACAAATCAAACTGAGAACAATTTGTGTGAGTTACTATTTATTGCATCAGATATATCGTTGATAAATCTAATTTATGCAATTTATATTTCATTACATTCAAGGCATCTCTGATTGCATGCGCCATTGGCGGAAGAATAACGAAAAGTACAATATTTAAGCATTTCATAAATATTGTACTTTTCAAAAAAATATTGTCTTTTAGCATTGTAGGAAATATCATCAAATATGACTAGGCAAACCCACCGAAACGGACAAAAGCCGTTTGGTAAAACGAGAGATCGGCTTTAAAACTAGGTGCAGCAAGATCTTAGCGAGGCTAAAAGAACCTGGGAGGAGACAGAAAGTGACCAGTCAGTCATCTTGGACAAAATTATCTGGAAGGACAAAATTATCCGTTTTACATATGTTATAAACATTTAAGTTATATTTGTTACATTTTATTTATAGTTAAAATTAATAATTTACAGAAAATTCAAGAATAAAATGAATACAAATGTTTTGTCATTTGAATATTATCCATATTTTTCACCTTCATAACATTTAAAAAACTTTCTCCCGCTCGCGTATATTACGTTTCACAAATAGTTTTTATATAATATGTAATAAGGTATAACTTATCTACGTTTGTTATAATTCCTGATACAAATAAATGCGAAAACTTAAAAGTCAAAGCTGAATTTTAAATAACCAGATTTTAAGATAAAAAATCTAAGCCGATTGAGATGCATTAACAATTATGGTTTTCAACATACCTCACTAATCAATTTAATTTAATCAATCTTCCTACTAGTCTTTCAAATATGATTGCATCAATGTTGCATCATAGGACCAAACAGTATCAGCTGACAATGAATGTTCTTAAACTGATCAGGTAATATCTGTGCCACAATAAATTCTTCTTCTTCTTCTTGCTCTTCCTATAGATCATGATCTGTTTGTTCCGCTTGTTCCCATTCTTGTGACTTAGATTACCAGCTGTCACGCCATCTCTTCGGAGGTCTTCCCGGTAATCTTCTTCCGGCTGGGTTCCCTTGAAGGGCGACACGTAGAAGTCTGTCGCAATTTTTTCTGTCACAATAAATTCAACTTTTATGTCTCAATTTGGGTGAATTTTCATTATGTGTAAAAAAAGCAAACACGTAATGAATACTTGGATAAAATTTTAAAAGCTTATTTGTTAAGCTTAGAAAGGAAAGTAACCTTAAAAAAATTGATTGAAACGTTGAACCGTAGCTCAGAAACCGTGATATTTTATTTTGAAATATTTAAAAAGTTTTTTATTTGAGATGTTTTATAAATATATTTTATTCCAATTACATTTCGCGAATATCTAGAGCATGAAAAAAGTTGGTGTAAATGGGTTAAACAAATTTTAACAGGCGTTAGAAATTCAAGAATTTTCAAAAAATGAAACGCTTACTCTGCGCAAAACTGCTAACGCCTCCCCAGACAGCTTCTGCCTTGTTGGACCTGAATTCGATAAAAAATACCTGAAAGAATTTATCGGGTCCCGTTCACCCCGTTAATGTACCGTGTAACAAGTGAATGTTGTGTGCTCCGCTCTGGTCTGGTCTGCCTTGTTTGAGCTATCTGTTCCGTCTGTCGCCGTGCGATTCCCATATACTCGTATATATAATATTTGTAATATGATGCATTGGCTAGAATAAAAAAAATCCACAAGAATGACCTTTCTACATATGTTTTGCATGATTCGTGAATAGGATTTTTTGGGGGCACGTTCATGTATTGACGTATATGATTTTGCTCTGGATCGTTCTCATGGACGATCTATTAAAAACCTTTCTGCCACCAGGTTGTATGATAGCCTGGTTTTGATCAAAGCCAGCACCAGGGCCTCGATCGACAGCCTCTCAGCGGTCTGCTTGGCCCGGATTGGTTAGTGGGGGTCTAGAAATAGGCTCAACTTCGCTCCGCATAAAACCTGCGGTATATTGTTGAAGGGGTCTCTTGCACGCGCTCCTACAAATACCTTTTCAGTAACAAATATTCGTGTCATGCGGGAGACAACTTCGGAGTCTCGGAGTGACAATCGACCGTGGACTAGGTATGTTATCCCATATAAGATCCTCCCTGCTGAGTGTAAGAAGGACTTTTCAAAACTGTTTCGCGCTTAGCGAATCTCATATGGGGCCTACCGTTCCGTACGATCAGACTTTACTATAGTGCAGTATTCTTGAGAATTGTGTGGTATGCAGCCAGGTGCTGGATACACGGATGTTGGCTCTCAGATGCCAGGAGGATGCTGATTGGCGGTCAACGTGTGCGCTGTTGGCTATCGCCAACGCTATTAGGACATGGTCAGCGGAAGCACTCTTGGTCTTCACGGGGCTCGCTTCGTTGGATCTGGAGGTCCAGCGACGCGCCGCGAATATCCTCCTCAGTAAGAGTCAGCCCCCGAGTACAGGTGACGTCCGTCTTCACCCCTTGCCAGGGATGACATTTCACGCGATTTTTAAAGCCTGCCTTGTCGTGTTCCTCCGTGAGAAGACAGACATTTAAATTATTTCCTTGCATCAGGACGCGCCTCGGCTCCTCATGGATACAACCAAACTATTGAATTATCCAATTTCTCTCTAGCCACGGGAGCTTTAATCGCAAACTTTTTAGCCTTAATCTTGTCCCTTCACCTTGTTGCTATTCTTTTCAACACATGTGTGTCGCCACCGGAGGAGTCCCTATGGGCAGTTCCTTCTTCGTCGCGCTCATAATAAAAAATATTTCGATGTTCTAGTGTAGATCGCGCTGGATGGGGACTTATTTTGTCCCCTATAATGCGTGGCGTGGGTGGAGGTGGGATCGAACTGAACTGAACTGTATAGACGTATAAATCTCTTTTCCTAGCATCAAATGCACCAAAATGCCATGCCCTTATTACAGTATAGATCTAACTTCTTCTATCTTGGCATACTTTTTTAGCTTCTACAACCTCACTATACACAAAGATTTACGCAAAGCTTTTTTAAAAAAAAAATTCACTCTCCCTCTTTTAACTAATAAATATTTTATCACAAATTATTTCTACGTAGCTGAAATATTTTATCTTTCCTTTCTTCGCTTTAGCACTACCATCTTCCTAAAAACAAAATGATTTCCTTATGCCTGTATTTTTATTATTTCAAATATTGTTTTAACATACTTCTACCACGTCCAAGTGTCGCTTGCTTGTCCTAAATTGGGATAGAAGATGGATTCAAAACTTTTTTTTTTAATCGTACGTCTCGGTTAAATGCAAAGAATGCCAATTTATTTAATTTCATATTTAACCCAGACGAAATGACGATCGGCAGAATTAGTTTTCAATACCTGTTTACACGGCTTTGAACAAAATTATAACTTGTCAAATATGAAAACATGATTTGGTGTAAGGTGATTAATCTATATTATTTTATTTATCACAAACCTACATTATAAATGAACCCTTGAGAATTCGCAAATAAAATTATCTTAAAATCATTTAGACAAAACAACTACGCTAAAATACGAGATCTCGTTATTTATCAAACTTCCAGCTTTGAATATTTCTGCAGGTGGAATGCAATTTCACTATCATTTTGCCCCCTCTTCTTCTGAGCCCTACCCCTAAGTTTGAGTTATATACCCTATTGGGGTAAGTTATTCTCAAGATAATTCTAGTTTATTCTGTTTTGGATATCGTTTCGACACTCAATTTACTTGTATCCTTCTTCGCCGTGGTCGAACCACGTATTTTATGATAATCCCCAATGATTTCGTGGTCGATAAAAGTCCAGGTTCAAAGCTGCTGGATAATGTTGTTTTCAAGTCTTAACATTCCATGCTTATATGGTATCACTATTGAAATAAACTTTAAATTATTATTTCCTCTGTTGTATTAACACCTGGGCTCTCTCAAATATGTAAACTTCTAATTTGATCTGTGTGTATGTCTCCTACAGAATATCGAAGCATTCACATTTCTGCAGAATTCACTGTCTTATTGTAAAAGTACTATATGGTCCAACATTCAGAGCCGTAAAGAAGAATCGGTCTTGTTATATATTCCTTTCTCTTTGGATTTGACATATACTTCCCTTCAGTTTAATCTGCATCTTTATGTCACAGAATACTCCAGTCATTGGTCTGAATTCAGCCATTTAACACTGATTACATGGTATACAACCACATGTTGCGATAACTACTAATTCAATGCGTCCCTGCAGATTAACTAAATCTTCTTTATTAAAATATATTTAGATAAAAAATATACGATACAAAAAATGATCATCCTATAGTATTACATTTGAATCTATTTCTAGAATGTAATATCAAGTATCCGAATTCGGTGAATCAAGGGTAATATAACTTTATGATTACTCGATTCAAATTTGCATGGAACCTCGACGGTTTCTGATCAAATTGAAACACTCGGGAATCAAAATGGTCAAGGTACATACAATAGGGCACTTCCCTTATTAACTCCATTAAGCAAATAAAACGGATATTACGGGTTAAAGTCGTTTACCCTCGGGGTTATGGATACACCCTTCAACGATCAATATCGTATGTCTTATACTTAACATGAAAGCTTATAAAACAAAGGAATCTCGCGTTTGCTATACATTCCCTCACGAAATAAACTTAATAAAATTCAACATTTCCAAATGAGCCTTATGATTCGCATCAATCTAACACCAGTCGAGCATCGAATGAAACTAAAAAGAGTATTTTTTTGATAAATTGTGCTATAATTTTAACGTCTCTTTTCAAAGTACAAATGTCTAGAACAGGTGAATTAAACCATGAATTACTTTTGACATGGAACGTGATTAAGTTTGTAATATACAAATGTGACGTTTTGACAAATTGCAGGAAATATGTGGAAATATTACCAATTTTATTTGATTTTTTATTAAAAATACAATATATCCAAATCATAAAATTTATGAACGTAAAGACTATGCAAATTTAAAAAAAAAACATTTATTAACCTGATAATTATTTATTTAAATTTTATAATTTTAATAATAATTTATTTCATATAAATCAGAAGCATGTCTGGTTGTCTTATGTAATATGGAAAAACAAAAACGTACGAATCAATAGAAAAGTTCTAATATACTCGTATAAGACCTGTGTCAGATCAATTATGACTTATGATGTTGAAACGGCACAACTAAAACAAAGAACCTTCATGGAATATCCGAGATAAGAATATTATCAACGTTAGAGATAGGGTCAACAACTCTCACATTCGACACACTTGCAACACAAAGTTCGTCAGATGGAGCAAGAGAAGGCGATACTAGTGTGAATATGTGGGTAGGATAGGCAGAGACAGAATTCCATACATAGCGGCAGACGAGATCCCCCACAGGACATCACATGCCAGGAAGGCCTCCCAAAAGGTGAAGAAAGATCCGGTGCTCTGCTTCCGAAGAATGATTTTGCGATTCAAGATTTATATCAAGAAGAATAACGCTATCGGGAAATGTTAACAGAAGTTTGGGGAAATATGGCCAAATCTTCTAACATAAAAATAAATAGTTTTCTTTCTTTTTTTGCATTGTTATGTAATTGTATTGTATAATAATATACTGTTCGATTTTTCATTAAAACGTTGCATGTAAATGTTGTACCGCGGATAAAAAATACTTGTCTCAAATTGCTCGATTGAAATTGATGTCTGTGTGATTCCGTTTTCCCGATTTGTTTATAATCTGGGAATCTGGGAATCCTTGTCGATGAAATTTTGAGTAAGCGCAATCGGAAATTCTATATTCATATAATTGTCGCTTAGTCGTGGCTTAGTTGGTAAGACGCCTGTCTACAACCAGATTGTTGCGAGTTCGATCCCCGTCGGAAATTAGATTTTTAAAAAGGGTTACAGTCTGATATTCACTTAAGGCCTCTTAAACGCCTTTCTAATTGGTTGGAAGATTTTTCGATATGGCAATAAACCTACCAGGTTGTATTCTACAGAATGAAAGTGTAAAACAATGTATTAATTTGATTTGACATACTGTAATATAGATGCAAGTAAGAGTCCCTAGTTAACCATGTTTCCGATATCCTACTTTCTCATCACTTGCCCCATATTCTTTACCATAAACGGGATATTTTCTTTCATTTGCACTCAACCTAATATTTTCTTATCCTTCCTTATATTTTTGTTTTGTGCGGTATTGTATAAAAAATAACTTGTTTGCTAGTTTAGTACATATTATTTATTTATTTATTTAACATTCATTGTAAAACAATTTGAAGAGCGTATTGCCAGGTAGCAATCTCTTCCAGCCAATCAGATAAACGTAAATAAAGGACGTTACATAGTCGTAAAAAATATTCAAATGATTTTTCACCATTACAAAATTTATAAACAATATACTCGTACATATTAAAAGTGTGATATCATCAATCAAAGGAAAATGAAGAGATGGTGGAGAGGAAACAAAATCAGGAATGAAACGCGTTATATGACTTGAAGTTTAGAGATTTTTTTTTCAAAAAAAGCATGCCAATGACATGATGTTTAAAAATGATGCCTTTGAGAAAGAGAGAGTTACATTACGAAACTTGACGGGTTTTATCGTGTAAGTGGTAAAATACAAAGCAATCTAATTTCTTGATATTATCTAGATTGCGTTTTGTCCAACTGGTTGTCAAAGTTAAGTAGGCAGGATGTGGCACATACAAATAACAACATTATTAAAATTTTAAAGTAGTTTAAACTCATTAATGCTGACTTATTATGTTAAACTATTCAATTACTTTTTTGCAGTCTAGAAGAATTTATAAAAAAAAATATGGTATTATTCGAATTATTGTACCGGCTGCGTATAATAAAATATGGTATTACTCGAATTATTATTGTACCGGCTGCGTATAATAAAATATGGTATTATTACTCGAATTATTATTGTCCCGGCTGCGTATAATAAAATTGAACCGGTCACGTTCCCGATCCAACTTGGGTTATCCTGTGGCCTACAGTGGTTATCCTGTGGCACAGGACTGAGATGGCCAGGCCATTGACAAGGCTGGAACTTCCCTGGAAGGAGTAATATCATTCTCCTTATATGTGGAAAGATTAAAAGCTCCACCGATACTTCGTCAGTTCACTAGCAGGTCCATCGCATGCAGGTGAGGTTGATTTTTTGGCTGCTTTAATAGTGTTGCAGCCTTTTGCACTCAATTCGTAATAATATACATACTATGTACAAACAATACTCTAATTTGGATCATAGCTCAAAAACGTTAAAAACACTGCTTTAAACAATCCATTAAATTCGATTGAATAAATGCTTACATTTACAACTGATGTCGGATGTAGCGTTTAAATAATTAAACCCTTTCATACAATATTAACACTAAAAAAACCTAACCTGATGCACAGCTTCAAGGAATTGTTAACTCGTGGTATTTTTTTGTTCATTTCTCCCCATAACCAGGGGCTATGCGCATTATAATGTCATAATGTAGAATCACCTATATAATTTAATTGAACGAATCATAATATCGTACCCGGCCTCGTGTGTACCCATGCGGCAGGGTGACCCAATTAGAATGTGACTACTGCTCGAGTTTCGCTCTGCTGTGTTGTACATTCATAATGTATATATAATAGTTTTATTCCAGGCGTATTGGGCTTGAATGAATCGATACGAATCGTACGGGCATGTTCGTATGGATTAACTCAAATAACCAATCTAATACAATGTTTATACCTACTCACAGCTTCACAATTGGAAGTCGATTTTCTGAACCGTCAATGATGATGATTTACTATTCAGAGCCATATCACTAAACTTCTTAATGTGTATGCATCATATTTGAGTGTGGTATTTTTTGTTTATGACATGTTTATAACATAGTTTTTTATTTTTCTCAACTAAAAATATATAAATCTCTAATCTCAAAATTATTTTTTCAGGATCTTTTTTACTAACAAGAGTATTGCCATGTGTGATAAGCTGGTTGACTTAAAACATGAATTTATAGTTATTCAGTCAGCAGGTCTATGGTATTAATGTTTAAAACTCAAACATGACGAGACAAGGGTATATATTCTTGTGTAATTATCGAAGTGTATCTCTTGACTAACACGTAAAAAAATTAAATATTGATTTTTTTTAAACAGTGACAATTTACTACCCCGAGGACGTCTTGTTATAATGTATGAAAAAAATGGCTACTTAAATTTACAATTGAAATCATCACTCGATGTTAACAAAATATACTAAAAGGACTTTTTATAATAATAAAAAATTAAAGAACATATGGGAATCAGCCAATACATATTTTTAGCATTTTAATTTTATTTAAAGAAATAGTGACCATAAATTTTCGCTGTTTAAACTATTTTTTTTTAAATAATTGAACTTTTATACAAACGAGTATTAGCACGGTTTGGATAATCATTTCGGCTTGCTGAGCTAATATCAACAATTGGGCTAGAAAGCCAAAATGGTGATTCAGGCCGGCAAAACTAATTTATATATACATATAATAAAACTCAATATTTTTGCTTTAAATATATATTTGTAAAATTGTTTGAATTATTTTAATTTCAGAATTTCAAATACATTGTCAAAGCATTTCAATAGGTTTACATTTCATAATACTGAAAAGTGTGAGATTAAGGATATGGCTAAAGGTTTTAATTTAATTCTGTAAATTATTCTTTAATATTTATTTTATTTATTTATTTTTACACATGACAAGAAATATACACAATTTGCGAAAAACGACAGGTAATTTAATTTGGACATACATTATTTTAATGGATCTGGGTTTGTCGCCTTTCATTTGTCGTCTCCCCAGTAAATTAGGCTTTTGCCTGTATCTCACTATTTAGCATGAAAAAATAAATCGATACTTCTTTCCGATTTTTGATTACACAAAAACAAAACCCCGTCGCACGTTCTCATCAACCTGACAAACAGTGACACTCAATTACAACTGGAAACATCATGCGGAATCAAACTCTTCACACATCATCACTCCAGAAAGACCAAACCTGTGTATCCCATAATATACCGCACACAATCATAAGAATAAAAATAACACAAAAATATACAGAAACACAAATACAAAACAACAAGAAGAAACCCACACTCAAGAGCCCACACAAATCTTTTCCATACGTCATTCATCCTGAAAGCCCAAGTACTCAAAATCCTGTCGCAATAACAACGACGCTCCGATCGACTGTCTAAATGGTTTTCCTTCCTTTATATATATTGAATTCGGCAGGCCATTGTACGTCATGGAGCCAAATAAG
>OX463841.1:25709829-25739829 GCA_949825065.1 Odontocerum albicorne | reverse complement strand
TTCGTCAACAAATGGCATAAAGACTAAAAACCATCTTGTCTGCACTAAGAATAAAAACATTTAAATGATGTATAGAGATGAATCTATGGTATAATGAGGAATGTTGCCTAGGCATAAAGTGAGCACTTAACTCAGCCTTCAAAGGTGGTCATAAGCCCACAAAATACCAATTAAAATGGATACCGTCTCCTGTATATCCAAAACAGAGAACTATGTTACTAAAGAGTCATCCAGGCCAAAAAAATGCTGTAAGGAGGCTGCTGATGGATCTCCAGGTAGATCTGATGTCAGAATCCAATATTTACAGTTCGCGAAGTAACTGAAAACCTAAAATAGACATATATAACCCTTCGCTTAAACCAAACAAAAAATCACATATATATATATATATATATATATATATATATATATATATATATATATATATATATATATATATATATATATATATATATATATATATATATATATATATATATATATATATATATATATATATATATATATATATATATATATATATATATATATATATATATATATATATATATATATATATATATATATATATATATATATAAACAAATTTTAAAATTTATGAATATATATTTTCATAAATGTAGAATTTGTTTTACTTCCGTGAATATTTCACGGGTTGCAACTAGTACTTGATAATCTCAAGAAGTAAGTAAAAATCGAAGCCATTTTTCATGTCAATATTTACGAAATTGAATCATAACTTTCATGTGCACCATTTTTATATTGGTGACAACTATTTTCAAAACAAAGTAAATTTAACAGTACGAAAGAAAAATTTCACGATTCAGCAGATTAATTAAAAAAATATTTTATATGTTTACTGAATAAAATAAATATTAAATCGTTCAAGGGATTAACTAAGTATTGAAATTTAATTGATGACCCGAAATTAAAATCTACCTTTTGATTAATAAGAAAAATATTTACCTGCGTTTCCAGAGATGGGAAAAAAACTTTCATCCAAAAACCGTTCTCAGCCAAACAACTTTCGCTGAATCTGGTAAACAAAATTGCTGTACGCTTTTAAAGTTGGGCGCCTGGAAAACGTATTGAATGGAAAGTAATGGAAGTTTTCCAGCGAAAGTAAAGAAAAAGGAAAAGAGCGCCTTGCATCTTGATGGACGTCAAGCTACGGCTAAGTTCACTGCTTTGTTACCCATCGTTTAATTTGAAAATTTTATATTTTATACCTCCCGCAAAAAAAACACCGAAGTAGTTTTCTGAAATATTGTTTTTTTTTTAGATCGATTTCCATAAAAATAGTTTATCTCGTAAGAAGGCCAAGAAAATATATGGTCGTTCATAAAATTGATGTTTGGGTAACAATAAAAACATATTCAAATTGTCTATTAGATATTTTGAAGTCATCCGTTATAACTGAAATATCACTAGACTATTAATGTTGAATTACAGAACGATACTCAAAAATATTTTTTAACGGTCTACAAAAAATAAATAAAGTTAATACTCGTATAAACTAAATATTCGGAATTTGGAAACGGTTGTTTAATTTATATTATGTCAATAATATAATGAGCACTCTTAGATGGTTTGGGCATGTAGGGCGAATGAATGAAGAAAAGACTAACAAAACAAATATAAAGTACAAATGTGAATGTAAGGGATGGTAGAGGAAGACCAAGGCAAATATGCTTTAATCAAGTGAAAGATAGTGTGAAAAAATGAATAATCAAAAGTCAGAGAAATCGCAGGAGTTGTATGAGGTGTATGGATGTAGAGAAGGTGAAAGAAATGTGCCACGATAGGAAAGTCAGGCGTTCTGTCATTTCTGCCTATTCCGACAGGGAAACAGTGTGATAATATGTATGAGTATCAATCATAAACTTCGAATGTAAATTAAAGTTTTTTTATTTTATTTAACAGATTTTTACTAAATACTCGTAATGTCGATGTTCTGATATCAGTTTTATTTTTAACATTTCGCGTATTTATAAAAAAATTATAAAATAGTGGTATATGTTTATATATTAAAAAAATGGTAATAGTTTTTGAGCAGTGTGGATTTATTTTGGGCAAGTTATGGAATAAATTCATATAAAAAATTGTGAATTCATTCAACACTTAAAAAAGGAAAAAAAAACCTTCATAAGAGCTTCCTGAGATAAAACGCAAAATTTTGTGTTATTCAATAATCTTAATTTTATTATCAGCGGTATTTTTTATCCCTGCAAAAGAATTATGCCTTTCGGTGAAAGATTTTATGATATATAATATTTTCAAAAAATACACGTAACATATACCACATTCTCGAGCCAAATGTAAGAAATTTTCTTTTATAATTAAATAGGATTTATGTACAGACACCGCACACGAAACTATGAAATGATGTCAACCTTGGAAGTGAGCTAGCTATCTTGAGGTCTATTGGATATGTGTCTTGGGCTAAAAGGATACAAGATACAATGAGCAATTGAGACCTTAGGGATACATTCCAAGTTATACATAATTATAATTACTGTTCTTAGCAATGAACGAAAATTTATTCGACGGAAAATGTATCAATATTTTTTTTTAAATTGTCTAACTAATATCAGATATTTTTTTTTTTTTGAAATTGCATATTTTACTTTATAAGTTAATTAAAGAAAAAAGAATAGATACTCTTATGAAAAAGTGTGACTAAAATGCATTAAATAATAAAAACGTCTAAACTTGAAAATGATACCTAAATTAATTTTTTTCTCGTACAAATTTGTATTGTATGACAGTTTCGTTATATACAGTACAAACTAAAGGATTTATTGTCATGAGGCAATCTACTTCAACCAACCTGAAAGATATTCAAGAGCCCTTAAGTGAAAACGAGACTAGACCCCTTCTTAAAATAAATTGAGTTCTAATGAGAATCAAATCCGTAATCCCCGAGTCGGAAGACAAACGTCTTTACTAACTAGGCCATAATATTGTATGACATTGATCCTTATTGGATTGAATTTAATCAAATAATTTATCTCTGAAAGATCTTGATAATAATAGTGAAGTAAATTAAATAGAGCAGAATGAGAATATAATGAATACACGCGTTATGCATTATAGAAGGGGATATGCAAATCCGTTTATCTTTGACTACTTACAGGAGTGAAGTGAAGAAGCTGTATTTGAAGGAATTAATTGATTAATTTTATAGATTTGTTTCATCGTGTTGTTCGACTTAGACAATTTTTTTACAATTGTATGACACTAATTACAATACTATTATTTTTAAATTGTATAACACTGCTTACAAGACGATTTTTTTTACAATTGTATAACATTGGTTACAAGACTATTTTTTTACAATTGTACAACACTGCTTACAAGACTATTTTTTACAATTGGATAACACTGCTTACAAGACTATTTTTTACAATTGGATAACACTGCTTATAAGACTATTTTTTACAATTGTTTATAACACTGCTTATTATACATGTCAATGTGCAATTCTATTTGTCGTTTTTTTTTAACTTTTTTTTATCAAAAAGGGTATTTGACAGTTGAAATAAAATAAAATATATTGTAATTTGTTTTATCAAAAACAAGATCTCGCCGCTCCTCGCTGAAGTTGTCTCCTGCCTTCCTCCCCCTACAATCCCCAACCCGATTTTTTACCGTAAAAAGTGTGTATGCCCGTACCAGTTCGAACAGAATTAAGTCTTGTTTGTGCTCCCCTGATGATAAGGTGAAAACCTTGAAACCGGTAAGGCTATACCGTTACATAAAGAGCAATTAACAGTGTTTGATACAACAAATTACAATGTCTTTAAACCACCACAATGTTAATGCCTTAACTATACATAAAATATAAAATATATTGCTTTTCATTCAACATTAAATGCCTGCTTTTAAAACCTTTTTATTAAAGTGTTAGGAGTTATATCGAAAACTTGGCAGCAAACATCAAATGATAGACTGTAATAAAGGTTCAACTGTAGGTTTTGTTTATCACATAAATTTAATCTAACTCCTTTATATTTAATTTTATTTGCCACTTACTGTTGTATTTTTTTACGATTTACATTTTATTTGACACTTACTGTTAATTAATTTTGATTCAAGTACAGTTCATATTTTTATTTAGTGTGAATAAATTTCGATACAGCGTAAAAAGTTAAAAATAAAACTTGAATCAAAATATAACATTTTTATTTTTAGTTTTAGAAATTTACAAGTTCAAAAGTTGCTTCAACAATTTTTTTTCAAATATAACCATAGGCAATGTCGCTCTAAAGCACATCCACGTCCACAGTTGTAGAGCCACGTATGACAATGTCAGCCTTCCACAAACGTGGTCTGAAGCTTGTTTGGATATTTGCATGAATCAATGTGCTACAAGAGTATAATCATAATTAATAAAAATACAAGGGTAATAAAGGAGAAGTTTATAACATTTTTAACAGTATGGCAATAACAATACAAACAACCATAACACTCCAACGAAATGACCCAGAATATATCAAATTATCACGTGTAAAGTCTGTCGAATTGAAAACAACGAAATAGTTTGCATAGTTTATCACTGCAAACATACTACAGAGCTAACCCCTTATCGTTACATACTAAAACCACATTTTCCTTCCTTCCACAGCATCCTCGTTGAGGAGTAATAACACAAAGGAATCCTCCGAGTTACATAGATTAATTGGTCAATTTTAAAGGACTTCGTTACGATCCGACAAATTGTTCAGGAACATGCTCCATTATACGAAGACTTGAGATTATGGGAACATTAGTAAAATGCTGGTTGTCAAATAGTTACTCTTGTCATAGGAAATCAAATAAAAATATGTAGTATTTTTGTTAAAATATGTTTATTTTGAAAATTTTATTGGAAATAAATTTCACACGTTAATGATATCTAATGCTACTATATAAACTGAATTTAATAATTTACGTGTACAGTATTTATAAAGAGAAAAATGTATCTTCAGTAATAAAAATACAGTAAAACTTTGATTGACAATGCAGAAGCGAGAAACTTCTTTATTAAGAGAAACTTCGTTTTCATAAGAATTAAAATATTCAGAATAGGGGTGTGTTCTCACTAAACACTTCAATCAATAAACACTAAAATTTATTCATAATACAAATTTGAAATGTAATAAATGGAATCTCTTCTATATTAAAATTCAAAACTTTAAAAAACAAGCCAAATCGTTAATTAAAAAAATATATCTAACATACTGGTTAGTCAAAAAGTTTTGAAAGCGGAAATGAAAAAACATTTTTTTTGGGGGGAAATCACTTTTATTGCTCAGTATAGTCTCCCATAAGATCAATACACTTGGTCCAACGATCTTCCAACTTTGTTGTCCCATCACGGAAGTGACTTTCTGGATGGCCTGCAAAATACTCCTCTACGGCGGCTATAACCTCTTCGTTTGATGAAAAATGCTTTCCACGAAGGAATTTTTTGAGGTGTGAGAACAGCCAGAAGTCAGAGGGATCTAAATCTGGCGAATAGGGTGGATGCTGCAACAATTCGTACCCCAATTCACTGATTTTCGTTATGGTTTTTTGAGCTGTGTGAGCAGGTGCATTGTCTTGATGAAAAATGATTTTTTTCTTCTGCAAACCGGGTCTTTTTTCACAATTTTTTTCATCCAACTGGTCCAAAAGGTCACAATAATAATCAGAGTTGATTGTCTTACCAGTTTGGAGATAATCTATCGATAAAATTCCTTTTGCATCCCAAAAAACTGACGCTAACACCTTCTTGGCCGATTTCTGGACACGAACTCGCTTCGGAGTCAAAGTGCCTGGTTCACACCACTCCTTAGCCTCTTGTTTTGATTCAGGATCATGGTGGTAGACCCAAGTCTCATCCATAGTGATGAATCGGCGCAGAAAATCCTTTTTATCCTTTCGAAATTGCTCTAAATGTTGCTCAGAAAGTCGCATTCGAACGTGTTTTTGTTGCATTGTTAGCAAATGCGGCACCCATTGTGCACACAGTTTTTTGAAACCCAAAACTTCAGCCAAAATATGCCATGTTGTTCCATGTGAGATGCCTATGGTGTCAGCTATCACATCCACAGTCGATCGATGATCTTCCAAAACCATATCCTGTATTTTCGCTATGATTTCTGGTGTTGATGCACTTTTTGGACGTCCTGAGCGTGGATCGTCTTCAACGCTTGTACGGCCACGCTTAAACTCCAAAACCCATCGGTGAACGGTTGGAAATGAAGGAGAAGACTCCTTTAATACTTTCACCATCTTTGCATGGATCTCAGTAGCCGATAAACCTTCCAAAACAAAGAATTTAATCACTGCACGATATTCGGATTTTTCCATTGTTAAAAAATACACTGACACGTCAACTTCAAATGGCTTGTAAACAAAGAATGAATTGACCGATCGAAATGAAATTTTGAGTACGTTCTTATAAAAGATGAAATATTAAAATTTTGGTTTTTCTACTGCTCCATAGATGTCGCTTTCAAAACTTTTTGACTAACCTATTAGTGTTCAATGTTCTCATTTTTGTTTTCTTTCGTCTAATAACTTCATATAAGGATTAATTGCATTTAACACAGAACTCTATACCATAATGCTTCGCAGCAAATATGGGGTTTCATTTAAAATCATAATTAATATGAATTTGTACGTGTAAACACAAAGATTTTGTTAAATATAGAAAAAATATCAATATATCAGATAAAAATATATCAGTATCAAATTTTTAAAAAATGTTCCATTTTATGGTAATTGAAATTGAAAACACGGTATCAATATTTAATGGATTCCATATTTTCTGTTTCAAGATTATATAAGTGCAGAAATCCGCAGGATCAAATACTCTTACTTTTACAACTACTTTAAAGTTTCAATCAATCTTCTAAAAGGATTTCTCAGTGCCGAGCAAAGTGCATGTTTCAAGCACTTGCAATGAAATCGATCATTCAAGTCAACTTTGCTACTACTGCAGTTCGCGAAACAATTTTTCAAAAAGTATGAGGTATCTATAAATGAAACCAGCCAAGCATATTTCGGAAAGGCGAGGATGAAGAAAAACAATTCATGCAGAAGAAACAAATGTCTGGTGGAGAAAGTTGGAGGAAAATTTAATATATAAACTCCGAGGCAATCAGGAAGAAACATATTTTGCAAGTGTACACGAGTAAAACAAACCGGCGCAGCGGCGAGGTAACTTAATGGAAAAGGTTATACAGCTTTTCTAATGACTGTTAAGATTCAAGTTTTCATAACTTCTTAGCTGAAATATACTATTTCTAGTAGTAAAAACAAATGATTAGTCTAATCCATATAATATATCCATATATTATTTCTTACTAGTTTTTATATAAATATATTTTTTTAAATGTATCGATGTTTCGTAAAAAAGTCAAAAAACTTTAAAAAAAATTGATGAAAAGAAAATATAATTTAATATTATCAGAAAATATAGAAAAAATAATCAAATTATATCTTTGTAAATTTAAAGCTTTTGAATTGTGCTATAAACACGGGTGACTATTCGGGGATTACGGGTTCGATTTCAGTCGGAACATAATTTATTTTAAAAATTGTTCCAGCTGGTAATAATTAAGACCTCTTTAATATATTTCTGGTCGATTGGAAGAGATTGTCACATAGCTAAAACTCGCGAGGTTTTACTGTATATAACAAAAGTGTAATATAATACAATAATTGTGAAATAATGTAAAACTTCGGGTTTATGGTGGATTTGTTATTATCGAATTTGATGTTCCGTTCCACGTCACTAATCCTCTCAATGTCCTATTTTCAAATCTACATAACACATCGATCTTAACTACAACACACACATTTTTCTCATTCTATTTTCCACGTCCACGTTCATTCCTATACATCTATATTGGCACTAATGCGCTGTGTGCGCCATAATTTTCGCAGATTATGACATTGCGTGTGTCGATTACAAATTATAGTTCAATATTTCCTTCGCGTCATCTAACAACTTATTAACATTATTATCTGTTACTCTATTGATATTTCAAAAAGCAGAAATCTTCTACTCATTCTTACATCTAATTTACTTCTCACTTTACACTTTTCAATCAGTATGACATAAGATTTCAACTTTTCTGAAATAATGCCACATATTGTAATTTTCATTCATATCCGAATTCCACAAATTTGCGATTCAGAACAAGATATATTTCGATCACAGAATAAAATAAATAATCGAAATACACATTCGCAAATAGTAACATGTAAAAAATACACTCAATAAATTAATCGTGCCCCTTAATTCATTTAACGTAAAAAAGTTATTGTAAAATAATGTTTCATACAGTTATTAAATCCAAGGAAGGAAAGCTGTATTCATTTAAGCTCGTTACATCCAAGTAAATCTCGAGTCCTCCAAGCACACGAACATAAATAAAATTCACAATTGCCTTCAACTTAAGTGAATGAACCACAAATCAAGGCGAATCGTGTCGGTACCTCAAAGCAGCGAGGCTTTGAGAGCCTCCCAGAAGTCCACAATCTTTTTCATTCACGAAAAATAAATTCTAAAAATACGTTTACTTATAAGAACTATGTTCATATTGATAATTCTTGAAATATATTTAAGAAAACGTGGTTATAATATATGAAAAAATGATAAAATAATAATATCGAATTCAATAAAATCCTGGCTGTAAAGGCCTCAATAAAATAGGGACTCGATTTTAAAGAGCTTCTCCAAATTTTCGGTTCCATGAACTTCTTATTAAAACTTTATTTTGATAGCTCAATTTTTGGCAAAGCTACTTTTACGTACTACGAAATTTTCTTTTACTACGAAACAGTGAAGAATTTTCATAAATTGCCGAACTTACTTCATTTTGAAATCTTGTCTAATATTGGACAGATTACTAAGAAAACATCAAGGTCTGGTATATTTAAACATACGAGTATATTGTACTTTGTTAGTATTTAGCTGACTGATAATATTAAAATGCATATCACAAGTTTGAATTCAATGAATATGAGGCAGTTAATACAGTATTTTTTAGGAAACGTCCATGATATTTTAGCGGATAAAAATAATGATTTACTAGTATTTTATACTAGATACTCGTATATTAACATTTCAATTACAAAATGTATTCGACATCTGTTTAATGAAACGTCATATTGCGATGGAGAAATTTAGAAGATTAGCTTTTTATTTAGCTAAGCTATTTAGCTTTGCTTTTTCATTATTAGCAACTGAGGTCATCATGATATATAAAAAAACAATTATCGTTGGCATGAAAAGTGCCATAACATAATTTAACATACTCGTATTCCCAATAATGCTTTTTTTTTATTAATCAATAGGAAACACAGGAAGATATCTTCAATGAATAAACAATTTAATATCACTCAAACGTTTGGACAACGGACATACTAAGATATATAAAGACAGACAGAATGATAAGTATTATGGGGTTTGTATAAAAAACCACACTGTGGCCATTTCAAGCAACCGGGTGAGGGCAAAAAAGTTTTAATAAATCATGTTTAAAGACGCTCTGTTTACCAATCCCTGAAATAGCTGCTGGATAAGCTTAGATCAATGTTGCTGAGGCGGCAATGTGAAATTTATTCTTGTGGTTGCAATGTTAGAAAGAAAAATCCATTGTATATTATATTCTGAAGTTTATAACAATACACAAAGAAACTGAACATTTTATTACAGATTCCCCTATTTTTTACTTTTTAGCACACTTGACAAAGATATTTAAAAAAAATCGTAAACTTATGGATATTCTTTTTTTCATAACCTTTCGAAAATTGATTACCGCGTAAAAAGGCACCAGACGTCTTCAACTACAATATCCATTGAGGAAGTGTCTGAGGTCGGAGACCTAGGAGTAACTTTTGACTTACAGCTCATAAGCTAATCATATCGAAAGTGTTCTTTCAAAAAGCCATCGAACAATCAATTTGTCTGTGAATAACTCTTATCAAAGAAATCTCTGAATGTTCTACACAAATTGTTTCGTGTAAACAGGGTCTATAAGGAGGGGGTTCATATCACAAATTTTGATTTTTTTTCGTCCCTAGCGCGATCGCGTACATCGGGGAACACAATGGATGTGGACATATTCATTTGCTCTAAAGGGAATCTGAAATTAAGAACATTTTAAACCTCTCGATGTGGCTTATTCCATTTATTTTTCACGCCTGCGTTTCACTCCGAAACATTAATGCTTAATTCGAATATATGTTTTTAGTTTCTCAATAACTTTGTTTCCTGGTCCAACCTGCCGTTCAATATCTCGTTCCACCTTTTCGTCGTCTGAGAACATAATACTTCCCGAGTAGCCAAGTTTCTCGTTTCTTTTGAAATCATCGCTATGAATTGATAGTACTGTTTAATTAAAAAGCGCTATTCTAATTTTTATTTTTGATGTACTCGTGCCGTATATTTTTTTGTTTTATGTATCTATACATCAATGTTTTTACGTTTTGATTGTGTGTTCAACTTTTGATGTTTTTCACTTCTGTTCCTTTTTTTGTTATGTGATATATATTTTGAGATTTGTTCGATTGCTGTTTTTATTTGAAGTTTGTTTCGTTTTGTTTTTTGTATTAAAACAAATATTTTGCAAAAGATGCGACCCTTAAAAATTAATAAATAATATTTTTTCAGCTTCAGTACGAATTCATTTTATTTTTAAATATGTGCATAAAAATACAAACATGTAAAGTCAATAAATAAGACGATTATTAAAATCCTTAAAAAATTACTCAAGATTCGAGTTACCTGTCCTCCCCCTTCAACTAAAAAATAATGAAATATTGTATGGTTGGTTGGATGAGATTCCCACTTGACAGAAAATCAAAATGAAGTACAGAATTAAATAAAGAAATAAAATTAAGTAAACAAAATTGCATAAAAAAAATTGTTCTGCTTTAAATGTAACCAAAATATATACTGCATAGGAAAGGAAACCTAAACAACAAATACAAATGTATGTACTGTCAAATCCAAGTAAGTATTCAATGATCCATCTAACTCACTGACTTGGTATAGATGCGGGTCTCCAGTATCTCAACTGAATGCATACGATCAGAAGTGATGCTCATATTAGCCATATCCATAAATCACGAAGATTATTGCATTAGCCACTGTGACGAAAGATGAGGGTAAACACACACTAAATCAATTAAAGCCACACTTCTTGGGATCATCAGCCAGGAATTATTAACAGCTCCCATCACAACGCCTCTGCAATTGACAGCTGAATCAGTGATGTTGGGTTATCCAATGATTGCTTGGAAATCGCTTCAGTTGAGTAACCCGATAAACTGTACTGAGATGTATGTTGAGTTGATTATTGGACCATAATCTCGTTTCATAGATTAAACGGACTTCTTAAAGACTTTTACGAGTATTCCAAAAATAAAACATTACCTTAAATTTATTGAGACAATAAATAACAAATGCCTTTTTCTAAAATATTTTTTAAACAGTTATGACAATATTTTTTGCGCATAAAAATTGGATCGAGTGATTGAATCCAGAGAAAATTAAACCTCAAAGATGATTTGTAGATAAAATCTTCGATTGAATTTTAACCAATGACTTAAAAAATACTGTGTTAGTGAATCGATAATTGTATTATTTTTTGCTAAAACCTCATCACTCTCCAATGGAAAATAACAGAAGTATTAAAAAAAATATACTTTCTATCAAATACATCTAGCGGGTTTATTGCTTTAAAACAATTTCTTCCAATCGACTAGTTTTTGTTAAATAATTTCTAACGGTATCCATGGCCAGTTTTTAACTTAGCGTAACATATAAAACAATATTTTGGAAAAAATAAAAACAAAGTAAATGTGGATCGGGATGGGAATTGTATGAGAAGTTTTAAATGAAGAATATTTTCAAACAATTTTTCTCGAGTTTTATAACATCATTATTTAAATAGATAATAAATGGGCGATATAAAAATTCAATTCAAAATACATAAAATTAAGATGCTCCAGCATTTAAATGATCGCGTAACAGAAAATGTGTATTTTTATTGTTTTAAGATTGTCTGGAAGATTTATGACACATTAAATCAATGTAAGTCCTTAGTTGACTAGTCAGTTATTTCTTGTAAGACCTTTGTTGAAAAACTTTTTTTAATATTTTAATGAAATTTAGATGTGATCTGCTTGGATAAAATGGATGTTTTAAGTAATATAAAGAAAGGAGCTTTGATATGGTTTGGCATATGGAGAACGAATGATGAAAGAATGACTAAGCAAATATACAAATCAGAAGTGTAAGGTGTGCGTGGAAGAGGTAGACTGAGGAAAACATGGCAAGACAAGATTTTGAAAGAAGGCAAAGTTTTCAATTTGCATAGTATGAATTATAAAATATTGTGCATGAAGAAATGTATGAATGTGGAGAAGGCGAAGATTGTGCTTGGATAGAAAAGTTTGAAGATCTGTTCTCTCTGCCAACCCCGCAGAGGACATAGCGTGATGAAATGTATATAATTTCGATGTTAATCTATACAAACGCCCAATTATTGTTCTTACTCAGTAGCATAGATGTATTGAGAGTTCTTAAAATTGATTTGCCGTATAGAGAATCTCGAATGAGATCGGCGAGAAGAACATGATCTTCAATTAAAAATATTGCGAGCAATACATCATAAAAACTAAGAATTACGTTGTATAGACACGTGTATCTACCTCACATCCCGAAGTTCTTTTCGTCTGGACTTATGTTAGGAAAGAAATGTTAAGATCTAACTGATGACCCAAACATAACCGCTTCGCGGAACGCGTTACAGCACCCGAGAGGATGTCATGAAAAAATCGAAGACGGCTCTGATGGACATACTGAAAATTGAGTACCAGCGGTGTTTCGAGGATTGGATCAAGCGCTGGCGTAAGTGCGTTTCAGTCGATGGGGAGTACTTTGAAGGGGACCATATCGATTTTGATGAATAAACTTGTATTTTCGATTTTATGAATAAAGTTCTAAAAATTTTTGATCAAGGTAGTATACCTATATAGCTACATTAATTTATTTGTGCTAATGACATAATGTATCTATAACGCTTGTAAATTTATAGTTTAATACCATTTTTATAGAGTGAGTAAAATTTTAACGTTACTTTTTTCAATTATGATCTAGTTCTACATACAATACGGTTTTCGATTTCCGAAAAGTTGCTTTTGAATAGACGACTATGTTCTTGTATCCAAATATCCTACATACTTAAGGTAGTTAAGTATTTTTAGAATTATTTACAATTATAATGAAGCCACTGGTAAACGATAACCATCACTCGAAGCATTTACATTTAACAGAGAGATAAATAATCTTTATAACTTAAACATACGTGCTTCATCCTTATCAATCTTTAGGAAAAAATCTTTTTTTTTTTCACAAAATATCCATCGACCCAAACTCTTACACATTTCCCATCCTTATCCTTATTTCCGTTGAGATTCACTTTTTTCAAAATATCCCTCGTCCCAAACGGTTACATAGTTCACATCCTTATCCCTATCTTCCTTGAGATTTATCTTTCTCAAAATATCCCTCGCCCATAATTCTTCACAGTTCCCCCATCCTTACTCTTATTTTCCTTGAGATTTATCATTAATTGCAGTTACTTTTATAACAATATATTAACTAAATTTGTCAAAGGATTAATTTTATAACAAAAGCCGGTTGATTGAAAGAAATTGCTTTGAAGCTACAAATTATCGAGATGCATTTACACTAAATTGTTAAAATTAAATAAATAAATAATGACATATATACATACCATCACGTGGTTTCCCTCTCGGGATATGTAGAGAGGACAGAGCGCCATCATTTCTTAACTCGACACTCCTTCTTAGCCTCTTCCACATACATATACCTTCTCATACAAACTCTATGATTTCTCTGAATTTCTACCATTTCTTCTTTCAGAATATCATTCACTTAATCCAACCATACTTTCCATGATCTTCCTATCATACGCCTTCCACTCACATCTGCACTGTATATCTGTATTGTTAGTCTTTCTTCATTCATTCGTCCTTCATGCCCAACCCATCTCAACTTACTCTTATTAATTTTACTTAACACATCAGCCTTAAGTTCACATTCATCTCTTATCACTTCAATCCGTATTCTATCATACATTGTCACTTCACGTATTCTTCTCAATGCACGCATTTCTACAGCATTTATTTGACTTCTCTGTCTTTTTCCCCGTTCACGTTTCACTCCCATACATCAAAATTAGCACCACAATACTATTATGATATGTGGCAGATGACAGCTTAATAAAAAAATTATCTCTCAAAATTATTCCTGGTCTCAAAGGAATAAAATTAATTTCGGGCAAAATAAAAGTACTAAATATAATTAATTGAACAAATTAATAAGTTCACTTGCACGATAAATTCATTCTCCCTGCCCCGTAGATGAGATGAGTTACATGCGAGTACACACAAGAAGATGAAGTGATCCACATATCGCACCCAGACCCAGAGCGGAGTGCCAAGTGACGAGCTGACGCGGCAGTTGGCTGAGTCGGGGTTGGTGGTGTTTGGCTGGTTGAGTGTGCTAATTATTACTATCTGAGAGCTTGTCAGGGTGCAACAGTTCAGCGTGGAAGTGGAGTGCACTGCACTGACGGCCTCATCATCAATCTGTTCCAACTTATGATCGTACTTATACGCATATTCATTTTTATAAAAGTGATTTCACCGAGGGAAAATAAGGTTACATTTTCAATAACTTGAAAGAAACGTTAACAGAGCACTTTTATGTATTTTAACATATATCAATATAAACTATTAGATGTCCCTTTCCATATATTTACAAACACAACCTTTGCATAGTCCATCTGTATACATTTTACAGATTCCTCAGTTAAATTTTCTACCTTAATTTAACTACTCGTAACTCTCAATTTCAATTAAATTTTATTACATACATATGTTACACCATTTCCATGTTGGGATATATAGAGAAATAAGAGTTGCAAACTTTCCTATTACGATATTTTAGCTTGTTTCTTCCACATAATATACTCGTACATACATATTCTTGTGTTCCAGAGGACATTATTTGGTCAACAAATCTGAAGCCTCCAGATAGAAATAAGCGACCTATTTTCAGTTTATGGAGATAGTCTCCTTGAATGTCATCTGTAGTGTAAATTATCGATGTTCAATATCTCTTTTTATGAATACATTCATAAAAACATCATAACTGATTCACTTTGATTTCGGGTTCGATATCTAATGTTATCCAAAATTTGATAAAAAGGATCGTTGTCAGGTAAAGACTTCGTATATAGAATAATTATTTCTTTTCTCGCTATGCAGTATTGATAATGCGTATAATGACGAATTGTAGACTGAATTAATAGTGTTGTTTATTAACTGAATTTTAGAATGAATTGATAAGGTGTTGGCAGTGTTGTTTTCCGGTTAACCTATTTAACCTTATATGAATGAATGAAAAAAAGATCAACAAAACAAATAAACAATGTGAATGTGAGAGGAAAGCGTGGAAGAGGAAGACCAATGAAATTATAGTTGTACCGAGTGAAAGAAATTTAAAAAGTCAGTGAAATCGTAGGAGTTGCATAAGAAGGTGTATGAATGTAAAAGAGGCAAAGATGTATGATTTATATTATTTTAATTTTCATTTATAAATATTTATGTTTCTAATAACGTAATAAAATATTACGTTTCAATTTGTGTTTTTTTTTGCTACTTAATTTCATTCAATCGTACATACCATCACGACATCTCCCTGCTATGTCCGTTTTCAATCATTATGTTTTTTTGTATAATATCTCAAAAATAATTTTAAATGTTTTATTTTTTACGAATTGATAATTTGCAACAAATAGTAACTAAATATACGAATAATATATTTGACTACGAAAAATAGTAATTTATTCTGCCCTACCGCACTATAATAATTATTATTTATAAACATATCAAGGGTGAAACAGCGGAGATAAGGGACTCATCCCTTCGCAAGGTACTTGCACTTGTCATAAAGGAGCCTGGCGCGTCTGTCTAATTTGGCGAGGATAGGCAGAGAATCTGGTGCCCTTCCGAGGGAGGACAGACCCCACGAAGGGGCAAGACTATTAATCAAAGAAGAGGGAACGGGTTCAAGCATCATCAGCTGTCTGCCGGATGCGAGGGCGATGAGGAACGGATATCTCCGCACAATTTCAACGAGTTACAAGTCAATCCTCGTGTAGGAGAGAGATGTTGCTGGGTTCATTTCAAGGGTTTTATAAAAATTACAAAAACTCAAAAAATGGGGGACGAGGAGGAAAAAAGGGTATTTTGGTATGATAAATTATTGTTTGTTCTTAATGCACTCATTTTGGTATGATAAATTATTGTTTGTTCTTAATGCACTAATTTCGGATTTCATTTAGGCGAAAGAGCATTTAGATGTTTTCAGGGCAAGAAAATATATCATCACTATCACGCCATGCCCTTATCGGGGTAGGCAGAGAAAAAGTAAACAGCTCTATTAACCAAGGCCCGTAACGAGAAGAAAAATAAAAATGTGACGATTATTTGGATTTAAAAATATTTAATTACCAAAAAAAATTATTTTCTCATCTTCTTGCATAGAAATTTATATAATTTTAAAAAAATTAAATTAACCGAAAATGTGTTTTGAATTTATTTTACTCCAAGCTCTTAAAAACAACTAACAAATTATTTGCTAAAAACATCAGTAGAAAGATATATTTATAAAACTCTTTTTTTTTTTCAAAAGATATGATACGGTTGATAAACATGTCACAAAAATTACTATCAAAGACATGAATTTATTGTGTGTAGGGGGTAAACTCACCCTCTAGTAATTGAAAGAAAAAAATATAGCAATGCCACAAACAAATAACCCCAGTGGAGATATCAAAAAGTTTGGCGCGTGTCCGATTATTCCACCCACACGTGTCGAGGGTTCTGGATGAAATAATACACAGATAAAGATAGCCCTAAGGAATTGTGCCAAAAGAAGTCAGTTGAAGTATTAGGAAAAGTAAACAGAAGTAATGCACAAGATGCAGGGAGAAATTCACCCCAATATGAAACAGTCAATTCCAAATCTCTCGCTGTGCAAACAAGTGCCAGAAGCCTGTTTGGGATATTTGTACAATCCCTGTGAATTATTTTAATGGGGTTGGGGTGCCAATCATTAATACTGATACTATATTACATTCGTCAGTAGAGAATAAGCGATATAGTGAAAACTTATAGAGGATATTGGAGGGAAAGAAAGAATATAATCAGGTTAAAAACTTGTGAAATAAAAGATAAGTGATGTTCAAAGAGAATGACTGTATTCGTGCTGTAAATAAATGTTAAGTTAAAGTGTAACGACATGTGAATGACAGAAATGAGGAATGTTGTATATTGGGGATATACTCGTATAAATTATGTTTTAAAACAATTTATGAACACTACAAGCATACACTACACTAGAGCTAAATCTGAATGTGTTACTATCACATATCAGAAGATCTACAGAGGTTTCCTTGCAGTTCGTCATCCCTTGGTAAGTTTTCTGCGATTTTCTTATCAAATATGTTTTTCCAGACATATGCAGATGCGAGGAAGTACCTGATCTAATAATAGCCGCAGCCAACCACATTTCAGTTATCCCACCCACCACCTTTCAGTGGTCCCACCCACCATTTTTTCAGTGGTCCCACCCACCACCTTTCAATGGTCCCACCCACCCCCTTTCATTGGTCCTATCCACCACCTTTCAATACTTATACTTTACTTATACATATTTATTTTGTAATATTTTTAACCTGTTCATGAGTGTGAGGTTGAATCCCAGCAAGAATCATTTTACTTATAAGGCAAAGGTAGATATTTCTATATGATGAAATATTTTATTTCCCAATTTTGATTAACTAGGTGCCATATTGATTTCATAATTAAAAGAAGGGATTTTAAGTTTGTTTAAATATTTGAATAGTTACAATAATTGAAATGCAATAATTGTCGAATAACAATATGCTATACATAATATTTATTTTGTAATATTTTTAATCTGCAGATAAAAGTGAGTTTGAATCCCGAGTTAGAGCGCCCTTGACAACATTTTGGTCTCTAAACGGCATTTTACCAATTGTTCCTTTTATTATTATTATTATTACCATAGAGATTTAATTATGTTAAAACAAAGATACGATAAGAACACTTTTTTTATTTTTGTATAGTTTTTGTAAGTCTTCTGATTATAACATTTAAATTATCTGTAATATTATTTTAAGTTTTACGTAAATTTGAATCAAAAGTAGAAAATCATACCTCCGATTTTTTATTATCATTTCATATGCAAAAGGATTTTCATAGATAAAATATAAATATAAAATATTTTTGATGAATAAAATCAACATTCGTTCCTTAGTCGACAGATCTCTTCCACCCGAGATTTTCGGGTTCGATTCATTATGGTTTAAAAAAAAAGTGATCAAGTCTGGTGAAAATCTTTCGTTGTGAGTTCGCCTAGTGTTGCCGATATATGTACTCGTATAAACATGTATAAGACAAATCATGTTTGAAATAAACCGATGCTTTCAAATTCGGAGACTCGGCTTTTCGAGCCCAAAACAATCTTGTCTCACGACCACACCCATCAACATATCTGATTCACAAGTGCAGATGCGACAAAAAAAAGACAAAGAAAGATTTGAGAAAAAATATATGGATGTAATAAACATATACTAGGACTGAAAATATTGTATTCTATCTTCTTGCATGATATATTCTGTCTTTCTGCATATAGATGCTACAAATGTATACTGAGAAAAAACCTTTTTCAATCCTAGTATACATTTTTTACATGGTGAATGTAAAAAATATATAACAGGGCTGAAAATATATAATAGTATTAATAATATCATATAATTATACTCGTAAAATATTTTTATTCTAGATTGTAAGGTAAATCTAGTGCAGACCTATGAAATCAATATACATACTCATACATCCGGAGCCGTTACACGAAGGAAGTTTTAAATACATATGAAAAATCAAACGAACATAAAAAAAGTAACAGTTCGAATAATATCTGACTTTTCTCAGCCAGTAGCCGATCGTTGAGTTAAAATTGAATACGATCTTTGGTGCCTACGTACATTGGATTTGGATATAACAAATATTAATAAGGGATCTATATATAAATTAATCCATCGATCTATTCCTTTGAAACCGTGGTTAAATACAATAAAAATGAACAAGATGGAAGTATCAATGATGTATCGCTTGTGGATGGGCCACTGTGAGGTGGCTAGTCACTTTTATAGAATTCACTTTTATAGAATGGGTAAGGTAAATAATCCCGGCTGTGAGTGTGGTGTGAAGTAAGAAAGAAAAAATACAAATAAATTACGAATAAATCAAAAGTCACTACACATTAATGTATATTGGAGGAGTTTAGAGAATTGACCATCTTTCCCTAAACTCCAGTGATTGATGGATGAAAGTACCCTGGATCACCTCGTTTTTGGCACATGTTATCCTCTCTCAATCTCTCAGTTTGATGCGTAATCAGGGTCATGATTCCATGTGCACTGTAGTAACACGAGTAACCTAATATAATAGGATTCGGTAAGCGTTATTATACAATACTCTGAGTTGTTTTATGGAGGCCCTTTTATAATTAACCCATAGCTCGGATGTGTACACTTACTCATACAGAATAAGTATCTTTTTGCTGTCACATCTATGAAATTATCGAGCGAACATGTTTGACATGATACTTAGACATCTTCTTTGTATTATATTTCCACTTAAATTAAATAAATAAATTATCATTTGTGAAATGTTTCAAGTATTTTTCTATTTTTCTACATATGCCTTAGTACATGACCAGATATATTATAAGTTGCCGAGTAAAACATACATAATATTGTATTAAACCGGTGTTATAGAAAAATCTTTGTTTTAAATAAATGTGAAATAGTAGACCAAAGATAAATTTGAAAGAATATAAAGATTCACGAGTTTTGAAACATGTTGACTGATACATATTTAATACTAAATTACTCGTATTTTGTTATTCACTAATTATATTCATTCCTACACCATGTATTTCTACCTTCTTTCCCGAGGCTCTCTTCAGGCTGAATGCCTGAAGATAGGTTCGGGATAAGAGGTAGAAAGACGTGTAGCAGTGATTAATGTAATTAGTGGAGAAACAAAGTAATTCATTGGTAAATTTTCTAATATGGGGTTCGACAAGACAAAACCTTTTATAAATAATCAAAGATTCTTGACCCATTTATACAACAAAGAAATATAACAATAAAAATCATGACCAATAATAAATTCCATACAACATCTTATTATTGTGGTACTTCAAATTATTTTGGCTCTTTTATACTTCTTCAAATGTTTGTTCTTCTTTCATTTGTAATTATTTGAGTAAAGGATTGCACAAATCCAATTTAGAAAATGGCAACAACAGTGGTTCATTATGAGATGTAGTCATTTTATTTCGAGAAAATGGGCAATAAATATTCGTTAGGAAGGACGCCAGCCCATTTGGAATTGCCGATAAAATCTTTTCCAGCAACTGTTACAAACGTGACAGCCTCCAACTTTATATTTTCTGTCAATGATGGAAAATGAAGCGTTAGATATTATACTGTTATTTCGAGATAACATATAGTTATCACTTGGAATTTATAATAAAACATCAATCATCACAAAATATTGCATCCGTTGTTATGATAAAGGATATGTACATATTTTGGTTGGTCTACGAGTATAATATAATATGATACACATATTGGACTAATTATTGTACTGTACTATATTATACTTTCGTATTATACTACGCAACCTGGCGGGTTTATTGGCATGTTGCAATCTCTTCTAACCAACCTGAAAGGTGTTAAGATTGGTCTTAAATGAAAACCAGACTGAAACCCTTTCTAAAGAAATTGGGTAGCAACGAGAATCAAACCTGCAGCCCCCGGGTTGGGAGACAGGCGTCATACCAACTAGGCCACGGAAATCGTATTGTTAAATAATGTTATTTTAACATCCACCTTAGATCGTTTTAATAATTTATCCAAAAGTCTTCTACGGAAATTTTAAAGTTGAAAATGTTGTAAAATCAGTTTTAAATCCAATATAAATCGAATTTAGGGTGATAGAATCACGAAAGCATGGTAACAATTAGATCAGCGTTAACACCTGTCGGAATTCAATCCTGGGATGTAAGAATCATAGTAGCAAGCTAAAAATTTGAATACGAGGAAAAATCGTTGAAATGTGAACCTAGGGTTTCAGAATCTCTTCAACATATGTTACTAAGTATTAGAACACTCATGGAACCCACCGTGAATCGAACCTGGGGTGTCAGAATCTCGCTAGCACGCATAGCAACCATAAGAATATCGTCGGAAACTGAACCTGGGTAAAAAAAATGCGTTAGCACGCTAATCATCAATACACCGACGAAAACATTTTCCGAATTACTGTTTTCAGATTTTTAGTCATGACAACCAGAAAGTATTTAAGGTTAATTGAAGGAGAAAACTAATCCTTGAATGATTTATTTAAAAAAATGATTTAAAAGGCATATTGATATTATTTTATTAGGTTTTTGAGGTCAATCTTTTGAATTCCATCCCATAAATCATCATAAAGCATGTTAGTTTTCTAATTGCAGTGTAAAGACTAAATAAAAACGATTATCTTTTTTTTCCATATGAAACATGTTTTTTTTTTCAATTTTCATCCTTTTCTTTTTCATGGACCCCATGAACTTTAATGTTTTTCCTTAACCATTTTTTTGTACATATAAATATTTTGTAACTCTGAACATAGCAGGCTGATTATTTATTGTACGAGTACAATACTGTATACGAAGATTATTGCATTCGTTTTGATGTTTTAAATCGAACGATTTAGTAATCCCTCGGATGCCATTGAGTGAATTTCCTCGCTTTTAAATTTAATAAGACTTGTAGTAATGAATGCGTGTGAGACTTGATATGCTACGATAATGTTTTTGAAAGAAAAATCCTCCGAATTTTCTATATATATGGTATATGTACAATCTGTCTTAGACGCTGTACGCTTAATGTAGTATAAATAATAACATTTACCGTAGTCCTCGTGTATTTATTTATTTATTTAACGCTTTCATGCAAATATGTCTGTTGGATTAATTGCATTTGTTTTCAATCAACCAGTCTTTGACGAAAAACGTAACAAAAATTATAATAAAGGATAAATCTCGAGGAAATAGGGATTAGGATGGGAATCGTGTGGAATTTAAGGAAGAGGAATATTTTAAAATACATAAAGTTTATTCTTAAATATCGATAAGAATTTAGCACATCTGACTGAGCCAAGAAGACTTTTCCAAACTCAAACCTAGTGAACCACAAAAGATTATTTGTAGAATTATGTGTAATGCGTTGGTATACCAAGGATTCTGCTGTCACCAGATCGGAGGGACAGTTCATGCTCAGAAGTTTTTCACGCAGATACTGAAGACAACTTGGATTGATCACCACTACAAAGAGGGTTGAAATAACGAGGAGACTTCTTCGATGTTTTATTGTAAGGTATTAGAGTCTGACACGAAATTTGGATATATTGATCAACATTACAAAGAAGGTTGAAAGAACGTGGAGACTTTTTCGATGTTTTATTGTAAAGGCATTGGAGTCTGACACGATATTTGGATATATGATCATATTGTTTTAGATTGATAATAAACCGAATACAAACAATTTGGAGCATCTCCAGTGTATCCAACAATTTCTCACTAGCATCGAGATGGCAAACATCTTCATGCGAGAATGGACTATGGGCCAGTAAGATTTTGCTTCGAATAGGGAGGAAAAACCGCAATATGTTGAATATAGACTTGCGAAAATTTTGGGGTTGAACTCGGAGATATATTTGACTAAAAAATTTATCGACAAGTATTCCGGGATTTTTAACATATTGGGAATACGGAATCACACAGCCATCAATTGAAAAGACGGAATATTGAGTTAATCAGTCCTCAAAATAAGACAACAACTCCCTATAAAAGTTTACGATTTTATAACATTAAAGAGCAAGCAATTTCCCCTTAACCACCGCGTGATGATACCGATACCGCTAAGACCGTGATTCACGACATCCGCAGCAGCAGACATATGGTATGGTATGGTATGTATCTTTTAGGTAGAAACTAGTGTAAACTTGTAGGCCATTCGCATACAATTGGCACTTATATTTCAGCATTTGAGTAATTTAAGTTACGCAATTTAGTAGCCGTGATTGAAAGAAATAACAGCGAAGAGAGTATACAATCAATCAAGGTTATTCAGGAGACTCATTAAACAACAGAGACTTCGATGGCGAAATGACGTGATGAGCAAACTAGAAAACTTAAACGCTATCTAATGGAGCTTGTAGAATACAGAACAGGCTACAGAAAAGTGGTTTCTGAGAAAAAATCCCTTTTAGTGCCATGATGTTAGATGTGACGATTATATTTCAAAACAATATAAGAAATGAAATAAAGTCGATATTATGTTAGCTGTCAGTGTTCAAAATTATTCAGCTAACTCCTTCGATAAAATATTTTTTTGAAACTTGCAAATGAAAGTTTATCAAATACACATAAACAAACAAGAAAAATATTTAGATTAATGTATGTAAAAAAGTCAAACAAAATAGCTTTTTAAAACAGATTAAAACTATAAGAAATTTTACATTAACGTTTTAACGAAAAGTCTAGAAAACTAGAAACAAAGGGTAAACGTCAACTTTTTCAAAGGTTAATTTTATTAAGCGACCTTGAAAAAAGTAAGAAAAATCTTTAACAATTCATGTACCTACCCGAAATATATCTAACACACGAAATACATTTTCTTTTTTTCTGTCCAAACAAGAAAACTAATTCAATTATTACGATAACATAGAACAAAACCGAGTAGCGTTTTCCTTCGAGCTCTGTTAACTGTGAATATGGCCCGTATATCAAACAGGGGGTTGCGGTGGGACGCTTTAGCTTCGAGCAAAAGGGAAAGTGACCGCAGGTGGGTGAGGGGTTAGCTTTTGTACTGGGTACCCAGCGTAGACGATATCAGCCTCACTGAGAAAAGGGAATCAAATTAAGGACACCGCAACAAAATAGTTCTTTCAATCTAAAATAATTATTCCCAGAAATATTTTTTTACAATTAACCGTTTTGCATGGTTACATTATTGATAAGGTTGTGTTCATGTAGGGAAATGCAATCGAGGAAAGCCATAAGATTATAGAATATTACTAGCAAATGCCCGGGTTTAGTAAACTGTGCATGAGGATGGCATTCAGGTGGATGATAAATGATACCCTTGTGTATGAATACAAGTATATATGTTTATTTGATTGTCTACACCACAAAAGGGTTTAGTAACAACAACACAAACAATTTAGGGTTACAAAAACCAATGAATGAAATGGATATTATACATAATTTAGTTCGTAATTATTTTGTTTCGTTCTTTTTTTTTAAAGAATATATATGACTGAAGTCATAGGTATCCTTATACCGTTGAACACTAGATGGAAAAAGTGCCTGTGTCATTCGAGGGGAGTAGTACAGTGCGGGGTTCGAGGGGAGTAGCACAGCCCGGGGTTCGAATCGACGACCTTCCGCACGAAAGTCCAGTGCGTTACCGCACGGCCATGCACCTTAAAATATGCACCTTTGGAAACATATATGAAAATTAAAATAAATTATGTTTCCAACGTTAAGATTTCTTTGTTTAATACTCGTAGTTATATATGTTAGGTTTTCATAGGTTATCCCTCATGATCGAGTATGATCGTCAGCCATCCTGTGGATGGAAGAAGCCGTATGTGCGTGTATTTATTTATTTTGTGCCAGCTGTTGCACTTCAGCAGGAACAAAGTCTTGACAGATCAAACCTAAAAAAGTTCCGATAGCAAGAAGACTAAACTTTCAAGACGATTGGTAGGTTTAATCTGCTGCAGTCTTTCTTTGGGCAGATTATTACACAGTGTCATTTTTGTATAGCTTAGCAAGAATGAATGAAAAGCAGTTTACAAGTTACAGAAAACTATAAATTCAGATATAAAATGGTCTAAGAATAAAACCAGTCTGGTAGTAAATCCGCTAAGAATTGAACCTTGAACACCTAACATACTTGCCGCCGACAGATTATCATATACGAGTATAATACAAATTGAAATAAAAGAAAACTTTTACTTTATTTATTCTTGTTGGTCACTCCCCGTAATGTTATGTACCTGTACTTTATTCCCGACTTAACGTTTCAAGTCAGCAATGTTATGTGCTTCATTCCACATTTACGTTTCAAGTCAGTTATGTTATGTGCTTCATTCCACATTTACGTTTCAAGTCAGTTATGTTATGTGCTTCATTCCAGATTTACGTTTCCTCTTTACCCTCCCTTGCTTCATCCATCAATTGATAATACCTCACTTTTCTTGCTGTTATTTATGATTTTTGTTTAAATACAGAATAATTTGAATATTTTTTATGGCTATGTTATTTCCTTAATTTACTTTTGTCTGGTTGGTTGGAAGAGATTGCTACCGGACAAAAAGTCAGGTTGTTTTACAATAAAGTATTAAATAAATAAACATGGATTTGATCTTACAATTCATCGTGATTTTTTTTGTATTCTCAAACAAATAATCGTTTTCATTTTGGTATTCAAATGTTCAATTTTTTCATGAATATTTCTAGAATTGAACATCTCTTTTTACCGCCGAAAGCTATTCATATCATTATATGAAAAAGCTAATGATTGTATATAATATTTTTTAGACTATGTCGCTTCACTGAATGTGTATGAGACAGGCCTCTAACAATCGCTGCCACTCTTCTAGTGTGCACGCCTTCCATATACGAGTACATGGTCGCCATTTCAAGACAACCTACTTTCGACAAATTATTCAATTTATATTACTGCGAAACAATTATAGATTTGAAGCTTTAACTCAATACTAACTATTACTTACGCAAATAAACCGTATGATCTGCTGTAAGAAGGCGATTAACTATATTAGCACTAACCATAGTTTACTATCTACAGTTCGATACTCTAAACTTTAATTTATTACGGCTGCAAGGAAACCGCAAACCTACACCGAGTGGTCAGGCAGCCAGTTGGTGGGAAATGATAACATTCTGTTTATTAATATAACCTTGTGCCAAAGCTCAGAGCCTTCTATTGCTAAAATCCAAAGGACGAACTAGGATAAAGTTGGTTTAAGAATTAATGTTGATTTGAACTACATTTTTACTGTCTAGTTCATAAATTTAATAAACCACATGAAGTTAGTAAACGGAAAAACCTGTTAATTAATTAAATATTTTTTTAAAAACTTCTATTGTATACAGTATAGCCTGGCGGTTTTATTGCCAATTGGCAATCTCTTACACTCGACCAGGATGATGTATTGTTTATGAATTTTAAGTGAAAACCTGACTCATTTTTATAAAATTGGATACCAAGCGTAACTCCCAGGTTTAAAGACAAGTGTTTCACCAAATTGTTTATATATGTCGTCGAAGGTTAATATTATATAAAGAAACACGCAAATCCAAATAACTGGCCGATTCGCTGAAACATAAAATGTTTCAAAATAACAATAACAGGAGCATTTAAATAGTTTGAATAGCTCATTTACGACGGCCTAGAAATAAATTCAACAGCAAAAAAGTCCGGAAGCGAATTAGCAGAAAATTGAACCTATGACGTATTGGTGCTAAGCAAGCTTATTAAGTTTTAGACCAGGGCGTCGACAAAAGTTCATAGTTAAATTGCAACCATAAAAGTCTCCACTTAATTTATGAAAACGTTATTCCTTATGATAATATACTCGTAATATATTATATAGTATTCAAATATAAAAAAATCAGATGCGTTTGAAATGGGCATAAGGCCACGATAGAAAAAAATACGAGCTTTTGAAATCTGGTGCTATCAAACAACACTGGAAGTCTCCCGGGTTAACAAAGGGCAGAAAAATATCTTAAAATGGATTAATAAAGATATAGAAGTATTATCCACTATCAAAAGTAGAAAGCAAAAGTAGGAAGAAGACGTACCTTGGTTGAAGAACGGACGTGATTTCATCGTGTATTGTATTGCTAGTAATTTAGTGGTAATCTCTTCCGCCAACGAGAAAGATGTTAAAAATACCTCAAATGGCTGGAATCTGGAAACCTGGTTGGAATCCTTTTATGGAAATTATCTAAGTTTCAGCGGGAGTCAAGCCCGTTAAACCCGGTTGGAAGACAAGTGTTTGACCAACTTGGTCATGGAGATCGTCGATTGTAGTAGCATATTTTTGTTTAGAACTGTTTTAAATGTCAAGATATTAATGATCACCAACCTTTGAAAAAGATGGGAACTTTAAAGGAGAAGAATTTTTTCATCAAATGATCATTTATTTTCATGATATAATTTTAAATATATTTTATTCAGATTTTTTTTTCAATGTTAGTAAGAATTTCCCTATACCGATAAACGGCAAACTTCGTCCCAATTTGTAGTGTCAATAAACATCCCAAACTATAAATTGAATACGCCAAAGCATTAAGGACTAACGAGTTTTGCTTCAGAGCCAGGTTCGCCCGTTAAGCTCGGTCGTCTCGTTCAAGCCGCTTCAGTGCACCGCATCTATTAATCAAATTAGCTTGTTGATGATGAATCGTCAACGGTTCATCAGTGAAAGCTGAATATACGCGTGTATTCAGCTTAAAATTAACGCCTATCTACCGTATGTTATTCCGGTATCTTTTCTTTTAAGATATTCATGTCAATACTATACAAATGAAAACTTTTGTCAACATATATGATACACATGTATTCAGTTTAAAATTAACGCCTATCCACCGTATGCTTAACTTTAAACGAAAACTTTTGTCAACACATATGGTACACATGTATTTAGCTTAAAATTAACGCCCATCTATCGTATATGCTTCTCCAGTTTCTTTTTCATTAAGATAGTCATATCAATACATTCGACAACGTATGTCAACCATATTCCAATATCACTACAATAATACTTATCTAGATCTATCTAGAATGCTCTAAAATTCGTCTGAAGTATAAAAAACTAAATTATATATATATATATATATATATATATATATATATATATATATATATATATATATATATATATATATATATATATATATATATATATATATATATATATATATATATATATATATATATATATATATATATATATATATATATATATATATATGTATATATGTATATATGTATGTATGTATGTATGTATGTATGTATGTATGTATGTATGTATGTATGTATGTATGTATGTATGTATGTATGTATGTATGTATGTATGTATGTATGTATGTATGTATGTATGTATGTATGTATGTATGTATGTATGTATGTATGTATGTATGTATGTATGTATGTATGTATGTATGTATGTATGTATGTATGTATGTATGTATGTATGTATGTATGTATGTATGTATGTATGTATGTATGTATGTATGTATGTATGTATGTATGTATGTATGTATGTATGTATGTATGTATGTATGTATGTATGTATGTATGTATGTATGTATGTATGTATGTATGTATGTATGTATGTATGTATGTATGTATGTATGTATGTATGTATGTATGTATGTATGTATGTATGTATGTATGTATGTATGTATGTATGTATGTATGTATGTATGTATGTATGTATGTATGTATGTATGTATGTATGTATGTATGTATGTATGTATGTATGTATGTATGTATGTATGTATGTATGTATGTATGTATGTATGTATGTATGTATGTATGTATGTATGTATGTATGTATGTATGTATGTATGTATGTATGTATGTATGTATGTATGTATGTATGTATGTATGTATGTATGTATGTATGTATGTATGTATGTATGTATGTATGTATGTATGTATGTATGTATGTATGTATGTATGTATGTATGTATGTATGTATGTATGTATGTATGTATGTATGTATGTATGTATGTATGTATGTATGTATGTATGTATGTATGTATGTATGTATGTATGTATGTATGTATGTATGTATGTATGTATGTATGTATGTATGTATGTATGTATGTATGTATGTATGTATGTATGTATGTATGTATGTATGTATGTATGTATGTATGTATGTATGTATGTATGTATGTATGTATGTATGTATGTATGTATGTATGTATGTATGTATGTATGTATGTATGTATGTATGTATGTATGTATGTATGTATGTATGTATGTATGTATGTATGTATGTATGTATGTATGTATGTATGTATGTATGTATGTATGTATGTATGTATGTATGTATGTATGTATGTATGTATGTATGTATGTATGTATGTATGTATGTATGTATGTATGTATGTATGTATGTATGTATGTATGTATGTATGTATGTATGTATGTATGTATGTATGTATGTATGTATGTATGTATGTATGTATGTATGTATGTATGTATGTATGTATGTATGTATGTATGTATGTATGTGTATGTATGTATGTATGTATGTATGTATGTATGTATGTATGTATGTATGTATGTATGTATGTATGTATGTATGTATGTATGTATGTATGTATGTATGTATGTATGTATGTATGTATGTATGTATGTATGTATGTATGTATGTATGTATGTATGTATGTATGTATGTATGTATGTATGTATGTATGTATGTATGTATGTATGTATGTATGTATGTATGTATGTATGTATGTATGTATGTATGTATGTATGTATGTATGTATGTATGTATGTATGTATGTATGTATGTATGTATGTATGTATGTATGTATGTATGTATGTATGTATGTATGTATGTATGTATGTATGTATGTATGTATGTATGTATGTATGTATGTATGTATGTATGTATGTATGTATGTATGTATGTATGTATGTATGTATGTATGTATGTATG
>OX463841.1:25637329-25704829 GCA_949825065.1 Odontocerum albicorne | reverse complement strand
TCTCTCTGACTACTCCCAATAGAGATATGGCGTGATGATGATGATGGCAATTAAATAATCAAGATATATCTTTAGGTTATGCATGTTATTTAAACATTTTAAGATATACATTTTATAAAAAGCGCACATTAAATAAAAAAGACGACATCAACAACGTTTACATCAAACAATTACGTTCAAAAGTAGATATGAACGATTTTTATGTAATATAATATAACATTTCTGGCTTACTTCGAATATGCAAAATAAATTATAAATTATAAAATATAAAGATTGAAAAAGAGATACTTCGATTTTTAAAAAGGTTTCCAGTGTGGTTTTCACTTAAGGCTTCTACTATTATTTTGGTTGGTTGGAAAAAAATAGTCACATGACAATAAAGCCCTTAATTTTATTTAACATTTCATTGTAAAACGATCTGGTGGGCTTGTTACCAAGTGGCAATCTCTTCGATCCAACCAGGCAAAAGTAAATAACAGAAGTTACATGGTCGCAATAAATGTTCAAATTATTATTTACCCTTATTAAATTTACGAACAATATACGAGTACATAGAAAAATAAAAATGAGATGTCATTAATCAAAGGAAAAAGAAGGGATGGTGGAAAGGAAAGATAAATCAGGAATGAAACACGTTATTTTACTTACTTGAAATTAAGAGATTTTACTGTATAATAAAAGTGGAAAATAATACAAAACAATACTTGATAAAGTTTTTTTCGCCTCATGAACATTGAACCAAAATAGTTAAAACGGTATTTATAGAAACTTTTTGAAATACAAAACAAGATAGATAGGATAAGAAGGATGCAGTACAGAAATAGAGAAATAATAATTGCTTTTAGAAGAGAACCTTAAACACCAGGATTTGGCGAGTTGTCTGCGGTCCGCCGGCCCACGTGGTAATTGGTTGAGATAAAAATCCAACGAGAAAAGTTTAATTGAAAACTCATCCAACAAAGGAGAGTCGCTGATAGGGAGGAGAGATCTCTCTTGCCTTGAGAACAAACTTGACGATGGTGCTATGGAAGCGTGAAACCATTGAGTGGTCTGAATAAACTCTCGAAACTACCCTGTTTTGTTTCATCAACATTTTTTTATGAAATATGTTAAATTTTTCTTTTGTTTTATGGTATGTTGGAAAATTAATTCAAATTAAATGCGTGAAGACAAAAAATGTTAGCATTACAAATAATCAAAACGCAATGGAATAAAAAAAACTGTGGTTGGTACGATCAAGTTAAATTACTCTTATATTGTGGGCCAAGAAATGTCTAAATAATGCAATTTAATAATAAAGTATAAAAAGCGTTTCAAAAGACAAGTTGATTTCAAAACTATACACGTACACATATGTATGTTAAAAAACATCGAGAATATTACTAGACGTCTATCATCTGTCCCGGAGGTTGCGGGCTCGGCTCCCGCTGGAACCCAGATTTAAATAAAAAAAAAGATTTTCAATCCGGCTTTCACTTAAGGTCTCATAAACATTTTTCTGGTTGATTGGAAGAAATCGTCATATGACAATAATCCCACAACGTTGTATTCTGTACAAAGAAAGTATTATACGTGATTCGCTCGGGCGCTTCTACAGCTGACAGACGTGAATTGTTGAATAATCATGGGTTCAAGTTTCGAGTTAGATCACCATTAAGGAGAGTTTGCTCAACGGCGCTTTATACAATTGTTTTCAACGGCGCTTTATATAATTGTCCTTTGAATTTGACATTGGCGAACTATCGTATTTTTTATTGAATATTCTTATTCATCTTTAAAAATTCTCTCCTCTTCGGAGGTTGGCGACCAACATGGCTATCTTGACCTTTGAAGCAGCAGCTCTGAACATAGATATAGGAGCACAATCAGGTGTGTCCTCATCCCACACTTTGTGTGCCCCGAGTTTCACCCTGCAATGCCAGTTGAAGGAACTTGCTCCTTTTTTATTTTAATTTTAACTTAAATTATACTATTGGAACTATTTTGAATAGTCGAACAACAATACCGTACGAGTATATTGTACACAATAAATACTTCTCTATCTTTATACATCAACTTCAAGATGTCATCATTACGGACTTTGTCAACCCAGGAGACTCACAGCTTTCTTCGATAGTGCAGCATATCAAAAGCTTCTAGTTACTCTGTTGTGGCTTTAGTAAGTGCTTCTGATCCAACACTATAGAGAAGTCAAGATTGAAACCCTTTTTGCAGATAAAATCCTACCTTTCATCCCTTGAGACTAGTCATATTGATCATTCAGCCAGTATCCCAGACTATTTTGTTGTTCTTTCAACAATTTATTTATTTATATGAAGAAGTACCCTTGTTAGCACGTATCTCTTACTGGCAATCATTAACATTGAGTATATAAAGTATATAACTTATTTAATGTATTTACAAAAAACAAGGTCAAATATAAGTTTGTGTAAAAAATTCAAACAATTTATTGAAATATGAAAAAAATAACAAATAAAATACCAGTTATGATTGAAACCAAACTTATTGAATAAACTTAAATCTGAAGAAGACAAAGTTTTAATTGTAAATTAACGCGATTTCAATTATTTTCTTATTCGTTCAAACTAAGTGCATTTGAAAAGCATTTTAAGATGTCTTTGAGTAATAAAAAGCATTTAAACAAAGTTAAGTGGAACAAAGCTCATCACACTTGCTGCAGTGGTGCGGTTAAACTAAGTATTCTTTTTGCCGATAGAACATAAAGCGCAATAACAATAAATTGCGGTTTTCAACACTGAAAACATAAAACAACTGAATCAATTCACGAGTTGAAGCTTTTGGTTATTTGATAAATTAGTGAAACACGATGATAAAGGATTTATATAATGTACCTATAATTTGGTGTGTGATTCCTTTTTCAAAAATCAGATTATTTATTTTAAAACCAAATAAAAATGAACATAACACAATAAATTAATCTAACATAGTTCTTGAATAATGACCGTGAACTCCTATATATGTATACGCCATTGTGTCAAGTGATGGATTAATCTTTAACTACTGGCTTTTTGACCAAAAAAAATAAATGAGGAATGAAATTAATAAAAAAACTCCTATACACATTTATACGTTTCTCTCATATATGCAGTATCTTATAATTATCTCCAATTAAGAATTGTTAAATTTTCTAGAATTGTAGATATAACAGACAATTATTATATTTTTTTAAACAGGCAATTCACCCACCATACAATTTATTCCACTAATTATTATCCTTAATTATGTTAAAGTCAATTATAATACAGAACCAATCGTTTTGCATTTCAATGTAACCATCTATCGTTTGAGGGCAAACCTGTGAAAGATTACGAGTCACATCTGAACGATATTATGGTGGTGGCAGGAAGTAAGTATGTTATATATTCGTAGGTATGTGAGACGATGAAAATAACTGTAGATAACCATGGTAGAGGCCACACTAAGACTGAGAGACTGAACATGATGAAATACCATTTCCCTGTTGGGGTAGACAAAAAAGTTAAAGCGCGTGACTTTCCTATCTCAACACACATCCTTCACTTCTTCTACAATCATACACTTTTCATATTTCCGTCTTTCAAAATATCATTCACTTGGTCCAACCATACTTCCATTGTCTTCCTGTACCACGTCTTCCACTCACATTTGGACTATATATTTGTTTAGTTAGTCTTTCTCTATTAATTCATTCTTCTACAAACCCAAAACATCTCAGAGTGCTCTTCTACATCTTGCATCATCCCATGCATCAGCCTCAAATTCACATTCATCCCTACTCACTTAAATCCGTATTCTGTCATACTTTGTCTCTCCATTTATAGTTTTCAGTGTACAAATATCTATTCGGAATCTTTTAGTTTTTTTCCATATCTACGTTTCAATTACATGAATCAAATTTGGTAGTAAAATATTTTTATGAATTGTCTATCATCTTTGAGAAGATTTTGATACAAGCCCGATTCGAATATAAATAAGAAGAAAACGAGTGATATAAATAAGGGTTATAAATAAAATCATCAAAAGGTGAACTTACCGTATAAATATTTTCAAAAATAAGCCGTGTAGACACGTTGTCAGATTTATAATCAATTTAGCTTCTTTCATAAATAAATTAACAGTTAGTAAAATTTAGAAAATCAATAAAAAAACCAATGGCTATTGATTTTACAAACCAGATGTGTCTGACAGTTTTATTGACAACCTTTCATCTTATCAATGCCCTCATTGAGGTAACAACTTCTTGCATTAATCTCCAGATATAATTATTGTAAAACAGTGGGGTTGTTTATATCACGCAAGTTAGGCAAGTTATAAATAATTATGCAAATTCACCAAAAGTTTTCATTCTCAAGAAATAGCATAATAGTCCTCACCCCAATGACCCATCATGCCCTGTAGCACAGTTATTCTAAAACTGTTTAACCCATTATTTTGACTTTGCGAATGTTAAGCGGTTCGAAACGTTTGTTGAGAATATTAAAAAATAAATAAAAATATATTCAACAAACAAAAGCATCACTATTTATTTACTATAAACCCAACAGATTTTTTTTTTAATAAAAGATCGAATGAATTTTTTTATTGTGCATTACAAAAATATTTTTATTTGTCAATCAATTGAAAAAGAGTTTCGTGAAAATTCTTAATCGAATATGTTTTAAAAGCATTTTTAGTAAATATTTTGATTACGAGATACATATGTTATCAATGGGGGTGGAAGGAAAACAGAATATACAAATTTTCATAAAATTATACTTAAAACATTGGCCTTGAGAAGAGTTTGCTCTCTAAATGGCGCTATATAAATTGTCTTAATTATTATTATCATTACATATTTATGAGAGATAATATATGACATATTGCTGTGAGATTAGCTTGAAACATCGATTTATCAAATCGAATTTTTTATACAGTGAGTAAATCTTACAAAATTTTATTTTCCAATCTTATCATAAATATGACTTTTCTATGAACTTCTTCCTCATCGTAAGCTAAGTAACCATTAAATTACAAACAAAATTTGTTATCATCAATCGAATTGTTGATTTGAAACAAAACCAAATATCGATGTAAAAAAGGAATCGAGGGATAATGACGTGTAGAATTCCTCTTGTATACTAGTTATGAAAAAGCGAAAAAACACATAATTATTCACTTGCGGTAGCGCTGTCGCTGAAAACATCTAATAATAACATACTCGTAAGAGAAGATATTATTAGGATCACGTTTAGAAGCAATGTTTTGTTTCTTCGTCTTTTCAAGACTATTTTCTCCTTCGTTGAACCCATTATTGATATTTTATTTACTCGTACTTATTTATTTTAATACTAGCTTTGATGAATGGGAGTTCAATATAGACATGAAAAAATACTGAAAGAAGTCGAGTCTATGTTGTAGAAATGCGTGCACTGAGAAAAAAATACATGGGGTGACAATGTGTGATAGAATACGGAGTGATTGTGAACTTAACGCTGATGTGTTGAGCGAGATGAAGAAGAGCACTGTGAGATGGTTTTGGCATGTAGAATAAATGAATGAAGAAATACTAACAAAACAAATATACATTGAAAATTTGAGTGGAAGGCGTGGTAGATGATGACCGAAGAAAGTATGGATGGATCATGTTTATAATATTTTTCCTTTCTTATCCACCATGCCTTCCTTTTCCTTTGATTGATGATATCTCACTTTATATGAAAAGGAATGTTCGGGGTGATTGTCCGTCTTTGTGGGATTTGTGGGCATATGCTCACCTATGTGTTCATGGATTTCGTGGGGATAAATAGTCATTTAAATGTTTTTTGCGACCATGTTACTTGCTTCATTTACTTTTTTGTCTGGTTGGTTGGAAGATATTGCTGCCTGGCAAAAAAAACCGCCAGATTGTATTTGCAATAAAAGTATTAAATAAATAAATAAATATCCCGACAAGTAAACGTCGCGATAGTATGTATGTATGTGTGTGTGCATAGTCATGCAATGATATATCATTGCGAGGTTATTCAAACCGAGTGTACTTCGCCTTTTCGAACATCTCTTGAAATGTTTATTGTTAAAAGCAGAATCCGCTGGTAATATCAATCTTTGACAATTAGAATATTTATTCAATTTGGGAAGCAGTGCTCTAGCGAATGCGTAGGAGGATGTGGATCGCATAGTTTGAGAACGTGAATCGTGCGATTTGAGGACTCCTTGTGGGTCTCGCGCCCGGGTGACCTACATACGAACATTTCCACGTGCTGATTTTGCCACAGGATTGTTATGCTCCGAATTATAGATACATTGTCAAATTTATTTGTGATTTGGAAGATGATGTATATCCCATTTATTACCGGATATATTTTTGGGAAAAGAGAATACAAAGTTATATAAACTAAATATATTATGATAAAAAGTTTAACAAAGGTTCTCTGTAAAAATCAGAAGCATAAGATGTACGAGTACGCGAAAGAAGCAGATCGATGAAAACGTGAACCAGATTTTGAAAGAAAGTAAAGTAAGAATTATGAATAGTGGAAGATTGTGCTTGACGGAATGTATGGAGGTGGAAAAGGCGAAAGTTGTGTGAGACAGACAAGTTTAAACATCTTTTCTCTTTGCATACCCTGCAAGAGACAATCGTTGCGTTATGTAAAATGTTTCATGTTTATCTGTTTGCATATTTGTACATTCATTGGTCAATTGTACACTGGTGAGTTAAACTAAAAGTTTGGTTGTTTCCCCGTGCAGAACTATTACCATATAGTAATCTCTCCCAACCAATCAGAAAGAAGCTGGTGAGACCTGAAGTGAAAATCACTCTAGAAATCTTTATTTAACTAGTTATATATGAGAAACTATCGGAGTGTTCAAGTATCGTCACTTCTATATAACGTTCTAAACTCTCCCGTTGTTTCTTCATATCTCTTCGAAAATCTTCAACGACTTTCCGATAGCAGACTATCGTTATCAGTTGTAGATCTTTCGAAGTATTGCACCGTGTGGTTCAGCTTGTGATGCCTACATTCTTTATGCTCCAACAGAGATTGCCTTTTCGCTTTTCCGCTTAACCGCTTTTAATTTTTCCCTTCGTCTTTTACTAGCCATGCTGTTAGCTGGTTCCAAGATTCTGGAACTAGCTACCAGCTTATAGAAGACTCGCACTATAGATGACGTGCTTCAAAAAGTGAATAAAAAAAGCAAAACATCTCATTTCAATTGTATCGCGTATATCCTTTTTCTAATCTCCAATCCCGCTAACCCTTTTTTCAATATCCATTTTTTTCTCCTGGCCATCGATTACTTTATTAATTATTTTGTTTTTGTTACTTGTTATTTTTCCTCCCACTTTTTAGTCAAAACTTTGTAAATAACATAAGTCCCTCACATTTCCCTCAAAACTTTGTAAAATAAATATTGTATATGATTGTTTGGAAGAGATTGCCACCTAGCAATAAACCCAATATATTTGACATTGTACGACATAGTTTTAAATAAATAATGGTTGACTTTTAATCTGACGAAAGAGTGCTAGGAACGTATCCTGAAAATAATTTTATATATGAATTTTTCAAAATTTTATCTCCGCCATTAAAGCAATAAAAATCTAATATGTTAAAAAGTAAGAAAAAAATAGGCTTGTATGACTTCTTCAACCTCTGGGAATAACATTTAAGGTTATATCTACACAAAACGAAGGTATGTTGATTTTCACAGCTCCCTATGAGCTGAAAAAAATGTTTACCCAACTTCAATCAAAAATGTTTCAACCGAGTTGAATTATGAATATTTGCCTCCTGGGAAAAGAAATTAAACAAAATTACAGACATTCAAACATTTTTTATATAACAATAAAAAGTATATAAAATGCGTATAACGCCATTTTCATCTTCAATTGAAAATCATCTCTTCAATAAGTAAGTGTGAAGCTAACCTAGTGATGTTTTTACTTATTTTTTTAAGAATAGATATGACCGAAGTCATGTATTATTATACCTCGACTACTAGACGGAAGAAATTGCTGCCATTCAAGGGGAATAGCAAAGCGTGGGGTTCAAACCAGCGACCTTCCACATGCAAGTAAAGCGCGCTACAGTACGAGTGTGCATCTCATTACTTGATAAAAGTATTTAAGTGTTACATATGGTGTCTAGCACCAACTTTAATGTAAGAAAGAGAAACCTGGAAATTGAAAGGGAGTGATAAATGTGATAAAAACGCGTGCCTTGCGTACAATATCTGGTATTACAATATTTGATAGAGAAGGAAATTACCGGATCCTGGATAACTATGAGAGACAGATGTTAGAAATATAATTAAGAAAATAATCTTGAGATGGTTTGGCCCCATCGAGAAAATGAGTTGCGAAAGACTTACAAAACAAATGTATGTGTCTGAAATGAGTGGAGAACGAGAATGAGGTAGATCGAGGAAAGAGTGGAAAGAGACAGTTGGAAAAAATTTAATTGGTGGAAAGATAAGAGGTATGAGAAACAGAAGAGCATGTATGGATGTAGACGAGGCGGGAGCTATGTGCATGGATAGAAAGGAGTAGAGATCTATCCTCAATGCTTATACCAAAAGAGACATGGCGTGATGGTATGTACGATATAAAAATTATTGATTTCATTTCATGATTTACTTTTCAATATTTCGATTGCGTAGGTATAAAATTGAATGAATTTTTTTATTAGGTTTTGAGTTTATTACAATATGACAATGTTAACTTGCAAGGATGTAAACTACAGGTCATCTTCTGAAAATACATCAAAATGATGTAAATGTTTCGTAAAAGATGCTTGCGCGGTATCCTTAGTATAATATCCTTAGCTTATGTTACAAATCTTGGCATTCTTGATGCGGCCAATATAACCAGGATAGAAGCAATTAAATTGAAAAACATCAATGCGCAGGACACGTCTTCAGAATGTCAATAGGTCTAATAGCCCGGCAGGTACATTTCTAGTTAGCAGGTACTCGTCTGCGTAAAATGTTCTAGATAAGTCACTATTCTAAAAGAGAAAATTTAAAATATACATAAAATCAAACATAAATGATGTTTATTTTTTGGATTAAATTCGATCTTTTTACATTCTTCTTCTTTCATATAGTTTTTAGCCATTTATTTATCAAGAATAAAAGGGGTTTTCCGCATTAAACGTCCATGAATAAGTATAATAGAAATGCCGTTTGATATTTTAGAACTTATGAAGAATAATTAATGATTATGTTTTACGTATTACGTAAAATAATTAAAATTATAAATTAATTTACAGTGCTTACATTTTATTGCCAGATATAATATACATATATTTTCATTATAACTATCATTCCGACGCATATTTCAAACTTTAAACCTAATAAATACATATACCATTGTGCCGTTTCCTTCTTGAGTAAACAGAAAGGACAGATTCTGATACTGTCCGGCTCGAGTAAATATGTCTTAGTGCCCTATTAAATTTATTTCCTACCGCTACACGCATCATTAACACAATATAACTAAAATAACAGAGTTTCTCAACTTTTTGTAATCATACATCGCATTTACTTCACCACGACTTTGAATTTCATTCATTCTCAGATCTTTCTAAACGCATCTCTAATGCAATTTTATTATTAGACTATAATTCACCCTCATTCTTCACCAAAGCCACCATATTATTCAACGATCCGCACATATTACCGTTTGATATACGGATGTCACTCATTGGCCACTGTAGTATAGTCCTTCATACATAAATCTATGGAAATATTAAGCGACCACGGTGACATAACACATCTTTGCATTACCCGTTTGAAAATATTAAACCACTCAGTTAAGACACCATACAATATAATATTACATCTTTTGGCATATAATGACTTAATATCACGTATTAATCAACATCATATACATATATCCAATATTTTCCATGCCTTGTATTTTAACAAGCGGTTATATAGTATGCTTTCTCCAAGTCCACAAACGCACAATACACCTTTTTATTTTCTGTCATACGTTTTTCCACCTAATGAAAAAATCTGATCCACGCGTCTTTTCCTACTTAAAAAGACACATTGAACATCCCACACTTTCGTTTCAAACTTTTTTATCACTCTTTCTAAAATATTTTTTATTACTACACTCAGTAAACGAATTCTGTAGTTTATTTTATACGCTCAGTAACCAAATAAAATTTAATTAATATCAACTCGATACTCATACTTTACATGGAAGGTGGCTCTTAAAGCTTATATTCGCAATTAATCATGAATTCTCCAAGTCCTTGGAACAAAGCTTTAAATTCAATTTGGTACTTTGTTATTGGGCTGCGCGTGTTGTGAGAATGCAAATTTATTACATTAATAAAACATTTAATTTTGTGTGATCGCGTTTAATTAAATAATAAATGTAGTATTCACATAAATAAGATATATTTTTTCATTTAATATCAAAATGGAATATTTTTTTTAACTAATTCTCAATATTTTAAATTAGTTAATTTAGTTTTTTTTTTAATTCAGCAACATGCGAATTTTGTCTTTTAGAATTATTTTTTTTTAATTTCTAAAATAATCGATTTGTTATGGATACATCATTTTTGTCTTCATCCCCTTTATCTGAGAAGGGTAAAAATTTGCGCTTGCATTACCTACTCCAGTCCGCGTCATTTAGGACAATATATTTCATTGCACACCGAACTTTCCTTAACACAGTTTATCCATTTCCTTTCTCCAGATATGCCTGAGGCGACAAACAGGTTATATTCCTTCCAGAGTTTTCAAAAGAATCTACTACGAAAAATATTTGTCTGACATACAAAGTACATGTCCATGGCAACTTATTTGCGACCTTTTAATGTAGTGATTAACTTGTTCCGTCGAAGTCCCCCCTGGCATTCCTCTTATTCCTTATTCAGAAGGTACCTTATTCAGAAGCTGGATTCCTTATCGTACTTTTACATGAAAATGTATATTTGATAACCGTATAGTATTATATTAATGCGGAACAATTAATTGAAAGAACTCCAAGTTAAGACTTCTTGTTTACCCCGACAACTTAAATCACCGAACTCTAAAGAACATAATACATCAACAAAAGCACTGATTCGCTCACCAATTTCACCATCTGTGATAGGAAAAGTCAAATACGAGGTACTATAACTTGTCAATATATTTCGGATACATCCCATTGTAGTTGATCTTCACCAGGTCGTTCGATTTCACTTATATTCTTGCCCGAGTGGCATCCTCTCAAAAGGAATTGATTCATATTTGGTAAAGATTTAGTATATGCGCTTGCCTGTTGAAGTCGCCTGCGAATATTTAATAAAAAAAAGTATATTATGAACGACTTAAAAAAAATAAGCCCTTATAAGAAATTTAAATGTCCTAATTTTTTCCTTTCTCTTTCTTCGTCTTCATACATACAATTATGAAGAGCTCTTGTCATTTTTAATAAGGAACAGACCCGAAAAAGTCCTGTTGAGCGTACTGACCTCAAGTCTATTTAAAAGAGGGTCTTCACCAAGCATAATGGTAAGGGTGAAGTAGACATTTTTAAGGGTACTCCAAAAATACGGAATACGAAAAAAAAAAAAAAACACTTTTCGACATGTGCACTGGACTGTTAAAATTAAATGATCTTATCTTTAGTATTAAGAATATAACATTTTATGAAATAAAATCAATATGCAACGTTATTTCAACACGTCAACATCGGAGAAAAATTGCTATCAAATAAAAAATTTAAAAATCATACTGTTAAAAAATTGCATCAATTTGTTCAATAAGAACTATTTATTCAGTTCACGGATTTCCTAATTTGTGTTATAATTAATAACAGTGTATGTAACGCATACGAGTATTTTGCAAAATCTCCTAAAATTACTCACTTAGAAAGAACAAAACAAAATGAGGTTACTAAAGATTTAATTGAAAACAGGAAATTAAAAGCTGTTCAAAGATAAATCTATCATAAATAATTTGTTAAACTACCTTTATAGTCATAAAATTAGAAGGTAACTCAGTATTTTTTTTATATTTAACAATATATTGATTTGTTTTCCCATTCATTACATTTATCCCCGCTACACTTCTTTTCACCTCTTATCCCGAGGTTTCGGTCTGAAGAGAGCCTCGGAATAGGAGTTAGAAACACGTGTAGAGAGAATTATCGTAATTAGTGGAATAATAGCTACTTGTTGTTTAACATTCAATTATATGGAGTTCCACAAAGTTAAAGTCGAAACATTTGATAAAATAATTTTATTTATGAAATATTAACGGTTCACGTGGCCTGTTTAATACTCTTATATGTAGCAAAATATTAAGTGGAGTTAGTGAATTATAAGTCAAGAAGTTTATTTAAAGTTCATTAAATTTTCTTTGAATTTCATAAAACCCATCGGATCGTCTACCATTTTTTTTTTCAAATTTCCCTATACTAATTATAACATAAATATATACAACTATTGGTCAAATACATAAATATATATAAAAAATGGTGATTTTTGTGGCTTAGTTGTTAAGACGTTAGTCTTCCATCTGAGAGTTTTGTGTTCAATCCCCGACATCATCCAAAGAATGAAATTAAAAAGGGTCCCAGTGTGGTTCAAAACTCCGTCGGATAACAATACTCACCGGACATGCACGAGTTTACTTTATCACGTGCAGCAGTATTTTCAACACCCACCGTGATGAGTCGCGAGTTACGTGCATACTTCAGTGATTCTAATCTTGAAGGCGTAATTATTAACCTGGCGCGTGATGACGCCTTCCAGCCAAATTCTCTAACATGTCTACATAATCAATTCGAATATGTTAAAGAATAAATACCACATGAATGAATATTTTTTTTTTAAATGCGCCTTTTCGTAACTATTAAAGTTAAGTTGGTGTGTATGTGATGCAGGTTTAGCATCATTATCAAAATAAACCATAAAATGAAATATAGAAAGTTGAAGCTATTTAAATAACGTTTGAGATTAAACCAATTTCAAATCTGCGTGAATAGATCAACCTTCTTTCTGACAATGGTCTGTCCTCCGATTTAATCACATATGATTCTACTAGGAACTTTTACTACTCACTCGACTCGACTTAAGAACGATATTCTTGACTCGATGAGAAGTGCTCCAGCCTAATCCATTTTAAAGAAAGATCTAAATAAGCATTACTTATCCTAAACTTTTTATGTTACCTAATTCATATATAATATAATGCCCGTCAATAACACTATTTTCATTCAGACTTTAGTTCCGTTTTCGTTTCTGTGATTTAAATGTTATTTTTCATCATTTACGCTTTATATATTGTACAATCATCGATACCGACAATAATATATTAATAATTAAAAGCTGGTTAATTGAAAGAAATTTATTTTAAATTTATTAATCTGCCAGCTATATTCGCATGGAAACTATGCAGTAAGATGACTAGAATTGTATTAAATTTCTTGAACTTGTATTTATCAATAATGACTAGAATGTACGAGTAATAGATTAATTTCACTTTTATTACTTGAATAACACTGCGATCCCTCAAAAATATTTCCATGTAAGATGGTACCCATTATAATTGGTTTACATACTTCCCCTTGTCTGATCCAATGACACATTTGATGCCCCAAGGAAGAAGCAGAAAACGAGGGAGGAACTAATTTTCCTCTTGCGAGGACCGAAATAAGCAATAACGTCCTGAAAATACCTTTCTCGGCACCCGCCAATTATAAAGGCAGGGTAAACGATATAGTTATTATCCTGTCTTTCTTAATAGTCATTGCTACTTCTAATTTACAATTGATATTGCCATTTTTATACTGTCACTGTTTATTGAGCACATTAATAAAGTGTTATTTTATTGAAATAATTTATTACTATTTTATAAATTTTCTTAAATTATTTGAAATATGTTATTAAAGTGCATTATGTTCTTTTTTATTTGTCACATGGTATACGATACGACCCAAGGCCTTCTGTTGGGTTTAATAGTACAATGTGCTCATTTTTTATGCAAATTGTATGAATCATATATCGTTATTGTAACTTTTTGTATAAATTTAAATTGTATTTTGTGAAAATTGTCAATGGTCGAAATCGACCGTAAATAAATAAATGATCTGAAACAATATTATGCGCTTATTTAACTTAATGCAAGCATTTTAAAAACATTTTTAGCGCTCGCTAGAAAGGTCGGTGAAAATATTATACGTGGTAAGAATGCTATTTTTAAATTTAGCAATGTACAAAAACAGTAAATTTAAACACCTCAAAAGAGCATCAAAGTTTATCGTTTAAATTTCAATGCGTTGTGTGTACTTTCAACATCAAGAAAATATTCAAAATCCAGTGTTTATTTCAAATAAAAAATATAGCACCTTTCATTAATATTTTTTTGTTTCTATGCAATATAATCTGTAATATGTTATGTTATGGTAAAGAAGTATATTATAAATTATGGAAAGATCGTTAGGAGTTGTAATAATATTTTATTTATATCCAATAACTGTCGTGTTTAAAAGCAGTCAGTTTGAAATGGAAAAACACTCGGGGGAAACACTCAGGGGAAACATATAATTGAGTCAATTCGAGAAATACTGTTTGGAAATCAAAACAAAAAGAAATAACACGGAAGCAATATAAAATCTCTTTATTGTTGAGGAATATTCAAGAAAACTGCCAGAATACTCAATAAATCGCGAAAAGAAATATATTATTTTCATTTTTGTTACAAAAACCCATTCAAACAATATTTGTACAAACGGAAATAAATATTTAAGCCATGCATGGTTTGAATAGTTTTTTTTTTCACAATGTTTTAAATATAAATATTACTTAAGATATTCCGTTTCATTTCGAGAATTTCCACTAAACAGAGATTTATTTATAGATCGTGGTAAACATTGTAGGTTTCTTCAGAAAAAAAACAATTGAAGAAGATTCATATTTTAGAAATACAATTAATGCAGTAACATGCAGCAGAGTGGCTTGCTTATTTATTAAAAAATAATGGAATTAAAATATTTTTGGAATAAATTAAACAAATGATTACTTAAGTAGCAACCATTAGAATAAAATCCCTTGTCATTAAAAAAGAATTCTACCTATTCTTTGAAATATCAGGAAGGTCACTTTTCTCGTACAATAAAAAAAAGTGGATCACAACAAAAGCGATGACAACAAATGATTATATTTTTTTAATGTTCTACATTTTTAAACGAGCTGTTCGGAAAAAATATATTTAAAAAAAATTTTTATTTGAGTTTAACTCGGGAATTTTGATAAAGAATCAAGCTGCGTAGCAAATTAATTTGAATCGACCTCCACACCTTGAAGTTAATTCAACGTTTCCACTTTCATATAATATTCTAAATAATTCAAAACAAACAAACTTTGAATCAATACATTCGCAATCTCAACACAAAAACTATAGTGAAGATAAACAAACAAAAAAGATCTTCACGAGTTTTACATACTGTGAAATCTTATCGGACACAGGCTGTTAATACACATTTGCATTCAGCATGCATGAGAAAAGAATGATGTCGCAAAAAGTTATTTATTTTGGCACGCGCCATTACTGTTATCCAGTAGCGACTCGCACACAATACACCATATTAATTGTGACCATTCAGATAATGCCGTCGGAACCCTCTTTTTTGGAAGGGGTTGGAGATATTTTAAAGTTTACCCTGCGAAAGGGCTATTTCGTTAGACATATTACTGGTCGAGACTCTTTAATAAGAAAATAATATTATATTTATGGATTGCTGAATTGGCATCGATATGTTTTTTTAATGTGATTGTGACATTTTTATGAATTGATCTATAATTTGACTATTTTTTTTAAACTTACAATTACTGTTTAAATTCATGAAATATTTTTTTTAACGTTCTCTTCTTTGTTTATTTTTTTTCTAGGATAACATAAAATATAACAACTGTTGAAATCCTCTTACAACTGACGAAATATGACTTAATTCTACACAAAAAGGGTGTGTTTTTTTAATGAATTACCAGCTGCAGTTGAAAGCCTAAAATGGGATAAACATTCTTCCTTTTTAGCGAAAATTCACATCTCTCTAGTGTCAAGTCTTCCTGGTTGGTAGTATACCATAAATGTACGTTTCCATATGTCCATAGTGCAAGAACATCCGATATGACACAAACATTTATGTCGAGTTTTCTTTAATTAATTCATTGAAATAATGGCCACGTTTCTTCGAAATTCGCAACTAATTGAGAGTAAAATGTCTCGATAAAAATAAAGTTTTTGCGAAATCCAAAAAGAGAACGATACAACAACTCTTTCTATCTGTCATTATTTTGTTCGTCAACCATGAAAGAGGAAAGTATTACTCCTTGTTTCATTTTTAATGAAATATCTGTCTCAATGAGTAAATTGTCAAATATCCAAACATGAAAAAGTTAATCGCTCCTATAATTTTTTTATAACGGCTTAAAACGCCATGGAAAAGTGTCGATTCTCTATTCACTTAATCCGATTTTTTTCGGGACACAAGAGAATTTTTCTATCATGTATTTTGCCGAGAAGTGGATAACAGTTCGTAAAGCCAATCAATTTCTGAATCTCGGGCCGCTTCTATTATCAGGCTGAAGGTTAAAAGGAGGCTGGGAGAATATGGCTTCTGAAATTAGAACCGGGGAATGAGACGGAAGGCTCTATTGAAATCAACACATAAGATTATTTTGTATTATATCAGGTTTCTTAAGCTCTATTTTCAGATCAGACATAAAATGGAAGTTTATTAAAAAAAATTAAGGGTTTGCTCAATAATTTAATATTGAATAGAGCAGTTAAGAGTTAAAGTATTAAAAAATCAAGTTAATTAATAAAATAAGAGGTTTTTAAGGTTAATTTAATATTTTTTAAATTAACTAATTTGGAGTTAATTTGATGGAAAAAACGGTATGAACATATCTAAGGTAAATCGAATTCAATTTTTCATATTGATAAATGTAACGCGAAAATGTAAAAAAATAATATCAACATTGAATTTTAAATCAATATGTTGCTCAAGTAAAATTTTTAGTTCAAACACTTGTATTTTTAATATATTTTTAAAATTCAAGTATTAAATTTATATTTATAATTTTGTCTTAACCGATTTCAGTCAACAAATAAATTATTTCCGTAGTTTAAATAGTAGAACGCTTCGCGTTCAACACGGAAGTTTCACGTTCGATTTCTAATGGAACCCAAAGAGAAGAAAAAAGGTATTTGTCTGGTATTTTAAGTAGATTTTACGGGAGAAAAATATTGAATAGACATTTTTTTAAAGAAACCACAAATATTTTTACACCCTGTATATAGTATAAACAGAGTTAGTTAATATTTTATTCACATAATTGCCAATTGTACATAAGAGATGACCCTACGAAATGTTAACAAAGGGTAACAAAACGCTACCAGATAAAATGTAACCCTTCTTGTGTAATTTAATATTGTGTAATATATTATGTTTTGATAGAGGTAAGCCGGCTGGAAAAGTCTCCTGAATACAGATTGCAACATTCAAAGGGAGAATTGCCAGTAATGATGATAAGCCCATTTTTGAGTCGGTTATGTATTTAAGGACTGCGGTTGTGATTTCATAAATTAATGATTTGAAAGAGATGGCATCTCCGTAAAAGACAGGAATTAATGACAAAATGAAGACGCTTAATTCCAAACGTTACACTTTTTGGTTGAGGAAAATCCTCTTGGTTGTTGATTGATTAAGCAGAGTCCCATTATATCGTTATGAAATATGGAAAATAAATATTAAAATGCATTAGAGAAATTAAAAAAAAATTTTGCTAAAATATAATAACAATACTTGTTTTTCTTAATTTGGGAAACGCTAAAAATCCCTCGTTTGTAAACTACTTTGAATGAAGTAAATTGGTATACACCAAATCACTACATTTGGAGACTAAGCAACTCCGGAAATGTGGATGTAATGCGGTCCAAACTACGGAACACACTATAAAGATTATCCATCCGGTTTTGTAGGCAATATCGTCGAACAAAATTATCTAACAATAAAAACGGTTCTTTTGACGAGACTTTAGCCTTTAGACTTAAAGACTTTTGCGTGACAAGTACTATAAGAAAAAAAAAATAGTACATGTAAGTGCGAAGAACCCATATTTGAAAACATTAAAAATACGTCAAAGTTAAGAGTTTGTAAAATTGGATGAACGCCTAAAAATATTTCATAGATCGAAATAAATATATTTGTTATTCCAAGTTTATATAGTAATATTTTTTTTCATCAAATCAATAGTAAGTTCATGTTCATACATTTAACTAGTAACAAATTAGGATGATTCAACGATTATACTGAAAAGTCGTAAGGTTATCAGGACATACTCGTATACGATATTTAATAAAAACACAAAAGCTCTTAGTAAAAATATAACAAAATAATTTGAAACCGCAAAATGTTTTCTTGTCTTCACAGAAAGTGAATGTGCCCAAAAAGAATATTCCAAGAGAAAAATAAAAGCTGATATTACCATACGGCATGTAAACAATACGCTGAAAATATTAAAATAACAAAACACTCCAGTGACAACAAGTGTTTCCGGCAGCTTTAGCGCTGCAGGGAATATACGAGTACAAGTGTAGCTTGCTGGGTTCACCGAAACTCGGCAGCACTCACTCGGTGACATAAAACATTGGACGGAACGCGATGTTTTATAATTTTTTATGCAAGTTTTGAAAAAAAAAATAACGAAATATTTTTTTTGCATTGCATCATTCAAATTCAAATTGACATAAATAAATTCGTGAAAGATTTCCAAATAAGAAACTCAAACAAAAATGTTACAGTAGATAAAATAAATATTTGTTGACTTAAAACAGTGGAACACACGTGAAAAAAACAAAAATAAGAGTATTTTTCTCTCGAGAAGATTTTTTGAATAACTTAGAAAGTATTTATTGCTCGTTAAGTTTGGATATGGTAGAATTATATCGCATCTTAAATTATAATTTTCAAAAATAATACTGATATTTTATTATGAAGTGTTTTGCAGTCCATCTTATAATTACTATAGAAGGGTATTTTTGTATACTAATAAAATAATTTATGTTCATTCGTTGGTTTTTTTGTTTCCTGTTTATTTCTAACTTCTCAGTATGTTCAAAGCACTTGAACAATATTTTAACGAATTATGGAATCTGTCAAAATAATAAATGAATATAACATAATATGATATACCATTTCCAATTATTCATCTGCTGTTTTGTTAAAAAATGTCGTATGACAGCATCTTTCTATTAACATTGGAAATAAAGATCGGTCCAAAACGGTGAAAAACTTACTTCCAATGGAAAGTGCTCTTCATTGATGACGATTAGGCATACCTGAAACAAAAGAAAAAATACATCAATTTGAAAAACTTAACATATTTCTTGAGTTTACCCAATCAGCATTTGTATGTGTAGCTGAAAAGATAAACTGTTATTGTATTAGAAAAAACTTCAACTAAATCATTGACAGTCAATAATTGAATTTTTTGTTTGACAAGGTTACATCCTTTCTTATTTTGTATGACACAAGGTGTATACTTACATCCTTTCTTATTTTGTATGACACAAGGTGTATACTTACATCCTTTCTTATTTTGTATGACACAAGGTGTATACTTACATCCTTTCTTATTTTGTATGACACAAGGTTTATACTTACATCCTTTCTTATTTTGAGTTTCAAGAAACAAATTGATTTTGGAATGGGTAATGTTTTAGCTTTATTGACATTTCAAATAATTTCTAGGATGAAAAATGTTTTAACGGAAACATTAACATAAAAATGCAGTTAAATATATTTACTGTTATTAAATATATAACTCAAAGCCATACATACTTTTTTTTCGGAAATGAAGTATATAAAGCCAAACTTAAAGAAAAAATAAAATAAAAACAAGTGAAGAATAAGCACTTGAACAAGATTAAACGCAAATGTCAAATGTATGATGTCTTAAACTTAAACAATTTAAGATACAACAAAACTAAGACTCCATCCCATAAATCGAGTAGTCCTTTTAGAAGTAACATTATATGGGACAATAAAATAGATTCCATCTGGATGTCTTCCGGTGACGAAGTGTTATTTTATTTTTGTACGTTGACAAGGGAGCAAGCAGCACATCCCGAGTTCTTTTCATCTGTATGTTATGTAATAATAAAACATCTCAACGTCAAAGGGCTCCCAAATTACTGTCAGGTAGGGCGGTAAGTATCAAAGTACTACCTACTTCCGTCCGCCTAACAGTTTCGATCAATACATTGAAAGCGTGAAGAAGGAACGTAACTTAGGTAAGAATGAGATATTCAAATATAAATCTTCTTGCTTTTGGTCAGTGGATTTACAAACAAAACCCTTATTTATGTATTTATTTTATACATACATTTTAATCGACAGTTGTCCTACGAAAAAGATAAATTTTTCCTTGGACATATATTATTAAAAATAATATTAAAACATTTTTTCGCTATAAAGAAAAATACACCGAAATCAAACACTGGTATGTATATTTTATTCGTAAAGAATATTTAAATATTATTGATTTTATATAACATAACTTAAATGAAGAATAACAAGGCGAATAAGCAAAACAAAAGTAATAAATGTAAATAAATTCCATGTTCATTTATTATTCAATACATTCGTACTATACATATAGTAGTTGGGGTAATAGTCAAGAATTATCCAGTTTTTAACTCAAGTTATTCTTAAATACAGGTCGTAAAATGTTTGAAAATTTCGAAACAGTTTGCTCAGCATTTTTTTCAGTCAAAAAGGGTTCTGGTTCATTTAATTTATTTTAGAGTCAACATGTTTATGTCCAAATTTTGGTTCTTGGTATTGGCCATGAGTAACGTTTGTATAGAGTTTCTCATAGAATCCTGGACTATGTAGCGACTAGTGGTCAGAACAACAAATTAAGAAAGGACTACAACAGTTAAATCCCATAAACGGAGTTTCTCACAAGAAAGCTGATAAATAGTTTTTATACAGGAGAATAAAACGTCTACGAAAGAGTGGTGAGAGGAACTTAAAAGCCAAATTGATCTAATTTCGAAACAAAATACTAAAATTAAAACAATTTTTAACGAGGGGTTTGTTTTGCAAAATGGAAACAAAACAAATAAAAGTGATAAATTTGATGTACGAGTACAATTTAGTACTCGACAACTGCCGAAATTAAAAAGAGCGTATAGTGTCGATTTCTTAGGTTTATATATTACCTATACGTCACAACAAATTTAATACTAACATTTGATCAAGTTCTTGAACTAGACAACCTAATCTGACAAAATAAAATTAACGGATTTATTGATACTGTATAAATTGTCTTTTAATTATAATTACCTTGATCAATTAATCTGTATTCGAACTACCCCCAGGCCCCTTCTACAGTAATTGTTCTATAGACATTAAAAAACTAACTATTTCTACAACTCGTCAATTTTTGGGCTGCACTAGATGGAGAATCTACAAGGCCAATTGACATATATTTAAACTCTCTTTGAGCCCATATTTAACTGTTTTGAAGACGATTTTTCATAACTTATATTTCAGCGAATGTATCACAACGTTTTGTCGGATCGTTCAATGTTTCTAACTTATTTATGTTATTTCATACTTCAGTGGAAATATTTGGTGTTAACATAAGTTGTGTCCGGTTTTTTCCAATTTAAAAATGAGCACCAAAAGTAAAAAAAAATGGTAAAGGTTATACGTAATTCGAAAGATTTTTTTCTGCTCTACAAGATATTGTGTTTGCTTTTACGTTACATATATTATTTTATTTGATTAAAAGCCTTCAAAATGGAATGTCAAGTAGACGAAAGTGAGCATTTTCGACACCTCCCTCTGTTCGCGTTCAATCAAGGGAATAAAGCTGCCAAAGCTGCTCGCGATATTTGCGAAGTGTACGGTGAAGACGCTATGAACACAATATCTTGTAGAACAGAAAATTTTCTTTCGAATGACTTATAACCTCTACCATTTTGTTTGACTTTTGGTACTTATTTTGAAATTGAAATAAAACGGACACAACTAATGTTAACACCCAATACAATCCTGCGGGTTTATTGCCCGTCTCTTCCAAACAACCAGACAAAAGTTTATAAAAGAAGTTACATGGTCGAAAAAAATATTCAATAGATTATTAATATTTATGAAATTTATGGACATAAACATATTAAAGTAAAAGTGCCCTATTGTTGCCTTATTAATGAATTTGTTTGACTTTGTTCTTTTCATGTATTGTTGAATAAAATATTCACAACCGAATATTGAACCGATTGTTGATCTTAGAAGGTATTCGCCTGTAACTAAGTGTTTAATTATAATGTGTGAAAGATCTCAGTTGGCAGGGGACATGTGTAGAGTATGCCCGATTACAGTTTCTTCAAGACTAAAAAGGACGTGTATTTTGAGGATAAAGGAACTGTAAGACGGCAGATGCTGAGAGTCTGTCCGTGAGATGGCTTATGACAAAACTAAATGGATAAGGGGTAGAGAAAATAAAAATGAAACATTACTTCATCAGTCTCATTATTGCTTTTCATTCTTGAATTTAACATATTTGACAGATTAGAAACGAACTAAAGTGACTAGAGCGACATGGGGTATGTCAAAGTAAAAAAAAAGTGAAAGTTATGTCATGTGTTTTGTCAAACCATGACTTACCTAAATGTATTGTAATATTTGAATTTAGAAGTTGTGTTGAATATATTGTATATGGTGTTTTTGGAAAAACTTCTTGCTGGTTTAAAGGCACTTATTTGAAAATGGTGTAAATCAATGTCTTTTGTATTGATACATATTCTTCGCCATTGCTTAAAAGGCATATTTTCTACAGAATTTGGTCAATATAATAATCTTAACCCTAAATTCATAATTGCCGAGATTAAAATTCATAACTGATGTTACACGTTATATGATTTTGAAAGGAAGTTATGCAACTTATGCGACTAAAAATTAAAAGTTTGAAGATGTGATCACATGTCATTTTTGATTCAACAAGTTTCATTTTGAGAATTTATCCTTGAAAAATGTTAACTCGGAAAGAATATTCAATAACGAAAATTATGTGATTGATTATAAATTGTTTCTTTTAATATATTGAAGTATTTTATTATTTAAACATGGCAATTACTTTCGTATCAGTCTACTATTTTAACTATTTTTTGACAGCGGATTTCGATCGACATTTGTATTCTAAAAAAACATAAAAAACAGTCTTGACAGTCACAGATTACACATAAATTGGTAAAATATAATTATACAAAAAAATCGAAGCGTTTATGATAAACGTAAAAATGTTTCATGAATAAAAAGAGAAAAGAAAATATGGAGAATATGAAACTGTCATAAATCAGTGAATTAATATTTCAAAAGAAAGATAAATTCCGAGATATTGAAGTTTGCCCATAGAAAACCGAGAAAAAAACTCCATGCTAATTTCCAGAAACAAGCGTTTTACGCAAAGCACAGAACGAGTTTCTCGATTGAGAAAAAATATATTGCGAAATGAAAAAAAATGTTATTCTCTTAGTTTGGAAAGAGCTTATTTGAAATTTTTGAATATGTAATCAATACGTTTTGCGTTATGTAAGGTAGCAAGTGGCAAGTGAATAATGTGAAGTCATGATCATCATTTTCAGCAGTTTCTTAATTTCTAATGAACAGGAGTCCGCGACAACTCCTCACTCAAGATGAGTAGAAGTGTTGCAGCTGATCTAGCTAGAAATAACCAAATCCAATACCCAAAAACCCTTTATACTCGTATGGTCACTAGTCAGTAATATCGAGATTGAAATCTATGAATTGTTTAATTAGAAGAGCGCAAGAACTGGCGATTCTTCCGGATACTCGTAAAACATCTGACGACTGGATAGAACTCTCAGAAAAGATGACACCAAAAACCAATTATTTCGGCTTAGTTTGATAACTCTAAATCCAATAAGGTTGACTAGATGTAATGTGAATATACAGAGATAAGGTATCTTAAACAAAAGTCATATTGAATGTGATTGTGAGGCTATACATGACTTACGAACACTTTCTAACTTGTCCAAATATCGAGACCACGTGTTATGGACAATATCTGAAGAATGCGCACAATAGGGATATCTCAGTTGCCCAGTACTAAAAACACGAGACTGATCAATAATTGATGGTCCAGACACAGAAATGAATAAGTGACTTCTCCAACGTTGTTAGTTCATAGTTATTTTTGTCACGGTATTCCTTCCATTTTACGTGGATCATCGATCCAGCGTGTTCAACGACTCTTTCTGGGACTTAAAGATCATTTTGGGCTCTAGATGCTATAGTGCAAATATCGTTCGATGTTTTAGCTGTATATAAAATAATAAAATTCGCATCTTTAGAATAATTTCCTTTGTCTATAAACCTAAGATTAAGAATTTCACATCATCCGTAACAACCTATTTTTTTGTATTCAGGAAAAAAATATTTGGTACATTGATAAGCGTATTCAATTATTGTTAAAAAAGTTAAATCGTGACAGCAAAAGTGTAATTAATCCCCAAAGAGAGATTCATTCACGAGAAATGAAAATATGATGAATTTTATAAGGAAAACATTTTGTGGTTTGTATAATAGAGTTATAAATAAAAATGTATTATATGACACACACAAATGATCTTATCCTTGCAATTTTACTCCTGGTACTCGGTCATTCATTTTATCTTAAAGAAAATGGTAAAACGTTATGTCGGGAACAAGGGGTACATTACTTTTCAGATTTCAGGAAAAAATCCCCAAAGGCATATTAAACGACGTCATCACTCCTGACAGATCAAAATGTTTAAAAATATACCTTGAGTCATGATTAAAAAGAGTGTTTTTGCACGTTTAAAGACGCGACAAGGATTAAACGAGAGTGCACCCGGGAGGAAGCTTCAACATTTTTCAAGATCTTAATTTTTTTCAGCTGAAAACTAAAATAGAGTGCGATCTTAGTTCAAGTGCATACACTGTAGACCATTTCGTGCTTGTGTGATGTTAAATAAATGTGGAATAATTGGTGATTGTAAAAAATAACACTGTATCATAATAATATATTTAGTATCTCATAATTAATTGAAAAATAAAAGTGCTTTCATAAAAATAAAAATATTTCATAACAAACTGGGTGAAATTATAGCAAAAAATCAATAATATTTAATAAGGTGTGTTATTTTATATAAACAGAAAATTTAATAAGCTTTTATTCTTTTCTTTCTATGTTGTATTATACAAACACTGAATACTTTATGCTCCGTATGTGTTTTGGACTGTGTTGATTATTTGAAGTTGTTGATATTTCATCTTTTGTTTAGCAAATGTAACTATGGTTTGTAAAGGACTCTTAGTATGTTACCAAACATATTTTTAGTAAATAACTAAAAGGTAGAGAAATTACTATTTCTGCTTAAATTCGTCATGTGAAGTCCTTGGCATATGCATTTATGCATCAGAAACTTGGACAATAAATATAATATATCGAAGGATAATTGATACTTATTGAGAGTAGTGTTGGCAACGAATACTGAGGATTCCTTGGATTGATAGGAGTACAAATAATTCTATTCTAGAGGAGCTCCTAAAAAATCGACTTTTAACCATTTGTCTGAGGTGAACCAGGTTACTCGTAGAAAATGACACCCTAGCGAGACTCATTGCGATTGGCAGCGTCACGGGAAAGGAAGAAGGGGGAGATAACTATCCCGTTGGATGGATGAAGTCAAGACTGCGGCAGAATCGTTGATGTTGTCAGCACTCCTTTTAGCCGAGTCTCAGTACAACTGGATGAAAGTCGTGAACGTAGTTGGTGCAGTCCATGGAGTACGTGATTCTTTAGCTATGAGGCAATGACTAAAATGAAAAATAAAGTGGTTAATTTTATATATTTGAGAAAGCGGTTTGTACAAGATGATCTTCAATATGGCGAATACGACCGAACAAACGAAGCAACGAATGTGTGATTAAGACATACTCGTATATAGTTCGATAGTGAAAAAGTTTTAAAATTTAATTTATTACTAATGTAGGTTTTTACATAATTATACAGGTTAAGCGTGATAAATGAGCATAAACATGGGATATTTTCCGGATTTGATCAAGAATACACGCAGTTAAAGTGAGAAACAGATATCTCCATGGATTATCGGATGTAACGTTGAAAGACAGGTGTCGAACCACAGATATACGCCCGGAATTAGGTGTTGAACTGCTAATTCTATTGGTTGAAAGACCCCATTTGGCTTTGGACTTGTATTGATTACACCAGATTACTGTTTCGTGAAAATAATGTATGAGGCGATACCCAAAACACGTCCAGTGGGAAGACCAAGAACGACGTCGAATTATGTTAACAGATTAAGGAAAACAGACTACAGCTAAGCTGGGAGACTGTCCCCGAGAGGACTCAGGGCAAACCTTAACGAGTAAAGGGAACAGAAAATAAAAAATACACATTACTTTGTTTTCATTTATTAAACGTCATTCCTGCGACGTGTTTCTCCCTCCATTTTTTGAAGAATACTTCGGAAATATTTTTTATGTTATTTAGTGTCTTATTATTATTTAATTTATTACTAAGCATCTACACATGGGTTGAGTGTAAGCTTTCTGAATCGTCCTATTTCGGACGTCTCGATAAATTAAAGTAAAATTGAAAAAAATAATATGTTTACATAACACCACTTCTATGAATACTCTTCTTCTTGGCAGTTCCCCCAATATCAAGAACCGTGATCACCATGATACTTTCTAGAGTTCATAGCGATTGTTTTGCGAATTAGGTGCAGTAGTTTCTCACTTTCTGCACCCCAGTACTCTGGTCGATAAAGTCGCTGCAGCTATACCTCAGGGTGTCCAGTTCTAAGATTGTTAGGAGGTTCTTCTCTTCAATTCAGCCTGATACTGCTAGAATCTACTCCCCTTTCTGACAGAGGAGTGAATAAGATAGAAGTTTTACCCCATTTGGAAGCCTCCTTACGAGACCAGTCAGTCTCTTTAGGTAAGGATTCTATAGATCAAAATAATTTCAGCCAATATACCTATATTTTCCTATCTATGGAAATTCACTTCACCTTCTTCTTCTTCCTCTTGGTTTAGGTCGTATGACCTGTTTGTGACGGTGGGCTACCCTGGGATGATGACATCCACTTCACCTGATTGTACTTAAAATGTTGAGTAGCATATTATTTTATCGAAAGAATAAATATTCTCTGACGTCTCACATGTTTGTTTACAATATACATAAATTTAAACATGTTTAAATTGAATATTTCTCTTTCCGAAAATAAACTTGACAGATTTTTGTAATAAAATTTTGAAAGTTTTGCCAAAAAAATACCTTGAGACATTTTGATACACATTTCAGTTTAATCTTCACTGCCCGTCAATCAGCCTGTCTAAGCTGTAGCGCTTTCAAAAGTTTCTCAATTGCAAAGAAATTACACATATTTAAAAAAATAATAAATATATATAATAAATTTTCTCATTCCAAATCTCACCATTGTTCCATTCTCCAAAGAGGATTGACAGAACGTGTAGATTTATTCGAATCTTATTTTGAGCTAATCTACTTATCTCAAGTAAAGCTGTACTCTGCGTGAAAAAATCAATTTACTTTCTGATCATCTCTCTCCGATCTGGTGACGGCAAAATCCTCTGTTACCAACGCATCACACATCATCTTTTGCGGTTCACTCGGGTCGACTTAGATATATCTTCCTGGGTGAATCAAATGTGCTTTCATCGTTATGAATTTTTAAGAAAAAATAAAGACGCATGAGTTATCTCAAAATATCCGCCGTTCCTAACTATTTGTACTTCACAATCCCTATCCTTAAAATAATTTTAATTGAGATTTATATTTTAATTTAATTTTTGTTACTAATACTGATTTTTATTTTATTTAATACGTTAACGACATGACATGACCATGAAACTAACGTTGAGTGGCGAAAGTTAAATAAAAAAAAATGTAAACATCAAAATGTTTCTAATACTTACATCTCTAAAATTCTTCATTTTGTTGTTTAGTTAGCTCTAGACCAAATCAAAGTTAATGAATATTATTTATAACAAAAAATACTGTACGAGTATGATCTTAAGAAATTCAAACATAACAATGAATTAGGCCGAAAGAGTAAAATTAATGTAACATAGAGGTGTATTATTATCATAGCAGTTTTAAGCATTTCAAGATAAAGTTCAATGAATTCAACTCAAGTTTATGGTATATTAAGTTACCATATCTTTATAATATGTTAACGAATATAGACGTTAATAATGCGCTCAATTGCACAATGTATCCAAGTTTCAGCAAAAAATATAAAATGTAAAGTTTTCACTTTCTCCTAATAAAGATGATATACATTTTATACAGCCATTCATTAAAATATTTGATTGATGAAAACAGGTATGCATTGTGTAGGTGTGAGTATTCAAGATAATTTTTGTGCAAGATTTTGTAACACGTGCCACGAACCAAAAATGACAAGATCGGGTTTTTATAACATCTTCACCATATACATCACATACATTTTTAATCGCGACACTTGCATTTTTTACTCTTTGAAATTCATATACTATTCAATGACAGTTATAAAAAATGTTCTCGGACATTGTAAATTTTAAGGTTATTGCATGATCAAATACTAAACTAGCCAAATCAAGCCGAGCGCCGCTTTTCAGGAATGTCAAAAAAAGTTTTAACACTAAAGACAAATATGTATACTTACTATTTGCAAATAAGTACCTCTTGAACAATAATAACTTTCACCAAATCAGCCAAATAATTTGATTTAAATGATTTGAAAAAAAAAGTTTCTGGTGTTACATTTCAGCAATCTATATAAATAAAAATGTAAATGTTCGTTAATTGAAGGCAGCTAATCTCCGGAAGTTCTCTACCGATCGCTTTGAAATTTTGAGTAAAGTTAATATTCGTCAACGGAAATGTTTTTTGATTTTTATTTATATATATATATATATCAGTGTATATAAATTTTTTTTTAAATCAAAAAGAAATATCTATGCGAACCTGTCGGGGACAAGACGAATCTCATTTTGACAGTTGACCATATTCTATTTGACGTTTCGTAATTAATATTTATAAAGTCTATATACATAATATAAATATAAAATAATTTTATGTTTAATATTAAATCATAAATTTTATAACTAATACATATTTCATAAATAATAAATTTTATCAACTAAACATTTTGACAGTTGACCATATTCTATTTTGACATTTCGTGATGAATATTTTTATTCAAATAAGTCTATATACATAAAATATAAAATAATTTTATCTTTAATATTAAATAATAAATTTTATATATAATACATATTTTATAAATTTTATAAATAATACAGGTTTTTTTTTCGTAAATATATTTATTCTAGACACGAACCAAGCTTTATATTATCATTGTGACGCATTTTATATTATCATTGTGACGCGATCTTACGTCGTTAATAAAAAACTTGATAAAAAATAATAAAAAATAGTTATATTGTCATAAAATTGACTTGAGTGGTTGTGGTAAGTTGTAAGTTTAAAAAATAATGGACTTAAGAATTATATTTGATGAAAAACTTTCATTATTGATTCATATTTCAAAAGTTAACCTAACTTTTTTCAAAAAGAAAAGTACACATGTTAATTTAAGATAAAGTTGTATTATTTGTCAATAATTTTAAGTACTTGTATAACCTGTCACATTTTCATTTGTATATAAAGACACTTTTATGTCATTAATTAAATAAATAAATTATTTGGTGGTACATTAGAAAGAAGTACCCGTAGAAATATCGCAAAAAAAATGAAAATTAAAACAAACTTTTACGCTGCTCAGTTCTTTTTTAATGTTTCACAATTTTATATGTTTTAACTTTCTTTTTTCTTACTGAACGTTGTTACATAAATAAATTATAGGTTTATTGATAGCAGCATAGTATGTCCAGATTATATTTAAATAACACTTTTAAAACACATAAATTGCAGATAATACATTATATACAGAAGCTATCAAAAAGTCTGGGCTCATCTAATAGCATCCCTTCGGCCAAGATACACCCCACCAATATAGGGCGAACCCAGCCACGGGGACACCAGATGTTTTGCAGCCCACACCCTAGCTTTTTCAGCCCAGCACATCGTATTGGGGCAAATTTGTCAACTGTAAAATGGTAAGCTGTTGATTTTTTTTATAAATCGAAAAATTGTTTTCTCTAAACTGACGTTTTAATTACTAATTTTTATTATACTGACTTTCTAATGTATTGTATGAATGAAAATTAAAACAAACTTTTTCGCTGCTCAGTTCTTTTTTTAATGTTTCACAATTTTATATGTTTTAACTTTCTTTTTTCTTACTGAACGTTGTTACATAAATAAATAAATAAATAATAGGTTTATTGATAGCAGCATAGTATGTCCAGATTATATTTAAATAACACTTTTAAAACACATTAATTGCAGATAATACATTATATACAGAAGCTATCAAAAGGTGTGGGCTCATCTAATAGCATCCCTTCGGCCAAGATACACCCCACCAATATAGGGCGAACCCAGCCACGGGGACACCAGATGTTTTCACACCCTAGCTTTTTCAGCCCAGCACATCGTATTGGGGCAAATTTGTCAACTGTAAAATGGTAAGCTGTTGATTTTTTTTATAAATCGAAAAATTGTTTTCTCTCAACTGACGTTTTAATTACTAATTTTTATTATACTGACTTTCTAATGACTGTCAATAAAGGGGTTGGAGAAATCTTCTTCTTAGATGCGCCAGGAGGAACTGGTAAAACGTTCCTAATTAGATTGATTCTGGCAGCAATTCGATCCCAAAATGGCATAGCCTTAGCTCTTGCGTCGTCAGGAATAGCTGCGACACTTCTACCAGGTGGAAGAACTGCTCATTCCGCTTTGAAATTGCCATTGAACATGCGATTCATTGAAACTCCCACGTGCAACGTTTCCAAAGCATCCGGCATGGGAAAAGTATTGCAGAAATGCAAACTTATTGTTTGGGATGAATGCACAATGGCACACAAAAAGTCGCTCGAAGCTCTTGATCGATCATTGCGAGATTTGCGTGGAAACATCAGACCATTTGGGAACGCATTTATATTGCTTGCAGGAGATTTCAGGCAAACATTACCTGTAATTCCTCGATCGACACCGGCGGATGAAATAAATGCTTGCCTGAAATACTCTATTTTGTGGCGACACGTAAAGACGTTGAAATTAACTACAAATATGCATGTCCAGTTGCAAAACGATCGATCAGCTGAGATATTCTCACATCAATTGCTGGAAATCGGGAATGGAAAGGTACCAGTTGATCTGATCTCAGGACGAATTTCATTGCCTCATAACTTCTGCAACTTAGTGACGTCAAAAGAAGAATTGCTTTTTAACAAAAAATATTGTTTATCCACAAGCATTGTGAAATTTAATAAACAGTTGTATATAAAACAGACAATATAATAAGAGCGCCCCCTGTTGAATGTAACGGCAGCACACGCAATATAGATTTCAATTTATTTTAATTCCGAATATTAAATATCTTTCAATTCGGGTTTTTTAAACCGGTTTTTGTTATTTTTGTTATTATTGATTTTCATTTGAATTAATGGTATATATCTGTGTATGTTTTATACATTTGAATTATTAAAAGTTTCATGCAACTAACTTTTAACAAATGTCACATTAGATTTTTAACGAACTGACCATTTTTGCTAATTTGTAACAAGATTTATTATTAGTTTTATGTGATGTATTTACCTAAATAACTTGCTATTTATTACAATCGAGGCCTATATTAAAGTTGATAAAATTTGATATTCATCCGTTTGAATCGGACCAAGCTTCGCTCTGAAGTATACGTTGATTTGCGAGATGCAGTTGTAAATGACGGTAATAGAACTTCTGCAATTTAGTGACGTTAAAAGAGGAATTGTTTGAAAAAGTATTTCCCTATATTCAAATCAATTATAAGAATCACGATTAGCTAAGTGAGCTATTGTTGGCGGCAAGAACAAAGATGTATCCGAACTTGACAATATTATTGAGTTCGTTTTTTAATGTTTCGCAATTTTATATGTTTTTGTTATAACTATTTTTCTTCTTTTTCAGTGCAATCGATCTTTGATTTGAATTCAAATCATATCGTGAATTGACCTCTTGGAGTGACGCGATCATTTGCAAGCACGGTGATAAACGCGACAGACTGAGAGTGCCTGAAAGACATAAAAAATATTGTATACCCAGATTGTATACAAGACATCAAAAATATTGTATACAATACATCAAAAATATTGTATACGCATTGTGAAATTAAACACAATTGAAACGTGTGCTTTCTCTTTTCTTTCTTTTCCATTTAATAAGACTGAGCCACAGCAACGCGTGGCTGGGTACAGCTAGTATATTAATATATATTTCAATGGCCTTCGCCTACGAGGAGGAAGTATAGTTTCTGGTAAAAGTGAGAGAGTAATCTCGGAACAAGAAAAATGCAAATATTGTTCGTACATTACAACAGTGAACGTCAAAGGGAACTGCCGCATGACTGACATCTTGGGAAAAGACAAGGGAAAAAAAAATACTCGGAACGAAAAGGCAAGAGATGCTTATTTACATTTTAAATCTTTTTCTAACAAGAGAATAGGGGGAAATATTTGAATATCAATTCAACGCAGAAGATAACTCATACATTTGAAATTTGCCAGAAACTTTCTTTCACGAGTGAAAAGTGAAAACGTTTCCCGAGTTATTCAAGAATAATTTGCGAGAATTCTAACAAAGACTTTTTTCAAATTTTTACTAAGCGATAACATAAAAAAATATTTACTGAATTATTTTGTGATAAATATCACCACAAAAGCGTCCTTGTAATTAATTATTCGACGCAAATAATGAAACCAAATCAAACATGCAAAGCAATCGCTTGTCTAAAAGACTAGTAACGTTCATCTTCCAATCCTTCAGCTACAAACTAAAATAATGATTTTTAAACACAGTGACTGGGACAAAAACAACAGGATAATCAATATAGCACAACTGATCATCGAAAGAAAAATAAATAGCAAACTTGTAGAGAAATACAACACATATTGGCTCAATAACTTGCGTGAATGGTTTGTGCGCAGTTCAATTGAGTTGTAGTGAACAGCAGTCAACAGAGTGAAGAGTGCAATGAAGGTGGAGAAAACGTGATGAGCTTTACGATGTTCATACAGCAAAAAAGCAAACGGAGTAATCTTTAAATGTTTTTGATCATACAAATATTTTCATCATTCTTAAAAGTGATATATTAAAAACCGCAGTATACGTTAACGACAAGCTTTAACGATATTTATCTTCGACAAAATAGCAGCAGATATAAACAGATTTATGACTTCGGATTTCAATAAAGTAAGGCGAATATAAACGTTGATATCGTTTAAATACAACCATCAAACGGTTTTGCCAGGGGCTAAAATGATACCGCAAGGATGTAGTAACCTGAAAATATGCAGGGAGTGTAATCGAAGACATGAAAAATTCTATTTCCAAAACTTCATTGATATTTTATTGCATTTACAGGATTCGCCGCAAGAATCCCACCGCAAGGAAGATCGGAAACGTATGCCACAGGTTTAACCGAGACCGGGCTATACACACCTTTAAAGATGTAGTGTATTTTATGGTAAAATGGAACAAAATATTTATGCAGTAGAAAATTCATCAAAATGAAGAAAAAAACACTTCGTTTAACTATTAAATAAAATAAGTTCAAGGTCAAATAAAAGACGAAATTACGTATAATCGTACACAGATTTAAAAATAACCTAGAAATATAAAAAAAAAGATTACAGTGAACGTGTCTCATAAAATAAAAATACGACGTGATCCAAGAAAGAATAAGTAGTTTGAAAACAATTTTATATTTTACCTATTTTTTTCTTTTATAAATTATTAAGCACATTTGGGAAAAATAATGACAACCTTCAATTTTCACCAATAACAAGAGATGGTCATTGTACTGTCTACATTGAGGCAACAATGCGGTAAAATGTACACGAGGATCCATCTATGTCTAGTCGTCGTCGTTTTACCCAGCTTGGCATTTCCAGATCAAAGTTCATAATAATAAAGGGACAATTTATATAGCACCCTTTAGAAAGCAGTTTCTCCTTAAGGGCCTTCTAACTCGGAATTCGAACTCAATGAAAGATTAAAAATAGTACACAATAAATACATTAAAGTTGTGTATAAAGACAGGAAGTTAAATGTAAGGAAGGATATGTGACTACGGCCATTAGATAAGGAAGTTTCACGCATCGGCATATGTTTAGAAAAACTTTTGTGTATTTGGTAAGAAAGAAATTCGCAGAACACTTACCAAAGGAAGACGAACTACAAAGAAACCTTTGTACGAGTAGATCTTCTGATATCTGATAATACCACATTTGGCGTTAGGTATAGTATAGTGTTGTCAAGTGTTTCTTAAAGCTACACACGCTATATTCTCTCTAACACTAAGAGTCAGACCATTCCACGCCAAATAATCAGCAACGGAAAAAATACTGTCATAATACCCCGCCCCGCCCTATTAGATCAATTTAGAACAATCCATTATTTCAATGAATACGAAATCGAACTCAAATTTTACTCCTCTCCGACGGAATATATCTTAGGCACAAATTTTACTCCTCTCCGACGGAATATATCTTAGGCACAAATTTTACTCCTCTCCGACGGAATATATCTTAGGCACAAATTTTACTCCTCTCCGACGGAATATATCTTAGGCACAAATTTTACTCCTCTCCGACGGAATATATCTTAGGCACAAATTTTACTCCTCTCCGACGGAATATATCTTAGGCACAAATTTAAAAGATTAATCTTAAGGAGATTTTGCTCTCTGTGCTATATAAATTATCATTTTATTATTATTATTTCAGACGAAACAAGCTCTTCAATTGTAATTATTTAAAACCTGCCGGTCTCAGAACTTTAAAACTTTAGATTTAATCGATCTCAGAACTTAAGAACTCTATAAATCGCATTTAAATTATTAGATGAAAAGTAATGAAGTGTTAATCATGAAATATAAGAAAAAGTAAAAGTGAAAAAAGATCGCATTAGAAATAAATCACTAACAGGTGGAGGACAAAACAAAAAAGGAGAAACTCGGAGATAATTCAGTATTTAGTTACTTAGCATTTACACAGACGTACATTAAAAGTGGATGTTTAATCATCATGGCTTGTTTGCTCTCAAAAGAGAGTATCTCCTCATCAAGGAGAGTCGTGTTGTCAACATAACGAACGAGAAGTAATTCACATCATTTCTTTAAGCGTTTTCATTCAGTTTGTTGTAATAAGAAAGTATCAAAGCTCTCAGTTTTATAAACATAACATCAAATTCGAAGAAGCGTTTTTTAAATTATAATATTTACTTAGAAATATCATTAAAAATGTTTATTATTTATTAAACCCGTTTGCATGTTTACATTTGGTATATAATTCAATTTTATTTCAGTGTCGTTATATTCAGTTCAACCTGATAGGTTTATTACACTGTGGCAATATTTTCCAAGTAACCAGAAAATTATTTAAACAAGGCTTAAGTGAAGATTAAACTGAACTTGGCCAAAGAAGAATAAAAGTAAGATTAACGCTGAAGAGATGCGTGCACTAACAAAATGTGTAGTGTCAATGTATGAAAGAAAGTGGAATGAAGACATCAGAAATAAATGCATGGATAAAATGGATGTTTTAAGTAAGATGAAGAAAGGAAGTTTAAGACGGTTTGGACTTGTGGTGAAGAGAACGAATGATGAAAGAATAACTAAGCGAGAATACAAGTCAGAAGCGCAAGGTGTGCGTGGAAGGGGTAGACGTGTGCGTGGAAGAGATTTTGAAAAAAGGTAAAGTGAAAAGTATGAATAGTAGAAGATTGTGCATGGCGAGATGTAAGAATGTGGAGGAGGCGAAGTTGTAGGCTTGGATAGAAAAGTTTAGAGATCTGTTATATCTGCCTACCGCGGAAGGGAAATGATGTTATGTTTATATACACGTATGTTATGTATTTTATTTGTAAGCCAATTTTTTATTAAATTAATTTATATATAGAATTAAATTAAAAATAAAACTTGGATATACTTACAATAAATAAAGTTTTGAATTTCAAACAAAAATATCGGTTTATAAATCCCCAAACAATACACCAATAATAAACAAAAAGACACAAAAATTTAAAAAAAATACATGAATCGAACAAACACAAATGCGAAGACCTACCGATTAGTAGGAACTCGCTTTGCATTAATGCTAATACAATTATTCGTTTCGTTAGGTCCTATTAGCTGTGCTGGCATGCTAGAGTAAACACTCGTTTAATGCTTTGCGACTCTTGTCGAAAATACACATGGAGCACGGAGTCAAATTATTAAGCTTCTGGAAGCGAAACGACTTCATATTTGATTTTTACTTGCAATGTCCAAACGCTTTGGAGACACAATTCGCAATTAAAAAGATTTTTTTTTCAAATTCTTTTCAGAATACAAACTGGAGACGAAAATTGTAAAATTAGTTATAAAATTTTGATTATAAAACAAAAACTGAATAAAGAGCATGTAATGCGTTGTTGGGCACGATACTAATGCGGTTTTTGAGACTATAATGCAGTTAGAACTTTACATGTGATAGTTTGTGATTTCAGTATTTACAAAGTATGGCAAAATTGTCTCTCCAATATGGAAGTAAATAGAGTACAGAAATTTAATTCCGACACATTTTCATCTTAGTGGTCACGTCAATAAAACATCTCGATTTGAATGGTGCGCTATTCATGCCCAAAATGTTATTATACCTTACTTTGTTGAAAATGAAAATTGACATACAACTTCTACTAGTGAAAATTATCAAAAAATGATTCAAAGCTTTTAATGCTACAAATTGAAGGATACAGTCCGGATAATATGTTATATGGTTTCAAAAGGACGACAAAACACCTCATGCAGCTCTTTCCAATAGAGAAGTTATTTTTGCCATATCTTGTATAAAGGTGTAAATGCTGAGTGTGAATATTTAAGCTCAGCGTTTTAGTATGGAAAAAGCATACGACCGCATGAAGAGAGAAAAACTATGAAAAATATTGAATGAATATGGTGTTAAACTTAATAGTTTACGTATAATATATGGTATTGCGTCATTATACGCCGAAAGTAGAGCAAGTATTAGAGTGAATAGTACCTTGACTGAATAGTTTAATATTTCGAAAGGAATAAACAAGGATGCGTCATGTCACTCTAGTTGTTTAATATTTATATAGATTTATGTGAGAAGGAACTACAGAGGGTCAATTGGTGACAAACAAATGTCGAATGTGAACGTATGCGGACTCTTGTATGCAAATGACATGGTAGTGTAGGCGGAGAGTAAATATGGAGTGTAATAAGTATATTACATGAGAGATGCGAAGAAAAAGATCTGAGAATGATGTTGCAAAGTAAAAGAAATGGTGAAAGAAATATCTGAAAGGAAAAGTGAATGCGACACATGGGTGAAAAATGAAATATTGAAAAAGTTTGAAGAATTCAGCTATTCAGGTATTACTTTCACATATGATGGAAGAGTTAAGAGAGATATTGAACGGCGTGTAGTAATAATAAAAAAGTCAATGGGACACTAAAACGAATAAATACGAGTATACCCGAATCGGACAGTATCAAAATCTGCTAAGAAGATCCACAAAAGAATTTTGGTGGCCACTTTGATGCATGAGAGTGAAACGTGGAAAAACTCAGAGGAGCCAAATAAATGCTGTAGAAACGCGTGTATTGAGAAGAATACACTTAAAGTTAAAAATGTATGAAAAACGGAATGAAGTGATAAAGGATGAATGTTAATTAAGGCTGATGTGTCAAGCAATATGGAGAAAAGTAAGTTGAGATGGTTTGGGCATGTGGAACAAACTAACAAAACATATACGAGTATTTAAGTGCAAATGTGAGAGGAAGGCGTGTGAGAGAAAGAGGAAGGAAAATATGTTATGGTTGGATCTAGTGAATGATATTTTGAAGGAAGGAAACGTAAAAAGTCAGAGAAATCGTAGAAGTTGTATGAAAAGGTGTATGGATGAAGAAGAGGTTTGATAAGTAAATTGTATTGGAGGAGATAAATGGAGGTTATTTTCATTGATATGTACTAGTACTCGACGGTTCGCCTTTCTTTTAAAAAGGAGCAAATTTGAAATGTATTGTTAACAATAAAAAAAATCCATAAATATGTAATAAATAACATAGGTTTGAAAGACATTATAACAATATATCAAAGCTCATAATTACATATTCATATAATTTACTTGCAGCTGATTACTTGTTTGGAATGGTTTTGATTAATATATCGCAATACGAGAGTTTACACGACGTTGCTTTGTCACTATGTATTCGGAATCACGTTAGCTATATTGATTTCTTGCGTATTTATACCACGACGTAAACTTCTTATGGAATATATTCACGTATGATGAAAAAAGACTTGAATAACTTATATGCATAAATAGTTGAAAGCAGGCACGGTGCTTTATTTCATATCAGTATCATTCGTGATGCCCGATGTTTCATTTTCACGTTTTCTCTATTTCCATCTGCATCAACTCTTAGTAAACCAAGAAAACATAAAATTTATCTCAATGTCAGTTATTTATTTTAAAGTTAAATCATTCGCATGGTGCCCCTCAACAAATCTGAACTGGCGTTGCACCTATTGAAAAATGTCGACGGGAGACGACATTGAGACGCGATTCGACGGGAGACGACAATTCAGCACCATGAATCGAGCTTTCGAGCTTTAGACCAACTGAAGTTTAAACGGAACTCGCAGTCCCTCACGCACGTCTTGCGCAACGAATATTGTTACAAGACGAATTATTTTACCAGACTGGAACCTTTTTCCTCTAGTTATATCGGGAATCGATCTGAAGCTAGTATTTTCTTGTTAGTATTAGTATTTTTTTTTTTTATATATTTATTTTCATTGTTATATATTGTTGACTGGAATCCTTATTTTCTCGGGTTCCTTCAGGAATCGATCTAACGTTAAGATAACTACGAGTATATTAATTTTCCTGACATTATTCTAACTAGACTGAATGTTTACTTGCTGAATAAAATATCTTGTTTCAGAGAAAAAACACACGCACAATAAAATATACATACTCGTATTCATTTCTATTCACATTTGCTGACAATTCGTATTAATTGTTGTGAATATCGTATTAATTGTTGTCAAATAAAAAATAAGAAAAAATACTAAATTATCTTTACAAAATCCGGAATCATACGACAATTACATACATAAAGCTTAGCAATTGTTCAACGGAGGTCGTTAACTAAACAAATCTGGGAAAATATGGTCGTTTCATGGAGTTTAAAGATTAAAAAAAATATTGTTTTAACACAGAGCACCAGGAAATGAATCGTCCCAAACATGATTGCAAAACTAACTCGATAAATCCGACAAGGTTCAGAGTGGCTATAGTAGATACGTGAAAATATAGGAGCATGGCTCAGAGGTATAGATAGAAAATGAAAATTCAATTTAAAGTGTCGATCTGATAGCTGGCGGAGTTTTAACAAGCGGATTCTGTCGTAGAAACAGAAGGTAATTCACTGAAATCCAGCTCAAACATTGGGGTGATTGCCTCGCGTGCATAGAACAGAAGCTCTAATCCTGAAGAGTGGATTTTGTCAGCTAATATAGGAAGAGCTACAGCAATACCTCTTTATTCACGGTAAATGCACTTATTTGAATAAATAAATAATAGGTTTATTCATATCAACATATGTTAGTATGTTAATACAATATATATCCTGAAATTACACATATATGTAAAGGTAATGGTAAAAAAAAACATTTGAGAGAGAATATATAAAATGGTCTGGACTTATCTCATTACATTTTCCCAATCGAGATATACCCCCACCAATAAGAGGGCGAGTCTGGCCGCGAGACGTCAGATGTTTTTTTAGCCCACACACTTGTACACGTTAATTGTCACAAAAAATGATAGTTAATAAGAGGTTGATACAATTTTATACTCAATAAAGGTGTAAAATTTTTTTCAAAAACACAAACACATGAAATTACAGATTATTTTCCAGCGAAGAGAGAAAATAAGTCCAAATTTTGACAAAACATTTGAGTGGCACTAATTTTTGTTGGTTAGTGGTTTTCTTTTTCATAAATATACATAGAACAGAACAATTAAAAGAATATACAATAAAAACATAGCAAAGCACTAATAATAAATTATCAAAAGTTAATAAAAATATATACACGTTTTTTATTTATTTATCAATAAGTATTGTATGCGATAATCTGGCGGGCTTATTTTCAGATAGGAATCACTTCCAACCAACTAGTAAAAAGTAAATAAAAGAAGTTACATATTATCATGTTATATTCCTGTCGGGATTGGCAGAAAGGAAAGCGCGCCAGACTTTTATATTTTATATTATTATTATTCAAATTAATTATTCAAATTATTATAAATTTGTTCAAAAATTATGAACAGTATAAAATAAACAACAAAATTGAAATACCATAGATCACAAGAAAACATAAGGAACGTTGAAGAAGAAAGGAAAAACGGGAATGAAATAAGAAATATTAATGACTAGAACTTTTCAAACGCTTTTTAAAACATGACCAATTAAGTCTTATAGTATTCGTAGCCTGTTCCAAAGTCTCAATGTATGGACGGACGGACAGTCAAGTACGACGTAAAAAAAAAGAGCGGTGAACTGGGCAGGCCGATTAACAATATCTGCTTTAGCGTAGCGCAGTGTCCATAATCGGAAAGAGACTGAATATTTTCGAGATCAAAAGATAAATGAAGCATCGAAATTTGATATAACTTTGGAAGATAATCGTATATAAGTGTGCAAGAATCTTGGAGAAACTCGTCAAATATTTTTGATATTTTGGAAATTATATTCAACTTATTTTTATAATATCAAGCTGCGGCTATACAGATAAAAGTGAGGGACATCTTATGACGGGTGAAATAAAGAAAACTCTTAAATCAAACAAAGATAAAACCGAAATTCAAAAAAAATATATTAAAAAAACTGGTTAAATACTTAAAAAATCTTTTTCCGATTTTCTTAGTTCAGAAATCTATTCTTGGTTTCTTAGGAATATTTTCAAATTTTGACAACACAATCGGAAAGGATGATGTAATAAAAATCATCCCATATATTTCTTTATTTTATTTATTAAATTGTTTTTCTTTTATTGATGTTCCTAGGCTGACCTATGCCAAGTATTAAAAAACACAATTTAAGCATTTTGAAAATATGTTTATCTCAAAAAGAAAAGATATTTTAATTTAAACCTTTAACTAATTTTCATACTTTATTTTATATCCTTAGTATTTCTTGATTTTTTAATCACTGAAACAAACTTCATCCAATTATGAATAACATATTTTTCTTTTAATTTTCTTTAAAAATTAACATTTTGTGGTTGAATAACACCATTAAAAATGTTTCAAACACCATAAAAAACAATGTTTCCCTTAGTATCACAAAACTCGGTTAGTTATTATTATTTCCCCGCCGAGTCTTCATGTGTTGGTATGCCTACGTATGTCACGAGTGTATTCTGGATTGTTAATCTTTTAAAATGGAACCGACTATCACCTGGAAAATTTGAAATGTATGTTCGCGTGGTAACTGCTGGACTTTCAAGTGGAAGATCGCCGATCCGCCCCGCTCTGCTACACCATTCGAATACATTTTCTTCACACCTGAAATTTTCTTCAGCATTCGAGAGTAAGAATATATATGACCTCGGTTACATTTAATCTATATAAGGACTGAGATTCTTAATGTCATCATGATAAAATTAAGACAATGTTTTCAATTTCTTACGACTTTTAATATATCTGCGCCCTTCAGGTTACTTTTGGTTACAAAACGGAGTTAAATAAATTGTCTTTATAATTATTTTTACCTTTCCTTCAAAGAAATATATGAAGCATATAATGTATGGATAAGGAACAGACAAAGGATGTGTGCGTGGATAGAAAGCGTGAAGATCTATGCTCTCTCCCTATCTTAAAAGATAGATACATGGCGTGATGGAATATATGTATGTATTTTCAAATTATTGGTGCCTTTTTGTTCATAGATATGCAATTGAAAATTTTATTTGACTAAAAAATAATTTCGTGAAAGGCGAGGGATTTTAGCAGAGGCGGGTCGCAGCACTATCGTTTTAATTAAATCAGCGAATGCAAATCTAACATTTTCTAACGCGGCGGAAAGAATTATTGCAAAAGGGTGCTTTATTTTCCAGGGAATGTGCTGATGAAAGCTGTTACATTGTCAATATTGTACCAACATACACATGCATCTAAAATTTAAAATTCGGGTTGGGGATTGAGGGTGGAGGGAGGCACGTGATAACTTCAGCAAGCAGCAGTGAGATCTTGGGAATCTATGTATTTACCATATGTTTATCTCAATGCAATGCTTTGGATATTTCTAGGACTTCTTTTTTTTAAAGAATAGATATGACCGAAGTCATAGATATCCTTATACCCTCGAAAAAGTGCCTGTGTCGTTCGAGGGGAGTAGCACAGACCGGGGTTCGAACCGACGACTTTTCGCACGGAAATCCAGTGGGTTACCGCGCGGCCACGCACCTTCTAATCGGTCCAATTCATTTTCGTTACTATTGATATGCAAGAATTTGGTATCATTGATAGAAAATGTGTGATTTTCTCGATTATAATGATAAGCCATATCAGAAAAAAATATGCGATTCGTTAAGGCGGATTTGTGACACATAGTCTTTTCTCAAAGGATCTTCGTATCTTTTCTATAAAGAAATTATTGCGGTCAACACATACAAGTTTATACACACCAGTATTGCTTTATTTTTATCTTTCGTGTTAAATAGAAGTTTCCGGAGATTGAAATTGATGTAAAAAGCTGGCTTTATGTGACATGGTTTTTTTTTGTTAGTTTGTATGTTATATTTTTCATAAATAGAACATTCCTCCATTTATATCATAACTATAAATAGGTGCCGTTAAATATGACTTTTAATAAGTTTTTTTTTGGTTTTGTTTTTTAAATAACAATTTCTTTCGGCCTCCACGGTATTAACGCTTAACTTTAAATAATATACAAATAAAAGGTTTTGTAAACCTGCATATATATTATATCACAGTTTTTCGCATATATTTTAAACTTTTTCGGTATATTACTCAAAGTTTTATGAATTTAAAAAAAAAATGTTTCAGCAAAATATACTTAATCCATAAATGTCTAAAATCTAAAAAAGAATCAAGCCACGAGGTCTGCATCATTGTTCCTAGTTTGGGATTTTCAAGTGCAATTGCCTTCGTCTTATTTATAATTCAATATAAAAATGTCTGGACTACTTCGAAGTATACGATCCTTTCACATTCGCATTCAGGTCGAGTACAAAGCAAATCAAGGTAGTTCACCCTGCAAAACGTAGACTTTTTCTCTCCCCCCTACTATAGACGCAATTCCGTATTAAAGGGAAAAGTTTTTTCATAGTTTTTCATGCGCTTCTGAAATAGTTTTCAAATATAGATTTGTTTTAATTATAATAGTATTTTTCATGATTACAAAAAAATTTACCATTATAATGTTGGGTACGAGTATCCACTGTTTTCACATTTGCATTATTCTAGTTGGAAGCTAGTGTATGGCTATAAGCCAGGCAATATTCTGGTTGGAAGCTAGTGTATGGCTATAAGTCAGGCAATAATATAAAAATAAAAAACATTCGGTATCTTAGAAGTATGATTTTATTCTTGGCATAGAACATAATTGTTTTCGTTCCTCATTACATTCGAGCAGTTGGATGTTGATGATGCAAGTGATGACGTCACGCCTCTACTCCTTTCGGTCACCTGTCATTTATATGGCTTCCCTCAGTCAAAATCTCCTGGTTATCTAGCTTACGCCTAGAAATGTATTCGAAGGCCCGCAAGACACGCTGGAACCATATAGAGGAAAGTAGTACCGCCACATTAAACTTTTGAAGTATCAATACCTTCCTCCTTTTGGAGGTCCAAGAGATTGTCGGCATTCGAAGTCAACAAATCAAGTCTTGTACTTCTCGGTCTCTTATTGTCCATGTGTCAGCACCGTGCAAACTATATAACATAGGTAATATTCGAGTTCGGACTATATTTTCGGTATTATTAAAAATACCCAGATCTCTTCATAATCGTAGTGTTATTTAAATATCATTTCATGTTGATTTTTATTAAATTTATTTAAAAATCAGCTATTTTAATTTCAAAGAACATGGTGACTTTTTTAATAAGTAGCTAATAACAAGAGAATTTTTGTTACAGTACATGATATTTGCTCAGCAATCATAGATCATAATTGCTGGCATTAAAGATCTGGTGGCTAGAAGTGATTCAATATACCTAAACTAAATGAGTAGCGTTTACAAGCTCATTTTTACAGATTGAAAAACGAAGCGTTATAGGTTATACTTTAAAGGAAACAACGTTAGACAAGTAATATTATTATTATTATTAATTTATCAACATTTCGATATAATGGTAACTACGGTCGTGATCGAGTATAGCTGTCAGCTAGCTTGTGAGTGGAAGACAGACATGCGCGTATTTGCTGTCACAATTCAGTAAACATGCAGTCGACAGATCAAACGATAAGATCCGATAGCAAAGAAATTTAAATTTCAAGAAGATCGTTAGTTAGTCTTTCATTAGTCAGAGTTCTATATAACGCTAGTTTTGTCTTGCTCAAGAGTTAAGAATTTATGATAAACAGTATATAAATAGAAAAACATATTCAGTTGTAAATTGGTCTATGAGTCCGGAAGTGAATCCTTCAGGATCGAACCTGGGGCACTCGTTTACTTAGCGCGAATGCTAACCGTTGGACTGCGGTCGCCGACCATTTATGAAAAATAAATAAATATATGAATACATTTCAATATACGTTTATTTATTTTGCTTTATTCAGATCGCGCCTCATCAAATTGTGTAGACGTTCAATTATATGAATACAATGAAAGCTAACATACACCATTAAAGGTTAACTTATTTAAAACAATGAAGGCTTATATACTTTAATATTAATACCAATTAACTTTAAGTTTAAAAAAACAGAAAAGTTCAATACTAAAAGTGTTGTTAGTCCAAACGATTTATTTTTCATCGAACAGATAGATGTCTTTGGTAGTGTTCATACTCGTAACTATCCGTTATTTTTCTATACTTTTCTTTTAATGCATTTTTTTAATTAAATAAATTGTCAATCATATAAGGTTGAGAAGCATTGCGAAAGAGTAAAGAAACTTTTGCCCTCTCCCTTTATTCTTGGAGCATCGTAATTAGTGTCGTCAAATATTTGACAAAATCTTTGAAGTAGAAAAACGATTAATTGTAACAAGACGAAAGTATTACGGACGAACTGCTTGCTACCTGCTTAAATGACATAACAAATGTTTATGTCGAATAATGTTTTTCTTACAGCACTTGGTTTGAAGCGCATTATTACTCGTATATTACACGATATCATCTGACACATTGATACATTGGCTAAACTTTCCAACCAACTACGAAAAACTTAACAAAAATATACGCTAATTGCCTATTTTTTTTGTTGAAAAATGTAATTTTAACAATGCTTCGGTTTTGAGCACATTATTATCGTATTGCACATTACCATCGCATGAACTTATTGACATACTGATACGAGTAAAACCTTCGATCAACTACAAAGATCTGAATAAAAGAGAATATGTTACCATCTATAATATTATTATTATCCTAAGCTCGACAGCCCTGGGTGGGCCTTGGCTGAATCCAGGAGCTTCCTCCATTCTTGTCTGTTTGATGCCCTTATTCTCCAATTTCTCACTGGCAACACCGATGCATCCGTGTTGACACTGTCCATCCATCGCACTTTGGGCCTTCCTGGTCTTCTACGTCCCTGTGTTACTGAGAGCGTGAGGCGTTTTGTAGGGTTGTCGTCGTCCATTCTGATTATGTGACCAGCCCATCTCAAGCGCCCTACTCTGACGGATCCGATCACATCGGGCTCTTTATAGATATCATATAGCTCTCGGTTATATCGACGACGCCAACCATTGTGGTCTCTCACTGGGCCGTATATTGTCCTAAGAACCCTTCTTTCAAATGCTGCGATGGACCCTTCAGTGTGTTTTGTCATCACCCAGGTTTCAGAGGCATATGTGAGGACTGGTTTGATCAGGGTCTTGTACAATAGTGTTTTTATGGTTCTTCGCAGTAATTTGGATCTAAACTGTTTTTGGAGAGCGTAGTAACATCGGTTTGCTGCCATTATCCTTCTGTCAATTTCTTCTCGGGTGTTATTATCACTGGTAACTGTTGAGCCTAAGTATGTAAATGAATTAATTATTTCAAAGTTGTAATTTGCAGCTGAGAAAACCTGGGGGTATGGATATGTGGTATTAGAAGCAATCATCAATTTCGTTTTATCTTCATTTATGACAAGTCCCATTATTTTTGCTTTTTCTTCCAATGCTACAAACGCTTCACGGGTAGCTTCAAGTGACCGTCCCACAATATCTATGTCATCTGCATAGGCGAGTAGCTGAACTGACTTGTAGAATATAGTGCCTCTGGTATCTATTTTTGAGTCCCTTATCACATGTTACCATCTAAGCCGATAATAAAATCCCGAGATATTTTTTCGGCACCACGGCCCAGTTGGTATCATCCGTGCTTATCACGCAAGCGTCGAGGGTTCAAATCAAATTCATACTTGATGTTATCTAACTATTTTTAAAACAAATTAATTGTTTTACGGCACTCAGTAGCTACCGTATATAAATTCTCTGAATAATGAATAACTGATATTACAAAACAGTGTCGTATAATTTACAATTTTTTTATTCTTTTTAAGTATTCTTATTTTTCAGGGAAAAAAAACACTATTTTCAGTCTAAGTATTGTACAATCTGCCACATTTATGGGGGCACCTTAAAACATTTGAATACCGCAACTGTAAATGAGTGATTGCAACCGCAACAACTCGAGACACTTCACACGTGCATTTTTCCAGAGGGTGGATTTTATGTGTAGGGTGAACTCGAAATAAATTCAACATTTTCATCACAATGCCAACCGCGTCGGGGTGGTTACTTTTATTTCACAATAAAAAAAATCTCGGCCAACAACGGAATTGTGATGGGCCTATTAATTTCCTGCCAACAGGACTGAAGCCATAAACGAAAAATAAAATTGCTCCAAAAATCCCTTAGCTGGATCTGCTTGGATAAACAGGATCACAATAATTATTGGAAAGTGCTTGACACTCACTTATTTTTTTTCTTTCATTCATATTTTTTACTTTTATTTGTAAAAAAATACTGTTTTGAACATTATTAGAAAAAATTGGATACTTTTATTCAATCCTCGTTTTATACGATTAAGTAGTAATCCAACTGAACGATTACTGTTTTCAAAGAATCCCAAGTATTATGTTTAAAAGTTGTTTTAAAGCTAAACGGAGACGGATTTTTTCATCTTGAAAAAAAACCTGAATTTTATGCGAAAATTTTGGTTTTTGAATGCTGGAAATAACGATATTCTTTATGTTGGCATTACTCACTACATTTAAATGTTAACATTTATTACTTATGAATTATCTCACTGAACGTGCTCGATAAATCGATATATGTATGTGTTGTGTGATGGTTAGATATTTTTTACTAGTCTGTATTAAAATACAATATATAAATATGAATTCATGTAGTGTTTAAAGTTTCCTGCTCATTGGCATTTTAGTCCTTGAGGCGTTGTTTTAAAATAATTTTGGATGTCTAGTAAAATTAATGTAAATAAAATGTTAAAAAAAATATTAAATAAAAGTCAAAACTGAAAGAGTTTTGTTTTCAATTGATTTGAATTCAAGGAATATTTTTTACCGTTGTATCGCCGATAAGATACAGATATTATTGCAATTTTTTTTTAAACATTTTCAAACGTGAAATTTTACTAAGAAATAATAACTCTTAAGACATCCATAAAAGAAGCATTAATAAAATTGGTTGTACGCCCGTAATAATACGTGTTATCATCGATGCGTTTTAATTATTAATTTCAGTTACGGTTTAGTATTGTTAATATTGTTGTCTTCAAACACGTAAATTATTGTCCTACAGTTAAATTAAATAAATAGGAATGGAATTAAACTAAAAAAAGAGCAAAACACGTTGAATATATTTGCAACTATCTGAGGCAACAGCGTGAGAGACAAACAAAGTAGGAAAAGCGTCAGCCTTCATAGGCACAGCAAATGCAAAAAAATTGACAAGTGCACCAATAGCAAGATGCTGAAAAGATGTCATCGAGGGTCATGCTGAAGTAACACAGCGAAAACGTGACTTTCGTCAACGTTTTGAGAGTAGACTTAACGTTTGCAATCATGACAATTTTGACGAGAACAGAGTTGAAATTCATGATTCTGATTCAATGAATACTGAATGCCAATTCTGCTATATTCCTGACAAAAAATTCAAATATTGTTGCCATAAAGACACTGTTCTTCTTGAAGATGAATATGAACCACGACGTCAGTTCGCTCAACTTTTGATGTACTTGTTAGCAATCCAGATTTATCGGGTTACTAAAATTTTACAACACACATTCGTTCTTCAAACATTTTCAGCAGTTTTATTTTTCAACCTTTCAGCTGAGCAAGTCAACTTATGTCCCGTGATTTTTCACGAGTTACAGCCAGTTCAAATGTAAAAAAAAAATTTATTCAACTATTTTATCGATTGGAAATCATTACTTCAAGCAAAACAAATACATAACATACATATGTAACAGCATGTGAATTTCCTTTTTGGGGAAGGCGTAAAAGACAGAACGCTAGACTTTCCTAACGCAAAATACTTATTTTGCCTTCATCACCAACCTACACACCATCCCATAAAGCTCCTACAGTTATCTTTCAAGCATTTTTCCACATGTACGTTTCACTTACATATATCAAAGTTGGTACTAAAATACTGTTGTGACTACTATTCTGTTAGCAGATTTAGAGGTATGTTTTAGTACCCAATGATTTTGTTTTCTATCGCTATACGCCGTTTAGTACCCCTCAGAGCTCTTAAAGTAAAACATACAAAAGTACTTAAATTAAAATAAAAACATCGTAAAAGCGCAGGATTGTCTTGAATTAAAATAAAGTTTTTATTCCATTTATTATGTAATAAATTCCACTCGTTAAGTGGCAAAGAAAAACAAAATAATTTTATCACCTCAATGCAATTCCGAGAGGCGTTAGGGAAACTCCAAAAGCGGTTTAACTTCTTACGCGAGTACAGAGACATTGTAGAGGTTGCAAACTCGTAAATTAAAATACCAGGTTGTTTTATTGCAATCTCACCCGAGACCAAAAGTAATGGCGCACAAAAGAAACGTTTCCAGTTATTTATGCCGTGACGCTTCATTAAATATACATTCAAAGCATTATTTACACTATCCACGGTGTACGTTTGTGATCAAAAGGGCTTTAGTAAATGAGAGTGCATTCTAGGCAATGAAAAACTATTCGGGATTGTTGAAAAATAGCGTATTTTCTTATTAATACAAATTGATAAAAACCTTAAATAATTTTTTAATTAAAGTATTCGTTAGGAGGTAGTAGAAACATTGTATTATATTGAGTTGTATCAAAGATGTGTGAAAAATAAATTTATCTGATCTAAAAGCATAGTTACTGTTACCACGACTGCAGCATCACATGTAGAGTAAATGGAGTATTTTAAAATCTCATGCATTGTATTGCATTGGATTACACTATTGTTGTATACTGTACAGTCTTGCGGTGTTATTGGCATGTGGCAATATTTTCAAACCAACCAGAAACATGTCAAAGAGGTCTTAAGTGAAAACCAGACTGGAAATCTTTTACAAAAAATCTGGCTTCCAACGTGAATCAAAGCCGCGACCCCGGTTCCGAATACAGGCGTCTCACCAACCAGACCACAGTTGGAAAAGAAAAATGCTGTTTTTATCTTTATCCATTTAACAATTTCTCCATAAAAAAAACCAATCGCCCTGTATATATATAGTCTCACAATTTAAAAATAAGTTAAATAGAATATATGGAAACTATATAACTTGAAATTAGCACGAGTACTGAAACTAAACAAGGTTTAAGAAAATGCAATAAGACAGACTAGAATAAAAACAGGAAAAGTGTAGCGCCTGAAATAAGGTTCCTTGCGAGCGAATAAATGTCAGGAAGTAAAATATCGTTAAGAGTTGAATATGTACGAAAATTACCTACTTTATTATTCATTGGCGCAAGTGCCCGATGTGTGAACATCGGAGTCTAACATTTATCATAACAGTGTTTCTCACCATTACTCCTAGTGATAGTGAGATACTTAACAATTCTACTCTCGAGTGGGTGGACAAGGGATCGACGATATGAGGGTGGGGGGGGGGGGCGTAGTGCCTACACTTGAGAACATAGCACTACCTGACTTGAGAACATAGCACAGTTGAAACAGTATCATAATGATTGTGCGACATGATGTACTAAAAATAATGATTTGAAAATATGTTGAATATTTTAGACGAGTGTCATAGTATTTAAGAAATATACAATCTTTTGAAATTTATGATTGAGACCACTCTGTTCCAGGATTTGCCTAGTGAACAGATTATTTTTATCACCAAAATAGAAGTTTTTAAGCATTGTTATGTACTTACGAGTATACTCGACGGTTCATCCTTCCATAAAACAAGGTATATTTGAAATGAAGTATTGTGAATAGAAAAAAATATAAAATACCAAAAAAAAGAAGTATTAAGATCAAAAGACTTTTTTAAAGAAAACCAAATTCATTGAATTTTAGCTTTTCATATTGAGATTGTCAAATTAGCGTAATGTGGTACATTCTTTAGAATATCATAGACTCGTTAAAGTGTAAGTGTTTTAATCTTTGTCAACATTGATTATAGAGTTCTACAAATTAAATACAGATAAATTTAATTAATATTTAAAACGTAATATCTGAATACAAAATCTTACATTGGAATGAAGTTAAGAAATTAAAGGATATAGATTTGTAGAATTTAACAAATTTTTAGAGACATAATGCTTTTGAAATTCTCCAAACGTTAAATGTTATTTTTAACAGCTCAGTAATTGAATGGTTGAAGTAAAATAGGCACTAAGTACAAAAAAAAACAATAAAAACTAGGTATGCAGTTTCGTTATATACGAGTATGTCATATAGAACGAAACTGCATACTTTTTTTTTGGTACTTAGTGCCTATTTTACTTCAACCATTCAATTGTTGAAAGCCAACAGAGATAATATGTAAATATACAATATCGCGTTATATTCTCAATAAAATGACAAAACTGACAATATTATATCCATAGTTTGACCTCGTGATAACCTTTCTTGACCAATATGAATGTATCGAACCCGGATTCAAAATTAACAAATATTTCAAGTAGGGCACTTTTGGCGTTTTCAAAATCATACATAAAGGCAATGTCTTGGCGCTTTCTAAGTAATTTACGTTTTTTCAACATAAAATAAATAACATTGCAATAAACATATAAAATTATTTAACTTAGGCCACCTGCTCAGAAATAAAATGAAACATGAAACAAGAAAGCTCACTATTCTTGAATAAAGCACAGAGTTTCTCACATTATACTCTTTATTCACTAAGTATTACATTTTTTTAATCTAAAGAAAATCTCCGTGGTCTAGTTTTATTTATATTACCTAGTATGACGCTTGTCTTTCAATCGAGAGGTTGAAAGTTCAATTCCGTTATTATCCAATTTTAAAAAATCCTGTCTTGTTCTCTGCCTGGTTTCTCAAATGAGGCTGAGATGTATGTATGCCGCAAGGTTTGCACTGGACGTCCGAGCAGAAAGTCGCCGGTTCGAACCGTGCGCTGTACTACTCCAATCGAATGACAGACATTTTTTTCGCCTAGTATTCGAGGGTTAAAGCATTACTATGAATTCGGTCATAAGTATATATATGTTACTATTTAAAAAAAAAGGGAAAAAAATATGCCAAAGTGCTCCAATCGTCTTAGAGCCATTGGATCCAGTACAGCGGTGTGGTCTGTGAGTTTGCTGGTGTGAAAACGGCCATCTCATGAAAAGAAGAGAAAAAAAAGAAAGAAACAAAAACTCCATGGCCCAGCTTCGCTATCCAACTGAATTGAAGTTGGAATGGCTAGGGGATCTTCAAGTACAAGGTCAAGAAGCGACGCAAGTCGTTGCACTTCGGCGGGCATGTAAGGATGTTTTAACATATTTCTGGGTGGTTAGAAAACATAGCTAATTTCAAATAAACCCGACAGATTGTAGTGCTGCGATGAAAATGTTATACAATTCTCACAACACGTACAACATTTATGGTGTAAATAATATTCACGAAACTTGACATGGAAAAAAATAATTCTATAGCTGCCTTAAGGTTAGCCATCTGAGTGCACCTTACCAATGGCATACAAGTATGCGTCGGCCCTGCAGCAACTGACTTCGCGTATGTAGATAAGAATGTACCATATACCGAATTGTCCCCTCGCGAGCTTTCCCGATATACATACTCGTATGTACAGATACAAGGAAAGTTTGCTGGCGTGGTATCTCCTTACAAAGACATATTATTTTATGAAAAAGACAGCAGAAAAGTGCAAGGAAAAGAAACGAGTGTTCAATAAAAATCAAAATCGATTACTGATTTGCTTAACGCTGTTTTGTGACATATTATAGTATTTTTTAAACTTATAAAACGAACCTCATTAGCGCTAATAAATTAGACGATTTCTATGACCTGATACTAAGTACCTGGTAGTAAGTCTTCAAATGTCTATGGTAACTTCAAAATAAAAATATATCCCTACACTTTTAACCTCTTTTCGACTAGTTCAAAGTATTGCCAAATGCCAATAAGTACACCAGGTTAAACTGTATGCAACTTAAGTATAAAATTATAAAATATTCTAATTATTCAGGTGAAATGAGATCTGAAACCGGGGCTTAAACCAGAATATCAATAATGAACATTATTTTGCAAAATGTGTTGTACACCTGATATACCCATTTCAATTCTTCTTGAACTTATATGAATTGGTTCAATATTAATTATATTCTTTAAATCAATATAATTTCAACCAATTAAAACGGGTTTAAAAATTAATTTTCTTGATTCTATTTCCGCGAATATATCATAATGATTTGTCGGATCGTTAAATTGTTATAGCTTATGTTATTCTTGTCTTTTTAATACATTTGTTCGCTCGTTATTTTCAAATGTTAAACCTAAGGGGTTCCACGACCGTTCATTCAAATATAGCGTATTCTTGTTATAGCTTATTTTTGTCTTTTTAATACATTTATTCGCTCATTATTTCAAATATTAAACCTAACCTAAGGGGTTCCACCACGACCGTTCATTCAAATAAAATAAATATGGTATATAACGGTGCCTCAATAATGATTTCTGAATAATCAAATTGAAACAAGTTCAATAAATATTTTTCAAATACGACAAACCATTACAAAAGAGTTTATTTTCATATAATATTAAATGTATACTCGTATATATTGAAAAAGACGTTTTAGGAAAAATAAGTTGAACTTGAAAAATAGTGAATATTGTTAATATAACTATTTATAAAAAAGGTCAATAGGTCCGGAGAACGGGCTATTAAACTGCGATCAATAGAGGCGAATGACGTTCAAGAATAAAAATAAACTCACAACAACCCCTATGTAAAACCTGGGCAACAGGTAAAGCAATAGAGCCTTCCGAAAACTAGGGTGATTCGCTTATACGAAATGTTAAGCAATAGTATTATTTTATTTGTTTATTAATTTACGATCGATTTCGACCATTAACAACTTTTATATAATCCATTTTTGAAATTAAATCCAAGTTATCGGTGTACTTCTTTAAAAAATCTATAAAATTACTATTTTTCATGTACTCATTCTCTGTTTCAACATATTCAAATTCGTTATGGAGCTATATTGAAGAGCGTGGTCGAAAGACAACATTGTCATCGTTCATATTACTCTAACTTTCGAATTTGTAAGAACCACTTCAGCCGGCATACAAATCATTGTTCGTCATGGTACTTGTTCGTTGCACTATTGCATGAATAGAAGTAGTAATAACCTCACCGACGAACTCTCAATCATACCTATTTAATTTTAGGTATCATCGAGAATCATACCAATATCACATCGAAAGATCTACGGAGACTATCGTTAGTTGTTCACCCCTTAGTAAAAAACAAGCGGTTTATTTACCAAATATATTTAACTTATATGAAGATACGTGGAAGTACCAATCATTATAGTCGAAACCGTTGCTACGTTGCAATCCTACCATCAAATTTTAAAAATTACTTTATTCACCTTTTTCTGTTAATATATTTTAAATTATTATTCTTCATGAAAACGGATTCGATTCCTGTAAAAAATCTAGTTTGTACATAAAAAGTGAACTTGAAGAAAGTTTTTTCTCAAAACGGCGCTTTAGAAAATGTACATACATTTTAAATATTTTTTCTACAATCCGTGTAATAATTTTCAAATTTTATTGTTAATTTTGGAATTATTCATAAACCATTTCATTTCACAAATCCAGACCGGTACAGAGATTTGTAATATTCAATTATATCTACCAAGTAAGTAATATTAAAATCGAGGTTTCTAATTTGTACGTCATCGCGGAGAACCATCAATGTTTCTTCGCATAGTTTTTCATCTTCCGAACCCGTGCATACGAGTATTTAAGGGAGCCGTAAGAAAAATAAATAGATGTTTATATTAAGAATGAAATAAAAACAGTTTAACCATGACAAAATAGTTAAAGCAGAAGCGAAAAAATAAGAAATTCAGTATTATAGTTTCGAAAAAATCACGCCCTAATAGAAATGAAAATATTAAAAAATCAAGAGAATGTTAGCAACATCAAGACAAACAAATAATAGAAAGTACCCTGAAACAATGGATACAGCTTTTATCTTCCTATCAATATACGTGATGACATCAGAAGTCTTGTTGGTAAGACACCTGTTTACCAATCCGAGATTACGGGTTTATTTCCCGTTGGTACCCAATTAAAAAAAGAATACCAGTGACATTTTCATTCAAGGCCCCCCTTAACATCTCTCAAATTATTGCAGGGTACTGCGACTTGGTAATAAACCCGCCAAGTTGTACTGTATATAACGAAAGTGTAATGTCATACACGTAACAATTTAAAATAAAACTTTTTGCACGGTGCTGTAAAATAATATTTTGTTAATAAAATAATACTAGTAACACATTCCTTACGCATTAATCGCCTAAAACTATATAAGTTAATATTTTCCGAATACACAATTACGAGTATGTTATTAGTGTAGTAACAGGCTTTCACGAGACAAATCGTAAACATCAAGAGTCGTCTGTAGTCCATGAATGGCTTTCAAATAATGTACTTACTTCGGATACATTAAATCACCTCGCACAATCCATCTGTTGTGCTTGGCTGGTCATGTAAAACGGAATGAGTCATGCCGAGACGTGCAGAGGGACCTTCTGTTTGCAACGATAAATACAATGCACTCAAACAAATCACTGGATATTCTCTGAGGAGTTCATTTTAATGATATTTACATACAATAAATGTATTAACAATTATATGCAATAAATGTATTAATATTATATTAACAATTAACTAAAACAATCGATTTTTAACATGTCGATTGTTTAAACCACAGATATTGTATGTCCAAATTTGGTCATTTTTAAATAATTTCAAAGTCGATTTCAATTAATTATTTACGATATTATTGTTTCCTTATTCAAATAATAGTTTGTGTCCAGAAAACAATTTCAGTATACTATGGTGAATTTTAATTTTTGGATTATTTGCCTAAGCGAATATTCTAAGTCTACATTAATGGTATTTACGTGATATTTGTAAAGTTCAAGATTATATTGACTGCTTTCCCAGGCTAGCGTCTCACTAAATACTAGTTTATTAAAAATTAAAAAATGTGTTTCAATTTGATAAAATGTAAGCATTTTAAAATTCGTTTGTTTCGATTGCCCTTTACGTGACAGACAGGTTTGATTTACTAAACACTACGTCCTTGCCGCGTCCAATGAATGTTACGTTTATTCTTTCTTCGAGGAACTTTTCTACGTACGAGTATAGATTGATATTTGATTTTTCAAATTTAATCAGTTGTTATTTAGAAATGTCTAAAATTGACATTTTTTTAAATTTACTTTGACGTTAAGTTATATGTATGCGCTAATATTTATTTATTTAAACTAGTTGCAACCCGTGAAATATTCACGGAAGTAAAACAAATTCTACATTTATGAAAATATATATTCATAAATGTAAAATTTGTTTATATATATCATTTATACATCGTGCCCTTTTACACCGGTTCAAAAATTGTTAGCTAGGTATTTAAAATTCGTTCAGTATCCCCACCGAGATTCAAATTTCGAACTACTTTCGGAGAGAATCCAAGTATTCGACAGCCGTACGGGTTTTGGCCTATTTATACTATGATGCAGGACTCAAAATGATATACGACATTTTTTATGAAATCAACCAATAAAATTGAAGCTGTCAAAAGGGTTCAGTGACAATTAAGTAAAATGTTATTAAAACATTTTATTAAAACATTTAAACAATTCAAATTTGACTTCCTCAACCAACATAATTGTTTTTCTGGAGTGAGAACTACTTGAAAATTAAAATGTGATAAATGATACAAAGTCTGGAAAAATATGACCAAAAATTTTAGTTTCACGTGATCTCATTTGTTGTCAAAAATTTATATGAACTTGGTAAACGAAGAAGCTATTTGAGAAAAACAATTTCTCGAGAATAATGTATCTGAGATCGATAGCAAATAAGAATAGTCGGTACATTATTGGTATTTCAATAAATTACTACAAACAGTGTTATGAGAGTAACTTTGAATATTCGAAGTTTCCAATTCACTTTCTAGGGTTGTATCTTGTAAAAAAGCAAAGTACTCGTAAGTTTCGTAAGCTTCAATAGATGATGAAATCAGCGAAAACTTCGAAAGTTATCTAAACCACAATCTTATTGTTAATATCGAGGAAGGATTTAATATCAGGTCGACCTAAGTGGTTTTTGAAATCTTCGACTGTCTAATTATACATGATACCTATTCGAGACAGTCGAATTGTTATAAGTTAGAATTACTCTCAAAATACTGGTTGCATTCATGATACGAGTATGTGTATAAAACTTTAAAATATAAGAAAAATACAACTATTATTACGCAATTATTTCAGTAATGTAAAGTTTTTGAAAAAATTAATTTAAAATAATCAGTAATAAAAAACGAATTATATTTTCTTACACATTATTACAGCACTACAGTCACAGTCCTGTCTCAATTCTTACACATTATTACAGCACTACAGTCCTGTCTCAATTCGTACACATTATTACAGCACTACAGTCCTGTCTCAATTCTTACACATTATTACAGCACTACAGTCCTGTCTCAATTCTTACACATTATTACAGCACTACAGTCCTGTCTCAATTCACATTTCGTGTCGAATGTCGTCACAACAAATCAGTTCTGCTAACGGCCCAGTCAAACAAATAGCGGTGACGTCAGGGGCGGTGCCAGCCTCATGGGACGCTAAGGCCGCCGGTGCCCGGTGATCTGATCTGGGCCTGTGCAGTCACTGGGTCCGATGCTCAATCCCCCTATATTCACTGCTCAATGTCCACTGATTTGATTCCTAAGTGTCACGACAAAGGGAAAACAAGTGTATACCTCTTTTTAGACTGTTGCTGGTACCACTTTTCTTTCTGATAAATTAAACAGACATTTTTTTCACTATATTGAACAATATTGGAATGCATTTCTGCAAAATACATCCACGCTTCATTTTTTTTTTTACATATTATAGAATATTCTAGATGAGCAAGGACAGGTTAATGATACATTTTTTTAAATAAAATATAACACATAAAATAAATATTATTTTATCGGATAATTTATTCAGACTTGATAAATTGACTGTTTCGAGAAGTAAATCTGAGGAAAAATGAAATAGACAGGGCGTGAAAACAGGGCAGTATTCTTAACATAAAAATTGAGGTGCGACTTTAAGTGATGCAAAATGACACAAAATTAAAAAAGAAGAAAATCAGATAATACGTCAAAATTCTTTAAAAGAATTATTAAATCAGAAAAAAGTATTGATATAAGTACTTTTTGAATCACTATAGATAAGATTTTCACATAAATGAAACGAGTAATAAATTATTTATAATATAAACGAAAAAGAAATACTGAAATCAAAACGGAAATCAAAACTCGAATGATGAATATATCTGCTAAAATCCCGAAGGAATTTCACAATCTCGAATAGATAGATGGTGGACCCCAGCAAGATCTGCGATTGAAGGAGATCCTTGTGGAGAGAAAAGTATGTTGGAGAATACGTATTGAGTGAGAATTATTTGGACATAAGAAAAGAATAATTTGGACATTAGCACAATAACATACATATATTATACAATAAATTCATCATTACTAGAATATTGCGGGGTGATTTTTTAAAACCAGATGAAAATCGGATACCGTCACAAAGCAACTAAAAACTTGAAATGTGGTGATATCGAAGATCGTTGAACGTCTTGTGTGTTGACAAAGTCCGTTATGATGATAACTTTAAATTATGAATAAATGTAGAGAAATGATGACACCTGGAAATGAAGAAATAAAGATACAAATCATTATTCACTATCAAACGGAGAAAGTTAGATTACTTACTTTGAACATATGTGTATGATGCCAAGATAAAAATATACCATTCAACTAATATCACAGGAGAAAATTCAAGCAGAATAAGTTCGGGAAGAAGTGGTTTATCTTTGTTCAGAGTTACTACCTCAAAGGTTCTATATCCAAAGATAGACAAGATGATCGCTTACCTCCGAGGAGAAGGACTATAAAGAAGAAAATCACAACTAAACTGACAAAAGGTACATTTTTAGCAATTTCTAAGGTCTGCTAATTGACGCATTCCAAATATAAAAGATTTGTTTTATTATATATAATATAACAAACAAGGTATTTGAAGAAACCACTTAACTTGAGTATTTCCTTTTCCCTCTGCATGTTTGCCCTTGGGCATGACAGGTTTATGAATTCCCAGAGTAAACTTAGCAATAGCCATATAGCAAGCAATAAATTATAATTAAAATATACAGTTATTTTTTTTAAATAAAACATCTTAGAAATAAAAACTCAAGAAAGAAAAATACTTCTATATATTTTTTTAAATATTGTTTTAATTTATTTCAAATATCACAAAAACAATCAGGAAATTCAGGTTACAAAATACTGGTAAGCATATGATCTTGACAAGAAGTTTCAGAGTTCGTCGCAAGTTCTGCCCCTTTCACGACGAATTGAGTTATTGTTATACATTTTTGCTGTTATAAAACCTGACAGGTTTATTGTCACATGGTAATCTCTTCCGAGTAACCAGAAATTTGTTAGACGTCAAACGAAAACCGAACTGGAGCTTAATAAAAAATAGCTTGGATTCCAATGTGAATCAAACTCGTATCGCACGGGTTAGAAGACATGCGACTTACCGACTAGGTGGCGAAGGTCGTGTATACTTTAAAGGTTTAAAAAATACAAAGTAAACAAACTTTTAGTTTACGTTATACCTTCAACATAAAACGAAATGTGATTTAATTTACATTCAAAATGTAGACTATGTATCGTAAAATTTAATTAAATTCACAAACACATAAAACATATGAACTTACCATAGAAAGAATATTTTAGACGAAAAATGAAAGATATGTCACTAGAAAATGTGATAAAAGGGATGAATACTAAAAAACAAAATAGTTTTATGTGCCTGGTAATTTCTTCAACACATCAAAAGTTACGTACGCTGGAAGAAGCGATAAACAGAATTTAATCTTTGAAAATATCCAAACTTTCCGAAGGGGCGGCACCAACTGTCTGAATATCTTACCATAATAAGCAAAGAACGAAATAAATGAACGACCACAAAAGACGCTCAAACAAAAACAATGGTAACAATCGCGACAAGGAATGAAACCGAATTTTCCCTGTTTTTAGGCACAAACAAAACGGAATCGATTCTTTGTTCACGTTATAAGTAAACTGAATAAAACTGAGATTGCTAAGACAACGATCATTTTCCGACTTTTAATTATATTATAATACCAGACATTTCTAAAGCTGACGATGAGAATAATGGTCAATATGTACCTATTAGCTATGCTGCAGACTTAAAGTCCGAATTACGATATTAAAAAAATCGTGTAAGTAAGCACAAAATTATACTTTAGCTCAAATTCAGCAAACTGATAAGGTTTTGCATTGCGACAATTTTTCTTAAATACACATGCATTTGATCTAACATATAATAAATAAATAAAACAAAAGAGTATTTTTAACTGAAGAATTTTTCGGTTACTTTAAAGGTGTTGCTCGTTAACTCAGGATATAAATATATCGCAATTTATTTAATTTTTTTTTTTCAAAAAATAATATTTGCAGTGAAGAGTAACGTGTTAAGATGTTAAAATTATACTGATATGTATTTATGCTTAACAATGCATTTAATTAATCTATACAGCGAGCTATTTTTAGAGCAATAATTTAACGATGAAGGTATGTTTGATGTCTGCAAAAACAGTAATTATAATAATTATTACCCAGATCCATCTGAAATGCGCTGGAAATCGTTCGAAATGAAAAAAATGGCAAAATCTCGAAAATCTATCCCGATGTCGCTCAAATATCACATTATTGTTGAATAATAACTTTGTTAGTTAATAACAGTCATCAGTCATTCTTATATAAAATATACCTTATGATAGTGTTCCATCAATGGTTCGAAATTAAGATTGATTCAAAACGGAAAAAAACTTACAACAAATCGAAAGTACTCTGCATTGGCAATGGTTGAGCATACCTGAAACAAAAAAACTCTGCATTAACGATGGTTAAGCAAACCTGAAACAAAAAAAAATCTGCATTGACAATGGTTAAGCACACCTGAAAAAATATATACGAGTATATATATCAATTAATGAATCTTCACTTTTTTTTTCGAATTTTCTGAAATATATTTTTTTGGTACCAATGACTACTGTGGCCTAGTTGGTAAGATTCTTGACATCCACCCCGGGGTTTCGGGTTCGATTTCAGACTCTGATAATAATACTCATACACGTTAGACGTGCGCAGGTGTTGTTGGCTCTTAATGTGCGGTAGTATTGCAAACACGTGCAAATAAGTTACTATTCTAGTGTAAGAGTTCATGGTAATAATACTACTCCACTTGTGATAGTATTGCCAACACATACGATCATGAACTGCGAGTTCCGTACCTAATCCAGTGATTCTAAATCCGTAGGTTCGATTAATTGGGCCGAAGATAATTTATTTTCCGGTCTGGCTCATCAGTATTTTGAAATCATCAATACGGTAAGGTTGAAGGGTATGGTACGAACGAATGAATAACATCTATATAAATCGAAAAAATAAAGTTTCAGATATTTGATTTTATAATATATAACATTCATATTTTTATCGTTGTTTAGATTTTAGTCCCTTTTCACAACTTCTGAAATATTTATTTAGACCAACTAAAATAACAAAAGAGAAACAATTTAATTGAGAAACGAATTCTTCAATATTTTAAGTGGGGTTTTTACGAATAATTGTAGGGAAAAAATAAGCCAGCGGTTTTCCCTAGCAAATAGTTTTTCTGAAAGAGAAGTCACAAGTAAATTTTTCTACATTAGCTCTGAGAAGTAGAAATAGTTATAATGATAGAAGAATTGCATTATTTATATTTATAAATAGTTCGAAAAATATTACATGTGTATACATCTTTTCTTATTAGATAAAACAATACTAGAAAATAGATCCAACATTGTTATACAAAATATGTTAACTAAAAGCCGTAAGACACAAACAGCTTTACACATTCTTATGGATATCGTACAATAAATAACATTGACACTAAAAATAGTGTATTGATATACATTTAATATTTTTTTCATAAAATAATTATTGTATCAAGCAAGACTGGATAATGGTGGGAGACACTCAATACGATATAATATTTAATTGGCAGTGTTAAATAATAAAAAATTGAGTACTTTCTTTTTGGCAGTTTTAATTTCATTGGTTGATTGTAAATAAAAAAATATGAGACTAGACCTTTTTCTAAAAATGTTAAATGTATATCAGATTTATGCTATTTCGTATGTGTATTAGTAGTAACATAATTATAATTTGTCATCTCATGTTTTCCTGGTTTTTGAGAGAGATAAAGAAATGGACAAAATTGCCGATTAAAATTAACGACTTAAATGGTTATTGTATGAAAATTATGAACAAATTGTAAAACGTAATTGACGATTATTTGCTATTATCTTTTGCGTTGGATATTGTGTTAAATACCTTGAAATTTGTAACAATGCCTTATTTCACACTTTACCGACAGCTTAAGTGTCTTGATATTTGCGGTTGTTTCGAGACTTCTTGCGATTATTTCTGCTGAAAGAAAAGACTTTTGGGAATACAATCCAATTGTGGAGAGAACAACGCTTAACTTACAATCCAATTGTGGAGAGAACAACGCTTAACTTACAATCCAATTGTGGAGAGAACAACGCTTAACTTACAATCCAATTGTGGAGAGAACAACGCTTAACGTACAATCCAATTGTGGAGAGAACAACGCTTAACGTACAATCCAATTGTGGAGAGAACAACGCTTAACGTACAATCCAATTGTGGAGAGAACAACGCTTAACGTACGATAATTTTTTTTATCTTGTTACATATCTCAAGATACGTGTACAAAGTCAATTTCCACTAAGGAAATTGTAAGCATCGTCATTGCTCGTTTTAATAAACGTTGAGATCTTGATTTTATTAAAATAAATCAAACGATGAACAAGGAAAGAAGAAAACAAGATAATTATTTAAGTTTCTTGAGTAACACTAAATAAAGTTTGACATTCTTTGAAATTACAGAGATACTCGACACCAGAGAAATACTATTCTCGAAATAAAAAAAATACAAATTTTATATATGTGAGACGGTATATAAGTCAACTTAAATATCTTTAAGTCATCTTTTCATTAAGTTAACAAAAATTTAATTTTGAAAAGATTATTTTGTAAAATAGCCCATTTTAAATACTTTAGTAATAGTAGAAAAAGTATTTAATTTTTCAGAATATATTCATACTGATTTTACCTTTTCTAGTCCTACTAATATTGTTCAGAGATGAATATTTTTTTATTTGAATTTAAATACTTTTTTTTTTTGTAAAATCTATTATAGATTAAACAACTTTGCAACAACCAAGATAAGCTGGTTGGGTGGAAAAAATGCTGAATATAAATAATCCTACCAGATGTACAATGTTTAATCAAATACACAGGTAAATAAATAAATCGTTGAAAAAAATTGGAACGCAACAGATTACAATGTTTCAAACGAGAATCGTCAACAAAAAATATTCTTGGATTTTTCATTTTCCAAAAAAAAATTTTTAATAATACTTTCACTACATGATCAAAAATGTTCATTCATTCAAATAAACGACCAGCTGAAAATATTGTTGACTCAAAAATCTTTGCGATTATAAAAAAAGATAATATTTTTGAATAAATATTTATTTGATGATTTTCATCTACTGTGTAAGTGTGACCTACTTTTAAAGATTGCCTTACAAAATAAAGGCCCATTTATAAATGATAACACACTGCGTAAAGAAAATTCGCATTTGTTGAAAATCAAATAAACCAGGTTCACTCAAATTTAATTCTTCCAGTAATTGAATGACTTCATCGTTTAAATGCATTAACATACGTATTACGAGTATTTATGTTCCAAGATTTTTAAGGGTGTTTGTCGGAGTTGGCATAGTTGTAAAGTTGGATTAAATTATGGTCGACGTTTCAAAAAGATACGATGTCAAAAACCTAGCTGCAAGAACTCGCGACTGTTACGTTAACATGCTCGCAGCGACCAGCACAATACTCGGCGAATGCATCACACGGTCTCTACATGGCTATTGCGAATTTTCCCTGTTTACGTTGTATGTATCTTTCTTGTGTGGTTACTATAGTAGGTAATATTTTTTTCTATTTCCTTGGGGGTGAAGCCAGCAACACCTCCAAAATGTCGGTCGTCGTTTAAGCCATCTCAAGACGGCAACAACACCGAAAAATATGTTAAACTTATACATACATACCATCACACGGTCTGCCTTTCGGGGTAGACAAAGAGGAGAAAGCACAAGACTTTTATATTTTTAACACACATTTTTCGCTTTTTTGATATCCATATACTCCCACCTTCTCATAAAACTCTTATGAATTCTCGGACTTTTTACATTCCCTTCTTTCAATATATCATTTACTTGACCCAACTATGCTTACCTTGGTCTTCCTCTACCACGCCTTCTACTCACATTTTCACTTTATATTTGTTTTGTCAATCTTTTTAAATTAATTCGTACTATAAGCCCAAACAATCTCCGAGTGTTCTTTCTCCTTTATCCTACTTAATATATAAGCTAAGTTCACATTCACCCCTAAATTTCATTTTGTATTCTGCCATACATTATGACTCATTTAACTTTAATGTATATTAAAATATTTTATCTACGTTTTTTAAAACTTAAATAATTCATATCTAATTTATCTTCAAAACCATGAGGCGCAGTTTCTAAAGAGCCCAAAATGAAAAGACAGTCCCTTATTATGAACTCCCGGCAATCTTCTCAAGGGGACGAAGTGTCATGTTACACCGATGCCTTAGTAAAAAACATATTAAACGCGTGTTTTTATCGTGACAGCCTCAAGCACGTAATTGAGCGCCATGCGTGGAAAATAGATTGCTTCGGGGACTCTCCCGCCCCGACTCAACCTCAACCCCTGATAGCGACCCTGGCACCGGCTTTCGCACCAGAGAGCAAACAGAGATGGATGAACTGATTCATCTTAGAATAAAAACAAAACTAAATATTATTTTTAATTATGTAGAAAATGGTATCGCCAAATTTGTCGTCTCGAAAATATGGTGAGATAAAATTATGTTTCCGCAAATGGGAACCAAAGCCATGACCTTCTTCTTTCATACCCCTGAACTATTGCAGACAATTATTGAATCACTACTACAGTTGAAGTGTACATTTCAATATAAAGAATAATAAAATGATGGATAATCTATCATTAAAATAAATATTTTGTTTTTATTCTAATACCAAGTTAAAGCCCAAATCTCGGAGAATTACGTTGCTTATAAATATAATGACATTTTTACTTTTATTTCAATATTGAACAATAACATATAAATTTAACTGTCTTTAAATGTTTACGATTTATATACAAATAAATAGAAAAAAGCGTTAATAAGTTGAGTCCTTTTTGAACGTACACACATCTATGATGGATTTCATTTCATGCTACTCGTATAACATTATTGAACGTACACACATCTATGATGGATTTCATTTCATGACTCGTATAACATTATTGACCAAAACGCGTTACGCACCAAATTCTTCTTTCATACAAGAATCTTCGTATGAATCATACTCCACAGTACAGTAGTTGTGAGTGACTTTAGAATTTTATTTTTTCTTTCTGCATCTCTCTCTGTCGTTTTTCAAAAGAGACAGATGGGTGGAGAGAGAGAGACCGAAAGGAACTGAATTAATACTTAAGAAATTCTTGCACTGAGAAGAAAACATAAAATTACAATGTATGATAGAATACGGAATAAAGTGAGAACGGATGAATGTGAACTTAAGGCTAATGATGTATTAAATAAGATGAAGAAAATCACTCTGAAATGGTTTGAGCACGAGAAACAAATAAAAGAATCAAGGCTAATAAAACAAATGTACAGTGCAAATGTGAGTGGAAAGCGTCGTTGAGAAAGAGCAAGGAAAATATTGAATATTTACTAAATTTCAAAAATAAATGACAGTTTAAAAAAGAATTAAAAAAAATATTTACATGATAAATGCTTCAAACGAAAAAAGTGTAGATACCTGAAAAGCTTTCTCAATGTTTCACTCTCGTGTCAGAAGCATTTGAAATACAAATGAATCATGAACACTTCAAGTATATCTATTATATATTGAGAACATTCTGAGGTTTGATTTAATAATACTTTTGCGTTGTGAATATGAAGAACATTCCAAGGTTGTGTTCATTGTCCGAAATATATTTGTATTTAAAAGTTAAATACAGAAACTATACATGAATATTATCTATATGCAATTTAAGAATGCTTTCATTGAGAAGAACACCTTATTAATATTTTTAAGGAAACTTTTGTAAAAGGTATTTTTGTGCTATTTTTGTATTTATGTATTACTGACGACCTCCGAGACTCAGTTAGTAGTACGCTTGTCTCCCGCTTGGGGCTTTCGGGTTCGATTCTCGATGGTACTCAAAAAATAAATATAAAATTAAAAAAAAACTGGTCTGGTATAACAGATGATATGGCAATAATACTGCTCCACTTGTGGTAGAATTGTCAATACATTTGTAACTGGACAATAAGTTACGCATCTACTCCAGTGGTTTCTAGCCTGAAGGCACGATTAATGGGACCGGAGACAATGTTGTCTCCCGACCATGGTCTTGAACATGTTCGCATGATCAATTTGGGTAAGTCGACAAGTACAAATGTATAAACGAAGAAAGAAATTAATGTCTTCAATTCAGCTGTATTCCCGTTGGTGTATTTTTTTTAAGCAAGGGTGTGTTTTTTCACAACGAAATAATAATAAAGTGCAAAAATAATCGACTCGTTCGATTGCACTTACTCGCATAAAAGTTATTTGTGTAAATATGTGTCAATTCAAATAATTTGGTTTTAAAGCCGAAGAAATTTAAAAACATATTAAATAAATTCAGTCAACTCTTCAAAAAAACGGACAAATAAAGAATGAATTAAAAGAATAAGCGTTTTATTTTGTTAAAAAATTATAAACATGGCACCAAAAAGTGAAACAAACGTATTTTCTATGATTCAAGAAAAAAAATGTTTTCTTGTAAGTTTTCTATATATGATAAAATGTATAACTTTAGAGGTAGCCCTAATTGATACATTTATTCGTGGAATATTTTGAATCAGTAAGAGTATGCAAAATTGTCACTAAATTAACTATTGTCAAATTTATTAATTATACCGTAGGGTAACTGTTAAAAGTTCATAAGATAAAAACATGTTTTTATAAGAATACATATGTTATAACTGAATTTAATCACTATCAAAACCAAAAAATGCGACAAATTATAA
>OX463841.1:25538497-25637129 GCA_949825065.1 Odontocerum albicorne | reverse complement strand
ATATATATATATAATATATATATATATATATATATATATATATATATATATATATATATAATATATATATATACGCATAGGCGTCTTCCATTCAAAAGGTGATTGTCAACCCATGATCAATAGATAAGGAGGTCATGGCCCATCGTAAACACGTTTATGCTGGAGAACGAACAATAAAAAACTAAAATGTTTAAATACCTACGGAAAAATAGCTAACACAAAATATACAAATGGAAAATAATGGTTTCTCCTAAAAATAAGACAATTAATACTTTAGAAGAATTATATGTTACAATGATACAGAAAAAATAAAACTAGAAGTTACTACAAGAGGCATACAGCTAGAAAATTACAACCACATGCTAATTAAGATATGAACACATGCTAATTAAGATATTAAACGAACGAAATGGAATTGTAAAAAAATACTTCTCGCTATGTCTAAAAATAATTTCCATTCCTCGAAAAATGTTCTAGTCGTATGTCCGCTCCAATAAATATTGCTACTCGTGGCATTATTTCGAACGAGAGCGGGAAAATGGCCTGAAAATTTAATTGAATTATGTCATCCATGTCAATAGCATGAAATTCGATGATGAATATCTAATAGTGAATTATGTTATAGTACTCGACGAAATTCGAATATTATATAAAACAATACTAATAGTAAAAAAAAACGATTTATGCAGTAAATGCAGATTATATAATACTAACGGACTTATATACTCGTATTAAGTGAATAATGAAAATTAATAATAAATTGAGGAATTTTGCTGTTTAAGGATTATGTTTTCAAGAGACGGTAAGATAGAGACATATGTTGAAAGGCGTGTTACTGTACGTAACAATGTCGATAGTGCACTAAGTACTGTTTTGTGCCAATAAATAATTCACAAAATCTTTAAAAAGATCGTGCACAGAGGTGTGCTAGAGCCAAACTTAATAAATGGAAGCAAAACCAGGACATTGAAAGTGAGTGATAAGAGCAAAATAAATGCGATATAAATTCGCACTTTGCATATAATACTTGGTATTACAACGTTTGATAGAGAATGAAATAATCGAATAAAGGATAAATGTTTGTTTAAGATGGATATTATAAGTAGAATTGAGAAAGGAATCTTGAGGTGGTTTGGCCACATTGAGTGAATGGGTGAAAGACTATGAAACAAATATATCTGTTCTTAGTTCTACTCCTCTCCAAAGGAATGCCCCTCAAATACATTTGCACTGTTTTTTTAATGTGGTTCTATTTCTTTGAGGTTATCGCGTTACTTTTGTAATTATAAACATATCATTAAGTCATGCAGCTTGCGGCGTAGCAAAAAATCTCCACACCCTTCAATTCACGCATACTTATTTTGCTTGTTCAATATTCATGCACAATATTTAAAAATTCGTATTAATGCCATTCTTTTTTTCAAGTTATGGTCTACCTACTCCAGTCAAGCTTTCCTCAGTCTTCATTTACTACATACACCACGAACTTCAGCCCTCTATGTTTAGCCATACCAAAAAAACTATACGAGTAGTCTCTAAACTTAACACGACATGATTCAAGCTAAAATACTTTTACTCAAAATACTTCATGAATGAGTTTCTACGTAAAAAAGGGCGTCTGAAAAGTTCTTAGAGTAAAACCTTAGCAATCCGAATCAGTGCTCGTGAAAGACAAGTTTCATGCACGTTTTAGACGTGATCCAAATACTTCAAAGCCTGCATCAAGTTTTTTTATTCGATGCAGACATGCTCAATACGTAACTTGGACACATTTTCAGAGGAAAATATTAATGATTTCGCTTTGTTGAATAAACAAATGTTGTTCCAAGAGTGTGTTGTCGAAAAATCACTAAATAAATCCCTTAGAATACACCTTCTAATAACAAAGAGATTAACATGAATAAAATTGTAACAAAGAAATTGCTACATGTTTGATTTCGAAGTGAATAATCAAAATTTGAATAGCCATCGAAACGTGCATTTGCGCGCGTTTGAGCTTGTGAAATAATAACTCCCTACGAAATTTGATAGCCGTATTTATTCGTACAAGTTCGCGTTATCATAAACAGTTTTTACGTTGTTGTTTATAGTTAAGGCATTAAAGTTGTGGAGGTTTAAAGACATTGTAATTTATTTTTATCAAAAATTGTTTATTCCACTTTTTTTTGACGGTATAACCCTACCGGTTTCAAGGCTTTCACCTCATCTTCAGGGGAGCGCAAACAAGACCGCAAGAGCGCAAACAAACAAGACGCAAACAAGTCTTGTTTGCGCTCCCCTGAAGATGAGGTGAAAGCCTTGAAACCGGTAGGGTTATACCGTCACAAAAAAGTGGAATAAACAGTGTTTGATAAAAATTAATTACAAAGTTTATACGTTTTTCATCCGTTTAAATATTTTTACCATAAAAAAGCATTACAAGTATTTAATAGTATCCAACTTCACATGCGCAAGCTTTACCAAGCAGATAACTTATTTGCGTATCAAATTATACTGATATAAAGAAAAAAGTAAAAAAAAAAACAATTGTCTTGTAAAATACAATAGACATATGTAGTGATAGATATATTTATTGACCGATAAATTAATTATTTTATTAATCATTTACAACAAATTCATCGGAAATAGTATGAATATAAATGTCCTTAAAATTAATACAATACTGTTCGTCGCCGAATAAGTATCTTGACGGGAATTGTGACAACACAATGCCAAGAATCAATTACGGCGTGTTTACAATAGTATTTTGTTTAGTATATGTATAATGTTGAAAATAATTTAACAGAAAAAAACATGTAAAAAATTCGTTCGATATTCCATTAAAGAGTTGCACTTCAGCAAATACAAAGTCTTGACAAATCAAACCCTAAGTTCTGATGGGAAAAAGATTCAAGTTCACATTTAATCTGCTGTAGCTTTTTGTTAAACAGAGTTTTATAAAGCGCTATACTTGTGTTGCTTAATCGTTCTATAAGAATTTATGGTAAGCAGCATATAAGCAATAGAAAATATACATTCAGATTTTAAACGGTCTAAGACTAAAAACAGTCCGAAAGTGAATTCGGCAGGATTTGAAACATAGGCGCTCGCTCGCTAGCTTAGCGAAAATTCTAACTTTACTTAAACATTGTATGTATGATGGAGATCACGATGTCAAATCCGTATTTTCTTCATTGTAAAACATACTATATGTTTTTACAATGAAGATGAATGATATACTACCCATTTCTTGTGAACATTCGTAGGTTCTACAATTTTCGCTCTGTATTTTATAATCCACTCTGGGCCGCCGAGTCTGTATGTATATCTTAGCAAATACGAGTATACTTGTATGTCCGTTTTTTAATATATTAACTTGAAAATATTTTTTTCATTTAGCTCTTTTGTATTTATATATCACTGTTCAACATAAGAGTTATCTCTTTTTAATAAATACATTTTTTCCATGGTTATTCAATGTTTTATAATCATATTATCAAGAATTGACAGCTGTCAAATATTGCAATATTGGAAAAATAAAAAAAATTGGGAAAAAATATTTGAATATAGAACTCGTGTCATTATTAATTATCAATACAATTAAATATCGTACCTCGTGGTGGCTAGTCACCTTTACAGAATGGGTAGTTTTACAGAATGAATTGTGAAACTATCATATACACCACGTATTTTTCGATTGTCCCTAACGAAACATTTAATTTACTAAAAGCCATATATTTGCAGCGTCCAACGAATGTTGCGTTTTTGCTTTCTTCGGGGAACTTTCCCATTTATAGATCAATTGTTAAATTTTTGTAGTTTAATCAGTTGAAACTTTGAATTATCTAGAATTGACATTTTTTTTAATTAATTGTATTGACTATTTAAAAAAATACCGTACCTACCAATAATTATATTCAGAAACAAAAAAATCGATTTACGAGTATTTGATTATTTTTTATTGTTGTTTGTTTCTGTGGTTTTTGTACTGTATTTGATTTACAAAGGGCCAGAAATATTTATGTTCATTATTAAAAAAAAATATAATACCAATATTGGATTTGACGATATTCTAAAACAACAGATTAAAATTCTTCCGCATTGACATCACGATTTAAACCACGTTCTAGTTTGTTGTTTCTTTTGTTTACCAATTATGGAAACCACGCATTTGATATTCTTCCTACTTAAAGTACAAAACAAGCAAAAACTATTTCTTCAATCAACTTAAACTAAATAATGTATAAAACTTGACGCTGAACATTCACGGATGCAGGTTATGTGAGATAATTTCAAAGTTGAGAAAATTAGTTGGAAACGATCAAATATGCAAAGATCAAGGTTTTTAGTGAGAGCTATTTCGTGTCTTACCTGATATTTTATTCACGGGCCGTTCCAGAAAATATACACTTAAAGCAATCATCGAGAGGAGAGTAATGCGAAATCTGTGTTCATGAGAACATATTCAAATCGGAATCGAATTACTCAGATATTCGTATGAAATCTACACGGTAGATTGAAATACGTTCAACAATTTGGACTCAATTTATGAAGAGAGGAAAATGTTGCGAAATACCAGACCAAATGATTTTATACATCAAACACAGGCGATTGCCGTAGCTTAGCGGAAGTATACCTGTTTCCCGGTCGAAGGCAATGAGTTCAATTTATCATGATGAGCAAGTGAGTGAATATTTTCTTGAATGAGTAACATTTACCAATCAATTCAAACAAATTCAACTATGATGGTTAAACAAATTCAACTATGATGTATTCATTGTCAACGGAATACAAATCTTAGTTATTAATTCATTCATTCGTATGGTGCATCTCGACACATCAGAACTAGCATTGGGCATACTGAAGAACGTAGTCGGGAGATATCATTGTTTTTGACCCAATTTATCGAGCCTTCCTTCGGACTTAAGAACCACTCGAATAGGCGCAACTCGAAGTTCATTATCACACGTACTGGGAATACCACCACACGTGAATATGCAACAATATTCACACAAGTCTAGAGCACGCGGGAATAGTTACTAGACGAACTATTTCACCAGACTGGGGCTCTTTTTTTGTTTTTTTTTCAGGTACCATCGGGAATCAAACACGAAACCCCCGGGTGAAAGTCCACCGTCTCGTCAACTAGACTTGCGTTTTATACTAATGAACGGTTACAAAATTCGGTGGACTAATTTTTATATTGGCAATCTATTGAAATTTACAAGAAAAATATTAAAATTGTAAATGTGCAGAGCTGCTACACTTTTATTTTGTCACTTGTAATCGATTCTTAATCTTCTCTTGCATGGTGTCTGTCTCACAGGTGGATGTTCAGGTTTCTCATCCATGATACTGACTTAGGAGTACTCTGGTAGATATCATCCAGTCCTGGAATTCATATATTGGACACTCTTCCACGATGTGCCCGAGAGTCCGGACCATTCCACACGAGCACAACGTGAGATTAATGAAACTCTACCTGTGCAAGACGTGAGCACTCCAACTGTGGCCACACCTCAAACGATTCAGAGTACACAAATCAAATCAAGGTCAAATCCTTGGAGAAGTATGTTATGATCACTCCCAACGGGATGATTTCCTACCAATAATTGATTCCATTACCGTCGTCAGTAATCTGGTGAGCTAATTTTCCTCTCAACTAAACGTTGTTTTTGTCTAGAAAGGTTATTGGTAATCTTTCAAAGACTGATGATTGATTGAAATTATATAAATGACAAACTAAGGTGTATTAAAATTAGGATAAACAAATTCAGAGCAAAGCAAAGTATATGCAATATTCATATTTCTAAGTGTTGAGATAGTCGATGAGCTCCCAAGGAACAATATGTTTGGAGAAAAGAAGTTGAATAAAAAAAAACTCGCAGAAAAATCCAAGAATAACGCAGAAAATATCGCGGATATATCTGAAGGTAAAATTCGGAATGGTTGCAAAAATCACGTTTATCTCATATAATGTTTTATGAATCCCCACACCAAGCCGGGCGGAGCACGTTAGGTTTATGCGCAACTTGTTACATCGCATCCCACCATTCTTCTTCTGCCTTTCCCATATCAATACCTTATTCCTTTCCCATTTCCCCTGTCGCTCTTGCCTGATACTACACTCTCTTTTTTAGATGGTCTTTCAGTGACATTCCAAAATCATCAAACCAAATATAAAATTTTGCTAATTTTATTTCTTTTTCTGTGCAATAAATAAATAAATTGCTTTGAACAATAAATTAATGAGACTAGTATAAGCAATATTTAAAACACCAAAGTTAATCGCAATAAAAAACATTTTACATTGATTCGTATGTTACCTCTTAACACATCTGAATTAGCTATGCGGATATATTGAAGAGCGTGGCCGTGAGACAATATTGTCTTCGGCCTTGATAATCGAGCCTTCGGGTCACTCGAACAACTGGAGTAGACATAACTCTCAGTTCATCATTGCATATAAACGCAATACTACCGCACGTTAAGAGACAACACTTGCACACGTCTACCGTTGCGTGTATTATTACCAGACGAATGCTTTAATTAGATTGGGACTCTTTTTTATTTTTTCGGGTACCAACGAGAATCGAATCCGCGACCCACGGTATGAAATACAAGCATCTTACCAACTACGTCACAGATAACGTTAATACTTCTTTTTATTAATAGGCGTATTATTTATTTATATTTGGATAACGCTTTTTATTTCCATCAAGTGATTGATTTACGATCATTTTTTTTATTTTAATAGTCTTTATTATTTCATATGAACGATGATGCTAATATCTGGCATAATTATTTTTTTATTTATTTAATAAAAAATGAACACTATGTAAGTACTTTAAATTTTAAAGATTCTCTGATTAAATCTAAAAGTGTCCTGTTTTATTTTTTAATGCCCATTCGTCTAAGTTTGGGTGTACCCAACCAGTGAGCATAAATAAATTGCGTACATTCATACACCATGTTCTAGAAACGCTATCACAGGGCGCTCATGTTTTCAAAGATGTAGAATAAGATAACGTTTTTCAAATAAAAATGATTTTTTTTGTATCTTTAATTCATTAGAAAGTATAAACACTGCCAACAAAGAGACAAGTTAGTGCGGTTCCATATTAGTTGTGCTGGTAAAGTATAAACCCTGCCAACGGAGAGACAAGTTTGTGCGTTCCCATATTGGTTGTGGTGGTCAATTATAAACACTGCCAACGGAGAGACAGGTTTGTGCATTCCCATATTGGTTGAGCTGATGAAGTATAAACACTGCCAACAGAGAGAAGTTTGTACGTTATCACATTGGTTGTGCTGATAAAGCATAAACTTCCGTTATTGCGTGAGAAGCAGTGATGAGAGCCTTTAATCGATACTGTAAAAGAAATACTGTACTTGAACATATACAATTTAGAATGACACTGTTATAAAAGTTATTATACGTACGATTTACTCGTCAACTTTTACTGGAGCACTTTATGCACAACAAACAGGTTTCATGCAATTCAAGTTATTTCAATAGCTTAATAAAATCTATTTTAATGGTTCTCTTACTCATTGAGAAATAAAATAACCGTGCATAATTTTAATGGATTTATTAAAAACTGTACGAAGCGTTAAACCAAAACCATCAAATTGATGTTGCTTTTCACAAGAAAGGAAGTGCATAAAAGTAAACATGAAAATCATTTTAGTCAATCTTTTCTCAGGAAAACATAGTTGTATTCGTTGGAAACCGTATATTTTAAGATTCTAGTAGCCGTTTGCTTTGTGACATTGATGGATGAAGTAGAAATGGTGTATAAAGCGTACGGTACAATACAAAAATGTGAAATGGTTTTAATAAAAAGAAATAAAAATACACAATATATAATATAATTTTTAAAACTAAATTAAGCCAAATGTCAAGGATAAATAAAATATATTTCGAGTTTTTTTGTGAGGGCGAAACATCAATTCAAATTCTCAAATGGTCTCTTAAGTCAAAATAACTAGGAAACATTTGAAAAATACAAATGAAAAAATTGACTGTTTTTTTTTTCTGTTGAGAAACTAAATAAAACTAGCTCATCAACTGAACTTTGAATCCTGTTTCGAAAAACGTTCACGTTTTATGAGAAAAAGTCGCAAACTTACATTCATGATTGTTGGAAGTTTTTGAGGTTTTGGAAACGCTTGGAAACTGAGTGGAAGCTAAAGAGAAAGGACCACGTCGATCGATCACCCACACCCTACACGTTGCCAACAATAACACAGAATCGTGGCCAATAAGAATGCTTTCTCAGCAAATAATCTCGCAGGATCGACTTCAGATTATTTGACACCTTGAATCAAGATTTGCTTTACTGTACTGTAAAAAGCGAGACTTATCGATAAGCAACAAATTAAATTATAGCTAAAAAACGAATTTAGTTTAATAGGTACCATAAAAAATTTAATGCATAGTTAATTTTTCTATTAAATACAATCCCAAATAGATCGGAAAGAGATAAAAAATGTTTCTGCGATATATTATAATGAATATTAATAAAATTATCATTGTACCAACCAGGAAGATGTTGAAAAATTAAACATTTAATTCTAATCAGTCGGAAAAAAAGTTTATTTTAATTATATAAAATTATTTTTTATGAATTCAAGCAATGATTTTTCACTGCTTTCTCTTCGCAATCTATTAGATCTGGTGGGTTTGGAAGGTCATCAAGTTTTCAAAAACCAAGTGTTGGGAAACGGGATTGGTAAAAGGGATTTAATGTGTGAAGCTCCTTCTGGAGAGTTGCTCCTGCTGGATAAACAGTTTAAAATATACAAATACACAAATAAAGAGACAGTTAAACTAAAACACTCAATCTGGTACAAAATGAACAGTTCAAATATAAATATTATTAAAGTACTCAATCATCTTTTCTATGAATTGATAATAAAAAAACAAGAGCACTAATGTAAATTAAACATTTCACATTGAAGGTTGCAAGCACTTGATAGGTACATCAGCTGTAAGTACCAAAGTAAAACTGACACGTGTTTTAATGAAAATAGAAAAGCCAAGTATATGTCATGCTACGGTAAAAGACGATCAACGTTACTTTGATTCTCAAATCCTGTAGTAACAGCCTTGCTAGCTTGAGCCTTCAACAGGGCCTGTATTCACGCACGCGACACGATATATGTGAAGTGTTGTGTATATTTACAATATACCAGCCATACTCTTAGATAAAATAACCTTTCCTTTCGTAAACGATGGAGAAATGTATCCATGAAAACAATACCAAAGTGGCTATTTCTTATTTTATGTGGTTTATATACGCAAAACTAAACATATTGTTAGAGTTTAATGTAGCCTGAAACGAGTATTTTCTTTAATATCTACATTATTTAACCATATAATGTGTGGCAGTAATGTTAATTTTACGGTACCTAATACAAATTGAGCAATTTTCTTTCGAGTGAAAATTCACTTTCGAAAACAATTCACGAATTACATGAAAATGTTCAACAGAAAGGAAATAAACACCTAATACTTCGATACTTTATTTTCTTGTAAAGTGACATGCGTGATGCGAGTACAATGGCAAAACCATACTTACATTTTTTGACAGATTTCAATAAAAGTTATGATATATTATATTAACTATCGTTAGGAAATTATCACATAAATTATGAAAATTTCGGATAACACAAGGAATTCATTAGATTCTTGGGGCACAATAAACATTAAGCTACTGTTAAGTAACACAAGGAAATAAAATTACGATTATTATCATAAGTAAACAAAAAGAAAACATTTTGCAAACATATGACGAACACAATGCTTACACTTAATACAATAGCAAAAACCATTCCTAAAGAGCTATTGAAACTTGATCATCAAAACATAATACTGAAAAGGAAATATAAGTTATGAAATATCTAATGGGCTTTTCTTTTCAATGGTATTTTGTTAAAAATATACTCGATTGTAAAACAAAAATGTCAACTTACATAATACCTTAAATCTATTCAAAACGGTATGATCACGGTAAACTACAAAAACATGCGAAAATGTTTTCACTTCATTTGAATAAAAAATGAGTTTACCCTGAAGGTATGCAACTAAGAATATTTTTCATTCTTGCGAAACACGTTTATAGTCTAGACGCCCAAGTATTTAATAAACGTTAGCATAAGCCAACATAGCTGACGGGATCGGTAGACAAGTTCAGTAGAAATACCTAGAAATGCCTGCCGAAAGGTTGTTTCTGCTGTAATAAAGCTGGAATTTTACTTTGGCGATAAGATTTCATTCATTTGAGTTACTTCATATGCTTACCCAATTTTAAAATTGAAATATTGATAAAAAATCTAAACTTTAAAAAATCATAAATAGATAAATACCATCACGCTGCTTCCCTGTTGAGGAAGGCATATAAGACAGAGCGCCAGACTTCCCTGTCGCAACACATACATAGTTCGCCTCCTCTACACCCATACACATTATCATGCAACCCCTACGATTTCGTAGACCTTTTATATTTCCTTCCTTCAAAATATAATTAATTTATTCCTTGGTTTATTAAGTATTCTTCCAGGTCCCCAATTCCCATTTGCACTATATATACATACATTTGTTTACTTTAAAGAAAATAAATCGATATACAATATAATATATTTATTGATACTGTTTTGTATTATACCGAAAACAATGGATGCATCGAAATATATACAATAAATTACAAGGCACTCATATAAAATTCACAGCGAAATAGTGAGAATTAACAAACTAGAAAAGAAAAGCAATAATTTTTTTAAATGGATTTATTATCAATTGAAACTAAAAACTTCTGACAAAGATATAACATGGCTCTATAATATTCGTACTACGAGTACTTGAACGCATCAAATAAAAAATCTAACAATTGCATTTTTTGTTGAAAAAATACGATTCTTGCATTGTTTTAATAAGAAAGCTGTGATGCGCAATGTAAGTACTCAACCCCCCAAGGATTAACTGAAAATAAAATGAATTTTATGGTTTATAAACAAAGCTTCCTCCCTAGTTCCACAACACACGAACATTTAAGTTCCCCGCTAAACAATGGCCGTATGGCAAAACACAAATAAGTAAGACGGCGCGGCGGATGGAAGTGTTGACTTCGGAAGGTAATTTCTAACATGACAGAATTATCTTGTAAATAACTCCAAGGGTTGACCGAAACTGTTTAAGAGAAATGAAACAATACTATTTAACCTTTATAACAAAGTAAGAACAAGCCGACATAATTTGATTTCATTTAGAAGGGATGGCAGCATGGTTCAAAATTGAAAGCGAGAAAGCTAATAATATAAATTGAGTTTATTTCTTCCTTTGATAATTATTAAATTTAACAAAACTTTTGGGGCTTACTTAAATACGGATTTTATATTGTAACATAAACCTCTTGGTTATAATGGCAAAACGAAGTGTTTGTATTGAAATACATAGAAAGAAAAGTTTGACGTTTCCAGAAGTAAAATATTGGAAAAATGTATGATAATATATTTTATCTCCATAAAACCAACAGGATTACGTTCGAGTTGAACAAAACTGCGAGTCAAACTTCAAAGCTTTTATTTGTTTCATTTTCTTGCGTTGCCTTTTTATGTCTCCGAAAGATAAATGATGTACTGGAAAATAACATGTGGTCTCGACGGGATCAAATTCGAATTGCTTATCTCTGCTTAATTTATAAAAAATAAATCAAACAGATAAAAAAAGTATAAACCATACAAAAAATAGATTTAAAAAAATAAAAAGTCTGTAATTTTGATCAATTTATAAAACAAAATATTTAATATGTGCAAAACTTACCTTGATTAAATTGGTCATATTATATCGCCATTTTCAATAATATCTGCAAAAAATAAAAATAAACTGGAATTAGAATGACAATGATATATCTATAAAACACCAGTAAATATAAAGACGTACATTTATACTACTCAGAATTAATGGTGATTGTTTTGACTTGGTCAGACTTTAAAATATAAATATTATTAGTCAACTTTTTCTTTTACTTTTTTATACATGTACACATATGGGTGTACAAACATGATATGTGGATATATGTGTACAAACATACACACATATCGCCACATCAGCACACGAATATACAAATACATACATCAATATGATGAACTGACCTAAGTTGCAAAATAATTATGAACGAATTTGTGATTTTTTTTTCTGCTCCCTGAAAATATTTATGGACCAAGATAAACATGACTTCTCATTGTTGCAACAACATTTTGGACACCAGTTAATTTTTTTTATTATTGTCTCATAAGTAACACATTTGAAAATCGTGTTGAACGAGTCTTAGACTCGTACTTTAGTAGAATTCAATGCTTTTATTTTTTTCAACGTTATATGTATGATGCTATATTCACGAAATCAATACATCGCTTCATTTGACAATTATTTGCTTTTGGCGTCTAAGTTAATTATGATAACAAACTCATCTTAAATAAGTTTTCTTTACACGCAATTTTCAGAGCTCCAAAGCCCACTTTCATATGATGCAATATTCCACAGAATTTATATTGCAGCTTCAATTTCATTGGTAAGTTGCATACAAAGATTTTATTAAATTTTGAAATCGATGTCAACCATAGAGGATATAAATATATAAATTAATAATTTTATAAAAGTGTGTAATTTAATTATTGTACAATTTTACAAATTGCATGACAATTTTGGATCTTGTCTAGTAGCCATAACAATTTGAGAGGACTCACGAAAATTCTGCAATTGATTAATTAATGAGACTTATAAATTCAAGACTTTTAGTCAACATGTGTATAATTCCTGGATCACCACCCCAAACAAACAGTTTTTTTAGTTCAATGCGCATCTCAAGTTGAATTAAATAAATATTAAACTATTAGACAACTAACCCGTCATTCCCGGTTTCCGAGTTTTTTATATTGTTTCTGTACTGGTATGTTATAAAACAGCGCTTTATATAAAATATTCAAGAGATTAAGTACTAACTTCTCATATTAGCACATTTTATTTAACTTGTCCAAATGAAATACCGCATTAAACACAACAATACTGTCCCGATACATCACCTGACAGCTGAATGTGAAACCTATGAAATCTTCCCTCGCGAATATTATTAGTTCAACGTTACATCAGGACGTGAACAAAAATATATTATTTAAATTTTATAATTGAATTATTACAGTGCGCATATAATTTTATTTCCAAAAATGAAAATCGTGCGCCATCTGTTGTAACAAATCAGAACTAATTAAATTAGAACCAACCAAAATGTGCTATTCGAGCGACATTTGTTTTTAGATTTTATTTATTTTTTCTTCGGACGACCTTCAGAACGTTCCAGATAGATCTAGCTAATTATACGAGTATGACTTTTTTTAGTTAGTCGATCATCTTGGTCTAGCCAAAGTTAAGAAAAAAGACAAAGTCAGACATTCACCGAAGCGTTCATCGGGCGAAATTTTATTGCGGCTTGAAGTTCAATTTCTAGAGGGAGGCGAGCTTACACAGCTGCACCTAATAAAAAACTCAATAAAATTCGGTTCAATAAATCTTTATAAATACCACCACCTCTCTTTATGCTTTCAAAGCCGGATTTTGCTATTATTGTACTCGTACTGCCATCACAAAGACTGCAAAATCTCATATTGATTCTTTTTCGAATTCTCAATGAAATAAAATCTTTTGAATTATTTCATGTGAAAATATATTAATTAATATACTTCATTTAATTTTTTTATTAATCTTTGTTTTCTTGGCTTATGGAAAGATTTGTATTGCCAATAAATCAAGCTGACCTCGAGAAATATTTTTTACATAAAAGTTAATAAATTTTGTTTTCATATAACTTATAGAATTGACTACTGGAGAATTATAGCACTTAGTTTTATATACATTATAATATGCATATGTTTCCGTGGCCCAGTTGGTTACTATAGAAGCCTGACTTCCTACCTGGGTATTGAGGGTTTGATTCCTTACAAAAAAAATTGTCTGGTTTTCACTTAGGCTTCTTTAATATGTTTCTGGTTGGTTAAAAGATATTGCCATATGGCAATTAGCCCGCCAGTTTTGTACTGAATACAACGAAAGTATAATACAAGTTTATTACAATACGTCCATAATTTTATCTCAGACGATATTTTTTATATCAGATGGATGATTAGAAGAGATTTTATATAGTTTACCTTTACTACAAAGTAAACAGTCAAAGATATACATTAATTATTAAATAAATTAAATTTAAAAAACAACTGTCTCATATTTTTTTACAATCCATCAAATAATATAAACATACGAATATCAAGAAAAAATCAACGAAATTCCTTTATTAAATTTAAAAAAAAATAAGAATCGACCCGAAAATAAGCTACGTGCAACATTGATAGATAATGATTACGCTGACACTCCATCAGCGATAAAAATAAGAATCGACCCGAAAATAAGCTACGTGCAACATTGATAGATAATGATTACGCTGACACTCCATCAGCGATAAAAATAAGAATCGACCCGAAAATAAGCTACGTGCAACATTGATAGATAATGATAACGCTGACACTCCATCAGCGATAAAAATAAGAATCGACCCGAAAATAAGCTACGTGCAACATTGATAGATAATGATTACGCTGACACTCCATCAGCGATAAAAATAAGAATCGACCCGAAAATAAGCTACGTGCAACATTGATAGATAATGATTACGCTGACACTCCATCAGCGATAAAAATAAGAATCGACCCGAAAATAAGCTACGTGCAACATTGATAGATAATGATTACGCTGACACTCCATCAGCGATAAAAATAAGAATCGACCCGAAAATAAGCTACGTGCAACATTGATAGATAATGATAACGCTGACACTCCATCAGCGATAAAAATAAGAATCGACCCGAAAATAAGCTACGTGCAACATTGATAGATAATGATTACGCTGACACTCCATCAGCGATAAAAATAAGAATCGACCCGAAAATAAGCTACGTGCAACATTGATAGATAATGATTACGCTGACACTCCATCAGCGATAAAAATAAGAATCGACCCGAAAATAAGCTACGTGCAACATTGATAGATAATGATTACGCTGACACTCCATCAGCGATAAAAATAAGAATCGACCCGAAAATAAGCTACGTGCAACATTGATAGATAATGATTACGCTGACACTCCATCAGCGATAAAAATAAGAATCGACCCGAAAATAAGCTACGTGCAACATTGATAGATAATGATTACGCTGACACTCCATCAGCGATAAAAATAAGAATCGACCCGAAAATAAGCTACGTGCAACATTGATAGATAATGATTACGCTGACACTCCATCAGCGATAAAAATAAGAATCGACCCGAAAATAAGCTACGTGCAACATTGATAGATAATGATTACGCTGACACTCCATCAGCGATAAAAATAAGAATCGACCCGAAAATAAGCTACGTGCAACATTGATAGATAATGATTACGCTGACACTCCATCAGCGATAAAAATAAGAATCGACCCGAAAATAAGCTACGTGCAACATTGATAGATAATGATTACGCTGACACTCCATCAGCGATAAAAATAAGAATCGACCCGAAAATAAGCTACGTGCAACATTGATAGATAATGATTACGCTGACACTCCATCAGCGATAAAAATAAGAATCGACCCGAAAATAAGCTACGTGCAACATTGATAGATAATGATTACGCTGACACTCCATCAGCGATAAAAATAAGAATCGACCCGAAAATAAGCTACGTGCAACATTGATAGATAATGATTACGCTGACACTCTATCAGCGATAAAAAGTAGTAAAAATGATAACAAAAAAGTGTTCCTTCAGCCTTTTAATACTTTTCAAAGTAAAACTGTTTCTACATCTACAAGCAAAACACAAACTATAACATCTCAGTTTTTGGGATAAATGAGTAATTGCTAGATATTTATTTATTTAATTAACGACACAACAGTGTCTTTATATACAAATGAACATGTGACAGGTTATAAAGTAAAGTAAATGTTATATATACAAGTGATGGATAGCTTGTTCGGAGTTTCGGTCCGATGGTAGGACACCTTACTCCTTCATCGGATAAGTTCTGACTGTTAAGATATTTATTGGAAATTTTTGGATAACAACTTTTAAATTGTGGATGACGGAATGCATTTTAAACCTACACGGCTTCCGATTTTAGAAAGATAGAAACAACGCAACTTAGTAAATGCAAAATTGCCATGAACGGGACGCGCGCGACACATTTGCTGGGTCTGCGCTGGTATCGACGCGTGTGTTAATATTGCGGTCGCGAGTACGGGTGGTTAGTGGTTAGTTGGGTGCTTCTTGCGGGCTTGCAATATTCGGTAATGTTTTTTTTATAACGATGTAAGGGTGGAGGCTGCATCGCCTTTAAAACGTCTACCATCATTCAAACCAACTCAATAAAACAAAAAGCACAAAAAAACCTTTTAAACTAGGGTTATTACTTTTTTCGAAATCAGCGAAATTGAGTTTATATTATCCACAAACATAAATCTCTCGAACCAATTTTCTTTTCGATTTAACGAGATTTAAAGCTATAAAGACTTATATCTAAACGAAAGAAATTAAAGGCTTAATTTAAAAAAAGAAGCATAGATAGAGGATCGATGCTTTTGAGCTGTGATATTGGCTACGATTACTGAGCATCCCTCGGACTTCAATTCGTACAAATAATTCTATTCTGCAGGAGCTTCAAATAAATTATAGACTCTTAACCATCTTATTCTTATGACGGTTATTAAAATTTAAAGAAAATTAAAAAAAAAACCTATAGTTTACTCTTTGCACGACGATATTAAAAATACTTAGAAATAATAGCTGTTTCTTATTTGAGAGAAGTTAAATATTTTGACAGCTTTCAATCCGTCAGTACACGCGTGTTTATCGCAAACCGAGTTCAAACTTAAAGTTACGACTTTTGTTTTCTTACATGTATTAACATTTATAAAGCCTTTACTCTTATAACTTGAAGATTCGTGTTTCTAAGTCGCAAAATTTTGCTCTTAACGACTTTTCCAAGAATAATATTGCTACATTTAACTTTGGATAAAAGAAAAACTTTCATGAAATCACACACAGAATGTCAGAAGAAAAAAACGGTTACACTGAATATAAGAATATTATTTTCACCATGAATTTTCTTTTCTATCGGTACCTTATGATTGGACAGTAATTATAATTTGCCACTTGAATCGGTGGAAAAATGTTAGTCAGTTTTGGAGACTCATTAATTCATTCGTATTTACTATACGAATTAATGAAATAATATATTTTCAACTTTTTCTTTGTTCGGACAAATCGAAGGGAGTAGCAGGGTGGCCACATTTTCTTTGCCTCCATTACTCGAGTCTTCGGGTTTAAAACTACGGAACTCACGGTACGTCGTCGCATGTATTGGGAATATTACTTTCTATGTGAAAAGGCGATACCATTCGTACCAGCTAAGCATTTCTGAGTATTTTTACCAGACAAAAAAGATCTTTTTTTTTGTTACTATCGAAAACTGAACTCGAAACCACGGAGGCCATCAATTATATAGATCAATTTTAGAGATAGTTGATGCATATATTGTGAAATTTACTTGTGATAATGATTAATGTGGGGGATAAGTGTGGTTTGTATTTCCTACAAAACCTGTTTACGATTCCGATGTTAACAGTTGTTAATCAAAGTAGCGATTAATCCAGCATTTCTTAAAAACAATTTTTATACAAACACATTATCATTATACAACATAAAATCGGTTATACGTACGTCCAGGTGTAACAATAGGTGTTGAAGTACGATTTAGTAGTTATTTATGTCAAAGTTATAGTTTTGTTAAAGAAAAAGAAATAATACATTAAAATTAGTATTGCTGTATTCTAAGAAGTAAATTACTGTCATAGTAATTGTTTGATAAAGTAAATAGTAATGGATCCAGACAAAAAAAAGAGCAAAGTGCGCTGAATTTATGCGCAACTATCGGAGGTAACAGCATGAGAGACAAACGGCAGAAGAAGTCAATGTGCGTTGCGCTTGACATGCTCAGTAAATGCGAAATTTTCGACAAGTGCAACAATGGCAAGCGAGACTGAAGAGGAACCCATTAATTAACATCGCGTAATTTTTCACGAGTTACAGCTGGTTTATACAATAAATAAAATAGTTAAAATTATTGGACATATTTCCAATACAGTTATTTAGAAAAAAATAATCAAGTCATAAATTTTGATATTCTCTCATAAACATACAAGAAAATATAAGAACTGCGAAAAACTAAAAAGTAAATATCATATTAAATTAAAAATAGAAAAATGTACGGGCATGCACAAAATATTTAAAATATGAATATCTACATATTCGCTTCTTGCAGAAAATTTTCAGAACACTTAATGTTTGCTTTTTCATGTAAAAATATGTTCATTTACGAAATACACAAAAAGAATAAGCACAAAAGTAATATTTATTTCAATTCTTGACAAAACAACTGTTGTACAAAGTGTTTCAACTCTCTTTAAAAGCGTCTCATACTTATTCCAACAAATTGTCAGTCGGTCTGGCGTACTTTATTTGGCTCATAGTACCCTCGAGTACCATGAATGAGCCTATGTATTTAGGCCCAGCAGCAGGACACTTCCCGAACTTTAATATCAGTTTATCCTAATGGGATTAGGCCGTCCCAAAAGGTGGATGGTTGCGATCATAACGCGAGATTTTTATTACGATTTACCCTTTTGTCATTTCGCCGGAAACCATCATTTATGGCAGATATTCCCCGATAGCTTAGCATGGAAAACAAATTGTTTGGTAATATATTCCGGGTCAGAAAATAAAACGTAACGGTGAAGCAAAAAGTAGACCATAAAAATGTCGCATAAAACATGAAAAAATCTTCTACATAACGACCCCGAACGCGCATTAATGACAAATGAAATTATGTAGTAAGTGTTCCGATAAACGACGGAGCAGCATTTTGAAATTATGTTACGTGTCAAAACACCATAAAATGATAAAATTCACACCATCAGACGGTGAAAACCGAATTTTACAAATCCTTCTTATATCGAAAACAAATTTCCAAGCGTAGCCGTGCGTCAAATCGACCAATAAAATGTCTAGCATACACACGCCCGGGTCTTAATCGCTGTATTACTGGAATAATAACACAAGGAATAGCGTCCCTTTTAGTATAAATATTGAGATTTTTTTCATATTTCGCTCTTTTCAATTCAAAGAGATGAACTCGTAATTGAGGTAGCTCTGTTAAAACGTACTTTTTATTTGATATTGTGAATGTGAAATTAATTGAAATATTATTTATATAGTAGTAGAAAAGTTTTTGATAGACTCAAGAGACATTTTTAAAGCGTGTACTAAAAAATATTTAAGAAGTTTTTTAAACCTTTCAAACATTCATTCTTAGCAGAATAAAAGAAAAAGGATGCAGAAGAGAAAAAGAAAATCAGGAGGGAAACACGCAACATTACTGTTCTGAAATGAAAAGTGTCTTCAATCGCTTTTTGAAACATGCCAATGATGGTTGTTGGTGACTAGTTTCTCACTGAATGAACAGTAAATAACGACGTAATAAAAATAAGAGCGGTTAACTGGTAGATCCAACAAAGTTTCTCTGCTTGAGCGTGGCGCAAGTCCAAGGTAGGAGTGTCGCTGAATATTTTCAGCGAGATAAAAGAAAGTAGGAAGGCAGTTAAAAATATTTTACAACAGTGACAATGATGGAGTTTTGTATTAATTTGCCAATAAAAAAATCTACAAAATTGAGTGCATATTTTAAATTCTTGAAATGTTTTGCATTCACGTTCTTATAAAATGTAGGTAGGTACATCACATATGTTATAAATCAATACCTGAACAAATATCAAAACTTGACCTTCTCCTCATTAATTAAATATTTTTTTTCAATATTTCGTTTCCTTTTTTTAAATATTAGTATCTTAAAAACTAAAATATTAAACTAATGAAAATCAAAAGCACAATAACAACCAATTGAATAAATAATATAAACACGGATTTGTTTTGTTTTTTTTTTTAAATATAATTTTACTATTAAGCTTTGCGCATTTCAACACAGATTGTGTCTTCCTCAGGTGAGTTAATAACACTAAATTATACATTAATTTCACTAAAATGTATCATTTCTGTTGCCTATGGTCTTATAGGGAATAGAGTAAGTGGGAAGAGAATAAATTGAATTTGTCATTATATTCTATTTTTTTTAAATAGGTTCTTAATCTTTTATTGAATAATATGTGTAGTATTTTGTGTTTTGTGGGCGTGAAAACGCGTATTATGTGTTAAAGGGTATTCTACGATTCTACGCAATTCTACGAAAAAAATGCGTGTTTTGCTTTGTGTTCCTGAGTTTTTTACATTCTGTTACTTATGAATTTCCTCAAAGTTACGTGTAAATTATTCTTTTGACTATATCCTCAAAAGCGATGGGTGGCGACAATATTTCGATTGTATTCATCTCCTTCATTATCGATGCTATTCTTCCTATCATAACACATATTATAAATTTTTCTTTGTCTACTAGCAGCTTTCCTAGTGTATGGAAGAAGGCCCTAATCATTCCGATCACGAAAATTGGCTTACCCACGTCATATAAAGATTTTAGGCCCATATCTATTCTGCCCACATTATCTAAAGTTATTGAAAAAAATGTTCATATACAAATTGACTCCCACCTTAATCAATTTGAATTGTTTAATCCGTTGCAGTCAGGATTTCGTCCGGGACATAGTACCACTACCGCACTGGTCAAGATTACGGATGATGTGAGACGTGGAATGAGCTTTAGGCACCTGACATTGTTATGTCTATTGGATTTTAGCAATGCATTCAATACTGTAGACTTTGATCTGCTTATGGCTCGAATGCGTTCATTTCGATTCTCTGAATCGGTCATTGTCTGGTTTTCGAGCTATTTAAAGGGAAGACAACAATCCTATAAATACCAGGAGCGTATATCTGAATGGACTGATCTCTCTGCAGGCCTTCCCCAAGGTGGAATTCTCTCTCCACTCCTTTTTTATATATTCATCAACCCAATAACATCGTCTCTTAAATGTTCTTATCATCTGTATGCGGATGACCTGCAGATATATATTAATTTTGATCCAAATTTCTTTCACGCGGCTTTGAACAATTTAAATGCGGACCTTCAATCGATCTCGGAGTGGACTGGAGAGCATGGCTTACTCATAAATCCTAAGAAGTTTCAAGCGATCCTCATTGGCAGCCCTCAGCTTCTCGGTAAATTCAACACGGACTTACTTCCTCCAATATTACTTGATGGCTCTATCATACCATTACATAAAACTGTTAAAAACCTAGGAGTGCTTATAGATAACATTATCTCATGGCGAGATCAAATAAATTAGGTAAGCCGAAGGATCTTCTTCAGCCTTCATTCCCTTAAAGTGTTGCAAAGATTTCTTCCAACCAAAAACAAAATTTTACTCGTACAATCTCTGCTCTTTCCGATTCTGGACTATGCGGACGTATGTTACTTGGATGTTACAGAGGAACAGCTAGACAAATTACAGCGTCTTCAAATGGTGTACCTAAGATTCATTTTCAACCTACGTAAGTACGATCATATAACTTCATACCAGAAGGCATTGAACTGGTTGAATATTAGAAATAGACGCCAAATTCACATACTGTCTCTATTGCATTGTATAATATCCTTAACTGTCCCTCCGCCCCCTCTTATCTCGCCGAGAATTTTCAACGTCTTTCCAATCATGGATTAGCGCTACGCTCAAACAGATATTGTTTATTGGCCTTTCCAGTTCACCGCTCCTCTTTCTTTACGTCGTCCTTTACTGTCCATGCAGTGAGACTCTGGAATCAGTTACAAACCAATATAAGACTCGCTCCGTCCTTGGCATGCTTTAAGAAGCGACTGAAAAACCTCTCAATTTATAGTCAGTTAAATAACGTGTTTCATTCCTGATTTTTATTTTCCTTTCCTCTCCACCATCCCTTCCTTTCCTTTTGATTGATGATATCTCACTTTATCTGAAAAAGAATGTTCGGGTGACGGTCCGTCTTTGTGGGGTTCGTGGGCCTGTGCTCACGTATATGTTTATGGATTTCGTGGGGATGGATAGTCATTTGAATGATTTATGCGACCACGTAACGTGTTTCATTTACTTTTGTCTGGTTGGTTGGAAGAGATTGCTGCCTGGCAATAAGCCCGCCAGATTGTATTTGCAAGTGTTAAATAAATAAATAATTTAAACAAATGAATATTAAAGTTCTTAATGGGAGCTCAATCAACTTAAAAGCTAGTTCAAACATAATAATTTTAAATAGATAAAATTAAAAAAACGATACAAAAAACAATAAAACGTTTCATTCGCATTAGCATACATATTGCATACCTCTACAGTATTGCATACCTCTACAGTATTGCATACCTCTACAGTACATATTGCATACCTCTACAGTATTCAATCGATATAAAATTCAGGCGTAAATACAAATGAGAAAAAAAATCATGATTAATATGAAACCTTTGACCACGATTTCTTTCGGGTGTCCTACTATATAGGCTCCTCGTGTGTCTTTACACAAGTATAAATGTCTCCCGCCCATTCACTTTATTCTTCACTAATAATAAGTCACATATCTAAATTGACTGTCCCATACTCCTTAAATACTACAGTAGCTCTCCCCTCTCTCCTCTCTCCTTTCCTTTCAATCGTCTTCACTAATAATAAGTCACATATCTAAATTGACTGTCCCATACTCCTTAAATACTACAGTAGCTCTCCCCTCTCTCCTCTCTCCTTTCCTTTCAATCGTCATTGACACAAATCATACTCTTTATAGGATGGAATGCCTGATTAACTAATAATAATACTATAATACCGAACTACAGTAGCTCTCCAGATGTTTTCCCCTCTCTCCTCTCTCCTTTCCTTTCAATCGTCATTGACACAAATCATACTCTTTATAGGATGGAATGCCTGATTAACTAATAATAATACTATAATACCGAACTACAGTAGCTCTCCAGATGTTTTCCCCTCTCTCCTCTCTCCTTTCCTTTCAATCGTCATTGACACAAATCATACTCTTTATAGGATGGAATGCCTGATTAACTAATAATAATACTATAATACCAAACTACAGTAGCTCTCCAGATGTTTTCCCCTCTCTCCTCTCTCCTTTCCTTTCAATCGTCATTGACACAAATCATACTCTTTATAGGATGGAATGCCTGATTAACTAATAATAATACTATAATACCGAACATTTATATTTATAACTTAAGATGAAAAGCTATTTGAAAAAGTCAACACTGAAAGATGAAGGAGGACGACGAGAAGGGAACAATAAGAAGGCGTAGCGCCAAAACAAACCGAAACATGTAGTGTGAGAAACGGGGGTAGAGCGTCAAATGTAACGAGAATTGTTTTTGAAAATGGGAAACAGCAATTCGTGAGGGTAGACCTCTCAAGAAAAGGATATTGAAATATTTCATATGATCTCCTCCTAACAACGTATAAATAAAAGATTTTAAGCATTTGGATTATAAATATTATACACAGATTATTTTTGAAGTGATTTTTTATACCATAGATGTAGTCAGAGCAAACAAAAAAAACTATTTTATTTTCACTTTCCTACACCTTGAGTATATTAAATGCGTTTTTTGGGACGTGAATTCCTAGCTATTTTTCTAAATCTAAGATTGGTTGCCATGCTAGATAATATTGGGGTACCCATAAGTAACGTCGTTTTTTTCAATGAAATTCAAAAAAAAATTCTTATACTTTATTTAAATTTTCTTACACAAAATAATTCCCCATATTATCTATAACCTTCTGCCACCTGTCTTTCAAATCATCCATGCCCTTCTTGAAAAATTCAGCGGGTTTTGACTGAAAATAGTCTAAAAGGGCAGTATTCACCTCTTCTAAGGAATTGAAATTTTGATCTCTTAGAAAATCTTCCATAGAACGAAATAAGTGAAAATCAGATGGTGCGAGATCCGGCGAGTATGGAGGATACAACAGGGTGACCCAACCAAGATCCTGAAGTTTTTCACGCGTCAATTTCGCAACACGAGGTTGCGCGTTATCGTGCTGAAGAGTAATGGTGCGTCTATTCACCAAATCTAGCCTCTTTTGGTGCAATGCTTCATTCAATATATCTAACTGTTGACAGTATAACTCTGCCGACACTTTCCGACCTTGTGGCAATAGTTCGAAGTAAATTATTTCTTTAGAATCCCACCATACACACAATAACACTTTTTTATAATGCAATACCCGTTTAGGGATTGAAACAGCCTTTTTTCCGCGTTCTAACCATTGTTTTTTTTTCGTTACGTTTGAATAGAAAACCCATTTCTCATCACCAGTCACTAAGTCACAAAGAAATGGGCTTAATCGTTCTTTTTCTTGCAATAATCTGCTGATGCTGAGCCGTTGAGCCATGTTGCGGTCGGTCAATGCGTGTGGGACTCAACATATTTCGGTAGTTCGGGAAGTGGATGAAAATTGAACTTAAAGATTCCATTACATTCAGATCTACATTAAATTGGATGATATAAAAAAAATTATTTTGCAACTGTACCCAGGATTATGGTCGATTGTTCAACGATTTCTGATAGCATTCCCATCTTCCTATTTAGCTGAACGTGGATTTAAACACCTTCTTTTTTAATCTTGCCCAACTTCTTTAGAATCCTCTGAGTACTGGACCAGGATATACCGACCTTTTCCGATAATTTTTCAATGGGCAGCATCGGATCGTCTTCTATTGCAGACTTCAGGGCTGCTTCATCTGCCTGTATGGGTAGTCCACTTCGAGGCTCGTTTTCCAAACACAAATCACCAGATTAAAATTTTTTGAACCATCGTTGGCATTTTTTGACATTCAATATGTCACCGTAAATCTCGCAGATATCCTTCGTAGCCTCTGTCGCTTTCTTTTTCAAATGATATTGAAAAAGTACACAGCTCCGCAGATGTTGTTCCGACGGACACATCTCTTCCATTGTCTTCCGAGGGATAAAGGGACCGTTTTTGTCTCAAGGCCACGAGCAGGTAGCCGCTACACAAGAGAAACTTATAACACGTCCTTACTGCCTAACAGACTGAAGGAGACTATTTTAAAGATGGCGCATTACAAAAACGACATTACTTATGGGTACCCACATAAACATATAAGACGTGTGTTAGACCAATCATTACACAAAGGATCGAAGCTATACCAGAAACAACTAAAACAAATAGCAGATTCCAAAGCTTAGAGTTTAGGACTCTCAGCACCATAGCAAGAAAGACACAGAGATATACTCGTACATACCGTCACGCCATGTCTCTTTTGTAATAGGAAGACAAGACAGATTACAACGGTTTTTTTATCCATGTATACTATTTCACCTCGTCTATATCCATACATCTCTTCTGTAATGAATACTTCTTACCTTTTTCTCACTTAAAAATAGCTCTCCTTTCAGTCTTCACTCGGTCTGAGACATACCATATACCATACATTTGTTACGTAAATCTTTCGCAACTCAGTCCCTCAATGTGGCAAAAGTATCTCAAGATTCTTAATACGAAGCTGGAATTAATGTAACCAATATTCAACTGGGTTGGCTTGAACTAGACTAGATACCGGAATACTCGTATTATACCATGTTAGAATGTTTTACCAATCTTCCGTCGCTGATTATTTTGTTTATCAACTACTAGGAGTTGGGTGAAGAATTACCTGCCCAGGTATTGGGTGGAAGATTTCATTTTTTTTATAAGCGTTTTCTAAATCTGTAACTGATAAAAATTTATACTTTTGTTGGTTTCATTATAGCCAATTTATTACTTCGTTCAACATTTCTGATTGATATCAGTGATCCAGTATATTCTTCTATATTTTAAGGTTGATCTCAAAAAATAAATATATTTTAATGTGTGATTTAAAGAAAAAATGTTAAAACCTCCAAAGAATTTTGATTTGACACTAAGAGATAAAATCTGAAAACAGACATAAAGAGAAATTTCTAAGCTAGAGGTCATTGTCTGACGAGGGTGACAACAGAGCAGACAAATGCTGTACACTTGTGTAAATAGGTGGATTAGAAAATATCGCTAGTAAGAAAGAAAAAAAAAATTTGTTAAATTAAAGTTGTTACATTTTTTGAAAGAAATTACGCAAATAAACAAATAATAACAAAACTCTAAAAAGATGGATTTACAAGATGATCTATTAAAAAGAAGATATCATTTTAACAGGTAGACATAACAGTCGTTAAACACATTTTGTAATAAAAAGAAAATGCCACATAAAATAAAATAAAACAGATATAAAACTGAGTTGCGCAGAATTCTTTTTATTTAACCATAGAAAACAATGACATTTTTATTGCTTTTATAAATGAGGTAATTATGAAGGTAATTATTTTTTTCTGTTGAAAAACAAAGTTATTAACGAGCCTTTACGGAAAATTTAATTGTATTTCACTCGGAAAATAAACGATTCTTTACCGACTATATCAGTTTCCGAAATGATATACGAGCAAACTCGTAAAAAGAAAATATTTCACCGATTTTTGAAAGTAAATGGATGGCAACCAACAATCGAACTATTTTCAAAAGAATTTTTTTCTTTCGATAAAATGTTTACTAGTCCTTATTTCTATTAACGACCTCCGTGGTCATATGCGCCATCTTCGTCTTAAATTGATAACTATATATTTTGATCGATCGATAGGCAACCCCTCGAAATCGAGAATAGGTGCTACACTTCAGCAAGCAAACAATCTTGACAGATCAAACCCAAAGTGTCGATGGTAAGATGATCAAAGTTCCAATTCGATCAGCAGGTTATACCTGCAGCGGTCTTTCTTTGGGCTTTTTTTATTTACTCGTATAATACATTTTTTTAATAAAATACACAATTCCTATTTTCTATGAGATTTATATTTAATTTTATTGCCACTTTTCTCCAAATCATTTTCATACATTTAGTTAGACACGGTCATACGTACCAATAATAATTATGTAACAATAACTGGTTGATTGGTAGAATTTGTATTACAACAATAAATTCGCCCGGTTATAAGATTATTTGTATGAAAAGTTTATATAAATCAACTTAAAAAATGAATATCACATCGCAAGAAAGAAAGAAATAAAACAAGAACTTCAAATAAATCAACCTCTCTGCCATACGAGAAAAAAAATTTACTTCACTTTCTCCCTGAAATGCTCAATATTTAATTAAAAGGTACAAATAGTTATTGAATTGTAACTACGATAGTCTAACTCACAGTTTCTCAACGTGTGGGTTGTGACTCCATGGGGGTTCATGGTAAAATATCATGAGGGGCAGCAAAATAAAGAAAACTTACGTGTAAAAAAGGAAAATAACACATTTTCTGATTAAAAAAAAACGAACACATTTATATTTTTTTTTGCGGGAGGGGTCGTGAAGTCTTAATTTTATTATTTTATATTTTATGGGGGTTGATAAACAGTGGTCCAACTAAACTGTTCGCTCAAAACAATTAAAATTATTTTTTTGAAGTAAAGAATTTCGTTGTTTGAATTTGGATTGACTGAACAAACCCCGCTACCCCATATCTCATCGATGAATATTCTATGCACGTCTGAAGAGGTGATTATTATTGGTGATATAAAGCTAAGTCCAATGCATTACGGTTGGGTTTGGCGGACGTGTGCAATTATGGACAATTAACCCAGTGAGAAAGAGCAATTAAACTTGATGGACTAACAAGAGGAACGTTTTAAAATATACATTATCCAAAGACAGAAGCCAGCTTTGATGTATTTGAGTTAAAAAATTACATGGAATATTCACTAAATAAAAATCAATAATGTGTATCGGGTGATTAATCACCTTAAGTGAAGTGTATTTTATTTGAGTTTGAATTTGGTTTCAATAACAGTTTTATTAATATAAATCAATGAACAAATAAATATACAAAAACAACGTAAAAATAAACCATTATGAAATTTTCCTGTCGGGGTAGGCAGAGATGATACTTTACTTTATCTACATCCATACACCTCATAATGCTCCTAAAATCTATCTGACTTTTACATTTCCTTCTATCAAAATGTCATTCACTTGATCAAACCACATTTTTGTTTGTTTGTTTTACCGCGGGTTCCCCTCACATTTGCAATATATATTTTAGTTTTTTTTTAGTATTTTTTTATTAATTCGTTCTACACGTCTAAACGTTGACAACGTCTAAGGCGCAATGTAATGTTTACAAAATCTATTTCTCCTTTTTTGAGATGTGACATTAACATTAAAAAGAAGTATAATATAAAAATAATCAAGCATACCAATAACAATACTTTCTTAATTTAATTACAGTTCAATTAAGTGAGCTGTTTTTATATTTATGTAACCATAAAAAAGGCAATATACTATACCATAAAATACTTATTTTTTGATACAAAAAATAATTCAAGGCTTCGATGGACGAGAAATGAAATAAACACAGTGCTTTAAGTTTGTCATCAAAAAGGAGAGATTACATTTTTAGGTATTCATCTTGGTACAAAATTGTCATTTGAAAAAAAAATAATAAAATAAGTTTAAGTAAAAAAAATTAAAAGCACCGTTTATAGAAATTTTGTTCTTGTTAAAACTGCCCCGAGACGCTCATTTTCATCAAAAGGTTTTCTTCTGAAAAACTCCAAATTACTCTTCAAAATTATTTAACCGTACCCCAAGCGTTTTGAAGCATGTCCCCTTACCTTTTTTATCGTGAAAAATAATGAAAAGTTGCTAAAAACTTAGTTAAAATTTAAGGGATGATAATTTATCAATTTAAAGAGAATGTTACCTGAGAAAAGCTCTATAATATTTCTCCGTCACAGTTAAGTGGACGATTTACTTAAAAATAATATTAACAAAGTTCTTTCTCAAACGGTACAAATTAATCTTAGAGAGTTCAAGGTATTTTTGAAGATCTACAAGTTATATTCTTCCTAGTTTTGTTCAAGTTTTATTACTACGTAGTTAATATAATTCGTTAGTTTATAACGTTTAAAAATCATTTTATTTTATTTATTAATTTACAGTCGATGATGATCATTGAGTTCATTGATCATTGAGATCAAGATCATTGAGTGCGAGTGAATACAGTGATACAAGATGTTATAATAATAAAATACATAAACATCAAAACAATAACACGTCTCATACCATATATTGCCAAAAAAGGTATATACTTCTTCCGCAAACAACAAACCAAGGCCCAGAAGGCCCAGTACAGTATGCCGTGCAAAGAGAAAAAAACAACGTTTTAATGGACACATACGCTTATATCATATACCTCAAGAAGCACTACTTCCTCTTCACAGACCAAAAATAAACACATAAAATACATATAATCAAGGCATCATTGTTGGAGTAAGCAGAAGACAGAACACTAGACTATATACGAGGGTCATCCAGAAACTAAGGTTACAAGGGCTCCTGAGGAAGGGGAAATTTTTTTGTTTCACAATTGGTGCACCTGGCGTGTAGGGGGGATCCTAACGGTCAGTTTGTTTGGTCCCGCGTGTTTGTCGGCTATTTTGTTCAGTCACAGTAAATTCTTCTGATGGAGAGGTCGTCGCGCGCTCCCGTCAACGTCCGTGCGAGACCCGCGCGGTCATCAGTTTTTTGACTTTGCAGAACAATACCGCCGCGAATATCCATCGGAAGCTCGTGGAAGTTTATGGTAGTGATGTGATGAGTCGACAACATGTCACGAAGTGGGTTAGGTTGTTCAGAGAAGGCCGTACTGATACTCACAACGAGGCGAGACAGTGATTTCTGACGAATTTGTGCAAAAAATTGAAGAAAAAGTGCGAAATGACCGCCGTGTAATGCTTGACGACCTTCACGAAGAATTTCCTGATATTTCTCGAAGTCTCCTTGGTAATATTATGTCGGAAAAACTTGGTTACAAGAAGTTGTGTGCGAGATGGGTGCCCAGAATGCTCACACCGGAGCACCGTCAAAATCGCGTGACCGCCGCGCGTGAATTTTTGGATCGATTTGCACAGGAGGGAGAAGCTTTTCTGGACTCTATCGGGACGGGGGATGAGACGTGGGTGTGTCACTACACCCCGACAATTTTCTAACGATCAGAAGGTCGAGGAAGCTGTGAAGAAATGGCTGTAAGAGCTGGCGGCGGAGGTCTATGACACTGGCATACAAAAGCTGGTGCCCCGACTACAGAAATGTCTCGATCTCGACGGCGATTACATTGAAAAATAGTTTTATATATTTGTGAATTTCAATTAAATACAAGCATTTTTCGATCCTACATAAATGTTGTAACCTTACTTTCTGGATGACCCTCGTATATCTGGACACACATCCTTCGCTTCTCCTACATCAATACATATTTTCATACAACTACAATATTTTATTGACTTTCTACGTTTCCTTCTTTCAAAATATCATTCAGTTCATCCAACCATACTTTTCTTGGTCTTCCTATACCACGCCTTCCTTTCACATGTGCACTTTATATTTATTTTGTTGGTATTTCTTCATTCGCTCTACATGCTCAAACTATTTCAAAGTGCCATTCTTTATCTTACTTATATAAAAAAATAAAGCAAATAAAATGTTTATTTATTATAATCACTAATAATTTTTGAGACACGTTAATTGTTTTATTATTTCTTATCATATGAAAGTGAATCATTAGCAATAATCACAATACATAAAATCACAGACTTCCACGCCTTTCTATCTAAATGCACAACTTTTGTTTCAACATCTGTACATTTCATTCAGTAAAAACTCGACTGTATTTTCTTACTATTCTGTTTCATTAGTTCCTCGGTCAACATCTTCCTCACTCTCTCAATTTACTTCACATACTCGTATATATTTGTTTTATAAGTTTTTTTGCGACTCATTCTCTGTGTGGTTGGGACATTTCAATAATTTAGAATCGTTATAATTGTTTCATTGTTATACTCGTAGTGTTGTGGAACAATTATTTTAAAAAAATCCTTTATACTCGTATTTTAATACATTTTTGTTTTTAATTTTTTAAAACGTAATAAATACTGTCAAATAAAATATTTAATACTCCAATTAACTTTTTCTCTTAAATAAATAAGTGTATAAGTAGCAGCCAGATTAATTTGATGTTAGAATATTATTATTAATATAAATAAAATTTAAAAACACATTTCATAAATCTAATCAGGTAGACAAAATGCATTATAATATGTATTTCTAAAAATCTCCATTGGCCAAGGATACATTTTTAATTACACCAATTTTTCCCCTCTCTTAACCCTACTATAATTCCCATCGTTGGCATGTATTCAAATTATGATACGCTAAAAATCAACCCTAACATGGTTATTCGGGGTTCAACGCCCTACGAGTATTATCACACCCTCACCCTCCGCCCTAAGGGTTAGCCCGGAATACTCAGGGCAGTTACTTGCCTGCATATTTTGTATGCTATATAGGCGGGCAACCAATTCAATAGTTTTATTTTTTATTAAATAAAATAATATATGGTACAAATATTTGCCCAGGCTATACCTACATACAAATTTATAACTTAACTTATCTTATTTTCCTACGTGTAATTTTATTTTTATTTTTTATAATCTTAATATATGATTTCTTAGAAATAATAACTAGATAACAATTCTTACAAATAATTATTAAGCAACGACAAGTCCACCGTTCAGGCTACTTATACTCCATCACATTCACTCAGACCTGGATCCTCCCATCTAATAAATACTGTATGTGGACTAATCAGGCAACAGATGATGATTCGGGAGCCTATGCTTATAACGGAAGGGTAGATCGGATCTACTCTCGTAAGCCCCCAGGGCAGCGACTAAGGGATTGCTGTGATTTTGTTGACTTTTATAGAACTTCACGATCCAAGCAAGGATGTGGTGTTGTAGGATTTCTTCTCGCTGTTCGGCGTGAAGTCTGGTAAGGTTTGTTCTGGGATGGGTGTTTTGAGATTTCGAATGCTTTGTTCTGCACTTGTTGGTGTTTCAGGTGATCCGTGTTGCTCACACTACCCCAAACGGGTGCAGTAAATGTCAAGATAGGACGCAATTCAATAGTAATTCATTTTACAATCTGTAGGTGTACCTATTTTCAGCATTGAATGATCAAAATATAGCAATTGGTGATAATCGTCCAAATTCACAGAACAAAAGACAAGAACTGTTTTATGTAGAATTCAATTGTGAGTCAACTTAATTGAAACATCAGGTAGAACTCAACCGCATTTGAACCATTTTGGGTAAACATTATAATAAAACAAATCACAGTTTATACGCAATCATGTTTCAACTATTGTGACATCATATCAGTTATGTTATTAAAATGTACGAAAGTCTTTGTTGGCAATGACTATTGAAGAATATATTGGCAAACTCGCAAACAGTACATGGGCAACTGAAGATAAAGGGAGTACAATGATCGCAAACAGAATGATATCACGGTTAATGTAAGGGTTAAGGGCTGTTAATTATGTAGAAGTAAATATTGTGATATACTATATAGGTATATACTCGTACATATATTAAAACATCAAGGAGCACAGTAATTTTAATATTGGTTTATTAAATTTTCGAGTAATTAACTCTGTGAAACGAACTCTGAAATGAAGAAAACGAATTCTTGAACAAATATTATATTATTTTCATTTAGAAAAGAATCAAAACCTAAATTGTTTTTTAATAATATTTAATTTGCGTTTAGATGTTTTAAATCCACCAAGCAAACTTTTTTTATAAAGCTATTGGTTTCAGACATCACGATTAGAAAATTTATTTATGGAAATTATTTCTCATTGTGCATTACAATTTTGAGTAGATTCGTTTCAGACCGATCGCACAGCCGTTCCTCAGATGTTGCATTCTCCGTTTTCATGGGTGGATACTTTTATTATTAAATTACGATTTCGTTGAACACAGTAACAGTCCGCCGAGTTTTTCATATGGCAATCTCTTGCTACAAACTAAACATATATGATATATTAAAAGCCTGGGGTGAAATCACGTCTGAAATCTTTCTTAAAAAAGTTGGGTACCAACGGGAATCGATCCCGCAACCTCATGGTCGAAAGAAAGGAGTCTTATTAACTAAGCCACCGATGGCATCTAATAATGTGACTTCTGCATCAACGTGGAGTTATCTACTCGAAATTATGCACAATGAGTGATACTAACTATAAGTTATCTCTAATATTTTAACTTTTATTTGAAGAATCTTTAAAACGAATAAAATAGCAGACAGGCGACAATATCCCTGAACCAGGGCCCTGACAGTACCTGCATGCACGCGCCACTCCTTTCCAACCCGGGCCGGGGGATGTATCGTGTATCGCTATGCCAAGGTGCTGAAAGGGATCGACAAATTAATTTCACAACGTGGAAACAAAGCTAAAGGCACGAAGACACAAGCCTTAATGTCCATTTGTCACAAACTTCCAACGACGAGAATTTCATCGGAGTGAGCTTGGGTTATATTAAATTTTGTGTGTCAGATATGACATTCAGATAAATGAACTTAAGTAAAACCGTGTTTATTGGTACTATGATTCATAAGTGTATACATACATTATTATACGATATTGTTTTACTACGAAATGCACAATAATAGTGAATTGTTTATGATTTTGACATATTTTATGTTTATTATTATTCAACTTTTATATTTTTTGCTAACTGAAGACTAACTGTTAAATTTATGGTTTGACTTTAATACAGAATGTTTAATTCTTGGAATTTACTATAAAAACACAAAATAAATAATGTAACAAACATTATTTTAATGCCTGTTCTGCAGTATTGCCAGTCGTATATATTTCTGAAATGAACAATTTATTTTATTTTATAAAAATATTTCAAAAATATATTTTCAAAAATACATAATCGAACATATATTGTACAACTTTTTTGTTATATACAGGTACAATATAGTACAACCTGGCAGTTTATTGCCAAGTGAAAATCTCAGAAATATGTTCAAGATGCTTGAAATAAAAACCTGACTGGAAGTGCTCCTTTTTAAATCTGGGTTCCAACAGGGATCAAACCTGCAACCCCCAGGTTCGAAGTCAGACGTTTTAGCGAGTAGGTGACAAAGGTTCAAGTCAGGAATATAACGTGTTTCATTCCTACTTTTTCTTTCCTCTCCCCCATCCTTCCTTTTCTTTTGAGTGATGGGTATCTCACATGTATTAAAAATAAAAGTTATTAAAAAAATGTACAATGAATAATCATTTCAATATTTTTTGCGACCATGTGTAACTTGTTTTATTTACTTTTGACCGATTGGTTGGAAGATATTATCAACTGGCAATAAGATTACTTATTTGAATAAATAAATAAATAAAGTTTAGAAGTATCTTACAAACTGAATAATTTTTTGATAGCATGAATTTTTTTTGATTGAATTTAATTCAAAAGCATGCGGTTTTTACGCAGATAAATAAAAAATGCGATACAAATGATTGCCACTTTCAATATTTTTAACAACAACCCAAGATAAACCAAGAGTTTCAGCATCAAACTCAATTTTACAACAATCAATTCAGGTCAACCCGCGGTTGCAATAAATTGATTTGATTTATGTATTATTTATGAATAATTCAAAAGGAGAGACATTCGATAGCTTGTATCGTACAATATTTGAATAAATCAATTAGAAAAGAGAGATTCAAATAAAGAAATAAAATTATTCTTAAGAAAACTGAATCAAAACAGTGTAGTTGGAAACTTCAGTGAAACATGATTTACTATTTTAAAAGAAATCGCTTCGCTCACAAAGCGGTTGAATGGCCTGAATTAAAAGAAAATCAATAGCTGATTATGATTTAAAAACGCAATTTGGATTCGGAATTGGCGCGCGGCCAACACTCGAAACGGTTTTGGGAGGGCTTCATTGCAAGGAACCAGGAAATAGATGGGCACATTAAAAACCACATCTGTTTGATCATTTTATCGGGATATATTTTCACTGCGATGGCGAGCGACCGAATCGTTCGGACAAATATAAAAATGTGTGCAAACGAACATCGTTTCAATTTCATATGAAACATGTTCGAATATTAGACTAGCAAACAAACCGATTTAAAACTTGTTTCAAGAATTTTGTATGCTCGTTCACCTAAGGAAAATTCGTCGTAAGATGTACAATATCTTATTTTAAAATTTGCTAGGGTAAAGAAATAAATATATCATCATCTCGTGTAACTCATGAATATGACTCCCATGATAGCCTCTCACGACTCCTCTCCATCCATCCCTACATTCCACGGTTCGAAGACCCGTTGTTAAGGGCAGTCCTGTTGCGTATGTCACTTGACCAGTCCAACGCATTGGGATTGTTCCTCTTGTCTGTCGTCTTTCTACACTTAGGGACTACAAACCTTTCCAAACTCTCTCCTTGGCCTTGCTAAGTGCCCAACGAATCACAGGACTCGTCGAAGGCAAATTGTCGTCAATATGTCGGTGATTCTCAGTTCTTCGAGAATGGAGACGTTAGTTCGCTTTACTGTCTATGGAATTTGTAACATCCTTCTCGAGCACCACATTTCAAATGCATCTATTTTACGTCTCTCGGTTGCTCTCAGAATCCAAGTCTACTCGTCATACATGAATATTGCGAAGACGAGAGACTTAATTAGGCGCATTTTCGTCGTGATGGTGATGTTTCTGTTCTTCCATATCTTTTTCAGCTTTGAAATGAAAATATAACCTATAGTAAAAATAATTAAATGTTTGATGAAAAAAAAATTAGAAACCAAATGAAATATATTTAAACAAAAGAGTAAAGTAAATAGAAAATTATTGTTTTTCAACACGACATTATAATATTTTTTAATCAATATTTTAATATTTTTTTGCACCTATAATATCAAATTTAAAAGTGGTCTGAGGCATCTGTATAAACTTTATACATCAAATTTATTGAGTGTGGTTTTATATGGTTATTTTATGCTTGAAATCAAATATCAAGGTTTATCAATTGTGACGATTAATTGCAACTAAATTATGGTGTGTACCTATGTTGTATGAATTTCGTGATTTTTAAATGAAAATTATGCATTTTGAGAGTTATTTAAATTATTTGTTTCAATTTAAATTTATCTGTTTCAATTAACTAAAGTATCAAATCGTCTTAACTTTTTTAATTTTATTTATTATACTAACTCAAATAATAACATTTTACACTTTAACAGTTATAGTACTAAATAGTGTGAGTGAATTACCTTATAACATACATTAGAAGAAAAAAAATAATACCCTTTTTTATTTTACTATCTAGCGAATACTTCATATTTAAGTATTTAAATTCTTTAGTCTCCGTATTTTAAAATTAAATAAAACCAGAAATTATCAAGTACACGAACTAGAATACAATAGAGCTTTTGTCTGTTTGTAAACAAACTGACCGAGTGATTTAGTGAAACGGTTAACAAAACAGGTGTACCGCACGTGTGTGTCGGGTGCGTTGGGTTTAAAAATACATCGCGTGCCTTCCAGGAGTTACAGAGCAGTGTGTGGAGCATGCGGTGGTGCGGTAAAGTGCATGAGAAACCCTTGAATAACCATTAAACGCACTTGTACTGGGGGCTGGAGATGGGTGAACCAGGATATCGTTACACGAGTTCTATACGGAAACAACTAAAATAAAACTTTTTTTGATTAGAGCGTTTCAAATTCTTAAGCTTTTTAACCTAACGAATGGTAAGTCGTGACTCATGTTATGCATTGGCTATCTTACAAATTTATTATGAAAATAAGTCAAGATTTAAGAAAATAATGCAATTTGCACAATTACGAGTACATTGGGCTATGCTTGATATATACATTAAATTCTGGAGAACATGGCGCAAAAGCAAGTACATTGATATGTTAATAACATTTCGACAGATTGGGTTAATATGCCAAGCTTTAGGGTGTTCCAATGAAATTGTGCCAATATTTTTTGAGAGTTGTGAATATCACGAAGGCTGCAATTCCGACTAGTCAAATTGTTTATATCATATATGAATTTCGCGGGTCTACGTCATCTGACTCAGAATAGTAACATATATAGTATTGTCAAGAATTATGTAAACTTAAGATAAATAAATAAAACTACTAAATATGAACTTGTGTTGTGATAGAACTCGTGTATTGATATATTCAACTCACATATGAAATACCATATAATGTACATGTAATATCTAATTAAAATATACTATCGGACCCGTTAAAGAGTTGACTGAATTATTTGCACGGATATTTTGTACTGAATGGTTCAGATGGATTAGCTTAACTTATTATTGAGAATATTAATTATGAACGTTTGTACTCTGATAATAAAAATTCGTCGATTTTAAAAACCGGAAAACGAAAACCAGTCCGGAATTTAATTCGCTAAGAATCTATACTGGCTTTACTCTCAGACTGTTACATCTGAATTTTCTTTTATCTATTGCTAAGTATATGGTGCGTACTATAAATACTTGTTTCGCTGTTAAAAAACAGTACTGTAGCACTATATACAACTATGTCAAATAAAAGGCAGCAGCATATTAAACCTGTCAATCTTCTTGTAAGTTAAATCTCCATGCAGTTAAAACTTTGGGTTTGACATGTTAATATTGTTTGCTTGCTGAAAAGCAATATCTTGCTATAAACCAATGCACGCACAGACGTCTTCTTTCCACACGATGGCTGAAAATCATACTCAATCACGGGGAATTGCCTATCGTATTGTTATAATGAACGATAGTATCAATAAAGAAGGAATCAATGAACAAACTCTAATGTTTGTACATCAAGGAGTGCCAGATAAGAGGATGTTATGATAAGACGAGAGTTTGTTATAATGAACGATAGTATCAATAAAGAAGGAATCAATGAACAAACTCTAATGTTTGTACATCAAGGAGTGCCAGATAAGAGGATGTTATGATAAGACGAGAGTTTTTTCTAAAATGTTAGCAACACAATTATACTGATAGACAATGATGCTTTACAAAGCGAGAGACGTTTAGAATATCCCATGATGTAAGTTTCAACATTTATCTACATTACAAAAGACTAATAGTGTCCTGTCAAACACTTGACGCTTAGTTCGTGTAACATAAATATTATTCTGCTAAACCATAATTTTAATATCTCGAAAACTGAGATGTCATTGTTGATATTCGTACAAAATGACACGTTGAATTTCAAAAACTTATGAAAACTAATGAGTTTTGGCTAAAAGCTAACAAAATGGTAGGAAATATAGGCTGTTAACAAATAATCCTCGTTTTTAAATTATTATAAAAAAGTAGACTATCTCAAATGAATATTCAAATCTTGAAACCGTTATATAAAATGAAAAAAACAGTGTTTGATTAAACAAATGAAAAAAATGTTATAGTATTTAATTAATAAATCAAATCGAAAATATTTTACTGTTTTTTAATGACACCGAGTTTTTACAAACAAGTATTCTGAACAAATGTTCAAATAAAGCTTCAGTTGCTTAAAATTTATACGAGTTAAGAAATATTCAGAAATACAATAGGATTAAAAAAACAACAAAAAAGAAAGAAATAGTAATTAATATTTGTATCATAGATTGCTATACGAACCTTAATAAAAAAGATCTAAAAAAAAGTCCAGAAGTAACATTGAAAAAAAACCACAGTTAGAATTCAAATTTGAAGTGTTTTTTAAATTTGTTTTTAAAATGAGATAATTCAATAAAATATGACTTACGAATAAACTGACATTGCATCAAATATAGATGTGCCATTGATAAATCCGATTAAGGAGATAAACCCCACTTTCTTGGAACAGTTTAACAAAGATTTTGACTTCCAATTCCCCCTTCTAATTTTTATCCTTATTCGCATTCATTCAAGAGAAAAAGGTATTGATTTTGCATTAGGAGTAAGCGCCTCTTAAAGAAATTAAAATTATTTTTAACGTGATGCTTCTGTCGTACCCATAATATAGTCCAACCGGTGAGATAATAAAGAACTTTCGTTAAGAAAATTAATACCGTTGATACAAAATTGACTAAGAAATCTCTACCTAATGATAACATTATTTTGAAAATAACTGTCTTTGATCAGGTTATTCAAATAAAATATATGCATCTTTTTTTAATTTCCAATAAACACATATTCGTATAAAGAAAAAAGGATCCGACTTATAATATACTTATTTTATTATTTGAATTACATAATTAACATACCTTAATTTATTATTTTTAGTTAAGGCATTAACACTGTGGAAATTTAAATACATTGAAATTGGAGGCCATAGAAGTATCCAAGTCAGTGAATCGGGATGAACATCTGGAAAACACACATATTCCCAAGATCTCAACGCTACTTGCTAAAGTTGTCTCTTGCTTCCCTCCACCCACAACCCCCAACCCGATTTTTTACCGTCAGAAGCGTGTATGTCGGTACCAGTTCGAACATAATTCAGTCTTGTTTGTGTTCCCCTGATGATGAGATGAAAACCTTGAAACCGGTAGGGTTATACCGTTATATAAAGTGGAATAAACAGTGTTTGATAAAACAAATTACAATACCTTAATCCCATATGATAAGCCAATAAAACATGTATGTGTGTGACAATGAATGTCGAAATCCGTCACAAAATATTGACATTCCATACAAACAAAGACAGTGCAAAACATTTTTCCTTAAATACTTATCTTAAATTAGATAAAATTTGAGTGAACTCATATTTACATGTAACATATATGTCAAATACGTCTAACCATACCATAAAATTCTGAATAATCTCACGATTTCGTTCAAAAATCATTCTTATCATTACCTTAGGCATCTTTATGTTCAAGTATGGTCCAATGACACCTTCAGCTCAAATGCCGCGTCACAGTATCACTGCAATATGATAAGGTCGCTGATGAATGTGAATTTTCAATACTCAGGGCAGAAATACTGTTTAAGTGCCTCGTCAACTTGCAACATTATGGTTAAAATGTACCGCGTATTTTTTTCACAACATATACACATTATTGAATCATATAACGATTCATTATCACGATTTCAGCTCTTCAAATGTTGAATTATGACTATCAGAAATAAAAAGAATAAAAAACAGTAGTCAAATAATTGCAGACCTTTTATTTTAACGCATTCTGTAGAACGCGAAAGAGTTGTTGCTTGAATCATCAACTAGTTCAACATTTTAGTATTTGCATTGAGCGTATCTTTTTTTTTCATGAACACAATTTAGAAACACACACTTTATAAGTGGCAGATTTACTAGTCAATTAACGAAAATTAATTACTTCATTTCTATAAATATAACAATTTTAATAATAAGAAATAATAATTTCTAAAGCGCTCTTTCGTATGAATAAGCATGTATGGGTTCGACTGACATTATATAGCTGACGGACGAAAAGTAATAAAATTAATATACAGGCAGTACCATAAAATATCAACCAAAAAAATTATCTTAAATTTACTTTTTAGTGCTAGCATGAAACTTATTATTTTGCTAACTTCTAAGAACATATACAGAGCCTGAGTCACGTGTCCCATTTTATATAAATAATCGTATATACACCATCACGTAATTTCCCTATAAGGTTAGGCAGGATATAATGTCAAACTTTCTTATCACGAGAAACTTCCTTAACCTTCCCCATATCTAACATTAATACAATTACTTTCGTCACCTTTGTCCAAATCCCCTCAACGTGCTCTTTTTCACATTACTTAAAACATCAGTTTTTAGCTCACAAGTATCCTTTAAAAATACATATCTTATTCTGTCATACATCGACACACCACTTATTCTACTGAGTGGACACACTTCTACTACATTTACTCGGCTCCTTATTTTTGTATCCCATTTTGAAATAGGTTAAAATAAAATATTAACATATTTACTTATTGCTAAATAGTTCAATCAAAATGTTTATTTGCGTAAGCATCATGTACGAGTATATTTAACTTTGATATCCCCCTTTAAAACTAAGAGTACTTCAGCCATATTCACTTAGGAAACATGAATAACAATTTCTATGCATATGTTCTTGGCAATGTATGCAAATAGAGGAACTTTACAAGAGTGATTCAATACAAGGATCCCCTTCTCTATTGAACCACATAAGAAACATATTTCCCAATCGACGGACGTAAACGGAACTCTTGTTCCACATCAAGTATTTCTGTGTAACAATTTATATGCAAACTAAAAACTGCAATAAGTAGCATTCTCAAATAAAACAATTGCATTCTATGTAAGTGTTCCGTTTGAAAGACGATTTTTATCTGCGAGAGTCAATATACACACAATGGAGAGTTCATCCCAACTTTACCGGATATTTGCGTAAGTAGATCTACGATTGTGGAACAAAAGTAATAATATTGTTCCACTTGGAAAATAAAGTAAAAAGTTTTGGTAAAGAAACAAAACAAAAAAGGCATCGAAGAACGAAATAATAAATAATATATCTATACTGAAATGGGCATTTTGATATGCAAGAGAATATGATTTGTATCGTATTGAAATGGTTGCTTAACATACTCGAGAAATACCAGATATATATGTTGTGGTAAGTATTACTCATACACTTCCCACTTGTTCATACATTTTAAAGAGAATATGACAGCATCAAGCGAAATAATCTATACGAGTTTAAAGGAAATAGAATATCCTTATGAACTCATTGTAATGGTGCAACTCACAATATCATCAGTGCAATGTCGCACCATCGACGCATTTGATATTTACAATGAGTAGTCTTCATTTAAAACAGCATTAGAAAAGGTTGTTCGAGACGCCAGACTAAGTGACACTATACTCGTATATCATATAATGATTCTGTACAGAGCTATTGGCATATTCTAATGACATCATTGCAAGATTTGTGCAGGTACTGAGGGAGACATTTCTAGCATTCAAAGTATCGTTAAATAATGCAACTGTTAGTGAATGACAAACTAAATACCAACCTCTTAACTTTGCATTGATAGTTATAATTTCGAAAGTATGAACTGTTTGTGTTTTTAGAAAGTGTGAACTGTTTGAATTTCGAAAGTGTGAACTGAACGTGTTTGTTTCGAAAGTGTGAACTGTTTGTGGTCACAGGTTAATTCGAATAGTAACACAAGTGAAGAAATAAAGTCGATAAATACATGCTATTTTGGGTGTTACTTAAATCTCGTTTACTTTCCAAGAATATAAAAATCCAACTTTATAAAACGCTGCTAAGACCTGTGCTAACTTTAACATTAGATACCTGGATACTTACAAAGTGGGACGAAATACTTCTTGATACCTTCGGAGAGAATGATTCTCCGCAACAATTTATTTATTTAGTATATATGTATAGTCAAATTAATGACAGTTCTACACCCTGAATACCGCATGCCGGATACTGTCCCTGTAAAGGCTCTGTTAAACAATCCGATGGGGCGTAGGAGAGCAGGGAGATCAAATTTAAAATGGCTGAATGGTGTGACACAGAACTGCACTGGGTATAACCAGTTGGAGGAAAGATGCTGCTGAGAGATAGGTGGCAGGAACCCTGCAGATAGACAGGATTTATGCTAGATATTGCTGATGATGAATATTACTCACTTAATATCATGTGACATATTTAAAAAAAAAATATGTTTACATTAAAAATTATTCAACATAATTTTGGATATTATGCAAATAGTAACAGCATACAAGGAAGTATCTCGATATTATGCGATGAAATGACGCCGAGTTCGTGACTCACAGTTCAACTCACGAAGAGGATACTTATCTGGAACAATCAGAGACTGCAGACGAACAGTTGGTACACTTCATAACAGCGCCCGATCTCTCGAGGCTAACCCAATACCCGACAAAGCGAGTTAAAAGTGAAGCGGAAAAACATAAATCAAAAGCAGCACAACTTGTAACAAAGCCTCCCCCAAGAGAAAAAATCTTTCGATCAGTGATACAATTTTACCAGCATGTGGATAAAAAACAAATAGTAAATCTACTCCAGTGGATAAAAAACAAACATTTAGTCGAGCAGGAAGAACGAAGCAAAAATATCACCATCCACAAGGAACCCGATAGGAAAAATCGGGAACTTTCGATTAAGTGACGCTGTTTCATTGGCAAATATTTTCTTGGTTTTAGCACAACACTAGGCCTGTAGTTCTGCACTCGACAGATCGTGACTCACCAGTCGTGAGATATCGGTTGCTTTGTGATATTGCAAACCGTTCCAAATGGACACAACGGTGCTTTTCTCCACTTAAAACATGCTTTGGTGATAGAAATGCTAAAAAACATATACAACACGGGAACGTTGGAAGATAAGACTAAAATTGTAACGTTTTGATTGTTTTTTTACTAAGTTAAAAATATACAAACTGCTATATTGACGTTGAAATACGATTTTATTGAAATTTAATTAGCAGTAATTGAGACATAAGCCCGAATTCATAATCCGACCTTAACACTAATTATTATATCTTAACTATTTTTATACTGAAGAAATTTGTCCTAACTTTCTTATATAAGGAAGTCACGTGGTTTCATTACTTCGCACTATAGTTTGGAACGTATGAATCCGACTCTACGTTTCAGACTTTTATGTAAGAGTATATAATAAATCAAGAAATTTTAAGATACGAAAATAGTATTTAGGTTGGACTATGAATTCTGGACAATTTTCAACTTATTTGCCAATTCGAATGACTACCGTTTGATTCTATCGATGTAACCTGATCAAGTTCCGCAAATCGCCTGTGAAAAAACCTACGTCTGCAAAATGTAGCATTGTTTGGTGTGTAACTCCCCGATTACAGTTTGTTCTATTACCCGTACTACGAGTAGTATATAAAATAAACAAGTTAATAAAGCGCGAAACTTGTTCAATTTGTTAGAATAATTCAGGCGTTGCTTTGTGGAAATCCATAATTGATGGAATATAAAAACAAAACACTTTACATAATCACATATTCACTCCCCCAAAACACAAAAGTACTAGACATATCAAACACTATTACACAACAAAAGATTTAGAAACCATAGAAATCCATAAAGAAATGTACCAAAATAATAGTATCATAAATAATTAATTAAATTTATCCACTTCTTACTCTATTCCCTTAGACCATGAATATTTGTATAAAATCTTCTTAATCTATTTCCCATAAGACCATAAACAAATTTAGTTTAAATTAAATAAACACACATATACTTCACCTCACGCACAGATTATAAAACAATGAAAAAGGATGTTCCTGAAATCACTGACACAGCACACATAAAAGTGGAAATACTAACTGATACACGTTAATATATCGCACACACCTCGGCATCGATCGATGTAATTAAATTAAATCAAATCACCTGAAGAAGATATACTGTGTGTTGAAATGTAAAAATATTGTGAAACAAAACAAAGTTGTTTTTTTATTTCTATATTCCAGAATTTAAATATTAACACAGGCTACTTATGTTATTTCTTTGATAAATTGTCTTTTTCAGTTTTTAAAACGAATTTACAAAAGACTTAACCGATTTACTTGTGAAACCTACCAAGGTCCATTTTTAGTATAAAAATTAAGTCAGACTTAAAATATCAAAAAATGCTAAATAAAGCCGAGAAACTAGGCGAGAATTCCTGTCTAGCGACCTTTAAAAAGAGCAAACCAACCACACGATTAAACAACTCAAGGGAAATTTGAACTTTATGTTTAGTTATAACATAATACCGCGTTACCGATATTTAGTTAAAATTATATAGCGATAATAAGGCTTCTTTGTATACCTACAAGAAATATTTATCTCGTTTTCAATGTTTATATAAAATATCACTAGATCTACTAATATACTTACCTCGTGATGCAATATATCCATACATATTATCAAGCCATTTCCTGTTGATCAAAGCAGAGAAGACAGAGCGCCAAACTTTCCTAGCCCGACACACTTCCTTCACCTCCGCCATATCCACATATCTAATTTTACACTCAATCTGTTTCCCTTACTCCTTATCTTTCTTCTTTCGAAATATCCTTCACTTGGTTCATCCATACTCTTTTCGGTCATCCTCTACCCCGACTAACACTGATGCTTGAATTATAAATTGGTTTAGTTAGTCTTTCGTCACTCATCCGTTCCATATGTCCACACGTGCTTTTTTACATCCTTCTTAACAAGCCATTTTTTATCACTACATATTATTCTCAGTGCACGCATTGCCTCGTGATGTTTTAGCAAAATCCTGTGTAGCATAAATATCGAAGTTTTACGAAACCTGAGAATTGAAACTTCTAGCACAGCAACCTTCATAAATATTATTAAGATTACGTTAATGGATCTCTTAATCAAGTTGGAGAATTTTAATTAAAGCGGCGAATAAAAATGCGAAAAAGAAATTATGAATGTAACTAAATTGAACTTCAAGACTGCCGTTAAACGAGTTTGATGTAAAAATATTTTTTTCCGGGAGAGTATTTCAAGAAATTTCTTGCTTAAAATTTTTGAGAATCGATCCTTTTCAAATATTATTAAGAAAAGGTCACTTAACAGGTATTTGACAGACATTTAAACTGGCGAATATCTGTAATAAACCTAAACGATTTTCTTCAATATTTTATTTAATATTCTGAAAATTCAAATAAAATCAATTACTGCGGGAGATTAAAATGGGTGCTTGAATAAATATCGGAAGATATAAACTCGTCTCAAAGCATATGAGTTTTATAAAAAATAAAAAATTGCCAATACTCAGAAAACTAAATATTTTTTTCAGTCTTCCTTTTTTTAATACTCTGAAAATTTAAATAAAATCAATTACTTCATGACACCAACATGGGTGCTTGAGAAAATATCGATAGAAACTGTCATCTCAAACCATAAGTTTTCGACAAAGAAATATTATATTATATTTTACGTTATACTATATTTTTTTTTACTATGATATATTATTCCGAATCCCATCATCGAACGAATTTCTTCGAGTAATCCGATGTAATGCTTGCTACCTTAATATTACAATCCGATGTAATGCTTGCTACCTTAATATTACAATCCGATGTAATGCTTGCTACCTTAATATTACAATCCGATGTAATGCTTGCTACCTTAATATTACAATCCGATGTAATGCTTGCTACCTTAATATTACAATCCGATGTAATGCTTGCTACCTTAATATTACAATCCGATGTAATGCTTGCTACCTTAATATTACAATCCGACGTAATGCTTGCTACCTTAATATTACAATCCGATGTAATGCTTGCTACCTTAATATTACAATCCGATGTAATGCTTGCTACCTTAATATTACAATCCGATGTAATGCTTGCTACCTTAATATTAGAATCCGATGTTATGCTTGCTATCTTAACATAATATTAGAATCCGATGTAGTGCTTGCTACCTTAATATTATAATAGAATTTTTTTAAATATGTATTTTTTTAAGAATGCTTATTCATTTCAATTTTCAACATACTCTTCATTCCCTAATAAATTCCTTTTCCCCGTTCTATCATAAATAATATCAATAATAAAAAAAAACAATTTACATAACGCCGTTCAGAGACCAGACTCTACTGAAGGGTGCTTTAAAACGAGAATAGGACCTACTCTTATTTGTTTATTTTTATTCTTTTGTGTATATGGTTAAACATGGTATATCTAGCGAGTTTATTGCTACACAAAAATTTCCTCCAACCAATCAGCTCATCTTGGATACAACCCATGACAACTGTTCAACCCATGACAGATTTTACAAATATATTAGTTTAAATTTAAGTTAAAAAAACATATGACTAAATTGTATCAAAAAAGGAAAACAAGAGGAAAATAATTCGTTCAAGCACAAGGAAGGGAAGCAAAAGAAAATTAGGATGAAAGGATATTGTGAGTGATGTAATATTTTTTGAATTCTCTTACTTATAGATAAAAATAAATTAAGGGTGGGAAGGTGGGCAAGGTAGTAGATAGGAATATTAACTACTTATCGCACCTGCATATGTTAAGAAAAACTTATTTGTTAAGAAAACCGCAGAAAACCACAGAAAATTTGCCAAGAGAAGACGAACTATACAGAAACCTGTGTAGACCTTCTCATGTGTAATAGTAACACTTTAGGTGGACTGTAGAGTTTGTATGTAGTGTTCATATACGAATATAATCATAAATGTTAATACGACTTCCCAAAAAGGTTGTCTTCAAGTGCTTCCTAAAGCTTTACACACTACCCATATCTAACACTTTGAGGCAGATCATTCCTCTCTACTGCAACAGCAAAAGTCCGGTCACCATACTACATCCTATTGGATAGGTTTGGAGCAATTAAATTATTCGAAGACGATGAAATCTACGTCAAAGTTCTTCACACCTCTGGAACTACAAATATATACAAAATATATACTATGAAAAAAGACAAAAAATCCTAAAGTTATAAAATTGAATGATTTATATAAAAAAAAGGAGAAAAAAATATTTCTATGTATTCCACTCACTACACCATACTAAATCTCTGAGAAATTGCTTCAGATTATTTGTTTTGTAAATTTAATTAATTTTAATAATTTTTCATATTAGTTATACCAAAAATACTCGCTTTATTTGACAAAGGTTGGTTGGCTGCAAAAATTAACTGCATAACAAGCACGCCTAATATTCTTATATCACGTACTCGTATCATGAGTAACGGTGAGCACATAATACTATATATTGAGTAATCTTGCTCGTTTTAACTCCAGGTATCAACAAAGAACTCAGAGTTTTATTATATGTTTATGCAACATTTTCTTTTTATTTGATTTCAAATATTGCATACATTCTTTCCAACGAAAAATTACGGTAAAGCTCACAAAACAATAAATTCATTTGCATATCCCTTCGGCTTAAAGAATCATTAAAAGTTCACAGTCGAAATATTATGCATGAACACTTATGTTTACCCTTTGTTTTAACTAAATAAAATTATCTTGTTTTATTCAAATTAGAAATTAAAAAAGGTATATTTTATTTTCTTCAAAAGTACTGCTTACAAAGCTTCCTAATCTATGGTTCGCGCTGACCAGCGATTGTGCTAATAATTAAAAGTCCCGAATATTTCTAAAAAGGTAAGAAAGTATTCAATCTGTAATGAGTGTAAACAGAAACAATTTTTAAAAAATTAAGCGTGTGGTCCAGTTTGGTACGGCTAACAAAACAAGATTGCTGGAACGAAAACCATCGTTATTTATTCTCGCTCTAGAAGACCTAGATTGTTCCTCTTCATATTTGATTTTCGAGGAAATGTTTTATCATCATCATCATCAACATCATGCCAAGTACCTATTGGGGCAGATAGAGAGATCAGATATCCACTTCATTTTATGCTGACACACATATTTTGCCACGTTCATACACCACGTCATGCACCTATTATAAAGGCTTATTACTTTTCCCTCTTTCAGAATTTGATCTATTCGATCGTACCACATTTCATCGTATTGTACGAGGTACTAAAAGTCATCCCAAACTTTTCGTACCTTCTATAGTTCTCGAATAGATTATTTTTGCAAATCTTTCATTATTTATTCTTTATACGTGACAGAACCTCTTCAATACTCCTTTATTTACCCGAAGCTCAGCATCTCCTCCTTCAATGAATGATATGGATTAATAATAAATGGATTTTAATAAGTGATTTTACTTTATATCACACAACGTTAAGTAGGACTACAATATACTAGGAATATATTACAATATCACTATCGTATTGGTATTAGACTTTTACCAATATCTCGAGTCTTCTTAAAAAATCCTAAAATGTTCGACAAGACCCGATACAAACAGTAAAAGGTTGGATCAGATGAGGATATAAAATAAATTTTGTTAGTTCATAAAATACATATCCATCTACCAAAAAGATAAACCGCATATTGTCTTTACTTAAAGTCATATCTCAGAATGATCCAAAGCAGCGTTCTGTTAAAATATTCAAAGCCGCGACAAGTACTAGACTGCTATCAAATAAATGTGTATATATTTTGAGGAGCTCACCGAATCCACTCTACTCCCCGCGTCTCTGATGACATAAGTCAGCATTTTACGAGTGAACTTCTCCCATAAAATGCCGAAGCTTTTGTGAATTACGGTTTTGTTCCAATTTGACAATATGAAAATGACAAGCTGTCGTCGTCGTGGAGTCTCTCGACCGTAAAAATTCCCCTAACATTGATTGGACATAACGTTAAATAATTTAAACCCTTTCAGCTTCGATGTAATTTTGCGAGACTTTCCAGACAACAGAATTAAGTTTTCAATAAGAGCACTTTATAGTGTTACATAAAATTTTCGATTAATAAATGGTATAATGATGTTTGCTTCTCAATAACGAAACACTGTTGTTCAATCAAATGGTATAATATTGTTTGCTTCTCCATAATGAAACACTGTTGTTCAATCAAATTAACACAATTTCGAAAGAGCGTTTAAATGGAAATATTTTATTACTCCATCCGTTTTCATTTTGAATAATTGTATTTGACTTTATAATAACAAACACCCAAGTAGTAGCAAAAAGCTTGTCGAATACATATTATAGATTTTTAATATTCATAAATACATTTGTCATATTAATGCAAGAAAAGCAAGCAGACGAGTTCAATGTCAGATCGCAATATGTTAAAACAAAATATAGAATAATTAATGAGATTAAGAAGTGAAATGGTCTGAAACGAAGAGTTTACACATTTATTGACTACTTTCATACATTGTATGAGTTGGATTAAGTGAATAATATTCTGAAAGAAGGAAAAGTAGTCAGAGAAATCGTAGAGGTTGTAAGAGAATGTGTATGGATGTGAAAGAGTCTTAGGACGTGTGTAGAGTTAGGAAAGTATGGCGATCTGTCCTCTCTGCCCACCCCGAAAGGGAATGGTATGTATGTTCATACATTATATTATTAGTATTACGCGTTCGTTGTATATTTTTAATATTTCAGTAATATTTTTAATCTTTCAGTAATACTGGGTTCAAATCCCAGCGAGAATCGTTTTACTAAGAAAGTAAAATAATATATTATTATATGATGAAATATTGCATTTCCCAATTTAGATTCAAAAGGCACTATATTAATTTAATAATTCAAACAAAGGATTACAAGTTTGTCAAAATATTGGAATAGTTACAATAACTGCAATGCAATCATTATCCAATAACAACATGCAAGTATTTGGTCAGTGCCATTACGGGTATAATTGGCAGGGGGTGGTTGCAAACTCGGCAAATTAATTCACAGATGCGGGATTTCAGATATGCGGGATAATTTACACAGCTTGATTTCGAATGCACTATAACATTTTACATACCATAACACAATTTCCCTGTTGGGTAGGCGGGGAGCACAGGGCATAAGACTTTCATATCTCGACACATACTTCGCCTCTTCTACGAGTACATTCATTCGCCTTATCATTCAATTAATTTATTTCTGGCAAAATATAATTCACTTGATCCGACCATATTTTCCTCGGTATTTTTTTATCACACATTTGCACTGTATATTTGTTTGGTTATTCTTTCATCACTCATTCGTTCCACGTGCCCAAACCGTATCTGAGTGCTCTTCTTCATTGTACTTAACACATCAACCTTAATTTCTCAATCATCCCTAACCACATCTTTTCATATAAAGTCATTAATTATCTCCCCATGTATTCTTCTCAGTAAGCATCTCTCACGTATTTCTAAAGCATTTATTCGACTACTTTCAGTCTTTTCCATGTCCACGTTTCACTCCCATTCATCAAAGTTGGTACTTAAGTATTGTTGTTGATGATGAGAACAATTAAAACGCATACTTAATTATATTGAAAAGTATTTTTATTAACATTCAAAAGACATTGAATTTATAACTTATTAACAGGCTTTTGTTAACTTTACCTGTATTTATATATGAGATATTTCACGTGAAATTGGAAGATTTGAAAATTTTTAATTCAAATCTAAAATTATTTTTTTTATATCATCCAATTTAATGTAGATCTGAATGTAATGGAATCTTTAAGTTCAATTGTCACCCACTTCCCGAACTACCGAAATATGTGAATTTTCGCACACTTGATAAAAATGATTAAAATACATACAATAACAAAAATTAACCAATATTAAAGATCACTTTAGTTAGTACGTAATAAGCGCGTTTTTTTTGTCTTTTTTAGACTATATTTTTTTAATCTGCCCACGCCCCTCCGTGCTATCTCAACGCCCCCTAATTTTCTCTGGGTCTTCTACTGCCCCCCTGAAAGTCTCAAACGCCCAAAAGGGGGCGTTATCGCCCACGTTGAGAACCTATGGGTTAAATCATAGTAAATATGTTTGTAGTTGGCTATAGATGTTTATATAATTTCATTTCTGGAGTTTTTTACAATATTTATTAAAATTTGAATTAGTCCAAGGTTAATGTTATTAGTGAAACAATAAAATAATTTATTGTTAAATATTATAATATGGTATTTTTAAATATTATAATATGGTACCACAAAGATAAGCCAAAAAAATTTATAAAATATTTTCACTGACTAAAACTTATGAATTTAGGATCAAACACGATTCATCTCAAATCATGTTATAAAATTTGAAAATATTTTAAGTTTCAATTTTTTTAAATTTCGAAACCCGTAAAACATAAATTATTTACATACTTTAATACAATTAATATTTGCTTTTTCATATGTCAAGTAGTCAATACATTTATGCAAAAAGGTCAGTTTAACCTCAAACATAGTAATTAAATAGTGATAAGTACTCGTATTATAACAGCATTAACAAAAGTTATAATAACATTAACTTCGAAGAAAGATATTTTTCAAGACAATATATCAAAAGTTTAAAAAAATCGACTACAAATAAAATAAGAGAAAAGGGTAATCGAGCAGAAAAAAATAGGGCTTAATCCACATTCGAATGTGGATATTTTTTCTTAAGCCTTAAAATAATTTATAATTTTTTTAAAATTTTCTATCATTTTTTATTTTTTACTTAAACCAAGGTCAGAAATCTTAGAAAAATACATATTTTATTGAGAAGAAAATGTTTTTTTCAACATCAAACGTCATTGGTACCTAGATAAACGTTGAAAAATTTCCAAATCAGCTTTCCAAGATCTGTCATTTTCTTAATTATGTAATCTTGACTAAAACAAACTAAGATTAAATTTAATTTAGCGGCATCTTGATGAGTTCCCGCTTCCCCTAGAAATCCATACCCTCCGCTGTGACAGTCAAAATCCGACGTCAACCCCGTGGAGTTGGCAGCCACTCACTTCGCTTTCCGCTTAATCAGTTGCAAAAATACTCATATTTTCTTTTGTTCCCGAATCTGTCAAATATGCAACAAGCTTTATTCAAGAGAGAAAAAAAGAGATATTATTAAGACCCTCAAAAATTTTAAAGGAAAAATCACCTCTTATTGAAAAAATCGTGATATTTGACTTGGACTTGAAATCGCTTTTTAAATTGTATGTTATAAAATCGTTAACTTTTAATGAAACCTTTTCAACTGAATAATGAGTTGGAACTCAAAAACAATGTACAATACTTTTCAATTATGATATACTTGTATTGTATTTTTTTACGCATCCGTTGTATATAGTACAACCCAGCGGACTAATTTCCATGAAGAAATATCTAACAACTAACCAGAAAGATGTTATCAAGATCTTAAATAATAACCAAAGTAAAATATTGAAGAAAAAATGGTTACCAACGAGAATACAACCCGCAAGTCCCAGGTCGAAAGATATGTGTCTTACCATGGAGGTTATATTATTGAAAATGCACATATTTACGTCTGGTATCATAATCAAAGATCTAATTACTAAAACAAGTGGAATGTTACAGCAAAGTGCTGAATGTTACAACCCGGTTTTCATTCAATGCCACAATGCTAGAAAAACATAGAAGATTTAGGAAACTATTGTGATTTTGCTTTTTATTACAGTTATGTAAACGTAATATTCTCAACATATCTAAATATTCTATCGAAAAAATGTCACCTGAAAAATTCTAGATGTTTGCAGTGTTACCTAAATGTGATAAGTATGCAATAAAAATGAGTAGGGTTCAGTTTTCCGAACAATGAAATATAAACTTAAATATTTACAAGTATCCATTCTTGATTTTAAAGACATTTTTTTCCAATAGAGGAAAGAAACATTCGGCTTGTTTACCTCACATATTGATTACGAGTTAGTGTAATATTCTTTTAACGGTAATATGCAGATATTGATAGAGACTTTTAAGAATTTAATATTTCACGGACAATAAAATAGATAACTTAGAACAATATTACACATGAAAATAAATATAATTAATTACAATTTAACTGTATAAAAAAATACGTCAGAAATAAAAGATTTTACAGTATGACAAAACGATTTCTTCAAAATCCCATGGATATTTGGGGTGCAATAGGCGACCAACTAAAACTTAGTTGATTTTACTTTATTATGAAGACCTGCGTGACCTAGTTGGTACGACGCCTGTCTTCCAACCTAGGGGTTACTGATTCAATTCCCATTGGTTGCCAATTTGTTTTAAGTTTCAGCCCGGTTTTCATTCAAGGCCACATTAATATCTTTCTGGATGGTTGGAAGGCGATAAACCCGTCAGGTTGTACTGTTTACAACGAAAATGCAAGACAATAAATTTATAAAAATATTTTCCATTAATATTCAGAAAACAATAAAGCAACAAAACATTTATATCATAAACGATCTTAAAATTTATAATAATTATTTCTGAACATTTTTTATACAAATAAAAAAAAAATATTGATCTTAATTATAACGAATGGACAACTAAGAATGAAATGGTTAAGTCTTCGGTGAATTCTTTTAGATTGGTGCCACGTGCACTTAAGAAGTTGTCATCGTCCCAAAGACATTTCTTGAAGGATCTCTAATGGATTTACTGAAATTCTGCAACTTAATTTAATTACTTCAATTAGATGCTTAACGAGAACGCGGTGTCTCCCCTTCTGCATATTGATGAAGCATTTACTTAAAATGTATGTATGTATGTATGTATGTATGTATGTATGTATGTACGTACGTACGTACGTACGTACGTACGTTCATACATACATACATACATACATACGTACGTACGTACGTACGTACGTACGTACGTACGTACGTACGTACGTACGTACGTACGTACGTACGTACATACATACATACATACATACATACATACATACATACATACATACATACATACATACATACATACATACATACATACATACATACATACATACATACATACATACATACATACATACATACATACATACATACATACATACATAAATACATACATACATACATACATACATACATACATACATACACACACACACACACACACACACACACACACACACACACACACACACACACACACACACACACACACACACACACACACACACACACACACACACACACACACACACACACACACACACACACACACACACACACACACACACACACACACACACACACACACACACACACACACACACACACACACACACACACACACACACACACACACACACACACACACACACACACACACACACACACACACACACACACACACACACACACACACACACACACACACACACACACACACACACACACACACACACACACACACACACACACACACACACACACACACACACACACACACACACACACACACACACACACACACACACACACACACACACACACACACACACACACACACACACACACACACACACACACACACACACACACACACACACACACACACACACACACACACACACACACACACACACACACACACACACACACACACACACACACACACACACACACACACACACACACACACACACACACACACACACACACACACACACACACACACACACACACACACATATATATATATATATATATATATATATATATATATATATATATATATATATATATATATATATATATATATATAATATAAAGATAAACTAAATCAATATAACGTATCAATCAACAATTTCCGGGACTTACCAACAGATGGCGCCTCTAATAACAAATACATACCATTCTCAGTTAGTACCAACCTTTAGAAGTTACGTGTGAAGTTTTCATGACATTCCGACATTCTGTCATTGAGTTACAGTGGCTTTAGTGACGCTACTTTTGCTATTTTCAAAACAATGAAAAAAAACGAATTTCGTGTGTTGATAAAACATTGCTTTTTAATGGGAAAAAATACCGTTTAAACTCAGTGATTGCTTGAAAAGTGTTATCCGGGCTCTGCTCCATCGAAAACAACCATTTGTCAGTGGTATGCTGATTTCAAACGCGGTCGTACAGACACAAATGATGATGAACGCTCTGGTCGTCCAAATGAGGGTGTTACACCAGAAAACATAAAATAAAATTCAAAATCGTGATGGAAAATCGCAAAGTAAAGTTGCGTGAGATAGTTGACATCTTGAAAATATCAGTTGGTAGTGCTTACACTCTTTTGCATGAACATTTGGTCATGAAAAAGCTTTTTTTGAAATGGGTGCCGCGTTTGCTCACAATGGAACAGAAACAACAACGCATCGATGATTCAGAGCGCTGTTTGGCACTGTTTACGCAAAATAAACAGTAGTTTTTGCATCGGTATGTGACAATGGATGAAACTTGGATCCACCACTATACTCCAGAATCAAATCGGCAGTCAGCTGAATGGAGAGCAGCCGGTAAAAGTCGTCCGAAGCAACCAAAAACTCAACTGTCGGCCGGGAAGGTTATGGCCTCCGTATTTTGGGATGCGCATGGTATAATATTCATCGATCACCTTGAAAAAGGAAAAACTATCAATAGTGAATATTATATAGCGTTATTGGAGCGTTTGAAGGCAGAAATTGCAAAAAAAACGGTCCCATATGAAGAAGAAAAAAAATCTCTTTCATCAGGACAATGCACCGTGTCACAAGTCGATGGTAACGATGGCCAAATTGCATGAGTTGAACTTCGAATTGCTTCCGCACCCACCGTATTCTCCAGATTTGACCCCCAGCGACTATTGGCTGTTCGCATACCTCAAAAAGATGCTCCAGAGAAAGAGATTTGGGTCCAATGAAGAAGTGATTGCCGAAACTAACGCCTATTTTGAAACCAAAGATAAATCGTTCTACACGGCTGGCATAGACAAGTTAGGAAAGCGTTGGAATGAATGTATCGCTCTTGAAGGAGACTATGTTGATGAATAAAGAAGAATTTTGGCAAACAAATGTTGTTTTAGTAGTTAGTCCCGGGACTTATTGATCGATGTGATACATGACAAATTTTCAAAAAAACGCTTCTCAAACAGTGAGGATAGAAGAGATTTATTATTATTTTTAAAAAGGATTTAAGTATTTATTATAATAGAGAACAAGGTCGACATATGCGAGTAACGATTGGGCATTAAGATAGAGTGATAAAGAAGGAGAATAAATAAAACAATAAAAATGCGTGCATTGCGAAGAATATCTGGTATTACAATGTATATTATTGTACACAATAACCGAATCAGAGATAACTGTTTATTCAAGTCTTATGTTAAAAGTAGAATTAAGAAAGGAATCTTAACATAGTTTGGACTGACTTCGAGAGGAGATCTGAAAGACTTACATACATCAGAATAATAAATATATACATAAGGAATTAAGTGTGTGAGGAAGAAAGAGATAGGCAGACAAAAAATAAAAGGTTAGAGAAATTTCGACTGAGGACAAAGTATGAGGCATAAGAAACAGTAGAACATGATGAAGAGATGTTGAAGTTTGGATTAAAAGACGACTATTTTTGTGGATAGGAAGGTGTCTAATATTAAAATGGCATATTCTTAATCTTTGTGTTTAGAAGTGTATTTCTTTCATTGTTTTATTTTCTTGTAGTCCATTTATATTGTTTTAAATTATTTGATCGAGAAACTGGAATCACTTGATTTACTTTTATACTATTATATATCTGTACATTTATATCTATCATATGTAATCTTACGAATCGGACTAATCCTGAATAAGAATAGGAAAAAAAATATTCATGATATAAAATTCATGTTTTTTTTTCATAGAAAAATTTAATACATCAGTCCATCTTTCCTTTAAATTTTTATACTACTTGTTCCAATTTACGTAGATTTACGAGTATCAAAGCTTTTTCAATAATATTCTTAAATATGGGACACGACAACGGTCTATCTACGGATTTTGTGTCTACCTTTTGTTGTTTTTTTTTTCGTGCCACCTGAGGATTGAAGTTTTCTCCATTTTGTGTTTCTCAGAATAAAATGGAGATTTTATTACTTCAGTACTGAAGTACTCCCACTGAATCTCTTTAGAGACCGCTTGAACTTTAATAAACTCGCCAAATAAATTGAATTCTTTTGTCAATTTTGGATATTCCTATTTCTAAAATGTTTCACGATTATAATGGATGAATATAGTCTTTATCTAACCCAATAACAGTAGTATCAGTATCAGTACCAGTAAGTTGACATGCTTTTGTGTTTCATTTTGCTTGTTATAACAAGATATACGTATTAGATGTTGTTTTCAACACTGAATTTCTTTAAGAGTAATTTTATAGCAAACGCACTTGTGTACCCAATATCGGCAACTTAATGTCTGCTATCCTTTTTTGTTTGTTAATAAAAAAAGATAGAAATGTTTGATATCTTTGTTTTTAATATTGAATACCTTTAAAATAGGGTAATTGTGTAGTAAACGCACTTTGAGTACCTAATATCAGCCACTTAATGTCTGTTATGCTTTTTTTGTTTATTAATAACAAGACATAAATTGTTGATGTCGTTTTTTTTTCAATATTGAATTTCTTTAAAACAGAGCTTTTGGGTAGAATTTCTTTGAAACAGAGTTATTGATTTTTTGCTTCGGAATCTCGTTAATAATATGTGAAAAAAAGTATAAAAATATGATACAAACATGAATTATTTTAGAAATAAAGGAAATAATTAACAAAAATATTCAATTTAATTGTGAATTATTAAAATTTCTCTCTTTTTGTTATATAAAACATTGTTATAAGATAGACAATACATACCATCACGCCATACTCCTTTTAGGTTAGGCAGAGATGATAGATTTCCATACAAACAGACTTCGCCTCAACAATAATTTCAGCAAGTTCTATCCTTCCCTTCCGAAGCTAATCTCGTCCTCGCACGCCATTTTTTTTCAGACATATATATTTGTTTCGTAAATCTTTCAGAACTCTCTATATGTCCAAACCGTCTCAAGCTTTCTATCTCAATTATATTTATTACAAAAGACTCGATCAAAGAGTTATTATTTACTCCATCATACATTGTTATATCAAATATTCTTCGCAAAGCACGCAATCAATCTACACTTATTACTCTTCCTTAATGACAAGATTTCACTTTTATGTATCTAGGTAGCACATCACTGCACTGAGTACTATAATTTTTGAAAATTTTGCAATAAGTAAATACAGTTCTAAGTGCACCGCTAGTTTGTTGCTGAAAATGCAATAAGTAAATCCAGTTCTAAGTGCACCGCTAGTTTGTTGCTGAAAATGCAATAAGTAAATACAGTTCTAAGTGCACCGCTAGTTTGTTGCTGAAAATGCAATAAGTAAATACAGTTCTAAGTGCACCGCTAGTTTGTTGCTGAAAATGAAGGAAACGCATTTATACGATATAATTGGATGACGATAGCCTTTGTGCTGCAGATCTGTCGCATGTGAGAGTATTTTACCCTATCTCTGAGAGATGGTTCGTAATATTCTCATATCGGATATTCCAAAAAGGCTCTTTATTCTAGTTGTGTCTGCTCTGCTCTGCTTTCAATATTATAATCATAATCGTCCTAACATAGGTTTTACACATTCCAACTTTGCTGTCCATTATCATATTTTCGTTTTTCGAGATCACATCTCTTAGACAGTAAAATCTCGCAGGCTTGCTTCTTCCAATCTAAGAAAAATATCAAATGTGTAAAATCAGGCTGGGGACCGTTTCATGGCATCCATCAGAAATAGAACATCTTAGGTTGGAAATAAGGCGTTCAATCATCTAGGCCACAAAGGTTGGTTGGTTGTAAAGAATTCAAAATAATTACATAATATAAAAATTAAATCATCTTTCCCCTTTATAATTTGAGAAGTTTGATACCAAAGGCTTGTGCATCATTATGATATAAAATTTACATTGAAAATAGACGAAAATTAATATTCAAATAAACAGAAAATACTGTTGATTGACAAATGAAACCATTAAATTATTAGAATAAAATAAGTAGATATCTTGTGAGTCTCGATGTATATCAAATAATGAGAATACCTGAGTGGGTTTTGTTACAGCGAAAGTAGCTTGATTAGCGAATTCCCCGCGGCGTGCAATCTTGGGTCGTGATGCATTATTTATGATCTTTCCCCATGTCACCTACTCTACTTGTGACTTGAGACACTGTTGCTAAGGGAACAGATTTTAGCGGGCAACTTAAAATTATATTGGGACTGCTTTCATTTCAGTAAAACTTTCTTAAATTATATTAATTTGTAATTTTTCGACGTAACGATCATTTTAATATAGATATCTTAGGTCCGAAATCATAATCCAGCCTACATATCAACATTAATTTCTTACACAAAATTTAGTTCTTTGTATTCAAAGTCGCCCTAAACTTAAAAGTAAAGTAATGAAACTACGTGACCACTACACACATATACTTCACTACACCTATGTTACAGCCGAATGTGTTACTATCACATATCAGTTCTACAAAGTCGCTCAAAACTTAAAAGTAAAGTAATGAAACTACGTGACCACTACACAAATACACTTCACTACACCTAAAGCCGAATGTGTTACTATCACATATCAGTTCTACAAAGTCGCTCCAAACTTAAAAGTAAAGTAATGAAACTACGTGACCACTACACAAATACACTTCACTACACCTAAAGCCGAATGTGTTACTATCACATATCAGTTCTACAAAGGTTTCTTTGTACTTCGTCTTCCCTTGATAAATTTTCTAGTTTTATTACCAAATATTTTTTTCTAAATATAATATATGCAGTTGCGGGGAAGTACCTACGCTAATGGCCGTAGCCACCACCTTCCTATCCTTAACTCATTTTTTTTAATATGTCAATAATAGTGGGTTCAATTCCCAGATAAGAGCATCTTTGAGGGGTTATTTTTATTGTTATTAAGACTACATTTTATGTAAGAAATCTACGACAAATTTGCAAGAAATTTAATTTCAAATACTGAATACTAATTTTTTCAGTAAAAAGTAGTTGATATTTAGTATTGAGTGTCAAGATCGGACTATAAAATCAGGTTTGAATCTAAGGCTAAGTGAAACAACTCAATGCTCAATGACTCCACATAAAGCTGTCCAATCACAAATGGCTATCAGGGCAGGTCCCTTCCCTTGACCTCTTCCTATCTAAAACTTATCTTCTTTGCGCTTCACACATTGAATAATATTGTACAATTTCTTGATTCAATAATATGTATCTAATATCGAACTTTTTATCATCTTTTCTGTACTAATTTTGATTTAAAAGTTTATTCCAAACAAAATTTAACCTTTTAAATGCACGACCAATGTTACGTTAGGTAATATATTTTTTTATTACTTTACATATTGCATAAAATATTATGCAAGAAATAAAACAAAAAACTTAAACGAAATTACGTAAAACATGGACATAACTTGCGATAGTAATATTTTCTAATATAAAAACATATTTTATAAATATGACATGATAAAATTTTATTAAAAATTATGTATTTCGGAAAGCCGAAACATTAGTAAAATTACGGAAACCACAGAGCCGATATATCGGCTTTCGGGTACTAAGATGGTTAAATAAGAGTGATGAGGATGTATAGTTTTTTTACATGAATTAGTCTGAAGTTTCGGAATTCCATTTCAATTACTAAACAGCACTTAAAAGTAACATTTTCATCCTCGATTCTTCTCGGAAATAGAAAAAAGCAAACGACTGTATTTAACGTGGTTGTAATTAGTTGCCATTTAACATGTCGGAGGCGATTCCTGTTTTGAAGTAACGGTAGTGAGAAATGTGTGGCATTTGAATGATATTTAAGCAGGTATTATATAAAAAAAACTGAAGAAAAAAAACATAGAAATAGCTGTTCGTGTTATAAATAAATGTATTGTTGATTTAAAGATAAGATGTTATAACGTATTTATTACACCGTGCAATAAACATTAATTCATACTCGTATCTTCACGAGCTCATAAAAAGGCGACTATACGATTTAAAAAAAAAGTATACGAATTATGAATATGTTATATGTGTAGAACTTAAAAAAACATATTTTATGGAACCGGAGATACATGTTTAATAATTCTTGAATATTTTTTTGAAGTCTTTATTATGTATTTTTATGGACTTAAGTTCTTTCTAGAAACTCTTAAGATGTATTATATAACATTTTCGTTTTATATAGTACAACTTGGCGGGTTTATTGCCATGTGGCAATCTCTTCAAACAAATCAGAAAAATGTTAACGAGGCTTTAAGAGAAAATCAGATAGAAACCCGTTAGAAAAAATGGATACTAACGGGAATCTAACACAAAACCCCCGAGTTGGGAGACAGTCGTTTTACTAAGTAAGCCACGAAGGTCGTCAAATTCATTTAGTTATTCACCAAATCCGTAAGTGTATTTATTCATTCGTATAGTATCCCTCAACATACATTAATTCATTATACGGAAATTTTGAAGAATTTCAGCCTAAGTAATCGAGCCTTCGGGTTAAGAACCACTGAAGTTGGCAAGTAACACACAATTCGTCATTGTACGCGTTTAAAATACTACCAAACGTGAACAAGTAACAACATTTGCTAGCATCTAGCGCGTGCGAGAGTTGTTACGAGACGAATTTTTTTACCAGACTGGATCTTTTTATAATTTGTTTACTATCGGAAATGGAACCTGAAACCATCGAGAAGATCTGCATTTTATGGACTATGCCACTGAGATCGTCTTAAATGTTAAGAAACCTTTTGTTTTTTACGCCATACAATTACGAATGACTGAATATTTTTAAAGAATTTTCTCTGAATATATATATTGATTTTTGTCTAATTTATCAAGAAGTTTTTTGGAGCTTCAATATTTTATACGATTTAAGTTACGATTGATTCGTGTTTTTTCATCAGATCCAACATTATTCTAATTCAAGCTAAAATCAAGCAGATCAGGAAACAAATCTAATTATTCCATTTGACAATTGATGTGCAAATTATTCGACCCAAAATATATCTTTATTTTGGAAGAATTTTTTATATTCCATTTTCTTAGTGACTAGGGGCCTGTTCCGAGTTTTTGTCCCATTTTCCCTATCCACTTCAAATCCAGTTCCAAAAACGTGGTCCTCGTTTTAAGTGAAAGTGATCCAGTTAGCGATCTCCCCCTGCGAGCGTTCCCGGAGCGATGCATTGTTTATGCTATTCCATTATCTGGTGGGAGCTACTTTTATTGGCAAAGCGATCTGTAATCGGTTGTTTTGGAACCAATAAAGATACACGCATCTACTGGTAGTTCCGACAAACAAAATGTTCAGAACAGAACTTAAGTATTCGAACTATAAAACAAATTAATGGAAGCCAATTATATTTCCAACATTGTTACACAAAAAAATCCATGTTTAACATAAACTACGAGATGTGAGAAAAATGAAATGTGTGATTTTAATTTCTATGAGTTCTGAAAAATAGCTTAACGCATTTAAACGGTCCCGTAATATGTTAACTATGTAAAGTTTCGTCTATTTACATAATTTCGTCTTCTTACATACTTTTTATTTATGGGCGTATATTTTCATTTATTTTTAATATACTCGTATTTAATTATTTTTTAAATATTTTTACTTTTATGATGAATGAAGCATAACCTATTTTTATAATATTGTTATAGGATACATTGTACCGTTGATAAATAAAAATACAGTTTTTCGGTGCATTGTATATATATATCTCAGATACACAATCTATTTTAACTTTCATCACTTTAATTTAATTTTAACCTTTAAATCCACTCATATGTTCACTGCAATGCAAAACCACATTCAGAAAAAAGTTATCAAGGGATAAATATTTCTAAATTGTGTCCAACTGAGTTCTTTGGATAAATGGTTGTTAACCGCTGAATAACCGCAACGAGCAAACGTAGAATAATGTATCGTTCACTTTATTTTATCGCTACCTGTGCATGGCGTCCTTGCACCTCCTCGTGGTAACACTCGCCCGTTGTAAATTAAAGCTTTTGTCGGGAAACCACACACTAACATATGGCTGCTATTCTATTATTTTACATGGTTGGTAACTTGGTGGGAATTTGAATAGCGTTGTAGAGAATTTCACTTTGCAATGACCATTTTTCACGCCTTATTGTGTAAAATATCAATTTTAAAGCTAGTCAATATAAAACTGAGTGGTGTATCGGGCTGTCCCGTAATTTCGTATATTTAGGCGGAATTCAAACTCAATTGCACAAAATGATAATGGACAATGGTCTTCGATATTTTCAGTACTTTAGTAATCTCTCGTTTCGTAGAACGCTGGTTATTCTCGGTCAACTCCTTGATTCACTAGTGGTAATCAGCCTTCCTCAGGGGACACCATCTTCAACACGTAACACCATTACAGATTTTTTAAACCGAATTTGACAAACTCGCTTACTGCATCGTTTTCATATACTGTCTATATATTTTCTTTTTCAAAAACCGAAAAAAAACAACTTATTCTGTTTCCTCTTCAAAATTAAGCCAAAAAGGCCTCCTCTACATCCATACAGCTTCTTATGTTTCTCTTAATTCTTCTCTTTCCTTCTTTCAAAAATTCCAACCACAATTTTCTCGATCGTTCTATACTACGACTCCTTCTTATGCTTGCATTATAAATATCGTTAGTTATTCTTTCGTCACCTGTTTGTTCAACGTGTTCAAACCACCTCAACATGCTTTTTTCGCCCTTCTTAACACATCAGCTTTAAGCTCACATTTATCCTTAATATTTACATTTATTATTCTCAATCAACACTTCACATCTTATTCATAGTAAGTACATGCATTTTCAATGCATCTACTTGACACTTTTTATTTATTTTCCACATCCAAGTTTCACTTACATACATCTACTCGTATGTTGATACTAATACGCTGTTATGAACCATCAATATAGCAGGTCTAGATATTGATTAGTTTGAATATATGTATTTTAGTGCAAATTGCCATTCAATATCTCGTTCCATCATTCCATCTTCTGAGAATATACTCCCTAAATAATAGTCCCGAGTTACGGTTAAGAATATCGACGAGATCTTCGACAAAACTAATCGTACCATAATAATTAAAAAAAAATTATAATTTTAACGTAACAGTTACGTCAAACAGTTTGACAATAAACGTAACTTTTGTCCTTGCACCTCAAGAAAAGCTATCTCCACGTGCAGAGATCAAGCGAACGGCCGGTCTAAAGGAAAGCGTTAGTAGAAAGGTGCGTGCGTATAGGGGCTAGTTATTTTCGGGCGGGCGCCAGGCGATGCCGCGCGGCACGGGGCGCGCGCTTGGCGCCTCCTCGCCCCACATCGCGTCACATCGCCGCACATCGCGCCACCTCGCGCATCGGCCGACGGCACATCTGCGACGGAAAATCAATATAGACAACCTTTTGGGGAGTCGGGCCAGGGGTGGAAATACTTGCGTTACTTACAACACATTATCTCACTTATCTCACTCGCTCTCTGTACTTGGATGGCGGAGATTGGTAAGAAAAAGATTTTTGAAATAATAGAAAAATTTATCTTAAAAAACGGTCGAAATAAGTCTACTTTCGAACTCCGTGGTTTTATTCTTAAGAAGCTAATCTTCCACCCAGAAGTTTCAGGTTTGATTCCGGATAGTACACAAAAAATCTGGTTATGTGCCTACTCCAGTGGACCGTAACTGGTAAGGGGCCAAAGACAATCTTGTTTCCCGACTACGCTCGTCAACGAGCCCGCATTATACGAATGAATGAATATATTAATTGGGTAGATATTTATTTTAAATGGACCAAATATTTACACAATTTTTGGTAAGCCAACATTTAAAAATTAATTGTTTTCCTGTTATAACAATGATACATTCATGATGGATTGAGTTTTAAGTGATCCTGTGAACTGGTTTGATTAATTTGATCCTTTTTCTAATACAAATCATATTTGGTATATTGTTTTTTTTAATAACCAATAAAAACTTCCGTGGCCTAGTTGGTATGACGGTTGTCTCCCAACTCGGAGGTTGCGGGTTCAAATCTCGCAGGAACCGATTAAAAACAAATCTAGTCTGGTTATCACTTAAAGCTTCTTTAACATCTTTCTGGTGGGTTGAAAGAGATGGACACATGGCAATAAGCTCGCCAGGTTGTACTGTATACAACGAAAGTGTAATACAATATAATACAACCATCTTTCCACTACATTGAACGAAGTTACAATAGGAAACTAAGTCAAAGGGGCACTAAAAGATCTATAGTTTCAAACCAAATAAAGACCTACTAAAATGATAGATCACAACAACGTATTTGTGCCAACATTTATGTTTCAGGGTAAAACGTGGACGTGGCAAATTAATGAAAAGTCAAGAAAATTCGTTGGAAATCCATGCACTGAGAATAATGTTGTGTATCGATATGTCAATAAGACATATAATTATTAAGAATGACCTAAAAATTATTGTATTAAGTGAAGTGAAAAAGAACACATTGAGGTGATTTGGACATGTTGAACGGATTGGTAACGATGGACTGGCTAAACAAATTTACAGTGTAAGCATGAGTAGGAGTCGTACTCGATGACAACCTAGAAAATTATAGTTGAACTAAGTGAATGAAATTTCGAAAGAAGAAAAGGCAAAGAGTAAGATAAATAAAAGGAATAGTATGAGAAAATGTCAGTTGTGGATGAAGCTAAATATGTGTGTCGTGATAAAAAAAATTAGCGCTCTTTCCTCTGCCTGTCCCAACAGAGAATGGTGTGTATGTACCCGTATATAGTAGTCTCAACATTAGTTTTATTTTGAGTACGAGTACAGACGCGTTTCTATGACTATTTACAGAATGGTATGTATTTTATATACTAGAAACGTTTATATATCAACTCAAAACTATGCTGATGACACTTGCTGGTGAATACTTTTGATGTCGATCATTAATGATTTTTAGGGGATTAAATGGAAAGTTTATTAATTAGGAAATGGTTGAAAAAGTAGATAGTGGGTGTGAAAATATTAGAATGGATGTGATGTTGCATGTACATTTGGATGGTGCATCTGTTTCATTGAAATAGTCAACATATCTAAAATGCACAGTTAAAAACTCATATTATTATAATTTGGAACACCAAAAATAAACTCTTTTAATCCAAACTGAATCTATCAAAACTTTGAGAACAGATGTTCGCAAAGGTCGTATGATTGACTTCAATCGAAAAAGAGATAAGAAAACAGAAGCTGTAACTGGGAAACTGCTCCATCAAATGGACAACGGCGATGTAACACCCCCGTTTTGCAATATATCTGCGTGAGGGCGTCTTATCTTCAGCTTTAGCTTGTAGGGGATCCGTACTTATCCGTAATCAGAGAGAAGAAAAATTTGATGCGGCGTTCACTTACTGGGTAGTCTCAAGAACCCCTGGAGAAATATACTCGTATACATTACAGATAGGAAAACACTGAGACGGCCATAAATGTATTTAATACTTATGTATAATATCCAGTTTGACTGTTTTTTTATTAGCAATTAATTACCAATACGCTATAAAATAATTGTTCGTCATGTTCTTCTTATCTAACTACCTCTCAGATAAATATATACTACGAGTACTTCAGTCTCTGAGACAACAAACGTTAGCCTGAAACACAAAACGTTTTCAGTGAAGAAACGTGCTTGAAGCAATTGTGTATCCTATGTTGTGGAAGGGGTATAATAAAAGCTTGACTGACCAACCTGATTGATTGAAAGACGTCTCTGCGTGTTTATACGTGTGAAATTTTGTTGTTTCCACTCTAACATGAAGTGTGCAGTGTCTGTGATTTTGTTGTTTCCACTCTAACATGAAGTGTGCAGTGTCTGTGATTTTGTTGTTTCCACTCTAACATGAAGTGTGCAGTGTCTGTGATTTTGTTGTTTCCACTCTAACATGAAGTGTGCAGTGTCTGTGATTTTGTTGTTTCCACTCTAACATGAAGTGTGCAGTGTCTGTGATTTCCGGAAGTTCCTTTACTACAGCCGTTTAGCCTTGGTGAAGTGAAGTCTGTTCAGTTCTTGTCACGTTTTTCATGTCTCGTGAGATTTTAACCAAGTATCTCTCCCGGAGCGAGCCACCATCAGCTTCCGCACAAAACAAATGTCGACCAGACATGAGTGTTGCAACTTAACCTAAAGGTGGATGTCTGTAAGTCAGGTTCGACTTCATCAAGTTCCGGTAAAGACCCGGCTTCCCCTTTCACCCTCGATCCATCTTACGGCCCCAATCCAAGCCTGCCACGACATACTTCTGAAATCCCTCAAAGCTCTTCTGTTTCGTTTATGCAATTCATGCGTTAGGAGGCGGCTACAATAACACTAAAAAAATCGAACAAAACTAGACCAAGCCAATCTGAACCATTGTGGTACTCACACCGTGGCTAAAATGAAGCAAGTCTTAGTTTGTGTCTACTACGCTGCTAAACTAATTTCACCTCGAGCTCCTGGTGTTCGGGAACCAGTTGTTGAATACACCTTGTCAAACAATCTAGAGGTCTTTTCGCCAGGCGGCAATCTCTCACGACCAACCAGACAAAAGTAAATAAAGCAAGTTACATGATCGCAAAAAAATATACAAATGTTTATTCATCTCGATGAAATTTATATATCCATACGAGTATTAAAGCAAAAGTGAGATATCTTCAATAAAAGGAAAATGAAAGGATGGTGGAGAGGAAAGAAAAATCAGGAATAAAGCACGTTATAAGTCGCTTCTCAAAGCATGCCAGGGACGGAGCGATTAGATTAGAATATCATAGTTTATAAAACTTAAATTCTAGGAATATGTGTCTTTAGGATCGATTGTGTGCCAAACCGACTGTTTATTTACCTACATTAGGGTAAGATGTAGACACGGCTGCGTTGAGTACATACATGCTGCATAGATGTAGTATTATTGTCTTGCTTAAAAAAGCTAATTAAAAAACATCACCTTTCAATGATATAGTTTGCCTTTCCTGGTTGTCCAACATCATTATTTCCACCTTTCTGTCTTTATTCTGGTCATCGATGGCCTTGTTAAATGTGCATATGTTTTTAATTTTTGTTGTGTTTCGTTTTAATATTTTGATATTGCATGCAAATGTAAATCCTCCACTTTTAACTCAAAAATTGGTCAAATAAATTATGATTACGTCTGCTATGTTATATTGTACACTAGATATTACAGAAAAGTAATAAATTAATTAATGCCTTATAACAGTTTCTGCACTCATGAGTGTGTGTAAAGAGAAACATTACATATACCAAATAGTAACTCCATCTTACTTTAGGAAGACTTGAGAAGATTTCAGATGAGAGGCAAAAGAAGTTCATTGACTGAAAGACCATCCAGTGCGAACATGATATGAAATAATGTTTATGAACCGAGATCTTATGTTTCCTATCAGGTCTAATTAAGAGTATTCATTAATTTAATAAATTGTTCCTCCTTCATTTAGTAAACGGATCAAATAACTTCCTAACAAAAGATGCATCAAAGTGAAAGTAAAACAAGGACGAACAAACGAAAGAGAACATCTCCGATTGATTAGGGGAGGCGATAGCGCGCTTCTGTGAAAAGGGCGATTTAGGGTTTAAAGAAGGGTAGGTGGATGCTAGTAAATAAGGTTGCCAGGCAGTGGGTTGGATTACATCTTTCGATATTATGCAAACATGTTGTTACAAATGTAATATTTGCATTGATTTTCAAACAAAATAAAAGAATAATACGTTTATTTTTTGACAAAATAAATTACATTTAAGTATCCTTAACATATCACAGTAACAATAATAAAGCAAAAATAAAGTATCAACATCTTCCAAAAAAACAATAAATTCACGATACTTCTACCTTTCAAAATATGATGCATGAAAATTTCAATGTATAGGACAACAAGGAAAGAAAAAAAATAAACAAAATCAATTAATTAAATGCAATCAACAATATGATACTTGAGAAGTCTCCCAGTCAAGATCTAAGATTGAGAAAACGCCGGAGAAGGATCCTCCTGAACACAACATCGACATTAAAAATATCCAATAAACCACACGTGGAGTCGCCCAATCGTTACATTCTCACGATTGATTATGTTAATTAAAACATGCAACTGTCGATAGCATATTACTTAGTAAATAAAAATGTATTGATAAAATATTTTTTACAAATTCCTTATTCATTATTACACCTCGTTTTTGACTTGATTAATAAAATGACTAAATAATACACATATAGTAAATATGAAATATTCTTTTTTTTTGTTTCGCGATAAATATTAAATACGTTTTTATTTACACATAAAAAATCAACAGATATACATGGTATTTTCTTTAAGACAAGTATCGTTTTTTTTTTTTTTAATATTTAATACATTATTTTTCGTAATTCTTATTAATATCCTCGTTTTGGCCACCATTTTTAGCTCTAGCAAAAATATTATACTACTTTTATATAATTATTTCTTAGGTTACTAGTAATGCAATATCGGTCGTCACATAAACAAAAGGAATTTCATGAAAACATAATGGTAAATCAATAAAATCCGAACATTTTACTCTATGGCCGTAGCTTTCCACGATGAAGTAAAGTACATTTATTTCGATGCCGATAGAACTATTGGACATAATAATGATTCTTTGTTTCCAGCCTCGTCTTCCTCTGCTCCCCCTTATCCGCTGAGGGTCGTAAGATTTAAAACAAGAGCCCATCCCTACCAGCGAGTAGAGCAGGGTAGATCGGCCGCGCGGGCAGGATTCGTTAGCCCTAAGGATAAATACCTTGGCGAGGTTGCGTGGATATGCCCCCGTATCCTCCGACCACCTTTATCCTCTCATAATTCCTCCCCTCACCCCAAGCTCCCTTTTCAGCATCGCGGATCCCGCATCACGCACCACACTTTGTTGTTATCAGCCTATTCAGATACACAATATGGTAAAGGGTCTTTGATGCAGTGTCTACAACATTCCGGAATATCACAAACACAAGGTATAAAAATACCCTCAGAGGATTTTTTTGGTCTAGTAAATTACTTGTGTAAACAGATTTTTAATACGAGTATTTCAAGAAAAGTAATTAATTTTTCAATGGTGAAGAGGATATATGTAGTGAGACGGTGTATGCAAACCTTAACCATTAATACACCTCCATCATTTATATGCATTTAAGGAAATTACTTAATTATTTTATACTATCCGCAGTTCTCCACGTAATTGGTGTTGATCTGTTTCTTATTGTGCCTTATTTATAAATTCAACTATATAGGATTGGTTACTATTAGCGGATAAAGGAAACTTTTTAGAAAGTTTCCACGCGAATAAGAGGGACGGCTACTGGTATACTGATTGTAACATCATCAAAAGTAGAAAAAATCCTTTGAAAATATTCAATAAACAATAAAGTTTATCATATATTCACATCAAAATTAAAGGACGTGATTAATTTTGTAGACATTTTCAACGTCAATTTATTGAGATACTCGTAATAAAGATTCTATTAACACTTAAAACATTTTTTTAAAACTTAATAAAGCAAATAAATAAATACTAGAGAAAAAACGGCATTTGTCTAAAAATCTCTGAGACTCGACATAAGGTCTAGTGATGTCCGAGAATCCAATTAGGGTGTTCTCTATAATATCTCTACAAATCATAATGGCGATCCGGGAGACGCATTCTCCGGGGACATTTTCTGACCCTTACCACTTAAACTTTATGGAGAAAAAGAGAGTAAAGAAGCATTTTTGTGGCAACAATATATCCGTTATCATGCGTAACGGCACCATTTCAGCCACTGAAACTCGGCCAGAATTGTTATTATGCGATAAATTCATTACCACTATTTTAATAAAGTTTGTTTTAATGATAATTGAAAATTTCGTAGAATTTATGATGATCAATTTAGTTTCTTAACATTTGAATGAACCACAAAAAAACCCGAGGCTACGGAAAATATGGCGAAAACTGGTATAGCATCAGCTCAAAATTTTCTAACTTATGGTAAACCATTTATCTATGTTCTAAAACAAATATATATTTATTATATTTATCCTCATACAAGAGATGAGGCTAAATATGATAAACACATATTTGTTTTAGAACATTTATAAATTATTGGCTTATGTAAAAAACAGGAAATATTCTAAAATTAATTGGTATTACTATTCTCGTAAAGTTATAAAGTGAATAATTCATAATCAATTAGCATATTTAAAAACAAAGTGATAAATTGATAATAATTACTAAATAGCCAAGACCTTAATGTGAGAATAAAATCGGGATGTCAATAAAGAAATGGATTTAGGTATATATTCATAGTTAAAAGTCCTCATAAAAGGCAGGATGATGAAATTTTCTATAAGGTGGCACAAGAAGAACTGCACTTGTTAATTTGCCGCCATTTTCAACTGTCAAATATATAATATTTATAATGGGCATACATCATCTACATAGCTTATAAATTAATCATGCTGCGGCACTAGATTGCAGAACTTAATTTAAATTTAAAATTGCAATTCTTGTTGAGCAACCCTATAGATCTGGTAAAGAAAGTTTCAAAAACACTTAAATGGACATCGACTCAGTTAGCGGGATTAAACGTGGTTTATAAATTGACCCCAGTTAGCCGAATAAAACATGGTTTGTAGAGACTCCAATTAGCGGGATAAAACGAGGTTTTTAGATTGATCGCAGTTAGCAGCATGAAATGAGGTTTGTAGATAAACCCATTAGCATTATAAAACGCGTTTTTAGATCGATTCTAGATAGTGATATAAAAGTGGTTTGTATGTAGATTAACTTTAGTTAGCGGGATAAAACGTGGTTTGTAAATAGACTCCAGTTAGTGGTATAAAAGTGGTTTGTAGATAGACTCTGGTTAACGGTGTATAAGTGGTATGACACCAGATAGCGGAATAAAACTTGGTTTGTCGATTTAAATAGTAACACCCATGTACTGGAGGTGTTAATAAAAAAATCTTTATTTAAAACTTTTTCGTTTGCTAAAAAATAAAAAAAAAACTTAATCAGAAAATTTCAAGACACGAAACCCTCAAGAAACTACTCAATCTTAGACCCTACTTGCAAAATTTCAAATTTCCATCCCGAAGTTCAAGCAAGAGAGAGGAATTTTTAAATAATTTTCCGATATATTACATAAGTTGAACGTAATCGAATTTTCATCGTCTAGTGGATAACCTCCGCTCGGCAACGATACCGATACCGATACCAGCTCATCCGATATTTTATTCACTTTCCTTGGTAAACAAGAAAATATGAATCTTGCGCTATAAGAGGAAACATTCACGCAAGAAAATAATTAGCTATACCATTTATTGGATGAAGAGAACTATTCGGCAAAAAAAATTATTGATTAAATTTTACATAAAAATATTTTCTTGTTACTCAGAACCTAAATTAAAAGATAAACATAAAAAAATAAAGAACGTAATATATGATATACACGTATTTTATTGAATCAAATTTAAATGTAACAATTTGATTCGTTGCTGGGCCTCGTAGTCGAAGACCCCTTCACTATTCCAACGTCAATTTAGCTGGAAAGCGAAGCTGTGCCGTAGAGTTTTTTTTTTTTTTAAATTTTAAGTGAGTGAGCCGTTTCACACCAGTAAACTCACCGGTCACACCGCTGAAGTGGATCCGATGGCACATCGAAGTGAGACGATCGGAGCACACCGGCATGTTTTTTTCTCTTTTTTAAGGAATAGATATGACCGTAGTCATAGGTATCCTCATATCCCTGAATACTAGGAAGGAAAATGTCTGTCATTTGATGGCAGTAGCACACCGCGGGGTTCAAACCTACAACCTTCCGTACGGAAGTCCAGTGGGTTACCGCGCGGCCATGTACCTCTTGATTATTGATTAAGTTATTAAAAGGTTAACTGTTATTTTAGACCTGCCATGCCTTCAAACTGAAAAAAGAAGTCTTAAAAAAATGTTACAAAGATTTCACACCTAATTTTACGAGTATGTTCCGATGTGTATTTTTTTAATGGCCATTCTCGCAAAATTGGGTGTTCCCAGCCAACGAACAATGATGAGTTGATTACTTTCATTAAGAATATATATGACGTTCACAGACAAACACAGTTTCCAATTCCAATCGTATCGACAACACCAGATCTACGAGTATATCATATAAGCCCAGAAAGATGCCACTGTGATGGGATTGGGACTTCTTTTCAGCAGATCTTCCGAGCAGCTAACATAGAGGGGCACAGTGGACAAGCCATCAGGTACAACATTGATTAAATGTCATCCATCACACATGCATAGTGGTGGATCTTCTGTGCCAATCCTCTATCTGAAGAGATTTTTATTTTTGTCTGCCCGCGTGGATGCGGGGGGCATTAAGAGATATCCATACGGCCCATGGTAAACGGTGTCCCACCAGCAGGCACTAGGAAGGCTGCATCCATGTCAACAGGCTTTCAGTTCTAGCTATCCAACTCACTCACTATCACACGCTCACTATCCGAAAAGCCTTCGAGGAGGTTGTGGGTGGTCACAAAACTACTACGAGACCTCAGTCTTAGTTGTGTTGATATTTGGTCATACATAAGGTGGTTGGGATCACCGAGTTGTATGTTTCTAACTCCTGCATGCCATATTGCGGCGGATGTCTGGAGGAGATATTCCAGCAAGTACGAAAAAAAATTTCCACTGCAGTTGGTCTGAGATACACAGAAAGCTCTCGCTATCTAAATTTGAAATAATATTACGTTTATCTATTAATAATTCTATTTTATGTATTCTTTCATTAGAAACTATAAACGTTCGTAACAAACAGCGGGAGACATGTTTGTAATTAGCGTTCTTATATTTGTTGGCATTTGGGTTATTCGTCAAAAGTAGATCTTCATAAAAGGTTGGACACGTATCATTATGTGGGAATTCAAGGTAACAAGCGACTGAAACCTACACCCGAAAACTCCAGGTTTTGCAGAAACACAGCGTACCATAATATGGTAGATGCGCCTTACTTCGTTTCGAACAGAAGTCTTCGTGAAGACACAGGTTTCCCTACCATCCGAGAAAATTCGGTCTCTCTAGCTGAGAAGTTTTACGGTTCACTTTCCAGCCACCCAAACCCTCTGTTATGTTCACTACGATACGAACATCAAATCTAGTTCACCCCAGGCCCACACATATATAAAGACTCTCTCACCCACTCCGATACGCCGCAACCGGCGACGCATTTTGTAATTATATTTTCATAACACCTGTTATTATACGAGTATGATATATTTCAAAATATCTATTATGTCAGTCAAAACGTTTCTCGTTACTTAAAATAAAGATGAAAAATAATATGCTTTTTCGAAAAACGTTCTTTATCCGAGAAAACAAAAGTAGCGATCTTCTTAAAATACAGGATCTAAACTTCGACCTGAATGTTATTTGAAAATGGCACTTTATTATTGTAGGCGGTGTTTTTATGGGTGTAAGTGTTCAACGTCTTGACGACTGGCGTTACACGCTCCAGCAGAGATTGCTTTTTGGCAATTCCAGTTCACCGCTATTAATTTATCACTTAGTATTTTACTGTCCATGCTGTTAGACACTGGAACCAACTGCCGGCCTATATAGGTATATGAGTCGCCCCATCGTTGAAGTGCTTCAAAAACAGAAATAAAAAATATGACATTTTCCTTAGTGACGCATCGTGTTTTTTTTTCTGGTTTTCCCTTGTCATTTTTTCCAACCTCCTTTTCCTAGCCAGCGACGACCATTTCAAATGTATATTTGTTTTTTTTTTTTTTCTGTTTTGGTATTATATAACTTTTATCTCTGAATTAGTAATGTAAACCGTCACCTTTCACTTTTTTATTTATAAAACCAATAATTTATTAAAAAATATTTTTAAACTGTATACTTGGTTTAAGGAGACTAGCACTTAGCAAAAAAAACCGCCATATATTGTTGCATTGTCTTGCACTTTCATTGCATACAGTAACACACTGGAATTTGTCGAAAAAATGTGGGTTCCAGCGGAAATCGAACCCAAAACCCCAGGTCGGAAGACAGAAGTATTATCAACTAGACCATGGAGTTAACTTGTACAATATTTTTGAAATGAATAGAAGATTAATAACATTTATTTATTTTTTTATTTATGCATAAATGTTTTATTATCTTAGAGACTGAATAGATTTTAAATAACAGGAAAAAAATGGGGAATATAATGTTTCTGAATATCGGGTCGTTTTTACATAGTTACATATGTTACTGATCACTTTCAATGTTTTTAGCAACAAATCAAGGTAAACAAAGGCTTTCTGCATCAAACTCAATTTTACAACAACCAATTAAGGCCAACCTGCGGTTGCAATAAATTGAATTTGATCAATTACCCATCCGGCTGCCGAAGTGGATGTAGACCACGGAAAACACTAGTCCGTGAACTCGTTATATGATGAGGTGATTAGGGCGAGAGCAACACCAGACTGCGCCCGGGCCTCGGCATGGACCGTAAATGCAGATTCATATCAGTGGCGGCTGCTGACATTCTCTTTTGTCCCTTATATTAAAAAAAATAATAAACCTATTTTTTATTTTAGACCTCTTTTACATGTGAGGCCACCCGGATTAAAAATATTCATTGACTTGTAATTTTTATTTCATTCTTTATGAAAACATTTTAAAGGCTTGAATTCCAAATGGCTGCATTGTTTGTGAATTTCTCAACTCAGGTTGTTTAAAGCGATCCGTTCCTATGAAGATATGTCAAAAATCCAAACATAAAGATGAAACAAGAAAAAGAAAACTTTTTATTTATTAAAAGTAACTTATGCGAAAAAAATGAGAGGAAACGGTTTAGGATTTCAAATATTTTACAATTTCAACATCATTGAATCTGCTAAAAAAATATTTTGCATGAAAAATAACTTGAACATCAAATGATCCAATTTCAATATCATTGTGAAAAATAACTTGAACAACAATCATACTGATATTGAAAACCAAATAACTATTACTGAGCTATCAAGGTCCTTTTATACTGACATCGAAGAATCTATACTCCAATAAGTGGCTGAATTCCAGTATTTTTATACCTTTGTAGTTCGAAGTGTGCCCTCATGCAGGGAAAATTATAATAATGACTAACGTCTTCTTCGACGCCGTTCTGTGACTTTGAACCCTTCATAACCCTTGGTGATGATCGAAAAAATAAAAGTTTTTAATCTCCTAATGAAAGCCTGCAGGTTTTTTACCAAGCAAATCAACATACAAGTCATTCATTTCAAGAGGTCCAGCGACAGTGTTGAAAGTTGTCAGAAAACTTCCTCTTATTAACTCATTGGCGTGAAGGTGACGAACTATTATATATTGTATTATTTGTTTGTATTACGATTTAGTTGTATACATTAAAACCTGGCGAACTTATTGCCGTGTAGCAAGCAATCTCTTACGATTAACCAGAAAGGTAGAAACCAGGCAGGAAAAAATGGGTTCAAACGTTGTGAAAACTTAAAAAAAGTTTCAAAAATTGGTCAAAGATAAAAAGTGGTCACAGGCACATTGTACTCTGAAGGCAGAAAAAGATATTAAGCAGGCAAAGAAATTATTAGATCAAAACTGACTGGCATTTAATATCCAGAAAAATAAGTATATTTGATTCAGTGCAACTGAGGCAGGAAACCCTGAAAAGCAGAGCCATAATACAGGTTATTCTGGCACTCCATTAAAATATTAAGATACTAAAATCTCGCTCATATACAAAATATTTAGGTGAAATGATCGATAAGTTTCTGAAATTGGGCTCTCACATTGATTGTTTAACTCAGTAAATTAGTTAATTTGTTTAAAATAGCTTGTAATATATTATCAAAAAGAATAAATGAACTGTCGATAATAGTCTTTGCAACGAAAAATTCGGGTATGGTGTAAAAATCCATGGTACTGGTGAATCTGCGAGTATTATAGCACATTGGAAAATGGTGCTGGGAACTTGTTATGTAACATATACTCGTAAATACAAAGGTGGTTATGTATAAATACAAAATTCTTAATGTTTATGCATAGTACATATACCTATATTAAGAGTAGTTATTTTTTGTTTGTGATATGTTGCTCCTATTGTTTTCGGAATATCGTTATTTTTTTTGTTTCTTTAAATGAAAAAGTGTAAATCGCATATATTTATAGTTTGATTTTTTAATGTAATTTTCAGTCACAATAATATTAAATTGACACATTTAATAAGCTGATTGACTTAAACAGAAATTCCTAGTTAGTCGACCAGCAAGCAGGTCAACAGGATCTAAGCATATAAATTAAGCATGATGAGGGAGAGGAATATGCCTTTTTACATATATGATTATTGAAATGTAAATTAAACTGTTGCCCAGTTGTTATTATATATTTCCTTATCATGTATTTTTTTCAATCGGGAATCGATCACATAACATGTGCCTAATCAATTAGGCCGCGGAGGCCGTCACTATTTGACCTCAACCCTGTTTCTTAGATTTTAAAATTAAAACGCATAATAAAATTGTGCAAATTTTGTGGAACAGTAAGGGATTTGTAGACCGCCACTGGTGGAGTGTAATGGTTAGTGCATTCAGGCGGTAGTACGATAGTACGAACTGCCGTCCAGCGGCGCAGGTACGGGTGTACGGCGGGACACCGTAATCCGGTTAAGCTCGCCACAACCGGGTTTTTACAGACAATCTTTAAAATCATTTTCAAGAGCTCGCGGGGCTAAGCTCGTTTTAATCGTTATTTTTATTTACTGTACTGTGGAACGAAAAACATGGAGGCAAAATGCGCTTACTAGATTTTCTCTACAATAAGCAGTTTGTGCGGGTTATTACTATTTAAATCCTCTTTAATTATTTTATCTTCATTATGGTCATTAGTGTATGAAAATTGTATATTCTGAAATATTGTGCAGGCCTAATCATGAAGATCACGACCCTCAGCCACGAGGATGACGACTAGAGAGAGAGAGAGAGAGAGAGAGATTGCCAAAGCGCAATATTTTCCAACCGACCAGAAAAAATATTAAACAATTTTCTTTTTTTAAGCAAAGAAAATAAAATGATAAAAGACATAATTTTAAGATGAAAAGAAGACAGGAATCGTTCCATGATTTAAATAGAACAATTTCATATGTGGCTAGGAGATAGGAGAGGATGTTGGGGAACCAGAAAACTCACTACGTCACTGAAGGGATATATGTTACAATGCTTTTTGAATCGCTGTTTGATCGATAATCGTTGAAAATGACATTTTCACCTGTGATAACTTATTTAATTATGTATGAGACTTCATTACTCTATATTTAAATGTTTTCCCTGCACTGAGGGTTTTCATTTCATAAGTTCAAATCACACTTTTTGTATTTGTTGTAGAGGTGTTATCAATTCTAAAGACCCTGAAAAAATTCAATAGGATCAGATATTAAATTGAAATTGCTATTGAGAAGTTCACATTACTTTGTGTAAAGCCTTTCATTCCGGTTAAATTCAGTATTTGAATATTTCAAAGAAAGTAGAAACCATAATTTATAAATAATGGAGTGTCTATACTATAGAGACTCCCTATACTATAGAGTACTATAGAGACTATAGAGTCTATAGTTTTATATTTATGATGTGTTTTAGAAGTGTTTCACTAATCATAAAATATTTGATAACTGCAGCCCAGTAAAACTCAGTAGAACTGCGCCCAAGTCATTGCCACAAGTTTTGAAGAGATACGGCGTCTTCCTCAGCCTCGATTGTCATTAATGTTACCCTGGATGACCAGTGGTGTTATAATGTATCTTGTGCTTTTCAAGATATTGCAACTTGCGAACCTTCACAGTTTTAAGCAGTTCTCGTTTCTTATTACGTACAAACATTTTCACGTTTGTATTATGAGCTGTCCAGGAAATTTACACTCAAAAGTCTCGACTCTACTTGATGTTTCCTGATTCAGTGTGCAAGCCTCCATTTCATAGATGAGGGGTGAAAAGATATAGCATCTAATCTTACACTTTTTTTTATTTTAAGCTCAAGTTTCGGCTTGTAAAAAGTAGCTTCATTTTGATTAAAGCACTTCTCTCTATATCTATCATCGCCCTTGTTTTCTGAGACGAATCCCGCTTTTCGTTTATTCACGTTCCCAAATATTTATATCGATTGGCACATTATATCGGTGCGTTATTAATTATTAGATTTGACCATGATGCATGATACTATTAATAATTAAGTTTTTTTTAATTTCCATTATGGTATATAAAGGTATATTAAATTCTCTAATTTTGACTATAATCTGAAGTGTGCCGAGCGGAAAACTCTATAAATTAATTGCCTATCGGCCAGAAAACGCCAGTCGTCACGATTGACCGCAAGCCAAGTTTTGTTTGCCGCTATGTTTTTGTGCAAAAATGATCAAAAATATTATAAATAAAATGCTTAAACCTAGAAGATGCAGCGCAAGAAGTTCAGGATGCCCGCAATGACATTCTTTTCGCAAATATTGTAAACCACATTTATCGGAGAGAATAAATAAATGTATAATTAATACAAATACTGGTCCAGACAGTGTCAGCAGTACAAGCTACCACTTTACAGTATTAAAAACTCTATATAAACTCGGCGACGAAGAGAAATCAAACCATTATCTTGATAGTACCATTAGTTATCTTGGTAGTTATTTCCTCAATGAGTGCGGTATGATTCTGTAATTTGTGAACTGAATTATGTTTGCTCCTTTTGTTAAAGTAACACGCCGTTTATTGAGCGTTAACTTTAGTATTATAATATAATTGCTATTAAATTATACTTGGGTACACGGAATACTCGTAGAAGCTAATATCATGAATCATTGGTGCTAACGCCATGATTGTACAAAATAAATATCTTACGGTAATGTGTGTAATGTTTTACTCTATGGTTCGCCTTATCTCGCGACATTAGTTTATGTTGATGACTTCTTCAATGATACTTATTTACTCAATGGAGGCTGTACTTGTACTTTATGCTAACATTTACTGATACATAAAAAATTGTATTCGAAATTTAACTTACAATGTGTATTTTCTGAATATGACGCATTTTTTTTCATTTTTACACGTTTCTGAAAGACGCTAAAGGAGCAGACGTATAATGAAAAAACTGAGTTAGAAAAATAAGAGAGTAAAAATAAATAAATCGCGGAATTACGTGTATTGTTTATTGGTTAGTGTGGATAAATAATTAACCTAAAACACTGGTGAATTCGAGGTCCACTTTGTAGAAAGACCAAATAAAATAGATCAAATTCTGATTCAAATATTCGTCATGTGCGAGCATGCAGCGCAACGGTAAGTTGCAATTATTTTTACGTATGCGCGTAATAATGTTGTCGATACACGGAACGTGACGTACCGAATGGGGCCGAAGAAAAAATTGTAGCACGGCAACACTCTTAAAAATATCCGCATCCCTTGTGTGGATATGGATCCGATCCAATCTTAATGACAGAACTATTTCAGTTACGATAAATTAACTGACGTCGACTGAGTTTTATGCCTCCAGCAGTATCCCTCAGGGTTCGCATCTTGCCCCCATTTTATTAACATTTATTGTACATTAGGGATATCGTTGAAATTTTCAATGATGTCGAAATATTAATTTTCGTTGATGACATGAAGCTTTTGTAAACCATAAATTATCATGTTGATTACATAAATAAGCTTCAACTTAATATCAAAAAGTGTCTGTGCATCAGTTTTCGCATGATAAAAAGGCCAACCCCTTACTTTAAATAATGTGACGCTGCAAAGGGTAACTGAAGTCGCAGATCTAGGGATTTCATTCGACCACAGTCTGAAATTCCCTAGGCATGTAAGTAATATAATAAACAGGTGAATAAAGATGCTGGAATTTGCCTTAAGATTTGGCACAACTTTTAAAAGACCATTTACTTTGTTAGTGGTCTACACATCACTAGTAAAGAGTATATTGGAGTATTGCTCAACACTTTGGTCAACAAACTATCTAATCTATTCTAACATAATTGAAAGGGTCCAGAATACATCTCTAAGTCATTAATTTTCGTCTCGGTATCCTAACTTATTGAGTCACACCCGTTTTCTTAAACTCTATGAAAAAAGGATTATATTTGATGATTCTATATAACGTTATTCACAATATCGTTGATAATCCTGATATATTGACTCAAATTACTTTTCACACTCTTGCTAGAAACACAATGCATCTTTTACAATTAAAATGTGTCAATAACAATTTGCTAACGAGAATTGCACGTAGTAATTCATTAATCGTGACAATGCAACAATTAGGTAACTCCGTTTAGTTTGGAGGATATTTTTATAGTAAATGTTAAGTTCAGGATGGTCCTCTTCAAGCATTTATTCTGTCAATCTGAGGTATTTACCGCGAAATTGGTTATTCTATTTTATCTTAAGTATTTCTTTTAATTTTTCAAATAATACCCCGTTGAGATTAAATTGTCCAGTTATATCTTACCTATATAAGTGCATTACTGAATTGATTTTTTTTAACTTACCATGTCGCACTGAACATTGGTATGTTTAAGAATGATATTTTCATGTTATGTAAAGGACACATAAATACCGATCGTTTTATTTGACAAAAGAAAATATTACTGTTGTGTCCAAAATTCTAGTTCTTAATATTTTGTGTCCTTCATATAAATTTCAAATACAAAGAACAGGAAAAAATCGAAAAAACCTTTCTTCATATAAATTTCAAATATAGAAAAATTCATTCAAACGCAAGTTTTACAAAATGTGATAAAGAAAAAATGTCCCTATTCACGTGAAATTCCGTCAAATTGCATTCAAAGTCAGTTGTCAATGGTTATTTATTACATAGAATGAAAGGCGCAAGTGTTAAGACGGACGAGATTCAAAAGGATTCGACAGTTTTGACGGACGAAATGTAAATACAATTTTCCATGAAGCACACATTCTTAACATACAAAATAAGTTTGGATCGCAGAACGTTTAACTCGTAGTTGATCAAGTTTGGATAAAAATTGTAACATCAAACAAATTAATGTTTTCAATTGCAGTCAATTTATTTTTGTTATTATAATTGACATTTTCGATAAACGTTATCTTACATCTGTGGCGCTAAAGGTCGTCGAAGTCTAGGGACTATTTCACGATCCACCTCCAGGTACCTCTATTTTGAGCACTGACGTGTTAGTCAGGAACTTGCAGACGCACAGCGTCATACTTGACGTCCTCCCATCTAATTCGTGGGCGCCTTCAGGGCCGCGATCTCACTGGCAGTCCATCAAAGATTAGTATTGATATTCTAGATTTGTCAGCTCTTACAATGAGCTCAACTTAATAACATACTATACCAAGTGCTTCCGTTCTCGCTTATTCCAGTATTCCTAGTGTGATGCCATTTTCTAATAGTTGAAGGGAACCTTCTTCAGCCACCGTGGTCCTCCAAGCCTCACATCCATAGAGTACAATCGGCTTGATGATTATCACATTGTAGATTGTAATCTATGATATTCTAGATAGGTACCTCTATCACAAGGAAGCTCTGAGACCGTAGATAAAGGATAAGAAATTACCAACCTGCAAAAAGAGGCATATACTACAATTGAATATAAATATACAAAAGGAAGATTAAGTAGTTGGTTGGTAGCCGTAGTCTAACGATTAGCATTCATGCTAAGCAAGCGGGAGCTCTAGGTTCGATTCCTTAGTAATACACTTAGACCATTCAGCTAATAAAGAAGCGCATTTGAGATGATCGTAATGATCAGGCAACACCTCTATACCAAATTATCCAAAAAAAGATACTTCCTAAATATTTAAATAAAATTGAACAAAAATTCAAGATAAAACATAAAAGTTAATTCCTTGGAGAAAACAGAGCCTGAAGCTACGGCTTTACTTTTATTAGAATTTTACTATATATAAGCATTGTCAAATTCCATACGTCTAGAGAGGTCACCTTATCAGGATGTACGAGTATTTATATTTTTACATCTCGAATTTGAAGGTGTAAATATTGTAGAACTTTAATTTGATTATTTTTCTTTGTTTAGTTGGTTCCTCATGGTTTAAGATCGTGATCTCTCCGGTTCATCTGCCAAACTATAACCACGACGATTTTCCATCTCTCTATATTTTGGGCCTCTCGGAATACCGTCGTTACAGACAAGGCTGCTACTGACTTGGCCAGTCCATTGGGTTAGTAGTTATCTCTGCATCATCGTTTCTCCATACCACCGATTTTATCTAAGATGAGTCTTTTCAAATTCTCCTCTACAAGCTATATGGTTTAAGAAATAGAGTTCTCGTCATAGAAAAATCGTGCACTGCCTATCATGAATTCCAAGTTGTTGAATAATGGATACATTTGTCCAAAAGATCTTTAGCATTCGTCTCCAGCACCACATATATTTGAATGAATCCACTTTTTTCCTCATTTTTGCTCTGTGTCCAGGTCTCCGCTCCATAAAGAATGGATATCAGGGAATGCACAAGTCTTTTTTATGGCTGTTACCTAGCTTTCGTTTTATTCTGAAATTCAAATTAAAAGTAAATTGTTACATTTTTAAACCTGAAAGCCGTATTTGTTCCGCTTCATGATGGATTTTAAAACTAGGTAGCATACACGTGTATGTGTTACTCTTTGCACAAGGGCGGTCAAAATGTAAGTTTACAACCCTATATAACAGTGGTTCCCAACATATTTTAATCAGGGAACCCTCTTTATCTTGATGAAAAATATGGAACCCTGACAATTTTTACTGATAAATAAAACAAAAAATATTTAAAAAAAAACAGATTAATAATGAAAAAGCAAATATTGTCAATTCAAACTGATAATTATAATTAATGTGAAGGATTCGATTTCTTATTTTCTATCAATATTTTTTAAATTTTTTATTTAATTGTGGACAGCTGAATTCTAATATCAGGAGTGGCATCCAACTTACTTCTGTATACGTTTGAAAAAAACGGAATTTTGAGTTTTTTGCTCAAGTTAAATACAAATTTCAAATATAATACGTGTATATTTTAAGCTATCAATTAGAGCTTAAAAACTAATTTTATTGGGAAATCTCAAATTTTATTACCGGAACCTTAGGGTTCGGCGGAATACAGATTGGGAACCCCTGCTATACAAAACTTATTCATCTGTTAGACAATGTTGTCAAATTATGTTAAATTTAGGGTATCTGCGATAGTACTGAATAGGCACACTGTCACCGTGCAATACATGTCGCGCTTCTCCATGCCGATGCAGGGGCTCGGCTCCTCTCCAGAAATTTGGGTTAAACGCGCCTGGAATTCAGCCAGCCGAGGAACTTTACCGGCGGTATGTGGAGGTATAAAGTCGAGATTGCTCGTGTGCAGCTGGTTCTCAAACACTATTGTAATAAAAAGGTATAATTCAATGGGAATTATTATTGAGGTTAAGGTATTCACTTGCCAGTGCTAGTATAATTGTCATGTTTTTACAACAAGAAATCCTGTCTTGAAAAAGTCCTGATAAAAACAACAGGAAATAAAATTAATCAACTCAAGAAAGAAACCCCATACAATTTTATCAATTCTTCCCGGCAAGAACAACATATTCACTTTACTCGTATTCATGTAAGCAGTTCAAGTCACATGAAAATTCATACAATACCTATATTGACTGCCTAATCTGTGCATTCTTGTTATTTATTTATTTTAATTTTTAATTTTATTTATTTATTTATTTTTTCAAAACAGGCTTAGCCCAATTACATTGAAAAATACAAGACATTAAAAAAGAAGAAAAATTACAGGGAAAAATTTTTTTTTTTTAAATTATATAAAATAAAAAATAATGCATATGTATACAAACGAGTATTTACACACAAACGTATGTTACATATATATTCAGTCACTTAAGTATGTTGATGAGTGCTTTCTAACGCGCTTAATCTAAGAAGAAAATTTACTTTTGCTTTTGGTAATGTGATATGAAATATGTCAATATTCGAAGCAGTCCCGTTAAGAAGAGTTAAGGCCCTTCCAACAGGCATAGCGGCTGGAAGACCCGTTCTTGCGTATGTTATTGAGAACAGTTCCTGCCGGCGCAGTCTAGTGTAATTGTTAGGAACATTTAACGCTAATCTTTGTAGTAATGCTGGACAGCTCACAACTCCTCGAACGAGTTTGACAACGTATACCAGGAGACGCAGATCTCTTCTTACGCTCAAGGAGTTATACCCGAGCATGCCCAGTAGAAACTGCGTAGGATATAGCCACGGATAGACACCAAACTCACTCATGTAGAGATATCGTAGATATTTTTTTTGTACTTTCTCCACCATGAGCGAGTTCTGCGCCCCCACCGGGCTCCAAATGCAAGCATTGCTTTCTAGTTTACTACGGATCAATGAATTAAACAACGTTTTGAGCACCAATTGGTTTTCAAACGACTTAGAGATTCTCATAACAAATCCTAGAGTTTTATAAGCTGAGTTGCACATAACTTCTATGTGAGGACCAAACGCGAGATTGCTGTGGAACAAGACACCCAGATCTTTAATATTATGCAAGAGTAAATTAGTTGCAGCCATTTCCTATGCAAAAAAATAATTTTGCCGGGGGGGGGACGACGACGACTACAAAGAACGCTTAAATTGACAAGCTGAGTTAGTTCCGGGCTATTGAAATAAAAGCTAATAATCTTAAATAATGCTGTAATTTATCTGAAAAGGTTGTAAGACTGTATGGTATTATTAAGTGCTGAAATACTGTCTTATTCCCTTTTTTATAATTATATTTAATTAATCAAAAGAATTATTAATCGAGACAGTAAAAGAAACTCAATTTCGATTTTTTTTAAATTGAATGACAGATCATTATAGAATCTGTTTACCGATCGGAGTATTTCAATGCTTATAATGGCTGCTTATTATGGAGTCTTAAACCCAACATCAGGCAAGTGAAACTTGACCGTGGCAAAAAAGTGAGGAAAATAAGATAAATGTGGTAGAAATGAGAGTAAAATGTGTAAAAACAATGTACGTCAGAGTAAGAAAGGAGGAAAATAGGGAATAATGCGAAATGAAAGAAGTTGCCGTGCTTAAAATGAAGAAAAGGCCATTGATGGCTAGGAGATTACGTGGAAAGAATGAATTATGAAAGTTATACAAAAATTATCTATACGAGTATCTATAATAACATATAAGGTACGAGAAGTTTGGTAATATCTAAAAAAAACGTAGCATGACCAAATAAATCAAATTTCGAAAGACGTGAGAGTGATAAAGCTTTATAATAAGAGAGTATGCACGGCGAGTTGATGACATGCAGACGTGGTAGAGGCTAAAAATGTGTGCCAGCGGAGAATGAAATGGAGATCAATCTGTTTTCTCTGTCTTCCCCAATCGGTGAAGGGTATGGTTTAAAAAAAAATAATAGCAACAACACAAAGAAACGATTGTTTTATAAATTCAAAAACAATTATGAATCGTTACTGTTCCTTCGATCCTACGCATCTCACTTAAAAATATTAATGTTATCAAGAACATGATGGAAAATATTCAGTCTCTTTTTAACGCTATTAAATATTATAAAGAACTTTCTTTTAAACCTTAATAAAAATCCTTGTTGCGAACAATAAAAAAGTGATATGTATCCAGTAAGGTGTAAGCAGTGTACATTAATTTACTTTGGAGGAACAAACTTACCCACTAACTAGATGCAAGAACTCTTAAAAAATGCCTCAGGGGTTTCTTAACAAATCACATTGGACTTATCAACCTGCGTCAATATTTGAAAGCAATAATCTTGATATCTATCCAAACGACAGCATTACCAAAGTCATTGGTCAACTTTTTATTCATTATTTACATCATGGTTTTATATTTTCCTATAAATACTTTCTTCCATCTGAATAGTTTAACGAGCCCCTTTTTATAAAATCAAAAATACACCGTACTCTTTCAATATGCTTTACGCAAAACATAAAATATAGGAATAAATAAAGAAGTGACGATTTCCGTGGTCTTGATGGTAAGACACTTGACTTACACCCGGAGTTTTTGGGGACAATTTCCCATGGTAACAAAAAAAAAAGCATTCCAACCTGGTACAAGAATTCTCTGGTAAAAGAGTTATCTGGTAACAATACTGGCATGATGGTGTTGTATCTTCACGTGTGTTAGAATTACTTGTACTAACACGAGCGATTACGTAGAACGTGTTAAGTCTCTACTCCAGTGGTTCGAAGCCTTGATTAATGAAGTCGAAGAAAATGTTGTTTTCCAGCTACGGCCTTCTTCTGTGTGTCTGAACAACAAATTCGGGTAAGTTGAAGTGTACCATACATTCGTATGGTACACCTGAACTCATCTGAATTGGTTGTTGGTGGCCCAGACATTTGGTTATATCATGGAGAAACGTTCCATATATTAAATTTTGGGAAGCCTGGAGAAGAATTATCATGGATGAAAAATCAAACATTCGATTATGAGAAATAAACCATACAAAGAAAAAGAAAACCATACGAAAGAATAAATAAAAAGAGATTCATTGAATAACCCCACAGTGAATGTGAAGGTGAACTACTAATATTAAGTGTTAACATAAGTTGTGTCCGTTTTTTTTTTCAAATTTAAAAATGACCACCAGAAGTAAAACAAAATGGCAAAGGTTATACGTCATTCGAAAGAAAATTTTCTGCTCTACAAGATATGTTTTCTTTTACGTTACATATATTATTTTATTTGATAACAAGCCTTCAAAATGGAATGTCAAGTAGACGAAAGTGAGCATTTTCGACACCTCCTTCTGTTCGCGTTCAATCGAGGGAATATAAAGCTGCCAAAGCTGCTCGCGATATCTGCGAAGTGTACGGTGGAGATGCTATGAATGAAAGGACAGCTGTAGAGCAGAAAATTTTCTTTCGAATGACGTATAACCTTTACCATTTTGTTTTACTTTTGGTGCTCATTTTTAAATTTGAAAAAAACGGACACAACTTATGTTAACATCCCATATAAAAGGATAAAAAAGTCATTTATTAAAAAAAAACTTGTTAAACCCAACCATGTGAATTAATGAAACCATAACTTGTGGGAAAATCGTAAAAACGAACATGTTTATTTTGTTTACTGTACGTGTTTGAAACAGTTTGGATAAAAAATTAATGGTTCTACCGATATATTTTATGGATTTGTTCTATTTGTAGCAAAACGCTGGAACAATCCGGGATATACTGCCTTCTTGGCAAACATGACAAAATGAAACGATCTTTTTATGAGGGCTTTGAAGATGGCTGTGCCATCTTTATTTAGATTTTTTTACTTTACGACATTTCCTCGCCTTGAGTCGGAACGCGGCCGTCATCTCCTTACGCACAAAGTGTGCAACGCTTGTAGGCTTCAGCTTTAACAGATACTCGCTGTTTGATAATCTGGTATCTTTATAATCATTTTCGGTCCTTTATATATGTTTACATTTAAAAGTATACAGTTGCCACCCAGAGGTGGAACTGGGCAGGGTACATTTCGAGGTGTACCGATAATGAGTGAACCCAGAAAGTGCTGGCGTGGCGACCAAGGCATGCTAAAGAAACGTGACAAAACTCTAGGAAGATGATCGTATATTAGAAAATTTGCTGGAAGCACCCGGAAACAATGTGCTCATGATAGGAGTGCATGAAGAAGGAGACGGTACCATATTTCCAACACTGTAATACATCTAGTTGGTTATTATTAACATGCGGTTCTCCGTGAATTATAACAAATCGTTCATCAATTGCATTTAACAGCCACTTAAGAACGCCTGTTTTGCGTAGATCACCCAACGAGATTGATGTGTTTTTTTTCTTCGAAATATATATATAAATATAGTTGGATCAAGTGAACGATATTTTGTAAGAAAAAATATAGAAAATCCGATAAATGAATAATGGAGAAGAGGCGAAGAATATGTGTTGAGATAGGAAAGACTGGCACTCTATCTGCCTACTCCGCCAGGGAGATGGCGTGATGTGTGCATATTTGATATTTACAAAAAAACGTTTGTTTCACAAAATCCGTTTGAAAACGAGGCTTACTATACTACTTCTAGAATGGCGACCATTGCCGAAATATAATAAGACGCTGAATTGCTACTCGTCAAACACTCTCGCATGGAATTCATAAAACATTGTTTCGTGCAATCCAATAGTTTGACGAGACAGGATTTAAATATTTTTAGTTTGTTTCCATGTATAAAATCGCTTTTAAAATTTAATATATGATAAATTACAGGCGACATATGAGTCTCACAATTTAGCGGTATTTATACTAGCATAGGCCCTGAGTTGAGGACAGGCCGGGGTGATCAAAACCCCGCGTGAGGGGAACGGAAAACGCTATAAACAGTCGCGCCTCTGCTCTGCCGGAATAGCGCAGAACTTATATCCTGAATTAAAAATAAAATAGGTTAGAGTTAGAGTTAACCTTTCTTTTATCGTCAGTCAGATTACCTTTGGTCTAATACGGCACTTGCGAAATTACTAGTTCAATGTAAAGAGAATATGGGCAAAGTGATTCGCTTTTTATTTGGAATTAGAGAGTAACGGACCAAGCGATGAACAAGCGTCCCCGATACTCGTTCTTGGGAGGTCTCGAGAAAATTTATATGATCACCTACAAAATGATACTGTGACATGGAGATATACTCATGATACAAATAATGTTAAGTTTCAACAAAAGAAATTGAATTGTTTTTTCGGAGCGCCAAGCTCTTTCCTCCTTATTTTCAGAAGTATTATTGCTTACATCTTCGAAGCACAAAAAACAATAGTTGAATTTGAAATTAAATTTCGAAAAGAAAGCACGTAAACAGGGTGAAAATCAAACATTGAATTTTACTAAATGATTAATCGGCTTAAGATAAACATAATTAAATAATTTCGTTACGGTGAAAGTTTTGAAGTATTCATAAAAGATTTCAAGGAAAATTTTCGATTAAAAGTAATAGCACAATTACAAAATAACTTTAAAACGAAAAGTTATAGAAATAAAACCCTAATAAAATTCTACGAAAATATATGACGAACTCATTATTTCAGTTGTAAGAAAATCTGTGAAAACATGTCAAATATCAGGTATAACAATCCGTGAAAACATGTCAAATATCAGGTATAACAATCTGTGAAAACATGTCAAATATCAAGTATAACAATCTGTGAAAACATGTCAAATATCAGGTATAACAATCTGTGAAAACATGTCAAATATCAGGTATAACAATCTGAAATTATTAAAACTTTCCGAGAAAAATAAAAAGTAAATCGCCCGAAACATATTTGAGCATGTTAAAAATGAAGACTTAAATTCATAGTCAGACATATACTAAATTAATTTTTTTTTCATATGTATAAAAAATATTTTTTAATTTCGTGAATAATTGTCGTCGCTTCCTTAAGTAAGGGAGGCACGTTGTTTCATAATCTCACTTCAAAGCCCAACTTTTAATACAAATAAAATAAATTCAAGATTAGAAATACGAATTAAATATTTAGTCCGGACTATGAATTCGGGCCCATGTCTTACCTCGACACAACGTCAGCTGAAGAGATATGTAATGCATTTTACTCAAACAACTGGTTGATTTTACAAACTAGATTACTTAAATTTAGCCCAATAACTACGAATTAAATATTTAGTCCGATTAGAAATACGAATTAAATATTTAGTCCGGACTATGAATTCGGGCCCATGTCTTACCTCGACACAACGTCAGCTGAAGAGATATGCAATGCATTTTTACTCAAACAACTGGTTGATTTTACAAACTAGATTACTTAAATTTAGCCCAATAACTACCAGTTGGAATGTATTAGTTTGAGATCTATTTAATCATTAGCGTTAATTGCGCAAACAAAATATCAATATTAAACACTTTAAAACAAAGTTTTCTTCCACTTTGACATTCAACCATATTAAAGAGCGAGGTCGGGATATTACCTTCGACCCCAGTAATCGAGCCTTTGACTGGGGTAGACACGGATCTCACGGTGTGTCATTCCACGTGTTAGTAACACTACTACGACTGAAGAGACAACACTAGAATACGTGCTCGCTGTATGCGAGTATTGATATATAACTAACTCATTTACCAAACTCGGATCCTTTTTTCTATCATCGGTAATCGGACTGGAACCCCTCGTACTAACTACATCATGAAAGTCGTCGTAAGATTATTTAGAAAATATGAAACTGTGATGAAATAATACACGTATATACAGCACAATCTCCATTATATGGGATCCATTAACCGGGTGGCGGATTAACTTAGGGCAGTAAAACATCGTTTTTTTTACAATAATGATGAATAATTATTAAATGTTATTAAAAAAAATGGGGATAATTTTTACTGTTCCGACTAATCAGCAACCGATTAATGCGATCCCGAATAATCGAGTCTCTTGTATTTCTTCCAAGCACAATTTATACGTCAATCGATAATGAATTGACGGAATATGAAACACGACAAGGTAATACGGTAGCATAAACCATTTCACTCCCTCCAGTCCAGCATGCGCTATACCGGCCATTCCATTACCCGCGGTATTAATCACCACATTAAACGTTTCTTTTGTTCACCTAGAGGCCGACTATCGAGCACACACTGATCCTACAAGACGTATGCATTCAATTAGTGTAGCCGACGGGGAAATTAATCTTAATACTGAGAAGATTTATAGAGATGATATTTATTTATAATAAATAAGCAATAAACTTTACCATCAATAAATTTATAAACTTATTAAAATCGCTACTAACACTCTTCACTTTCTGTATACACGAGTACATTCATTTTTATATGAGCTTATTCGGGCTATCCCGTTGAGGTCTTCCAGAATCCAATTGAATAAGTCTAACAACACTTTTCTCTATCTTCCTCTACCACGACTCCTTCAATTACGAGTGTAGATTTATTATGTCAATATTTTATCACCAATACTTTCAGCCCCTTGTTCAATAGCGAACCTCTTGTTTATTGACAAACTTTCGTTTAATGTACCTGACAATTATTTACGCCATCAATTAAGATCTTTTCGACGAAGAAGATCTCAGCTGTCTAGTTGGTAAGTGCCCTGTCTTTTAATCTGGGGATTACGGGCTCAATTCCCATTGGCACCCATTTTTTTTTTAAATAGGGTTCCGGTCATGTTTTCATTTAATTCCTCTTTAAAATCTTTATGGTTAGTTGAAAATACTACCATATGGCAATAAACACGACATATAGAATTGTATACAATGAAAGAGTAATATACCATAAAACAATAAACTGGAGCAATAAACAACACGAGCATAATAATTCGGATGTGTATTGCTCAGAACGAAAAAAAATGTTATTTACTCCATAGAATTTTATTTATAAATCTTGAACCTAAATCACAGTTTCAGGTCATTCTCAAAAATGCCGAGCAAAAGCAATAATTAAACGGATATGATTGACACAGGTGAAATGGATTAGATACTCGGACACGTCAACAACTTACATGACAAGCATAACAAATCAATTATTAAAACATTGGATAAAAATAAAAATTTATATTAAAAGTTAAATGATCACATTAAATCAATTGAATAACGAATTGTTTTTGAGACGTTTTTTTTAAATTTACAGTAACAACATGAAATTAAGTAGAGGAGAATACGCACAGACAAAATATTATACATCCTTAATTTTAACAATTCTACGAAACATTGAACACAAAAGTGGTTTCAAGGTCTTATGAGAAATAAATTTAAAAAAATACGTTTACTGTTTTCTATACATACTATAGAAACACTTATGTTTCCTGCAGTAATATCTCGCTGGAAGAGCGTTGTGTTTTGAATTCATAAGCACTCTGATAAATTCAGATGGAATATATGGCCAGACATTAACTAGAGTAATTATACATTTTATTCAGTCAGATATTTAGATAATCACAATATAACAATGACGTAGTTTAATTAGTCCTCCGTCATTGTTGTATACGCGTGACAGTTGAGCGCGGCTTTAGGAGGCAGTGGTAGCGCGAGAGTGGCATTGTGCCGATATACTACATTTGGACATCTAGCGATAAACACTATTTTATAATTACTTCCGTGTTTGAATTTAATTTTTTCATACATATCCAACGTCTTATCACTATCCGACTCAAGTTCCTTTAACAGTATTTTACTGTACAAAACTTTCATTCTATAAAGTACAACCTGATGATCTTATTACCATGTGACTATATCTCCCGATCAACTAGAAAGATTTTAGACAACTTAAGTGAAAACCTTTTTTTAACAAAAATACGGGTTCGTTCGGCAATCGACCACTAATATTTTTGTTTGCAAAACCGAACCTTATACTTCCGAGCAGGACACAAGCGTTCTTCTGATAAGCTACGATTAAATTTCGGTGTTGGAAGAATAAAATTATTTACTGTGATGCTGCCTAAAATGTTCAACTCTTTATACGAGATACAATACTCGTACTTTATACTCGTATATTTGAAATTGTTTAACTTTTTTTCAATCTATCGTGACTGGATCTATCTTTTTTTAATATCTGGGTTTCGAAATGAACCCAGAAACCTTGTATTGAAAGACAGGCATCGTAACAATTAAGTCACGGAAGTCGTTGTTTGGCATTTTTTAAAGCTACTGTCTCTGTTCAACTTTTGTTTATTCGTTCTGCGTTAACATTCAAAGGAAGTAATGAAAATAAGACATAACTGATACAAGACAAACAGACGGCTGCCTTGTTTCAGTCCATATGGGATCAACATGAGGCCGGGTCAAGGCAGGGCTGCGGTCACAACTGCGGAGATTATTGCTTCACTGGGAAAAAAACAATTAAAACAGATTTATTGAATCCATTAGGGCAATTAAAAAACTACCCATTCTTCGTGATCGGAAATAAATATCACAAATGTTTTGTTTGTTATTCATCAAATTGAAACAAATGTAATATATATGTAAATAAAAACGTGTGTTTTACGTAATAAAAATCTTACAACATTTGAAAACCTCATAACAATAAAAGGACAATTTATATGGAATTGATTAGAGAGCAGACTCTCATCAAGAGCGCTCTAACCGAGGATTCCTACCCACCATTATTGACAGATTGAAAATCTAATGCTAGTTTTAATATATTACTTTGATAACATTCTTGTTATCACACGTGAAAATGTTTTTCAAATATAATATAATATGTTATATATGAAAACCACAAATAAATAAATGGTATTTATCTGCCTCGAATCTTCAACTCTGTTTTCTTCTTATAATCAACGCAAGAGTCTCGGCGAGATAGATTCATATATACATACCATCACGCCATTTCCTTGTCGGGGTATGCAGAGAGGACAGAGCGCCTGACTTTCCAGTCTCGACAAACATCCTTCGCCTCTTCTACGTCCATACACCTTATAAAACTTCTACGATTTCACTGACTTTATATGTTTCACTCTTCCAAAATATCATTCACTTGATCCAACTATTCTTTCCTTGGTGTTCCTCTACCACACCTTCCACTCATATTTGAATAATTTATTTGTTTTGTTAGTATTTCTTCATTCATTCGTTCTACATGAACAAACCATCTCAGAGTGCTCTTATATTTTTACTCAACACATTAACCTTAAGATAACATTAATTCCCAATCACTTTATTCCGTATTTAGTCATACATTGTCACCTCATGTATTTTTCTTACTGCAAGCATTTCTGCAGTATTCGGCTCCTTTTTATTATTTTTCCACGTCCGCGTTTCACTTCCATATATAAAAGATGGTAAAAAATCGTTACAAAACCGCGGAAAAAATAAATATGAAGCCAAACGATATTTTGTGGTTTGAACGAAAACTTAGTATTGCTACCATATTAAAGCGGATGGCCGGGAGACAACATTGTCTTAGCCTCAATTAATCGAGCCATGAGGTTTAGTGAGTAGACACAAAACGACGCAGTTCGATATTGCACGTATTTGGAATACTACCCTGCACGTGAAAAGGCATCGACACTTGCATATATAGTATCTAGCGAGTGCGAGTATTGTAACCAGACGTAAGTCTCTGTTAATAAGAAAAGTCTGATTTATTTACTGTAATTATGAGCCAAAACGATATACTCGAATAACAAACAAGAATTTGGATAAGAAAATATAGCAGAAAAAGAAGCAAAGAAACGAATAAATATATATTTGTCATCATCATCACCATCACGCCATGCCCCCTATTGGAGTAGGCAGAAATAACAGATATCTGCTTCATTTTATTCTGGCACACATCTTTCGCATTTGCCACATCATGCGTACTCTCATATCAAAAAGGCTTTTAACTTTTTCAGTTTCAGAACTCGATTAATTTGGTCATGTCACGTTTTTTCTGTCTCGCTAAACTTTTCACACATTTTTAAATATTTGAAAATATTTCATCATTCATTTTAAAGGTCCTTTTTTCATCTAAATAACTGCATTTTCTTTCAATTCGCATTATTTCCTATTCTGTAATACATTAGTTTTCCACACATTTTATGCACGCACTCATTTTTCCGAATTAAGAATGTCTTTTTTCCAGAACTATTTTTATCACCCCCTTTATTCACTTGCATATCCTAATGTTGGTCCTAAGATTCCATTATGAACAGTCCACTTTGTTTCTCTTGAAATGCTCCGATCAGTAAAAACACATTTTTTACCCACCGTTTACTCTATAAATATATATATATATATAGTAATGAACTCGTATATTCACATTGATTTCTCTTTGAAAACTTTATAAATTCGCAAAGATTAAAAAAATCAAAACGCCTGACTCGTGAAAGCAATCAACTTTTTTTAATATCTAATATTTAACCATTTAATCAGTCACGTACATGAAGGAATGGTCATCCTATACGCGATATTAAATTCTATAAAATGGGTCAGTCGGACATTGATCGTAACTTTTTTCATTAAAAAATACATGAAATTCATCAGGTCGGGTCACGATCGAATTGAAAAATTTGCCGATATCACAACAAATCAAATGTGTGACCCGAATATCTTACGAGAGCTATAATTCAATTGTCGATTTAGATTTTGCACAATCATCTCTCGATAGCGCCCATCAATTCCCTTCTCCTAATGGATCCTGGGAAGTTTGCGAGTTTGGTAAACCTAAATGATTCGTACAGAGTGATAGAAGCATCCAAGAATTGGGTTGACAGTATTGAGGGAAAGTAATGGTTAAAAAGTGGTGACGTTGTCAATCGCGATAAGGGAATAAAGTTGAAGAAAAGAAAATGTTATAATGAAGAGTTCAACATAGGCATAGAATTTGGTAAACATGGTAACATGAAGAAAGAGTACGTTCCTACATTCATATTTTTTTCTCTTTTGATTACAATAATCATTATTATCCTATACGTTCTATCAGGAACACAGGGATGCAATAAAATACTTCCATATAGGCCGGACCACAGCCCGGCACCCACGACATCTGTATCACTTAAATAATTATTGGTTCGATAATGAACATATCGACATCTTAGTAACATGCAAATATGAAAAGAACTTTAGCACAAAGTGTTTCTTATAAACATTGCTCACCGCCTTGGAAAACCTAAATTTGGGTACATAGGCATTAAAAAAATATTCAAACAAATGGCAATACCAAAATTCAATGTTTTATTACATTAAATTATAAATGAGGTTTACAAATAAAAATTACAATTCATTTTAAACCATTGTATTTATCATGCTACGGCATTATTACGAGTATATCGTAACGACCTTGATATTTTCCCTAATTTCAATTATGGCAATAGTCTGGTGAATAGTATACTTGTAATTTATATTGACATCTCGATTTCAAAAATTAGAAACTTATGCAGTCGTGGAATGATGAACTTTGAGCAACTTCGTATTCACATTTAGTTTTGTTTAATTTATGCTCTTATTTCAACGAAAGAAACATGATAAATGTCTTCAATATGGTATTGGAGGCGGATAATTCATATTCCATGGACCGCCAATCGCACCAGCATGTATATAATTCAAAAATTGGAGAGAACCGAAAGACTTTCGATAATATGTACAAAAATATGAAATCTGGAGAAGTTAGTGATCATTGGGACGGTTGAGGGAAGGCGGGTAAGAGGAAGTTGTCCCATGAGATGGACAAATCAAATAAAAGAGTTAACAGTATCTTTTTAAAACGCGGCATTCAACATGACCCAGGACCTGGAGAATGGAGACAGATGGTACGCCGAATTCGAGACACAGCAAAGGAACACAACACTCAGAATTTATGTTAAGTTAATTTGTTATTTGTGATAAGTGTATTTAAGTGAGAACACAAATTGTATATGAAAAGTTGAGGTGATTTTCGTCAATATAACAAAAAATTTAGATTGAAAAAAGTCTAAAAGAAAAAAAACAATCAGATAAACGCCTACCGTTAATAAACCCAGAACTCTTAAATCGCCAGAATACTATTCTTTAGACAACAACGTCGATATACCTACATTTTAAATCAACGTTAAAAAGTAATTAAAAAGACAACTAATGTAATGCCGTTCACGCATTGAACATCCATACTAAAGGGAACTTTTTTCTTCACAGCATCTCGTAACACTTTCTCCGTAATATTTCCTCGGTGCGGTGATCAACACAAAGTTAGGGGGCATAACCCGAATAATTCCAGCCGGAACGATGCCACTTGAAAAACTTTACGGGGAATACATTCGATATTCATGCCCACAAAACTTTTACAAAGTAAAGACGAAATAATGCGACGAAAACACATATAACCCTTAATACTTTGCAACTTTTTTGCATTTTTTTTTACAGTTTTTTGAACACTTGGAAATGTCGAGAATTTAAAACTAGTTCATTCTGGGATTATAAAAAGAATAATATAATATAATAATTTATGTAAAAATAGATTCTTTCATAAGTCTCAAGAATAATTGTTCACTAAAACTATATAGCACTGACATTATTTTGGATCTGTTTAATTACAAATAAAAAAACGAGACAAAGTTCAACATGCTCAAGTGAAAACATGTTAAGCCTGGTCGATACTACTGACGACCAACGTATGGGAGTCTTAGAACCTGGGAGTCAGATTTTGTTTTAAAAGAATATATATATATATATATATATATATATATATATATATATATATATATATATATATATATATATATATATATATATATATATATATATATATATATAT
>OX463841.1:25495376-25538297 GCA_949825065.1 Odontocerum albicorne | reverse complement strand
ATATATATAATATATATATATATATAATATATATATATATATATATATATATATATATATATATATATATATATATATATATATATATATATATATATGACCGAAGGCTAAGGTATCATTATACCCCCGAATTCTTATTTAAACATACGTAAATAGTTCTACGAATCCAAGTTGCAATCGATATCGTATGATTTGACAACACTCAGGGGAAAAAAGTCTAATTTATTAATTTGTTTTGTCCAAATTTATAATTTTATTTTATTTTTTCTCTTTACGTAGGCAGTGAATCTGGTGTTGTATCTGTATGTGTGAGTATGTTTTAAACAACTGTCGTACATACGAGGAGAGGTCAATAAACTCGCGGATTTTTTTTATTTTTTCTTTTCAATATATTCGCTATTAACTCTAATACATTTTTAGATATTTCAATAAGCTCATTTATTCCCACGAAAAAAATATTTACTTTTACCCTCAAAATAAGTCGAAATCGCACTTGAGATGCTGGGTTACAGAAAGACTAGAGGAAGAAGACGTATGATCAATAAAAGTGGAACAGCATCGTTGTGGAGGTAAAAGTTTGTCAAGAACTACATAAATGGTTATCGGAGATGCACTGAGGCTAAAAAGGAAAAACTAAAGATACTTTTCTCATCAAACAAGTCTTGATCCGAATAAGAAATAAAAACCAAAAGTTAGTCTAATAAAATCAGCAACTTAAAGTAAAGACCGAGTCTGATCAACTTTATGACCAATAATAATAATAATCACCGAGAATTAATCAACACCACAGGATAGATAGCTCGTGATGGAAAACTTTCCAAATGTGTGCATGAAAAATCAACCAAAAGAAGAAAACGAGAAAATCAGGAAGGATCGAAATTAAACATAAATTACTTTTTCTAGGAAACAAAAACTATAATATGAATTTATATCAAATAACAACTAGAAACATATGTAATTTAATAAAGATAAATATGTATATATTTTAAGCAGCATATGTGTAAAATTAAACTTGTTCATTTTCTATTCTCTCACCCGGGTACGATTCAAAACAGATCTGAGACTATTCATCTGAATTGATTGTTATACGAGTATGTTAGAGGCGTCAAGTATTTTTAAGGTAATGAGCTTTCTTGAATTAATGTTTTTTTTTTTTTTCATAAAACGGCACTTCATAAATTAATATGGAGTGCCATTGTATGAAAAATAATAACTACCTCCATGTTCTAATTGACGCATGTCTTCCAACTCGGGGGTTACGGGTTCGATTCCCGTTGGAACCATACTACCGAAATTGTTCTTACTAGAGGTGTACACAAAATTCAAAACGATTCCAGCTCAAAAAAGTCATTACCAAGTCTCAGTATGAAGCCCACTCTTGACAATGTAGCAGAAGTTATTTTATCTATATGCGGAACAAAACCCAGCCTCTCATCTAATATACTCGTAACTCCAAGGTCAAGAACTTGCGAAACAGTTCCCAGTACCATTTAATTGTATGATCATTTTGATTTTCTTCTGAACCTATCATTTTGACACTTAGCAACAGCCCAATTGACGAGCAAGCCGTGACTGAGCCATTAAAAGTGTACATGGGATATAACCAAATGGAAAACGGCCCTCAAAAGACCCAGATAATGTGATTGCTAATCGAATGAAGGGGAAGAATACGAACAGAAGACCCAAGGCCGTCCAAGATGGAGAATCATAATTCTGAACGCCTAATCTCTACAGGAGTTGAACAGTTATCAGAATTATTACATAATAACAATAATATCTCAAGTTAACTCTTAAATTTTAATTAGCGAATTTATTTCTTTATTCCGCTACCAAAAGTTGGGTATTCTCAAGAGCTACATTAACCAAAGCTTTACAGATTAGATTTAGGAAAGCAAAATCAATTAATTCCGTTACGAAACATGCGGTAAACAACAAAGACTCAACATTGATTAAAATAATTTTAGTTAGCATCGTTATGACTTAACTCACAAAGGGTAACTTAGGCAAGAAACTCAAGGAATTCATTTTTCTAAATGGATTATACACACAACTCCATTCTATATATTGTATAATAAAAAAAATACATATATTATACTGGTCTACTCTCAGAAGAGATAGCTCAAAATTTATTGTATTCTATTTTTTTACACATTTAAATTATTTACTACATACTTGTATTTTTCTTGTTGTAATTTAATCAACACCGTTAGCAAAACAGCTATAATTCATCAATCATGGCGATAGTATTTTTTAGATAAAATAGACGATTCACTCAATGAATGAATCATTTCAAAGATGTAATATGTATCCAAATGAACAGCATTATATCCATTTATATTTTGAATGTTATCGATCGGGGGTCATTTTGTAATATTAACCAAACTAAAACTAGTTCCGTCATTATAAAATTCGTTCGGTTTTATCCAAGATATTCTTACATACATGTTTCTTCTAGCTCGAAAATACATGTTTTTTTTTCTTTTTATTGAAAAGCGAAAATTTTTAATACTGACACACGACGTTAAAAGAATAAAATTGATAGCTTTGTACAATAATTTCACACAATCTAGACAACGTAAAAATAAATGTTTAATAAATGAAAATAATAAACTAAAAAGTGTAGATATTTACTCATATATAAAAGATAATCTAAAAATACGGAAGATAATCAAAACGTATTCGATTCGAGGAAATATAATTTTCAGATGTTGAAAAGTGTAAATCCCGACACGTCTTTCAAGAAGATCGCACCAACGACGAATTTCCGATCTGAAAATACAAATCGAAAAGGTGATAAATCGAAATGAAATTTGTCACCGAAATAAGAAATAACATATGTTGCAACAAAAGCATTTCACGAGATCAACTCCGCAAGCTGGATGTCCTCCCGGGACAAACAAAGCTTTAACGTTCATTTCTTTCAATGTTCCCTGCCAATTCTCCACAAATTGAAAGCTTCGCAGAATCCCGAGGCGTTTAGCAGTTGAGTTTTTAGACTACGTGTCAGCAGCAACTTGTTAAACTTTCAAACGTGATAAATTGCAATTATCTTACGAAATGAAAACTTGCACTTTTCTATCGTTGGCTGGGGAAAAATGAGAGAACCTCACGATTTTATTGGGTGAAATCTAATCACGGATTTATCCTAAGGAAGGATGAATTCCAGTTATACTCGTATTTAACTTGGAAAAGTGAAATTAAGTACTTATTTGCACTTTTGTCTTCATTTTGAAAATAGTTAACTTTTTTATGTATTTTATTTACCAATAGGTTTTTTATTAACAAGACGATTTTTAATGAGTACCTAATCGAAATACTAGCTTATACTTCATTGAAGGAATATCGAAGGTACTTTTTACTGTGAAAGTCTGAAGATATACAATAACGCACTAAAAATGTTAAAGGATTTTTTGTTATCATGAACAGGAGAATTTCAAAGAGTATCATGTATAATACAACTAGATGTATTTATCGTTTTAATAAAAAAATACATGAATGTCATACGAAGCCCCAACAATTTGTAGACTTTATGACTTATGTCCGTTAAGAATAAAATGTTTTTATATTTGGCAACACAGACAAAATAATGTATTTAAAACAATTAACTACTTACCAGAATTATAAATCAACATCTACGAGTGTATAAAAAAACTCACCTGAAACAAAAAAAAACAAAAATTGAAGATTATTTAATCCCAGTTATATAGGTATATGATACATATATTTTCATTCAAATATAAATCACGCACAACAGTGAAGAAATATTATTTTTAGTAATATTGTAATATAATCAAATATATTAATTATGAGGAACTACACAAAATTATTAATTTTACTTGATAGATAAAAAAATGTTGAATGACTGCATTTGTTGTCTTTTGAAGATTTTTATTGATTTTTCTTAAAAAATATATTGTAGCTGGCGTCGTAGAAAATATGTGTTACCCTTTTCCATAAAAATGTGACTGATTTTCGTATCACACTACTCGCCCAGTATCTATTATAAAATGGAGCAGAGATTAAAAAGGTCATAATCAATTTCTTTGTAAATCCACTAAAAATATGTCAACTGTATGATATTCTGCCTCAGAATACACCATACAAAAGAAATCCTGAAATAACGGGTTAAAGATTTAACGGATAAAGTCATAATTTTGATACAGATGTGTTTAAATAGTGAAAATACTATATTGAGTATTGTTACTCAAGTATTTAAGATATAAAATAATACAAATTTGGAAATACGAGTACAACTGTGTAAACCTATAAAATATATTTTTTTATTAGCATAATTTCATCGATTTTTTCGTTACATTTCTTATTATTCATACAGCTTACAATAGTTTGATTCAAAAGCTAGGTACACATTCATCTAATTTCTTGATGCTTTTGTATTCATACTACTATATCTGATTACGAATATTTTTATTTTTTTTATATACATCTTTCTACATTATTTTATCTAATTAATATTTGTTTCTTGCTTATTTGATTGTTGTAGTTTCTTTAAAATTGATTACTTTTGAGTTCTGCTAATGGCTAAGGCCAAGAACTAGGCTGAAATACATTTGCAATGTTCCCTCTATTGGGAAGTTGCTACGATTGGAAGAGTCACTTAAGATTAGGTCATAAAGGAGTTATGTCTAAATGTTGCTGTTTTCATTGATCATCGATAAATTATTATATTTTTGGAAGATGTCAAGCTCAACGATATTTTGCCCCCGCCATTTCAATATTGTAGTTCTATAAATTTCATAGAATATAACCTATATGCAATGAATCAGGTTTAAATTTAATGGGAATAAGATACGTACGAGAATTAGCACTTTCAATAAGAAACTAGCGAAGAACCGCCCATGACCGATATCGTGGAATCAAATTTTTGTAACGCAGCGTCTTCAAATAAAAAAATAAGTGTAAATGTTTTAGTATTACATCGTCACATATATGAAAATTATGATTCAATAATAAGACCACATCGTCACAGGTTTTGTTTAGTGAAATGGTTATCTACATTAATTAAAATGTAGATTTATTGCATTGTTATGTACTTGTACTCTACGATTCGCTTTGCATTAACATGATGTAAATTGTAAATATTTAATGGATAATGAAAAAATATATGAGAATGCCACAATTCACAGTGGATTGTAGTGCAAATGAATGACTGACAAGAATTGGTATAAATTTGTTTAACTTTCTCATAAATATAGTTATTCAATTGTTAATACTTTCAATAACTTAAATAAATATCGATAATGAATATTCCCATGGCATTACATATATAGCCAAGACTGCATTGATTACTACATTGTTAGGTTACATAATTACTGAAAATTAAAAATAAACAAATCACAAGGGAAAATGGTTTCAGTTTCAATATCCGTGCATTATTCATGCAATAAATTTCTTCATGCATTAATCTCACGGCGAAACAATACAGTCCCGTGCAAAGCGTGAAAACTGGGACTCAAAATGGCGTATTGTTTCCAACGGTTTGGGTGTAAAATTAACAACGGACAAAATGAACGTTCATTAGCATAATATTGTTCGATGTGAAAAAGGCTGCCGTGAAAATGTTCGTTTTAATTTTAAACAATTTAATGAGCAAACAACTTGCGCAGTAATGTTCAAAAATAATTTTCAGCATTAATTTCGGAAACTTTTTTGCATTATTCATAATGAATCGCTTTAAATTGTTGTAAGTAAAAGTTACAAAATTTATATCGACGGAATTTTAGAATTCACGTTAAATTCTATTGTTTTGAAAACATATGAGCAGTAAACTAAAAAAAAAAAAAAGATTTTTTTGTAGATTGATTAATATTTTCTGGTACTATCGTTATTATAGTATATGTTGTAAAGCATTTAAGAATTTTAGAATTTTGAGATGAAAAATTTAAGGACATATGAGGAAATTATTGGAAGTCTTCTCCAGCACTTCTCCAGAAATACTGACATCGACACAAGTTACTACTTTAAGCTTCTGTGCGTCGTAAATGTTCAATTATTTAAACACTTCATTTTAAAGTAATAAAATGGCGAATGTATCGCCATACATAAATCTATTTCAACCAACCAGAATAAGAATTCCGAAGATGCTTGTCAATTACTGATTGAAAGCTTATAATTTTAATTACAAAAAGAAAAAAAAATACTTAAAACGTTAAAAAACACATAAAAATATATATATGTACCAAAATAATGAGTTCATTCTGCGGTAATACCATTTGAATTTACTGAAACTTTTTTGTTAATTTGTTAAGTCAAACATTAAACACAATTAAAAAAATAAAGGAATAGCGCCACATGAAACCAGAATGAAAAGGAATCTATTTAAACATTTTCCGAAAGGATATTGGCAGAGGACAAAGCGCCCAAAATTAAATGAACCCAAAAATCCGAGATTTTAATTTTAACTTTTTCATTAAGTTTGTTCCTAACGAGATCGGGGCGCGGTTCCTACATATATAGGTCCAGTGACATATAAAGTACTTCCTAAATAGGAAACCGTTTTTATTTTAGATTTTATAAATGTTATTCCTTTGTTCATTGGCTACATCCGTTATCTAAATGGATCATATGGTAATTTTGTAAATAGTATTTTTAACCAAAGGTTGCTGCTACTTAAGCCAGATTCGAGGTTAGGTTTTAATGTGAATATTAATTTTATTTCTTCGTTTCTTGGCCACGTCCGTTTAAGGAACGGATCGTATGGTAGCTTTTGCAAATAGTAATTTTACCAGGAATAGCGGCTACTCAAGCTTAGGTTTAAGGAACGGATCGTATGGTAGCTTTTGCAAATAGTAATTTTACCAGGAATAGCGGCTACTCAAGCTTAGGTTTAAGGAACGGATCGTATGGTAGCTTTTGCAAATAGTAATTTTACCAGGAATAGCGGCTACTCAAGCTTAGGTTTAAGGAACGGATCGTATGGTAGCTTTTGCAAATAGTAATTTTACCAGGAATAGCGGCTACTCAAGCTTAGGTTTAAAGAACGGATCGTATGGTAGCTTTTGCAAATAGTAATTTTACCAGGAATAGCGGCTACTCAAGCTAAGGTTTAAGGAACGGATCGTATGGTAGCTTTTGCAAATAGTAATTTTACCAGGAATAGCGGCTACTCAAGCTTAGGTTTAAGGAACGGATCGTATGGTAGCTTTTGCAAATAGTAATTTTACCAGGAATAGCGGCTACTCAAGCTTAGGTTTAAGGAACGGATCGTATGGTAGCTTTTGCAAATAGTAATTTTACCAGGAATAGCGGCTACTCAAGCTAAGGTTTAAGGAACGGATCGTATGGTAGCTTTTGCAAATAGTAATTTTACCAGGAATAGCGGCTACTCAAGCTTAGGTTTAAGGAACGGATCGTATGGTAGCTTTTGCAAATAGTAATTTTACCAGGAATAGCGGCTACTCAAGCTTAGGTTTAAGGAACGGATCGTATGGTAGCTTTTGCAAATAGTAATTTTACCAGGAATAGCGGCTACTCAAGCTTAGGTTTAAGGAACGGATCGTATGGTAGCTTTTGCAAATAGTAATTTTACCAGGAATAGCGGCTACTCAAGCTAAGGTTTAAGGAACGGATCGTATGGTAGCTTTTGCAAATAGTAATTTTACCAGGAATAGCGGCTACTCAAGCTTAGGTTTAAGGAACGGATCGTATGGTAGCTTTTGCAAATAGTAATTTTACCAGGAATAGCGGCTACTCAAGCTTAGGTTTAAGGAACGGATCGTATGGTAGCTTTTGCAAATAGTAATTTTACCAGGAATAGCGGCTACTCAAGCTAAGGTTTAAGGAACGGATCGTATGGTAGCTTTTGCAAATAGTAATTTTACCAGGAATAGCGGCTACTCAAGCTTAGGTTTAAGGAACGGATCGTATGGTAGCTTTTGCAAATAGTAATTTTACCAGGAATAGCGGCTACTCAAGCTTAGGTTTAAGGAACGGATCGTATGGTAGCTTTTGCAAATAGTAATTTTACCAGGAATAGCGGCTACTCAAGCTTAGGTTTAAGGAACGGATCGTATGGTAGCTTTTGCAAATAGTAATTTTACCAGGAATAGCGGCTACTCAAGCTTAGGTTTAAGGAACGGATCGTATGGTAGCTTTTGCAAATAGTAATTTTACCAGGAATAGCGGCTACTCAAGCTTAGGTTTAAGGAACGGATCGTATGGTAGCTTTTGCAAATAGTAATTTTACCAGGAATAGCGAATAGCGGCTACTCAAGCTTAGGTTTAAATGTGAATATTAATTTAATATCTTAGTTCATTGGCATTGGCCACATCCGTTCTAGAAACAGATCATATGGTCAATTTTGCTAATAGTATTTTAGCTGGAGATAACGACTATTTAAGCCAGATTCACAATTAGGTTTTAATGTGATGATTATTTTTATTTCTTCGTTCATTGGCCTCAACTGTTTCAGAAAAGGATCATATGGTATATTTTTCAAACAGTATTTAACCAGAAGTAGCGGCTACTTAAGCCAGATGCAAGACTAGATTGTAATGTGTATATTATTTTAGTTTTAACGTTCATTTACTACAATAGAAATGAATCATGTGGTAACTTTTCCAAATAGTATTTTTACCAGAGGTAGCAGCTACTCAGGCCAGATTATGTTACTATTAACTACTGTTTATGCAGAGGGAGCAGGATTTCACAACCATCTTCCGTTAGAAAAGATGCTCATACCACCAGTCACTAAACAAAATCGTTCAGATAACATCTGAAAGTAAAATTAATATTCAAGCGCATACTAATGGAAACCAACATCTTCACTGAATTATAGTAACTAAGAGTTTGACAATAAAATACACTGCAGCAGAAGTATTGACAACAAAACGGAATGAACTGATTAAAGAAGAATTTGGAACAGGGTATGAAGTAATAAAGAGAATAAAGAACAGCACTTTGAGGTCGTTTTGGGCATGAAGAATAAATGGGTATTGGAAGGCTGATAAAACATTTTCAAATGCAAAAGTGAGTACGAGAGAAATACCAAGAAAGGTACGCTTTAACCAAATAAATTGAATAAAAAAAAGGAAACTTGAAGAATCGAAGGACTATAAGAACATGGGTGGGTTTTGAGCCAACTTAATATATGTTGTGATAGAAAAGAAAAAAATGCGTGATGGTATATATGTATTGAATTAGGAAACCAAAAACGATATTCCTCTGACAGTGATCGATAGTCATTTGAGCCTTGTATAAACAATAATCTCCGTAATGATAAGCTGTTATAAAAAGATGAAGTAGAAATTCGCCTGAGTTAAAAATTCAAGTTTAATTGATTGATTAACGGTAATACCTCTATTTTTATAGCGGGAATCTTCACGTTAAATAAAATATTAATCTCACGGGATACTTACTTCCGCAAACGAAGAAAGAATGGAGTTGAAACGAAATATTATACGATACATTTTATATTCTCTTATGAGATGCAAACATGCAAAAAAAGCCGTTCTACATTATTTGCACTACCTTTAAACGGGAATCATGCTTAGTTAGACAAAGGTTTCAAAATTCCACAAATTGCGATTTATTAAGTATTCCTTAACAGTTGTAAGTATTGTAAATTGTGTCACAAATATACCATTACATTATTCAACTGTTTTTAAAACGGGAATCATGCCTAGTTAGGTAGACAAAATTCCAAATATCATAACATTCAATTGATGAAGTATTCTTCAACAGCTCTACACATATGTATTGTACATTGTACAATAGCATAAATGTTTATTGCCTACGTGTATGTAAAAACATATGTCTAATACTTTTACTCTTGGTAAAAAGTTCTTAAGTAAATTTTGAACATTTTTGACATTCATTTCTAAGGCTTTATTTTACACCATGTGTATTATACTTATTTTATGGTCATACTTAAACGCAGGCCCTTCAGAGAACTGTATTTGGAATTATGAGTCTTGTAAAACGAACCAACGAAAAAAAAAAAGAAAACTATCATTTGAATTTTTTTTAAATATATATTATTGTAAGGGAGTAAAATAAAATTTATAGAGGACTTAAAGTTTCAACTAATAAAACCATAACAATTTGACAAACAACTTCCGATTTTGAATAATTTTGTTTGTGAACTGCAGAAATTAAGACAATATGGCTTACGAATTTTCAAAAATGTAATGAATTTGTTATTTGTTTTATCAAGCACTGTTTATATTCCACTTTGGAATAAACAGTGTTTGATAAAACAGTCTTGTTTCTGCTCCCCTGATGATGAGGTGAAAGCCTTGAAACCGGTAGGGTTATACCGTTACATAAAGTGGAATAAACAGTGTTTGATAAAACAAATTACAATGTATTTAAACCTCCACAATGTTAATGACTTAACTATAAACAATGTAATGAATGCTTTCAGAGTTATCCTACTAGAGCAATCTTATATTTTGAAATAAGTTAGTTGAATAATAGAAACGCTATGTTTCTGTGTTGTTGGCAACTTTAAAAAGGTTTACGGATTTTGGAGTAATTAATAGCAGTGCGAGATTCGAACCAGCATCTTTCGCTGAGAAACAATGATATGTATACCTCCACCTCGTTAGAACGTTACTATTCGTAAGACGGCCTACTTGGTCTTGTTCTTCCGACCAGGGGACTGTAGGTTCGATTACCGTTGAAACCCAAGTTTTAATTACAAAGTCTTCTAGCCTTGTATTCACTAAAGACCTCTTTGACATATTTCTAGTTAGTTGTGCAGGTATAAGTTGTCTGGATATAAGAGAAGTTCAATAGGACAATTATTTTCTCTTGTATTTCTCTTTTTCAAAACCAAATAAATATATGAAGTCACTAAAAGAAAAGAATAACATTGCTACTCTGGATAAATTAGTGCTGCACGGCGCTGGTTATTGCCAAGGTTAACAGAACGAGTTCCACAACACCATTGACAGAAGTTCAAGGAGGAATTGGTATAACTGTGATAGTAAGAAATAAATACATGGTTATAACCGATTGTAAAAAAAAAGCTTATGTTAAGCGTACTTAATGAGAATTTCCCTTAAAACGTGATATAATCATGATGCGCAAAAACTCAGATTCCGATGAAATTAGACCTGAAAGTATGTTAACACTAGTCAAAATAATACGACAATAATAGAACCCATGAGGGGTAGCTTTCTCTGATCGCACTCCTGCAAGCGATCAAAAAAAGCGGACAAAAAAAATGTAAAAGAAAGAACGAGAGAGATTTATTGGATTCCTTAGATAAATATATGAAAAAATATTTGGTTAGGGTACGTGGAACGAATGAATGAAGAACGACTAACAAAATGTATATAAAGTGCAAATGTGAGTGGAAGGCGTGGTAGAGGAAGATCAAGGAAAGTATTGTTGGATTAAGTGTGAAATTTTGAAAGGATATATAAAAATTCAAAGATATCGTTGAGCCTGTATGAGAAAGTGTGTGGATATGTGTGTCGCGATACGAAAGTATGACGCTCTATCATTTCTGCCTACCCCGATATGGATACGGCGTGATGGTATGTATATATGGATAAATATATACTGAAATATAATATCAATAAGAATGAAAGATTTGACATTGGTATGAAAAATATCCCGATTGTTAAAACTTAGAAACCACCGTCTGGAGTGTGTATTTATTATACGAGCCGCACTGTAGCGCAAGCGAGGCGGCGACGGCGGCCTCGCGCCTGTCTGCCTGTCCTGTCTGAGCGATACTGTTACGCTGTCGGCCAGGGATTACTTTTGTCTCATTGTTTATTTCAAGTTTATTTTATACTTACATATATTAACGCATATTCTCAACAATCCTCCACTTGACACTTCACTTGTTTTGAAATATTTAAGTAAAGGTTTCAAAAGATCTAATAAGCTTCAGAAATCTATCCTATGGATGATGCCTGTGTATATTTCAAGCTTTATGGTTTTCAAGCTATTATATCAGCAAGAACACAATCTTGATAAATTGACCCTTAGATTTCAATGGCAAAGATTTTTGATACGATCAGACTAACCTTGCTGGGAAGTTTCGTTGGGAAAAATAAAAACAGGCTAATTATGGTACACAAATCAAATCAAAAAACGAACCCGAGAAGCCAATTTGCTAACCTTAGACCAGGGGGCTTAAGAACGGACCGCGGCCTGTTTGAGATGAATCGATTTTTTTAATTAATCTTATTTTTTTTAATGTCTTATTTTGCTTCAAAACTAAATATAAATAAATATTTTTAAATTATCTTGTGCTATGAATAAATTAATGGGCAGACATTTTAATAATATTTTTTTGTAATACCAGCAATTTTTTTGTAATCCATGAACTGTGGAACGGAGGAAGGGTTGGGAGTATAGTCTCAAACAAATATTTGGATAAATCGCATGATGATAATGTTGCACTCTATTTTTATAAGATTATCATTCTGTCGTGCCATGACTAAGCATCGTGGCTCCCACGATAGCCCTCGAGGACTCTTCTCCGTCCATCCCTATACTCCGCAGTTCGAAAAGCACAAGTTAAGAGTAGTCCTGTTGCGTCTCTCACTCGGTAAGTCTAACTTCCTCCAATGCGTTGTTCTTCCACACTTCCTATGACCACAAGCCTCTCCAAATTGTCTTCTTGCCGAAGAGAAATGTATCCAAAGAATCACAGGACTCATCGTAAGAATATTGCTGACAATTTGTCGATGAGTCTCAGTTCTTTGAGAGTGGAGGCATTAGTTTTATAAGACATTCATCCAAAACAAGTGGAAAACTATAAATTTACATATTGAACTTTTGTATTATACTTTTCTAAATACTTGTACATACAAAATGTACTCAAAAAAAAGGTGGCTATCACCAAACACTTTGAATTTAAAAATTGACTTTTTTAGCATAAAAGTTGGAAAGCGCTAATGGGGTTGAGTACGATCGAAAAAAAACAGGTTTAAGTGGAATACGATTATATTGAATTCGACCTTCACTTTTATCTAAACAAATATTTTTAATATTCATGATACACAAGTCAGAAATGCAAGGAGTGCATAAAAGAGGTAGACTGAGGAAAACGTGGCTGGGCCAAATGAACCAGGTTTTGGAAGAAGGTAAAGTGAGAAGTATGAATAATATATTGTGTATGACGTATGAAAGTAGAGGAGGCGAAAGTTGCGTGTTTGGATAAAAAAAATTGGAGATCTGTTCTCTCTGCTTACCCCGCAAGGGACATGGTGTGATGATACGTATGTGAATCAATTATTTTTCATTTGATATTGAAAACATTTGGTGTATTCATAAGTAAATATAATTTTCTCACATTAATAAGACGCGCTGATATTTCATTTACATTGAAGATTAATGCAATTGATTGCAGATATATCAAGAAATCTCGATACGAATTATATTATTCTTTACGTTTGTCTTAAAAGGTGCTTAAAAAAGAAAACAATAATTTTAAAATTGAATATAATATGCAAATTCAATGAAAATAAAGTTAAGACATCACAAGTGCATTTAAATTCACTGCCGTGTCTCAAAATCAATTAGATAAAAATATATTATAATACTTAAGAAATAAACTAAAGTTGTGCGATTAAAAACGAATGAAAATCTTTCGCCTCTTGTCAGGGATGACCCCGTGTTCAATTCTCAATGACAAACTAGATGTCCAGTATCACATTGGCAACAACAATGTTCGAGTTTTTTCCTTGCATAAGGTCCCGCCTTGGTTACCCACAGATATTCTAAAGCTATTGGACTACACAATTTCTCAATCTCCATGTGAGCTGTAATGGAAAATTGTTTAGCTCTAACCTTGTCCTGTCGCCCGATTGCAATTAATACAGTGAACTAGATCAACCCGTAGATCACATTTTGTGGTACAGAGGCGAAAAAAGAGTCAATATTTTTTCTGGACATGGGGAATCTCGTTGGAAGAGATTGCCACCTGGCAATAAGCCCGCCAGATTGTATTGCAATAAAAGTGTTAAATAAATAAATAAAATAAATAAATCTCTATTTAGCCTTCCATGCGTACACCTTCGAAATCATTGACTTATCTGATCTAGCAGGAGCAAAGGATAATTTAACCGCATTCCAAGTTTTTTTTTGTGAAGATACTGGCAACTTGCTGGGCTGCTTGAACTACAGGCCTTGAGCTTTATAGAGTATTTACTTCACTGACCGTAATTTTACTTTTCTCGTGATGTCGGGCTTTACGTCCCCCGTCGTTACTTTGCTTTTCACAATCTGGTGTGTAAATAGTGTAAATCTCTCTGGATGGTTACTTATTTTGTCCACTATAACATCATGGTGATAGTGGTATCAAACGTAACTGTAAACAAATTTGATAAATAAATCAAGTTTAAAATGCAATTACGAAACAAATAATTACGAAAGAACCTTCCGATGTTACTTGGTCGACTGTTACTTGGTCTGGAATCCGAGAGAAGAATACAGGAGTGACTTGGAGAAGATCTCCCAGATTTGGAAGTGAAGCGATGCCTCGATTGCTAAGTGGTTTTGAAAAAGGAAAAAAGTAGTTGAAACTCCCCACCTAAAATTATAAGATTGGTACATACAAGATGGTAGTAAAAATAACATTTTATTTTCAACTGATCTTTCTAACACAAACAAATATCATATCCATACTAGCCGAGAAGTAAATGAAAACAAAAAAATATTTAACCCAGAAACAGAAAAATTATGCCAGTGAGAATACACCGAGCAATAACGTGACTAGATTTTGCACACAGATTTAAACATCAAGCACGTAGATGTTTTATTTTTATAGCAAAAATAGCCTTCAGTTATAATTTATAAATTAGCTGTTCATGCGTACCAATGCCAACATAACGGACAAGAAAATTTTTGCGTTAAGTATAACTCAAACTATTAATATTATTTGATAAAATAAGCGGAGAAAATAATTTATGCTTTGTCAAGTCAAAGAAAATTGGCTAAACATATCATTAACATAAGAAAGTTCGTATTTTCATGACATTAAGTTTTAACGTATTTAAAAAATAAAGATGTGAATAAAACAAAATACGAAACAAGCTAAATTTAGTGTTTATAGATATGTACCGAATTATAAAAATATTATATTTTATATAATTTGATAAAACTTTACGACATTTTGCAAAGATAAATTTTCCGACTGCGGAATGTAATTTTTGCCTAGTCTTGAGTAGGTCAGGAGTCGCTGTTGGCAATCTCTGGTTTTGTTACGCAGGAACACTGTGACTAACATATAAGTCAGCTGTCTTGTATCAAACATCAGATATTTATCATTTAAAAAAAAACAAATGAATATTATCTGCAGGAAAATATTTACAGCATATATATAAACCTTTATTTAGTATACCCATATATGGTACCTATAAATTTTATACATAAACATTCCACGCAAAATGTTTTTTTTTAGATCCAATATTTTTTTAATAGACCTTTGACAAACACTCGATTAAAAAACGAAATATACATATAACTATGAAATTGAAATTAAACTAAAAAAAGATTTATCAACAATTGTATTAAAAATATAACCTCTAATAAACTGATAAAATAGTAAAACTTGAAAATAGATAATATAATTTTAAACAGATCAATGACCCAGACGCTGAGATGAAAATATCGGAATTGCATAAGATAAATTTATTTACATGGCTATGTTTTATAGTCCTGTCGAAAGCGTCATCACAATAATATACGTTTGATCTTTTATGATCTTTCCATAAGGAACGGAAGACTGTCATCTCAATGATTTCATGAATATATAAAAACGTGTCCATCACTTCCGTTTAACGATCACAAAATAACTTGAATATTGATTCGGAAAAGAGTTTATACCGTTTCGAGTCTACATTATACTCGTATATTCGACATACTTAATATACGGATTAATTTGATGGCAGAGTTAAATACATATTTTATTATTCAGATCGACTTTCTATCCAAAACTCTGTAAATTGTATTCTAAGAGCTTTTGAAAATAGGCGACTGACACATGAAATTGTGTGTTACAAAATATATAACAATTAGTATCATGTGAATTGTAGGCATCCCATCCACACACACAGAAATATACTATACATATTATATTATATAATTTTGACATAAACATTTCTAACTTAAACTGAAGAGAAGCCTTAAGGCCAATAACAGGCGGAACGGTAAAACTGTACAACGTTTTAACTACGGGGTCATTCACTCTGCTTTGGCGTCGTGATTGATTTCACACCGAGCTATGACATAATTCTTCTATGTTTTGTGGTCGGACTGCTCTGGTACTGTTATAATAATTTTACGTTTGAAAACCTTCAGAGCTAATAATGATTCAACTTATTTCAAGGTCTTGTTGAGCCTGTATTTCCGGAACACATTTATACAAATAAACCCACTTTGTTACGTCTTAACAAATCAGAATTATATTCATGCTGGTTTCTATTATTTTTTTATTAAAAGACAGACGTCTTACCAACTAAGTCACGAAGTACGCTTGAATTCGCAGAATTTTGTAATCTGCACCAACTATACCGGGGAAATTGCATTAGTAAATACTCGTATTGTGAAGTTGGAAATCAGCCAAATGACTGCAAGAAGGAATTTGTTATGTTCGTGAAACTGTTGGTGTTGAATCACGTGTATTAAAATTCTATGTTTTATTGTATTCATAACTGAACTAATTTTCTGCAACGTGATAGATATATCGAAACGTGCATCACGAAAGAAAATTTATCTAAGCAAAAGTGCTTAGGAAGATAGGAAGAATATAAAGATATAAAGATAGGAAGAATTATTAAAGAATCTTATTTATTATGATTATTTGTTATATCTAGTAGATATGAGTATATGAAAAAGTAGTTACGTATGTGTTGCACGTTTCGGTATATCTATCAAGTTGCAGAAAATTAGTTGTTATGAATAAAATAAAACATAAAACTTCAATCCACGTGATTCATCAACATAAAAAAAATCATGAACATAACAAATTCCTTCTTGGAGTAATTTGGCTGATTTCCAACTTCATAATACGAGTATTTATTAGGTCCCCACATACGAAACCGGCGTTTTGCCGTACTGGCAACTTTGATCTCAAATATCTTCTCTTTGGTTAAGAATTTCAAATTCAAATTTATACAGCTATTTACTCAAGTATTTGTGTTTCGAAAATTATAATTCATTTGTTTTTTCCTCAATTGTTTTTTTTCTTTGCGTCACTCAGTTTACAAAATGGAAAACTTGAAATATCGCGTTATTTACGAGTACGAGTTCCACCGTGGCACCAGTGCTGCAGAAACGGCTCGAAGGATTAATGATGTGTATGGCGACGGTGCCGCAAAAGAAAACACAGTGCGTTTTTGGTTCCAACGTTTTCGTTCTGGAAATTTCGATCTGCAGAACAAGCCCCGTGGAGAAAGTTGATAATTAAGAATTGAAGGCTATTGTGGAAGCGGATCCATCGCAAACCACGTCCGAGTTAGCTGCAGGCTGCGGTGTTAGTGATAAAACTGTTTTAATCCACTTGAAGCAAATTGGGAAGGTGAAAAAGCTTGAAAGGTGGGTACCTCACGAATTGAGTGAAGCAAATCAACAAACGCGCGTTGACTGCTGCGTTGCATTACTTAACGCTAGACCACACATTGCACAACAGACGGCTACCAAATTAGATGAGCTTCAATTGGAATGTCTAAGACATCCACCGTACTCTCCGGACCTTGCCCCAACAGATTACTATTTTTTTTCGAAATTTGGATAACTTCTTGCAAGGGAAAAAATTCAACTCCGATGGGGCAGTCCAAACCGACTTCAAAGATTTTATTGATTCCCGTCCGAATGGTTTTTTAGTAAAGGGATCGATGAACTACCTATGAGATGGCAAAAGTGCATAGATAGCAATGGTACATACTTTGATTAAATAAATATATTATATTAAAAAAAATCAACTTTATGTTCCTCCCAAACAAAACGCCAATTTCACATGTAAGGACCCAATATTTACCAATGCAATTTCCCCGGTACTGTTGGTGCAGATTAGAAAATGCTACGAATTCAAGCGTACTCCGTGGCCTAGTTGGTAAAAAGTCTGTTTTTCAACATGTGGGATGTGTATTCGATCCCTCTGGTACCCGATATTTTAAAAGGGTTTCAGTATGGTTTTAACTTAGGTATCTTTAAAATATTTTTAGATGGTTAGAATAAATTGCCACGTGGAAACAAATCCGCCAGTACTACACACGACAAAAGTATAATACAATACAACACGTATGGTTTTGTAAGACATTTTGTCATCTCCTTATTCAGTTATTTATTCGGTGTCCTGACATTGGCATTGACCAAAACAAAAGCCCCCTTTTCTTGAGCCAGGTGAAAATGAACAGTTTACTATCTAAACATTAATCGATTCAAACCCTAGTCGATGGTTTTGTAAAAATGCGTCCAGGATCATAAAGAATTACGTGCCCAAAATGATTTCCAGCATTTCGAAAAACGACGCAATGCGCGCGAAAAAGGTCGCGAGAAAATTAAATATCAAACGAAGGTCTAAATTAAAGGTCTTGATAATAAATTGTCCGTGAAAATTTATATACTTTAATTCAGATGCTCGCATAATGAAAACAATTAACATGCCTACAAAAGACGGCGTTAAAAGTCATCATAAGTCAAGAAACACACTTTCATATTATAAGAACTTCGTTTTGTGACTGTAAGATTCATTGTATTTAAATTAATGTTTTTTTTTCCTTTTTAAAAACAAATTGTGGCATGGAAATAAAATCCTTATTAACAGTACTTTTTTTCTCATTACGGAGAGAATTAACTTCTTTCTGTGAAAGCCCTCTGGGTGGGAAAAACTACCTCTCCACAACAACTTCAAAAATCCTTACCCATCGCACCAGATAACTTCTTTCTTTAACAATAACACCATTCAATGAGGAGACACACGCGGCGCCTCTATAAAAACAAAATTTAACCACCTAACACGAAAAAAAATTATGTTAAAAGCTCGAATAAAAATATCCTGTCCCACCGACACCCCCGTCATCCAAAAAAATAGTTTAATTACACTGCTGAACAATTATTTTTTTTACAGAAACATTTCTATGCAATTTTTGGAGTACTAAGTTCAAAAACAACATTAACTTTTATTTATTGGCTTTTGTTTCACGTCATATAAGGAAACATAACTGAAACCGTATGCCCTATATACTCGTATATAGCTTTGAACGGATCGACAAATTTTATGTCGTGATTTCAAAAATATATAACGAATTCTAAGCAGTATAAATTAAGGGCAACATTAATAGTTCATTCGTGTGGATTTAATAGTCATCGCGAAACAAGTTAGTCTGCAAAGCGGGTATATTAAACTCGTTCGCTTGATATATGTTATGAGTGGGACAATCTATCTACAAACAAAAGGAAGAGCATCTCTTGAGCCTGGCACGAAAAATGTTATATGTATACCGCTAGTGAATCCTAGAAGCAGTGTTGCTGCTTCTATTATGCATGAAGTTCGGTCTCGTGAAATCATTTATAAAAGCAATATACTATACAAATTGGACCGTCATTTCAATACAAAAATGTTCCATTCATCTTGTAAATCGAAGATTTCGCATTCAGCGCCCCAAAATAATATATAAATTTCAAATATGTTACTATCGTTTTTTTTTTAAATAATGAATCAAAGCTCTAGGTGCAAAAGGGCCAAAAAATATTTGTTTTTGTAAAATCTGTCGCGTATTAAAACAACTTAACGTATCCAAGATGAGCTGGTTGGTTGGAAGAAATTGTTGTATAACAAACATCAAACCCACTAGACGAAGAATGTACATAAAAAATAAATAAATATTATTATTATTATTTCGTAGGATGATTAGTTCAATGTTTAAAAACACCTTTATTCAACATCCATCTGTATGTACATACGAGTACGTGTATAAACGCATGTGACATATAAAAATATAAATATATTAATATGTAACGTATATGTATATTTATAACACTACTATACGTAAAATTAAATCCTTTTCTCTTTACCACCATGTTTTTCTCCCAACAGCCCCAGTCAAATATCCATCAAATATCCCACGTCCGTTGCATAAGTCCGATGAAGGAGTAAGGTGTCCCTAAGTCGGACCGATACTCCGAGCACAAACCATCAACAGTGCATCCATCGCAAATCGGACCTGAAGTCAAGCATTCTTCAATACGTCACTTAAAAAAAACTTTTCTCACATACGATTACCGCTGATTTCAATATTTCCTCTATTCTCACGATTTCATCCAAGCATGTAGATATATCACGTGTGACAGTGCAACTACAAAGAAGGGGCCGCACAGGATATCCGTTGTTACAGACACCGTTAATCATAAGTAATAACCATCGGCGAAGAGCCAAACAATTATTGCCAATGTTAGAGACGATACATCGAACCACTTCACATCCGCAGTCAGTCAATAAAGACAATAAAACGATACAAAGATAATTGCTTGAAGAATGTGCTTAGTAAATTTGTCGCGAGTAAGCAATTAAAAGTTTCCACATAAGGGAGTTCATCGACTCCGCATCGTTAAAAAAATCATAAATGAGTAAACCATTAATTATTGAATCATTTCAGGAATAATTCCCGTTATTTTATGTTACGACGAACTGCGATGAGAATTTCAAAGACATGACATAAATTCTAATTGGGCTAGTTGGCAAGACGTTTGACTTGCACACTGGAGTTTCAGGTTCATTGGATTCACTCAATTTAGCACGTTAAAAAGCACATTTATTAGATACAATTTTTCAAATATTACATAAGCAAAACAATAGTTCTCTCTACCCTTTAATTTCGAAATTTTTATAGAAAAATATATTGAGTAGGTATGCATTTTTTATGTTCATAAAATCGTATACGATTTAAAAATTAGTCGAAGTTGTTAGATGGTACAGTATATTAAAATATATACATATGCAAATTTTATATGAACAATTAGGTATAAATAACCCTAAACATTATATTCGTTAATACAAGTTTGTTTTAAAAACCACAATAATGTTTCCTTTTTACAATTTTAATCGAAATAAAACCTTATTTTTATGTAAAATACGAGTATATTCACCATTTTTAACTTTTTTTTTTCATTGAGTAAAAATATAGATTCGGACAATTAAATACGACGACCTCCGTGGCCTTGTTGTTAAGGATCTTGAATCCACCCGGGGAGTTCCAGGTTTGATTACCAAGTACACGAAAAAAAATTAAGTCTGTTAAAGAGTTCGTTTGGTAATAATATTCACAAAAACTAGACATGTGCTAGTGTTCTTACCTATCAACTTGCGGGGAAGTATTGCCAATATGTGCTACAACGAACCGCGAATTCGATGGAGGTCAAAGACAATTTTGTCTCCAGGCCACGCTCTTTAATATATTCGAATCACCAATTCCGATGTGTTGAAGGGTACCATACGAATAAATAATTCTAGAGAGTCATTTAATGACCAAAGTCACGCCTAAGAATATTCAGTTACTGCATCTAACTACTCGTACGTTATTAGTCTTCCGATAGCCCAGAAGAAATATTATATATTACAGCGTGGGGCCAGCCATTCCTAAATAATAAATAAGATTTCTTGCTAAGTAAGTTTCAACGAAAATGTGAAAAAAAAATGTATACGTCAAATTTAGACTAAGTATTAGGCCTGTTTCAATCTATGAAATCATTTTCATTTACATTAATATTAAGGTGAAAATCATATTTGCTTATGACTTGATTGAAGTTCTTTTAAACTGATTGATTGATTATGACTGATTGAAGTTCTTTTAAATCTACAGCGTGTTAAATATTTGTCCAAAATGTAATTCTACGATAGTATTACTTATTAAATCACAGCAAATTTGAGGAGTCGTGGTAACATACGACTGAGAAAAGTGTGAAAAGTGAATGAAATTTTGAAAGAAGGAAAGGTAAGAAGTAAGAGAAATAGATGCAACTGTCTGAGAAAATGTATAATTAACATAATTGGTAAGACGCTTGATATATACCTGGGAGTTTCGGGTTCGATTCCCAATAGTACAAAAAAAACGAGATCCAGTCTAGAATAGTTAGACACGTGTGCGCCGAGTACGTGTGAGAATGTTGTTGTCTCTTCACGTACGGAAATATCACCTACACGTACAATGACGAACCGTGAGTTTCGTGTCTACTCCAGTGGTCCTAAACCTAAAGGCTCAATTTCTGGGGCTGAATACAATATTATATATGCACAACGCTTTACAATATATCCAAAACACCAATTCGGATATGTTGAAGTATACAATGCGAAGGAAAATAAATAAAATCAAAATGAATAGGTTAACTTGCTACGTTCGCCTCGGTCTTTGGCTTGGTAAATAAACTCAACATCATAAATTACTATAACTATAACTAATATGTAAACATATATACACATAAAATAATTACTCAAATTTGAGATCCAGATTTATTTCACCTATAAAACCGGTAGATTTTTCTACTAATAACAGATATCCTTGAGTTAAGAGAAAAAACCTTTTTATACTTAAAATGGAGCACAGATTAACTTTTTGGGGATAACGGTATAGTCATTATTCACAAAGACAGTTTTGACTTTCACCCGGCACAAGTTTACGGAAATACCGATCCTGTGTCGCGAATCGACCCAAGGAAGATAATATTTTTTGTAAATATCAATGTAATAAATCAAAACTTTCGTGGCTTTATCTGGGCGATAAGTACATATCGGGCGCTGAAGAATTCTAATTTATCGCAACTTGTCAAAGTAATCGCAAATCTTCAATATGATTTTTGAAAACGGCACCACAAACCAAGGCGGGAAATATATTTTGTGGTCTTTAAACAACATTTATATAAGAAAATGATTTATCAAAACGATTATTTTGATTGGTTTTGGTCTTACACACGTGCTGTTCTACTCCCCTCGAATGACACAGTCATTTTTTCCGCCTAGTATTCGGTGGTATAAGGATACCTTTTATATCAATTTTATATCAAGTTATGGGGGGGGGAGAGAAAACATGCCGGTGTACTCCGATCGTCTCACTTCGGTGTGCCATCGGCAAAGACTTTTTTAAAGTGTAAATACAAGAAGAATGGCATTTTATTCTCGTCGAATGTCATATAACTCTTTGATTTGTTTTAAATAACATTATTTAAAGGGTTTTTATATAGTTTTATTTTAAATTTTCTTTCCCCCACCTCAGTTAGAAAAGTTTAACAAACGCTAGGAGTATACAATCGCTAGTGAATACGGATGTATTATTTTCAAACGAACCATTTTTTCCATGTTCATTGATTACTTTAGTTAGACCAGTTAAATTGTGATGTTAGATCTGGACTATAACGAAAATACGGGTCATGTGGCAGAGACCAAACAGGTACCCGTACATGTGACAGAGACCAAGATGCCTAGACTGTATATAAGACTGGACGAAATTCAAATTATCTTAAAATTTCACACAACATGGATAGCCTACCTTAATATTCATGGCATAATAATCGTCACAATGTTTGACTGTGCAAAGAAAAATCTGAGTTCCATTTTTGTAGGGACACGCCATATACTCGTATTATTCTATTCTCTATTCGTTCAAGGACCCCGAAGTATACGATTTTCCTACCAATTCCTTTCATTGTATTTAATTACACTTTCGTTGCGTAAAGTACAACCTGGCGAGCTTTTTGCCATGTGGCAATATTTTCCAAGCAACTACATATTTAAAAAACCTTAATTAAAAACCAAACTGAAACACTTATCAAATAAATCTGCATTCTAACCGTAATCGAACCCGCAAACCTTTAGTTAGAAGATATGCCAATTATACGTTATTCTTGGTGTTCCCGCAGGATTTCTGCTATGAAATATCATTTATAATTGAAATTCGAGTTCTACAGTTCTAAAGCCTGAATAATAAATAATACTATTAAAAACTTGTTACACTCATAGGGGTTTACATATTTTTTTCCATAAAAATGCACAGAATTATATTATGTTTAAAAAAATCGCATTGAATTAAATTAATTTGAAGATCTAAGAGAAATTGTAGAAATGTACAGTAAAGCGTTATATTTTCCTCCGTCGAGTAAGCGTGTTTCCTGGTTCTTCCATTTCCATCCTCCCAATATCCCCTCCTATCTCCTAGCCGTAGATGAAATTATTATATTTAAATCGTCAAAGGATCCCTGTATTATTTTTATCTTACAAATCTGTGCTTGATTATTTCATTTTATTTGTATAAAGTTGATACGAATCTTTATCGTTCAGCCAACACTGCAAACTAAACGTAAAAACATCTGGTTGGATGGAAGAGATTACCATTTGGCTAAAAAAATATTAATAATTAATATTACGATCCCCTTAAACTCAATATTCTGAGATAAATATAAATAGAGTTCATAAAAGATATTCAAAAGTTTTAGAATAAACTCTCCATAGCAAAGTAAACAAAATAGTTACTTTGTTCAGTACAAGTATTCAGCAAGTGTCGTTGGCAAAATTCAGCTTAATAAACCGAGTAAATGAGTCGTAACCGAACCTGTATTTGACGTGGACAGCACCTTACGGCTCAGAAGGAAACTTGATTGTACATAAAATCCTTAGTGGCCCATTAACCTTTTAATCTGGTGGGTGTAGATTGGTCCACCTATGAACGTCTAACTACGAGTTAAGAGACGACCATACGTGAAACTATTTTTGAAACACAAGACGAGAATGAATTGAATTCCAAGCGAAAATAAACATTAACATACTTTTGATTAAAGTCTTAAAATAAATAATATTGTATTACTTCATCAAAAATAAACAAATGCAAAAAAAATTAAATTTTGAATCATTAATAATAAAAATAAAAGAATAATTTATATACCGCTGTTTAGTGAGCAGACTCTCTTCAAGGGTGGTCCAGCTCGGGATTTGAACCCACTATTATTTTCGTATTAAACATATTAAAAGAAAAATAAATAAAATAATTTCAGTCTAAGAATATGAAGGCGGAGGCTGCGGCCATTACATCGTGTACTTATCCGCTCTGCATATGTATTAAAAACATATTTGGTAAGAAAACCGCTAAAAACTTGCCAAGAGAAAAAAATACAAATAAACCTATGCAAATCTTTCGATATGTGATAGTTACACAAAATGTAGTGTATGTGATCTCCACGGCCCAGTAGTTAAGAGGCTTCGATTTTCGTGTTCGATTCCTGATGACACCAGACCAAAAAAATAAAAAAGAGACTAAGTATTGAAAAAGTTCGTCTAGTAATAATACTTGTACGCGCTAAATCGAGTGTTGTTTGCATTTAACGTGCGGTAGTATTTCTAACAAGTGTGATGACGAACTGCGTGTTCCGTGCCTACTCCAGTAAATACTAAACCTGTTAAAAACAATGTTGTCTCCAGACCACACATTTGAATATGCCCACATTCCAAATTCGAATATGTTAAGTGGTACCCCACGAATTAATTAATATATGAGAATAATTGCACGATGCCTCTTTAGATTAACAAAATAAATACTCACAGCTTCTTCGTCTAGTTTTGACAGTCTAACAAAATATATTCTCAAGTGACAATAAACTTTCAGCCCACATCGAAGCTTAACAAAATAAAGACTAATCCAATGAACTGAGTGAAAAGAATGTGTGCTCTAAATTGATCCACTTCTATTTTTGGCGACCAGAGCCTTATTCGGTTCTAAGAAGAAAGTTTCATCTTGCTCGGAACGTGCCGGAATACTGGACCACACTGGATACTGGATATGTGGGTCAATTGTATTCTGGTCAGGTCTAATTTAATTATTGGTACATAAGAAATCGCATTACAGAAAGTGCATAAATAAAATGTGTACCATGAAGGTATATGACAACATGTCATTTTTTCAATTTATGTTCGATTTTTAAATCTACAAGACATCGTATCCCTTTATAATGTGTTTGATTTTTTTAAATCAAGAAAATATCATATTCATTTTCATTTATTGTTCGATTTTTTCAAATCAACAGAACATCACATTCATTTTTATTAACTGTTCGGTTTTTTCAAATCAACAGCATATCATATTAATTTTTATTTATTGTTCGATTTTTTTAATTTACAGCTTGTTAAATAGTCAATTAAATAATCAATCACATATGGTATACCGGTCTGTAAATATGAAACCGGAATTTGCTCATATATGGCTCTAGTTGTCAAGGTAGTGACTGTCAAACCGCGTCATTGGCGCCTTTTTCTTGTTTTACATTTGTCAAAGACTTTTAACTCACAACAATACAAGTTTAATACAACTACATATGTTTTCATAGCGTTGAACATGTCTGTTTTTGTGCCTGAAAACTACGATTTGCGGACAGCATTGATTTTCTGTTACCATTTGAAGAAAACTGCTGCAGAATCGCATCGAATGCTTGTCGAAGCTTACGGTGAGCATGCTCTTGGTAAATACAGTGCTTTGAATGGTTTAAAAAATTCAAAAGTGGCGATTTTGACGTGAGAAACGAAGAACGTGGAAGACCACCGAGAAAGTTTGAAGACGCCGAATTGCAAGCATTGTTGGATGAGGATGACGCTCAAACGCAACAACAACTCGCGGATCAATTAAATGTGACACGAAAAGCACTCTCCATACGTTTGAAAGCCATGGTAAAGAACCAGAAGGTGGGGAAATGGGTTCCACATGAACTGAATGAAAGACCGAAAAACCGAAAAACCACTTGCGAAATGCTGCTCGCCAGGTACAAAAGAAAATCATTTCTCCATCGAATTGTGACTGGTGATGAAAAATGGATATATTTCGACAATCCTAAACGTAAAAGATCATGGGTAACTCCAAGCAAACCAGCGACATCGACTGCAAGACCAAATCAATATGGACGGAAGACAATGCTCTGTGTTTGGTGAGATCAGAAGGGTGTTATCTATTATGAGCTGCTAAAACCTGGCGAAAACGGTAATACTGAACGCTACCGACAACAAATGATAGATTTGAACCAAGCATTGCGTTAAAAACGATCAGAATATCAAAAGAGGCAACACAAAGTGATTTTGCTTCATGATAATGCACCATCGCACACAGCAAAACCGGTCAAGAAAACGATTGAGGCGTTTAGTTGGCAAATACTTTCGCATGCGGCTTACTCACCAGACTTGGCTCCATCCGATTACTACTTATTTGCATCGATGAGACACGCACTTGGTGAGCAGCGCTACACTTCTTACGAAAATGGCTTGATTGGTTTGCCTCAAAAGAGCAACAGTTTTTTTGGCGTGTGGCATCCACAAATTGCCAGAGAGATGGGAAAAATGTGTAGTTAGCGATGGCCAATACATTGAATAAAATATTTTTTACCATTTTCATACAATAAATGTGTATTTTCTATAAAAAAAATCCAGTTTCATATTTACAGACCTATGTATACATACAAACCATCACGCCATGTCATGTTGGGGTTATCAGAGAGTACAAATTCCACACTTTTCTATTCATGCACACAATTATCGCACCAACTATATCCGTACATCTCGTCACACATGCTCTTCTATTTCTTATATTCTTTACGTTTTCCTGGGTTAAAAATTTTCCAACTATATCCTACTCTTTCTGCGGTTTACCTCTTCCTCGCTCTCCAATTATTTCACATATATATTTATTTTTTTCGTAAATCTTTCACAACTCATTTTCTCTCTGGGTGACCAACTATGTCAATGAAAGATATTTCAAATAATAATTGTTTTTATTTTTTATACACTTAGAATAAAAATATATGTCTGACAAAAATAATCATCTATTTGTGTATTTGTATGGAACCTATCAATTAATCCGAATATTTTGAAGACAATATTGTCTTCGACCCCAATTAACTCTTCGGGATAACACTACTGGAGTAAGCAAGTAACTAACAGGTCGCCATCAAACGTGATGGTAATATTACCGCACGTGGAAAGGCAACAAAACACACGTCTAGTATGTGCAAGTATTCAAGCGTCTTGCCCGCCGAGTCACGGAGGTCATCAAAGAATGACATGTTACACACATTCAAATAAAATCGATTGAATCCCGCATTAAAATTATTATTTCTGCATGGCCAATTATATTGTGAAGCATTTTATTCAGTCAAAATATACTTATATGTAGATTGTGTTTTATATGTAACCTTACAAATATACTTATATGTAGATTATGTTTTATATGTAACCTTACAAATATACTTATATGTAGATTGTGTTTTATATGTAACCTTACAAATAAATAAACTTCGTTTATTTATTTTACGAAACTCAAAGTTTTGATATCTTTCCACTAATTGTATTATTATCACTGACGCGTTTCGATCTATGAATAAGTGTAATATTGCTAAATATCCAATAGATACAAAATATAAACATAATGGAATCCCAATAAGAACTCATAGTAGAAAAACTTACTAAATTGAACAATTGCCAATTTCGAATTCATCAAAATTCACGTTCCCTTCCAATAATGCATGAAGGTCTAAATACTCCTATAATATAAATACTCTATATGCAATATAACGTCACTTAAACTTAACAATCATTCAAATATGTAATACTCGTACGAATATTGAACATTCTATCACAAAAAGAAAACTTGACAAATATCAAAGTTTTCAATTAAAGCACGCGGGAATGTGACCTCAGCGAGGAAACGTTGGATCATAAATATTATAGGTACCTATATAATATATTCTTTGAATGCCAACTAAATTATGTGTATTCGACATTTAATTAAGATCTAATTTTGACGGACCACCCAATCCCAACTTAAATGAAAACTCTCATTACGACCAAGACTCCCTCCGTTTGCAGTGAGTTAAGAAAGTTTATTTCTTAATTAATATTCTTAGTGTATAAATGTTATCACTTCAAATCTTAATACCGAGATATTAGTGTTATTGTGTTTCTAGAACATATTCTGTATTCCCAATGATCGTATTTTCTTATTGCAACAGTCTTATTATTGTTGCGTAATATTTAATGAATTGATGACAATTATTTTTGGTTAACGTTTGGTTTCTCAATTGGATCGATCTTTGTCTGTTTCGAATTGTTCGAGATATGAGTGACGTATGCAACTTGAGGAAATACTTGAAGACAACTCTTTTTGGGAAGTATCGGACATATCGGAAGATCTACAAAAGTCTATTTGTAGTTCGTCTTTCCTTGGTATGTTGTCTGCGGTTTTCTTATCAAATATGTTTTTCTAAACATATGCAGATGCGGGCAAGTTCCTTATCTAATGGCCACAGTCACCACATTCCTGTCCTTACACTCAGTTTGTTTTATTTTTGTAATATTTTGTATCTGTCAATAATTGTGGGTTTGAATTCTGAGTTAGAGAGCCCTGAAGCAGAGTTGGCTTTCTAAACGGCGCTATATAAATTGTCCTTTTTTTATTAATATTATAATCAACTCAACATGTCTAACTGGCCAAAAACACCTCAATTCGGGTGAGTAGCCATTAAAAAATATTTTTAGCAATTCATATGTACATGTTTACATTAAAATTACATTTTAGTACGACTAGATGTCATAAACAACTTTCACAGATAAGAATGGGACCAATAAAAGAATATTAAAAATGTCAGCATATTTGCAACATTGTAAACAGTTACGCTCTCATTTCTGTGCATTAACAGTGACTCGGACTATGTAAATATTTGGAGTACTCGCATGAGTTTAATGTGCAATTAATTCTTCAATCGTGAGTAACCATTTCACATGCAAGGCACACATCACGGGTATTGACAGTGATTGTTGCATGGTACAGTTTTTCTACTGATCATTAGAATGTTTAACTATAAGTCATTAGAGAGTAGAAGATCTCTTCGATTGGGTATCCACTTTTTGTTTGCATATGTTTAATCTAGTTAATCTATCAGTCCTGGACAGTCTTGGTTTGCATATTCCGATATGAGGCAATGCACTCATAGATTATTCAACCGATCTTTATGTTGGACAATCATACTTTTTAACCGTGTGTGTCTTCAGACAGTCATTTTTATGTCACTCAACGCCTTCACGAAAAAGCGCACCAATTTAATATAATGTGGTAAATTGTTCAATTTTTTATATCATTTTAACATGTAATTATTCGTTTTAATGATCATATTCATAAATATTTTTTTTAATTATCTTATTTAATTATCTATATTACACATATGTTGACATTTTGAAATGTTTTGTATTAGGTGTTAACATAAGTTGTGTCCGTTTTTTTTTCAATTTAAAAATAAGCACCAAAAGTAAAACAAAATGGTAAATGTTATACGTCATTCGAAAGAAAATTTTCTGTTCTACAAGATATTGTGTTTGCTTTTACGTTACATATATTATTTTACCAGTGGACATCGATGAAGACCGCTTAAACCATATTATTCATGAAGATCCCCTTCAAACATTTTTCATCACCATTTTTTTTTTTCATCACTATTTTCAAACCATTTTTCATCACCAGTAATGATGCGGTAAAGGAACCTTTGCTTGTGGCCATGCGTAGCTTGATGACGCGCGAGCAAATCAGCAGAAATTGTCGAACGTTGATTTTTGTTGTTTTCACTCAAAACATGTCGAACCCAAGCACCGAACTTCTGGACTTTTCCCATTGATTTAAGATGGCGGTATACAGTCATGTGACTACAATTCATCTGCTCCGCCAATGTTACGGTGGTTTGAAGGGGATCTTCATGAATAATATAGTTTAAGCGGTCCTCATCGAAGTCCACTGGTCGTCCGGAACGCTCCATGTCTTTCGGGTCAAAATTACCGTCTTTGAAACGCAAAAAACCATCAACGAGCTGTCTTTCATTCATAGCATCTTCACCGTACATTTCACAAATATCGCGAGCAGCTTTGGCAGCGTTATTCCCTCAATTGAATTCGACACCTCGAACAGAAGGAGGTGTCGAAAATGTTCACTTTCGTCTACTTGACATTCCATTTTGAAGGCTTGTAATCAAATAAAATAATATATGTAACGTAAAAGCAAATACAATATCTTCTAGAGCAGAAAATTTTCTTTCGAATGACGTATAACCTTTACCATTTTGTTGTACTTTTGTTGCTCATTTTTAAATTTGGAAAAAAAACGGACACAACTTATGTTAACACCCAATAGATGATATTTTTCTACTTGTCGACATTTTTGTTCATTGCACGAATTAGGGAATCCTGTAATATGTACATGACTTTATAAGAAAATAAATGGAGTTTAAAAATCCCGATACATGTTAATCACAGAAGAATCAGAACTAATTCATATTTTATCAACAAATTAATAAATGCCATCACGCCGTTTCCCAACGAACACAGAGCAGAAAGCGCCAACCTTTCTTATCACGACAAATTTCTTACACTTGATCAACCATCTTAATTACCATCAATAAATCTAATACAACTTTTTCGGTTGCCCTAACTTTATTTAAAACTTTCTTTTTGTCAAATTTTCTTCGCTTGGTGCAGCAAAAATTTTCTTGGTCTTCCAATCTCATGCTCCCAAATCACGTTCACATTTTATGTTTGTTTTGTTAACCTTTCATCACGTGCCAAACCAGCGAAGAGTTTTCTTTCACATTCCGCTTATTACATCAATCGCTAGTTCACATTTATCCTTAATCACTTAATTCCGAATACATTGCCACGCCATATATTGTCTTCAATTAACGCATTTGTACAATAGTTGGATTATTTTATTTAATAAATTTAAAAAGTTATATTTTTCTCAAAATAAGACTGAAACGGGCTTGAACGTGAAAGAATTAAAAAAAGTGATTTTAACTGTTGACATCTGCAGAACATACTTGAAAGACTTAAAGGGAGAAAATAGAAAGATGCCAATATTTTACCGTTTTATAATTTTTTGTTACATTTTCGAATACATTTTTTATTTTCAGATTTTATATCCCATATATTTTTAATACTATATTAGTTATATATTGGACTCTTCAAAAATTATGCCTTGCATTACATAATTCGAATAAAATTGTTACTATTATTATTAGTATTATGAATGAATTTTTTTCAACAAAGATAAAAAAACTCGCGGGAATTTGGTAACAAATTAAGTCGAATAGCGGATAAAAAAACACATCACGTATCACAATAAATCGCAAATAATCACAGGGAACTCTTAAAACAATATAAATCCAAGTAAAATACTTGCACACATTACCTGATGTATAGTTAGTTTACTTGTTATGCTGTATTCGTCTCTTGTAAAAACTGGGCATTATTTTTAATGTTGAATTGAAAATTCCCTTGGGTCATTTTCCTCGAGGTACTTTTAAAACAATAATTCAAAACCCAAATGAGAAACCATCCCTGTCAACAAGAAAACTAAAAAATATGAGTAAAACGACAAGCAAAAGAAAACAAAGATTTCATTTTTATCCTGCTTATTTATGACTTTAAAGCGAAGCCACCAACGCAACACAAGATTTAAGATGAATATTAATTTTGTGTCTCTTGTACAAGTCAAACTGAATATTTGCATATTAACAACACGCATGAATAATAAGTGAGCGTACATTGTGATGCATAAATTCAAAACGCCTATGCGCACTTGCGATTTTTTAAATTTAAAAGTATTAAAAAATCTTCGCCGATTATCGTTCACAAGATCCCACGCATATACTCGTAAAAAGCAGGCGTTAATAGCACTATTGCTAAATATTTGTAGATTATAACTATGTATATTTAAATTTAACCAAACTAATTATTTGGAACACCTTCAAACTCATCTAAAAAAATGTAATTAATATTTAAACTTACTATAAATATAGTGTTGTACTATTTATTACGACAATGTTTAATTAAACCCCACTACGAGTAAGTCGCGAGTCTGTGCCAACCTCTTATGGAACAGAAAACTAAAAATCGTTTGTTACGACATCGAGCTAAATAATTGCCCAACTCCTAATACCTGGGAGTGACTCTCGACTTATCCCTTACTTTTAGACAACACTGTGCTAACTCCAAGCTGAAAGTATAAGTAAGCGACAGAAATAAATAACATCCTTCAAAAACTGGTGGGCGCAAATAGGAGAACAAAACGACTGTTTTAGGAACCTTTGCTTTTATAATCTGCTTTTCAGCACGATAATACGCTATTTGGATTAAGTATATACGAGTAAGGTAGGCAGATACAGCCTTCGATAAAAGGTAACGTCTGATAGCCGGTGTTTCTTATTGTGAACCCAACTCAATGAATTATATATTTCTGCTCTCCGAAATTTCCCCTGCTAAAGCACAGAGCGTGGAGCTAAGCAAGGTAGACTCTAAACTGGAATAGCCACAATTCAACCATAAGTCTCCAATATCTTGTCTCAATTCCAAAATAAATTCTGATCTGAAGATAAGCTTACATGATTTCAAAACCAACGGTTTCAAGATTCCACCAGTAGACTGAAAATGGTTGGTATACAACAAACTGGCAAGAAAACAAAGAAGAATCCCCTTCGGGCCATCTTGACGATTGGTCCACCTGAAACATGAAACGTGGCTAGATCGATATTATGCATATGCGATTCTCGATGGTGCCAAAAAAGAAAATTTAAAAAAAGAGTCTCCGTCTGGTTCGAGTTCATCTGGTAACAAGACTCGCAAACAATAGACATGTACGAATGTTGCTGCCTGTCCTATAGTTGTAGTATTTCCGGACTCCAGCGAACTCCGAGTAACTTGCCTAATTCAGTGGCTCTCAGCTCGTAGGCTCGATTACTATGGCCGATGATAGTCTCCCACCCAGGCTCTTGAATATGTCCATATCATCAAGTACGATATGTTGAGGGTACCATAAGAATTAGTGAAAATGAAAAATTCAATATTAAGCAGTTTCAATTTTTTTTTCGCTTTACCACCGAAATAAAGCAATTGTTTCATAGATTTGTTGAATATAATGGTGTTCGTGTATAGCAACAGACGTACTCTATCGGAATAAAACGTCCATTCGTTTATGTAAGAAAAGTAGTATTTTGTCAGTTTGCCTTTATAAAAAAAACAATAACTTTTTGAAATGTGGACACTTCATACCAGCAGATTAAAAATATTTTAATAATGATACATCATACATACAACCATGCCATTTCCTTGTCTAAGTAGGCAGAGAAGACAAATCCCTAGACTATCTATCAATACACGTGTTTCGCGTCGTCTACATTGTACTCACACAACCCCTACGATTTTTCTCACTTTTTATGTTTCCTACGTTCAAAATTCATTCACTTGATCCAGCAATACTTTCCTTGGTCTTCTCTTCCATACCTTCCACTTACACTTGCACTGTATAATTATTTTGTTTTTAATAATGATACGTATATCAAAACTGCCACAAGATTTGAGAAACAGGACAAAATATTTTTCTACAAAATTAAAAATATTTCCAATAAAGATGAATTAAATCGTTCTGAATACTCATTACGACCACTTCGAAGTTTGAAATTCTTTGAAAGAATACTTTGATTTAAACTTCAACTTATCTGGCAGCTCAAGATATAATTTGATCTTGTCAATTTTTCAAGCGATAAATATAAGACTTGGACATTTAAAAAAATCCTTCAGTGATAGAAAGATTTTAATAAATGTAAACGAAGATATTCAAACAAATGAATGACGAGACGTCTAAAAAATAATTTATCATTCTTCTAATCATAGAAATGTAATGAATCCGAAAGATACCAAACTTGTAAAACGAGGAGGATTAAAATATCCCATAACGTGACAATTGTCTAAGATTAATAATTATTTAGTTCCAAAACTTTTAATTTATGAAGGAATTATACGAGTAGGTAATCATAATCTCCAAGTTATTTATTTATTTTATTTATTTATTTATTTATTTATTTTTTACACATGACAAGAAATATACACAATTTGAGAAAAAACAACAGGTAATTTGATTTGGACATATAATTTTAATGGATCTGGGTTTGTTGCCTTTCATTTGTCGTATCCCCAGTAAACTAGAATTATTCTATCGATAAAACACAAATGACAGAATAATTCAAACTTTATATTCATTTTGACATTTATTCTTAATCAACACGAATACATTGTTAGAACTAACGAATACGACCACATTAATATCATCTATGAATTATATCCAATTAAAACCAACGACTATTATTTACTTAGTGAACATATGTTATATGTTATGTTTACTTTTAAAAAAATACTTGGTTTGTTTGGAGACGATAAGCAGTTGAGAAGATGATGGGTACCGATTATTGAATAGTATATAATAGCATCCAATACATGAAAAAAAAAACAAAAAAAAATCTTCTCTCTCTCTCTCTCTCTCGCTCTTTGCATTGATTTATCACTATTTCACGGTTTTGCTTCAAAAAAGACTATGTAATAACTAGTGAAAAGCTGTATATTAGGTATATGACATCTCAGTAAGACAGATAACATACAATATTTAAGTAATATTAATAATTATAATAATGTAGAAGATAACCTTTGCTTCATTCAACGACTTAATAATATCTTTCACCCATTTTTACTTAGGGGTCATTTTTTTCATCTTCATATTTAGCATACGAAAAAGTCGAAAAAAAATTGTAAAATTAAGTAATATATATATAATGGATATTTTTAAGTACCGAATGAATGAAGAGACACTAAAACAAATATACAGGTAAAATGTGAGTGGAAGGCGTGGTCGAGGGAAACCAACGGAAGTATGATAATATCAAATGAATGATATTTTTAAAGTAGGAAATGTTAACAGTCGGAGAAATCTTCGAATTTGTATGAGGTGTCGTGATAGGAAAGTCTGGCGATTCATCCACTTCCTACCCTTACAGGGAAACGGTGTAATGGTATGTTTGTGTGTATTTATAACTCGATGTGTCATGAAATATTAATGTAGCTTAAAACGGAAAAAATTTCAGTTATTTTAATACGTTTCCTTAAAGTGATTTGATGACTTAAGTTTTACAGTATGTACTCGTGAAGCAATCTTCTCAACTACTACACTTCACTTAAAGTATTATATTTCCATTGGATACAAAGTCATTTTGTTACATAAGTAAAGTAATGATTGAGCTCATTCAATTAGGAAATTTATTATGTTTGATGTTTACTTACTATTCGTACATTGAACATTTCATCGAATGAAGAGGAAACTTCAATCGATGTAAAGTAACTATTCGTTAGGCAGGTGTGTGGAACCTTCCGGATCAATATTTAATAAAACGGCGTTTTACTACCAGTACTAATTTGGCGTTTTTTTTTATTTCAAGTATATTTTGTTACAATTTTGAAACACACATATGAAAAAACTTTTTATAATAAAGAAAGAGGGGAAATCTACATAAAAGAGATATTTAATGTATTTAGAACATATCCACAAATATAATTATTTATAAATCCCCCAGTCCCCAACCCGAATGTTTACCGTTAGAAGCGTGTATCTCGGTACCAGTTCGAACAGAATTCAGTCTTGTTTGTGCTCCCTGATGAAGAGGTGTGCACCTTGAAACCGGTAGGGTTATACCGTCACAAAAAGTGGAATAAACAAATTACAGTATTTATTACACAAATCCTTTGATATCTTATTTCTTAATATATAAGGAGGTTTCACATACAGTGCTTTTGGACTAATCAAATGAAATTGAATGTTAAGTATAGTAAATCGGCTACAAATTTCACATCATTACAAACAGATATGAAATATTATCAGCTCAATTATAAAGTCTTAAATTGTGACAATCACAATTTAATCGTAGTGAAGATTTTAATGCAGGTAATATCAACTTGTTTAAAAAAAAATACATAATACATGTCTTCATTGAGCATACCATAAAATGCCCACCAATGTAGATAAAATGTGTTATATAATGTTTTCATTTGTTTACATGTAATTTGATGAAGCATCTTTCTAACCCTTCGAAACCCCGTCGTGTCACTATAACATTACAATAAATTGATGAACATATCAAAACTCATATATTCTTTTTAAATACACGATAACATTTTTAACACTTACACTTCAATATTTTTTTTATGTAGAGTTATTTTGAAACGAATTAAAATTTGTCACAAATAGAAAAGTAAAAGATCCAGCACAGAAACTTATAATTGGCGACCCCTGAGAAAGATTAATTTCAACGCCTTTCGAGGGATTGCGTTGAACCGAGAAATGAGAATCTAGAATTGATGTCAACGAAGCTAAACCAAAAACAATCAAAATTACATTCCCTCCCTCATCATGGATATCATCCAAGTCAATGGAAGTAATATTCTTGTGAATCAGTGTACCCGTAGCTTTTGGAGTAATATTCTAATCGAATAAACTAATAACGAAGAAAAGCGAAATTAACTAAATTATTACTTCACCAAAGAGAATAGGAAAGCAGGCTAGATAGATATTAACTCTTTCAGATGACTGACTCTGGATACTCGGCATTTCATCGTCATTATTATCAGCTGCTGTTATCTATTCACTGCAGGATGAAGGTCTACTCACGAAGTACCCATTTCCTTCTACTCTTCGTTATTCTCTGCCAGCCTTTAAACGTCATTATTTCGTCAATCCAGCGGGTTTGTGACGTTTGCTTGGTCTTCTGCTATCGCGGGGATATACAAATACTCAGGATTTATGTGTATCTTTTGAAAATACAATTGACATGTCAAAACTAATTTTAGATGCAATGTGTCTTATTTTTTTATTGTATTGAATGACGTACCGAAAAAATAAACCATACAATACATAATATTGCTCATGGTTTTTTCATTTCAAACCATTAATCATTGGAATTACAATGATCCGAATATGAAAGAACATGTACGACGAATATATTTTGTCGCATTTTCGAAAGTAAGGATTGTCTGCCTCCCGGGGGAATTCGCTTCCCGATAGTACCCAAAAATGTTGTCTGGTTTTCTAAGAGTTTTTTGGGATATTTTTTTACATCGGAGCGTAAGTCTGATCATTTCGCCACTTAAAACTATCCTACCTCGATCACTTAAGGTCACTAAAATAGTCAAGTGGAGAATTTGTGATATCTGCATGTTTTATGCTGACGAACTCCGTGTCATAGTTGGTACAACGTTTCATTTCTGGTCCGGGTTTTTTGGGGTTCGCATTCCCGATGGAACCTTAATAAAAAAGGACCCCGGTCTAGTTTTAACATATTTCTGACTGGTAACCAAATGCCAATAATGGCGTCAGATTTTGCTGTTTATAAAATGAAATACAGTAGAAGACAACACATGCTGATAATTTAAGCGGTATAAGTAGAAGTGTTGACACTTATTTTACGAATAACTCAATATTAAAAAAAATACAACGAATAATAACATTTGATATACATTTGAAAATGATTAAAAAAAATCAAACTTGATCGCTTTAAGTACTGATAAATAAATACAGTGGAATCAATACGCCAATACAAAATTTTATAATATGCGAACTAAAGCTACATGGAGTAAATCAATATATATATATATATATATATATATATATATATATATATATATATATATATATATATATATATATATATATATATATATATATATATATATATATATATATATATATATATATATATATATATATATATATATATATATATATATATATATATATACATATACATATACATATACATATACATATACATATACATATACATATACATATACATATACATATACATATACATATACATATACATATACATATACATATACATATACATATACATATACATATACATATACATATACATATACATATACATATACATATACATATACATATACATATACATATACATATACATATACATATACATATACATATACATATACATATACATATACATATACATATACATATACATATACATATACATATACATATACATATACATATACATATACATATACATATACATATACATATACATATACATATACATATACATATACATATACATATACATATACATATACATATACATATACATATACATATACATATACATATACATATACATATACATATACATATACATATACATATACATATACATATACATATACATATACATATACATATACATATACATATACATATACATATACATATACATATACATATACATATACATATACATATACATATACATATACATATACATATACATATACATATACATATACATATACATATACATATACATATACATATACATATACATATACATATACATATACATATACATATACATATACATATACATATACATATACATATACATATACATATACATATACATATACATATACATATACATATACATATACATATACATATACATATACATATACATATACATATACATATACATATACATATACATATACATATACATATACATATACATATACATATACATATACATATACATATACATATACATATACATATACATATACATATACATATACATATACATATACATATACATATACATATACATATACATATACATATACATATACATATACATATACATATACATATATATATATATATATATATATATATATATATATATATATATATATATATATATATATATATATATATATATATATATATATATATATATATATATATATATATATATATATATATATATATATATATATATATATATATATATATATATATATATATATATATATATATATATATATATATATATATATATATATATATATATATATATATATATATATATATATATATATATATATATATCATCATCATCATCATCATTGTCAACCAGGGTCGATCCACTGCTGGATGAAGGTCTCCCCAAGTTGACTCCAAACAGTTCGGTCCTTTGCTCGCCGATGCCACGTGATGCTGCCATGCTTCCTGATTTCGTCCATCCAGCGTACCTTCGGTCTTCTTCTAGGCCTCTTTATGCCTCTTGGATACCATTGGATTATTTCGGATGTCCATCGGGAGTCTGACATTCTGGCTACATGTCCGGCCCATTGCCACTTCATTCTTTTGCACACCTTTATAACGTCTTCTACCTTTGTTATATTGCGAATCCAGGTGTTTCGTTTACGGTCTCTTTTAGTATATCCTAACATGCATCTCTCCATGCTCCTTTGTGCGGTCTGGAGCTTTTGCGTGTTCTTTACTGTGAGCGTCCATGTCTCGCAGCCATACGTAAGTACTGGAAGAATGCACTGGTTGTAGACCCTTCGCTTCAAGGATATTGGGAGATTACTTTTGAAGATGTTGTTCAAACGTCCAAATGAGCTCCACGCCAGTTTGGTCCTTCGTGCTATTTCCTCCGATATGCCACCTACAAAGGAAATAAGTTGGCCTAGATACACATATTCCTGGACAAGTTCTAGCGGTTTTCCATCCACGTTTATTGGTTTTGGGGTAGCAAAGCCGTTCATCATATATTTGGTTTTTGAAATATTCATTTTTAAACCAACTTCCCTGCTGACCTCTGCCAATTCTTGCAGTTGGTGCTGAAGATCATTCGGGTTTTGTGAGAATATAACGATATCGTCTGCAAATCTCAAATGGCTCAGGTATTTTCCATCAATCGCCAGCCCTTTACTTTCCCATTCTAGTTTTTTAAATATGTATTCCAGTGTAGCTGTGAATAATTTTGGGGAAATAGTGTCTCCTTGACGAACTCCTTTACCGATTCGGAAGGTTTCCGAGGATTTGTGGAGATGTATTTTTGCTGTTGCATCCTTATAGATGTTATTGAACAACTGAGTGTATGCTCTATCAATGCCTTGTGTCTTTAGAGCTTCTAGTATAGCAGCTTTTTTGACTGAGTCAAATGCCTTTTCGTAGTCCACAAAGGCTAAGTACAGGGGGAGTTCGTATTCGTCACATCGTTCCATTATTTCTCGCAGCACCTGAATATGATCCATGGTACTGAAACCCTTCCTGAATCCAGCCTGTTCTCGTGGTTGGTTCATGTCAAAAGTATTCGAGAGTCGGTTGGTTAAAATCTTGGTAAAAATTTTGTAAAGGGTAGGTAGCATGCTAATCGGACGGTAGTTCTTAAGATCCTCTTGATCGCCTTTCTTATGGAGAAGTATTATAGTTGCAGATTTCCAATCTTCTGGAATGTCTTTTTCTTGAAGGCACCTGTTGAAAAGTGTTGATAAGATGGTATCCACTTCTCGACCTGTTTGTTTAAGGACATCAATGGACAAACCGTCGGTACCAGTGGCCTTACCGGATTTCATTCCGTTGATTGCGTATCTGATCTCTCCTGGCAAGATCGTTGGGATATTTTCGTCCTTAGTTGTTTCTAGATTCAGATTTGTATCTGGTATAGTTACAGTATCTGTATCGGCATATAGTTCCCTATAAAATTCTTCCGCTCTCTTCAGGATAAGGTCTCGTTGTTTGGTTACAGTATTATCAGACAGTTTAAGTGCAATGATGTGGCGTTTTCCTAAAGACATATTTTGCTTTAGCTTTTTCAGACTTCTTCTATTCTCAATCGTCCTTTGAACCATTTTTGTGTTATATTCGCGGATATCTTTACGAATATTTTTGCGTAGCATTCTATTGATCTCTGAGAAAGATGGTGATGTAGAAGCGGGTTGTGTAGATATCATTTTTCTTCTTTGTTTCATAAGATCTAACGTTTGCTGAGACAATTTTGATTCTTTTTGAGGATGTGAGCCGCCGTAGTTTGTTGCACTCTGTACTATCTGTTCTGCTATTGCTTCTATTGTAATCGGAAGCTGTGGTTCGCTGAGGATTTCAAATCGATTTTTGAGGTCTAGTTGGAATCCATTTTTATTTTTAGCAAGTAGATCGTTGTTTATTACTATTTTCTCCTTTTTCTTAATCACTTTGAGACGTTCAGTTTTGGTGTTGATCTTTATTTTGGCTCTTACTAGGCGATGATCACTGCCTGTTTTAAAGCTGTTGAGAACAGTGCAGTCTTGGACAGTAAATCTTTTGTTTGACAGGATGAAGTCGATTTCACTTGTGTTACCTGTTGGGCTTTTCCATGTCCATTTCCTAGAGTATTTCTTTTTGAAAAATGAATTCATAACACAAAGTGAATTGCTTTGAGCAAACTCCACAAGCCTGTTTCCTCTGTCATCTCGGGTGCCTATCCCAAATTTTCCCACTGATTCGTCATCTTTGTGAAGACCGCCGATTCTTGCGTTGAAATCTCCGATTACAAATTTGAAGTGGGATGTGTTTGCATCATACATATTTTGAACTATATATATATATATATATATATATATATATATATATATATTATATATATATAATATATATATATATATATATATATATATATATGTATGTTATACACATACATTATTTTTTATTTTACATACATATATTTTTTATTCTATATAATTTTTCTTTATGTAATATTTGGTGGAAAATACCCTTTATTTTTACCTTCACTGTTTATTCTCTCAAACTATCAAGTGGTAAAATGGCTTATGCAGCACGAAACTCGACGGTTGTTTACGATACGACTTTAAGTCGAGATTAAATATTTAAGCTAGTAAAATCTATAGTACATCCCCTGTTTCTTGTTCGCAAACTCGTTCGTTTATTTTATGCTGAATCTCTGATATTTTGTTTAGAATAATCTAAGCTTGTTTTGTGATGGATATGCAAACGATAGATTTTCTGTCAGTGCTATTATTAATGTCGACACTTCTGATCGATTTGATTGCCAACAATCGTGTGCGTATTACTTTATTGTGCACACTGTCGCACATCAGCGATAGTTTCTTCTCGGTAATTTATTAATTATTTATTTATTTAACACTTTGATTGCAAATACAATCTGGCGGGATAATTGCCAGGTGGCAATCTCTTCCAACCAACCAGACTAAAGTAAATGAAGCAAGTTACACGGTTGCATAAATCATT
>OX463841.1:25412375-25495176 GCA_949825065.1 Odontocerum albicorne | reverse complement strand
CCAATGGTATAGCGTAGACTCTATCATAAAAAATATGTATTTTATACATTAATAAAGAAAAAATTTTGTTTATTAGGGCCGAAAGTAAACTTTGAGTTAAAATGTGTGGATATATGTGTGCAAAAAGGAGCCAACACAAATAATATATAATTTGAGACATGTAAGGCACCATATAATAGCGTTGTATAGGCTGGTATGAAATTAATTAACTTTAAGAGGAAATATAAACATAAAACACGCAATTTATTAACTCAATTAGATTTTCAACTAACATTCGTGTGAACCCCGCAATATATTTGTTTTTGTACTATGAACAATGATTTGTAACCTCTTCCCCTTTCTCAATCCTTTTTGGGCATCAAACTGACTTAAGTACGGTTTTATGATTCATAAGATAACAATAAATTTTCCACATGGAACATTGAAATGGATATGACTTTAAAATATATAAAGGGTGATATAAAACATTAGGATTATGCAATGACACCAAATTCTATTTTATTATGTATTTAACCCAAAAAATAATAAAGCAAGTATATTTACGTTTATGTTCAATTAACCAGATATATTTATGTATTTCGTAATGTTAATCATATTACGGATTTATACTCGTAAATGTCAAACTTGGGTCTAACAACACTGAAATCATAGAGATTTGATGTCAACAAAAAATTCTGGTTCCCCTGTTGTTTAAAATTGTTTTTTTTTAAACTTAGATTCATATACTCTTAGTTTAGAGTAACGATCAGTGATCAAACTTAACCTTGACCGTCGAATCATCAACCGAAACGAAAATACTAATTGACTCACATTGTTGACTCATATCAAGTTTCTCATAAAGAATGAGTCAAGACTTAACACACGGTATTTTATCACTTTTGGCCACAAACGAGAAGCAGACTTATAAAAATGCATCGGAGATTACTAAACAATACCCATTGTACTTATCACCATCAAACATTATTTATTGAATAAATCTGACGCATTTATTTCTTTAGAGCAATTTCTTCATATCAACCAACTTTTGTTTTATAATAATTATCGGTATTAAACTTCTTTAATGAAAATAACGTTTGAGGAAAGTAAGATAAGAGATGAATCTCAAATAAAATAGGGATTAGGAAGAGAAATCCACGGGAGACAAGGAAAATTTGAGATAAATAATATTTAGTTTCTTTTTTTTTTAAACAATAAAAATAAAGCACTTCACTTTGAGACAGGAATATCGTTCACAAGTGTAGCCGCTTGGACCGCAAAAGCTATGTACGAGTATATTAGAATGATGTCTGATGCGTTGATATGCAAAGGATTCTGCCGCCACCAGATCAGAGGAACAGTCCATGAAGAAAAAAATATATATATGCACATGAGGATTAACGGAACATGGAGATCTTTTTACCGTCTTATTTTCAGCCAATAGAGTCTGAAAAGAAATTCGGAATTTTATGTAACTATAATATAATTAATATATGTCGAAACATCTCGGGCAGCCATACCCGGTACTGCTGGATAATATACTTATTATTTCATAATTAATATCTTTTCAGACCTTACTTTACATGAATTTATTTGGTGGCGCTTATTTGCTGCCTTTTATAAATTTAAAATAACAGTGCTCCTGAGATGATATTTTATTACGAAACATCGCTATTAAAGAAATCTATTATTACTAAAATATGAATACGAGTACTGTTAGTCATACCACCTTCTTTCCTATGGTACCACCGTACACATATCCGAAATAGTAATTCGGATATATTGAAGAGTGTGTATTATCCTCGTCCCCAGTATTGAGTACTGTTTAGGTTGTTACCACTGGAGTAGAAACGTAACTCGCAGTTCATTATCACACATGTTGGCAATACTATCTGGCACGCGAAAAAGCAACAACATTCACACACATACTTAGCGCCTGCGAGTATTGTTACCCTTTATCTATTTTTTTTGCTCCCTTATTTAAGATGTTATTAGAGTTTTAAAGAAAAGAAAACTTTAACACATTTAATTTGATATAATAAAATGTGTGCAATTTTAGGAAGCATTTGAGAACAACCCTTTTTGGGAGGATTATCAAAATGTATGATTATCTATGAACACTGCATAGTAACACTACACTCCATCTAAAGCCGAATGTGTTATCATATAATTGAAGATCTACAAGGGTTTTTGTAGTTCGTTTTCTCTTCGTAAGTTTTCTGCAGTTTTCTTACCAAATAATGTTTTTCTAAACATATAAATATACGAGAAAGTTCCTAATCTAGTGGCTACAGCCACCACCTTCCTATTCTAACACTGAACTTCTTTTTGTAATATTTTTAATCTATCAATAATGGCGGGTTCTAATCCCGAGTAAGAGCTCCCTTGAAGAGATTCTGTTCTCTAAACCAGTACTTTTCAATATTTGTGTAAATTATTTCTTCTGAAATAAATTAACATGGATTACCTAAACTGCATCGGTTAGGTATATATTGTAGGTAGTAAAAGCTGCAAGCTAATGTATTATCAATACTTTCTTTACATAACATTTTTTTTGTATTCAGTTTATTCAACATTTAGATTTAAAAAAAATAGAATATCATTAACCCTGGTTATATGAAGCACATAATTTGTTCCGTTATTTTTTTTAAATTCATTAACTTCATAATAAAATATACAATGACGGGAGTATATCACAAACAGATAATTATTGCACAAAACAATGTGGATTTCTACATTTGAGAAAGTTTTCAGTCTGTGTATCTTAATGTAATTTTCATTATGTGTGATTTCTCCATTGAATATGTCCTTACACAACAGACTAAGAACCAGTGTAATTTTTTTTTATAATCGGTACTAAGTTTAAGAATGTAAATTATATTGAATTCAATTAACTCCTTTGAAAATGGTCCTACATTATTAAACACGTCTTCTTTATGTGCGATATTAGTAAATGATGCGATTAATTGGTCGATACATCTCCCCGAATCCACTCACCACTCACCATCCCTCGACCCTTTTCAGGAGAGATCTTATCTCACGATTCCTCGCATAGAAATGTGGTACTCGTTCTCCACCCTCTACCTTCAATTTCTCCTAATGCTTTTTTTCATTCGGTCGCTTTTCCATTTTCTATTTTTCCCATTCCTTTGTTTATTTCCGCCGCCTGAATACCAGAATGGCGGACTCAACTTCGAGAAGAATTTTGCCTGTTGTGCAATTTCGTTCGAGAAATCCTTTGAGAAAATCTCATTAACGGATCAGATCATAACACCGCAACACTAACAATACTGATTGATCTATTTTAGGTTCTAAACCTATGGAGTTTATTTTATATGACTTCAAGTTTATAATATAAACTCTAAATGATTGGATGTCATATAAAATATATACTACGAGTATATCAAATTATGGGAAAGATATTGACTCCCTTCACTGGAAATAAAACAAATTCATATTTGATATTTAATATTGTTGAATAAAAATTGAAAACATTTAAAGAAAGGAAAGTTTTAAAATTTAAATCATATTTGAGTAAACGTACCTAAAGGCTATGTTAGACAAGTAAGACAATTGTTAAAAATAATTGTGTGGGTCATCTATTATTTTCCGCCAATTTGTGGTACCTAATAAAAAAAATTTAAAAATGATCCTATTCTGGTGATAAATTTCTTTAGTAATAATACCTGGATGTTTTGTTTCTTCATAAGTCGCGTTACTTTACATGAATAGCAAATATAAAAATAAAATAAACATGAAACATATTTCCATACATCTGAAACACGATGGCAAACAATGACTTCCGTGGCCTAGTTGGTAATATGCTTGACTTACGCCCGGGGGTTTCGGCTTCAGTCCCCGAATGTCCCCGAAAAAAAAGGTACTAGTCTGGTAAAAGAGTTCGTAAGGTAACAATACTTAGACAGGACAAACGTGTACAAATGTTGTCGCCTCTTTACGTGCGGGATAATATTACTTACATGTGCGTTAACAAACCGTGAGTTACGTGCGTACTCCAGTGGTTCTAGTAATATTGATAAAATGACAATTTATATAGCGCTATTTAGAAGGTTCTCGTCAAGGGCGCTCTAGCTGGGGATTTGAACCCATTATTATTGACGGATAAAGATTATTACAAAAAATAAAATAAGTCGAGTGCAACGTAGAGGTTTTGGCCATTAGGTAGGGTACTTTCGTTTCTAAACCTAAAGACTCAATTAGTGGTGCCGAAGACAATATTGTCTCCCGGCTACGATCTTCAATATATCAGAATCACCAGTTTGGATATGTTGAAGTATACCATACGAATGGAAAACGATGGCAAATATATATTTGAAACAATAACATAACATATTAGTAATAGGAAAATAATTTCCATCACGCGAAAGCAATAAAAACTAGTATGATCTGAATACTCAGTCGTGAAATCTTGTGTAATTAACGAATCATTACAATTTTACACTGAATGATTTGCACAACATTCTTTATCTTCCTTCAAATGTATCCGAGCACGAAGTATTTGATAAATATGCAAAACTCAATTGGGATTGATGCGGTTGGCGATGTACATTTCACACGAAAAAGTATTTCTGTCAGATATTGCTTCCCAACGTAAACAAACGTGCAGGTATCACACATCAAAATCTACGGTTTATTGTAAGTATTTTAGGCCAATAATTATTTTAATATTACAATTTCTTATCAAATCTGAACTTTCATAAATAATCTTGGCCACTGCCGGAATACTCGTATATTTTATAATATATGCTGAACATCTTCGTGTAGTCAACTCATGTTACATAATATATCACAAATCACTTACGAGGTATTTTACTAGTCATGTCAACTGAGATCGACTGAGTTGTACACGACGTTTATTTACAACTATATAGATTTTATTAGCTATGGTGATTAAGCGTTGTAAAAAGATAAGAAATTACGAAAATATTTCGATATTGAATATGTACAATACACAAATTCCAATAAGTTCTTTTGTTGAAGATAATAACAACCATATATTTAATGGATTATACATATTGCCCTTTCCAACTACCTTTGGAAAACACTACTTAAATTGAGATCATTTCTGTTCCACGGTTTTTTCGACTTGTTGCTTATGACTTATAACAAAACATTTTATAACACAAATATAATATAATATACAATAATATAAGCGTTTCCAGATCGTGCCGAGCAACTATATTTAAAAAGAGGTCATATTTAGTTATTTGAACATTTTTAAGTTGATAAAATAGGCAATAAGTAAATAAGGATGTGACAAGCAGAAATCTAACAACAAAAATGACGAAACGGGACATGGCACTTGAGCAGGTGGTCAATGCAGCTACGGTCACCTGACCAGTCTTGCCAGCTTGTTGGAAGATTGCATCATTGCATAGTACTCTGAGCGTGGTCGTAGCTTCGTTTACAGACTAATGCCTACTTCTCAAAGGACTTCAGGATGTATTTACATAATCAGTAACGACGTTTAGAAAATCGTCACACTGGTGAGATCATGATGTTTAGATACGAATTGATATGAAGTTTATAAAAATATACGGACTATTGAATACACTGTTCTCAGAAAAATCTGGAAGAGTAAACAGTAAACATCATATCAAATCGGGTGATATGGAGAAGTTTGGTATCATTTGCATGGGTAAAGAGAGGAGCAACAAATAAAATTCATCAACAAACAGTAAAAAAAATGCATACCACTTCGACCGTCTATCGATAAAATTACATAATAATTTTAAAATATATTGTTCAGTTTAATACACTAGTTAACAAATTTTAGCTTTTTGTCTGTAACAGAGATTAAATTAACTGATTCTTATTAAATCGACCCTGCTGATTACGAAAATCGCAGTGAAAAGTTTGCAACACGTAACATTTTTGTGTAACATAAGGGGGAGTGTTTTAATAAAATAAGTACGTTTTTGCGCATTTCAAAAGTCGTAATTACAACAATGAAAATAAATAAATTCCTGAAATACTAAATTTAGACATAGAATACAATGTTGTTACATAGGAAAATAAAAAAAGCAGAATAAAAGCGGGAAGTGCATTTTTAGAGACATTCGACATTCTAGATTCTGGTAACTGCAAGAATTCTTGTACAACTGCAAGAGTTCTCGTAATTGTCAGCTTTATTATTACCTAGAAAACCACTAACAACTCTTCCAAAGGCTTTCTAAGCTTCAACACTTAATTTTTTTTTCGAACTTTTCATCTTTCAAAAGTTTCAGTTTCAGTCAAAAGCTAATTTCAGGTTTTTCTCTTAAAAGGTACGTGATGGAACATTTTCAAGGTCATATTCGTTATCAGCGCACAAAAATTGACCTAAAATTGACGTTTTCACCCTGGTTACAAAAACCTTGTTAACTAGTGTAATAATATATATTTATTAATTTGACTATTATTGTAAAATATATTGCGGCATATAATACATGCGGCGAGCTTAGTACCAAACGTCGTCGTCGATCTCTTCTAACTAACCAGACAAGAGATACGAGTACATCGATTCGTTACAATTCCGGGGTGAATCAGTTTAATACAAATTTTAGTTATGCTGAGGCATGTGAAACTTTATATGTAACTAATAATGAACAGAAAAGAAAAAAAACATGTAAATTCACAATATACACTTTTTACATATATCTATCGTATTCACGTAGTACATGAGATAATTTAATTAATTGCGTTGACTTGATTATTTTTACCTTCCATTGGTATTTTCATGCATTTCAATTTGAAAGATATGTATGTTATCTTGAATTGCTAGTGTTTTTTGGAATATGTCAATACGTTATCTTTTGTTTTATAATTGTAACTATGATATGTAGAGGACAGATATATTTTATAGAATTATAATTGTAACTGTGATATGTAGAGGATAGATACATTTTATAGAATTATAATTGTAACTGTGATAATATGTAGAGGACAGATACATTTTATAGAATTATAATTGTAACTGTGATATATAGAGGACAGATACATTTTATAGAATTATAACTGTAACTGTAATATGTGGAGGATAGATACATTTTATAGAATCATAATTGTAACTGTAATATGTAGAGGACGTAGTTATATATAGAAAATTGTTTGTTTCAATTTTATAAGAATATTGGATACAAAGTTTTAATTTTAATTTTTATTCTTATGATTGTGTGCGGTATATTGTGGGATGAATATTTTTGGTCTTTCTGGAGTGATGATGTGCGAGGAGTTGAATTTCGCAAGATGTTTCCAGTTGTAGTTGAGTGTCACTGTTTGTCAGGTTGATGGGAGCGTGCAACGGGGTTTTGTTTTTGTGTAATCAAAAATCGGAAAGAAGTATCGATTTATTTTTTCATGCTAAATATCTTCAGTGAGATACAGACCCAGATCCATTAAAATTGTATGTCCAAATCAAATTACCTGTTGTTTTTTCGCAAATTGTGTATATTTCTTGTCATGTGTAATAATAATAATAATAAATAAATAAAGTGTGTACTATACAGGAAGCATACAAATGTATTGAATGTCCTGTTAAAATTTTTAGAATATAGTACTTTTAACTACACATTTTAGGGTAAATTTACCAAGAATAAGGAATGCATTATTGACCAAAAAGTAATTTGGGACGTCTTAAAAGAAGAAGAATAACAGGGACATGAAATAATGAATTCTGAGGCGTGTTGACAGATGATCAAAGGAAATAGTCACACCGTCTCCTGCGACACCTACCAACTCACTTTACAAGTATATACAAAGAGAAAAATTTCCATATTTTTTGTTAGTCCTCTGAAGTGCTTTGTTTTCTCGACAATCTAAAAATAAGACCAGAATAATAAGACGGTATGAACAAGGTCGAAGAAAATATGACATGTAAAATAAAAGTGAAAGCTACATTTATTATTGTTTATTATTTAATTAATATTTTTTAAATGTTTAACATAAATTATTACAATGTCCTTCGTTTAAACATTGATTACAAATTAATGTAAGATAAAAGTGAAAGTAGAATATATTAATGTTTCACATTAACTTTATTACTTGTTATTTATTAATATTTTAAATGTATATCATAAATTGTTAAAATGTCCTCTATTTAACGATTTATTGCAATTTTTTATTCCATAAATATATATAGTAATTACAGATATAAAACCCAATAATTATGATAATTTAATTTATCAAGAAGTATTGAAATGTTTTCTTGTAAATTCTTAGATATCTACTCGTATTTTCAGCCTTATCTGAATTGATAATGCGGAAATGCTGAAGAGCGTGGTCGGGAGACAATATATTGTTCGGCCCCAGTAATCGCGTCTTAGGGTTACGAACTACTAGATATGTAGCAACATTTTTTTTGGTACCTGAAACTCAACCTGAAGCCCCCTGGTTAAAAGCCAGTGTTTTACCAACTACACTGTCGGTATGGAGGTCATCATTATTAGGTGAATTAGCCATATGATGTTCATATCTCATACGGTTTGTACAAATCCAATTATAGATTTATAGCCATAAAAAATATCAGCAATAAATTTAAAATTTTACTCAACAGCAGTCAACAGAAATCAATACACTTAAAATTTCCTCATCAACAATTTCTAAACAAATATAATTAAAAGTTTCCAGCAGATTACAATCAAATAATTATTACAATATAAAGTTGACTCCCACCAGTCAAAGATAAATATCTCATTACGAATTTCGCATGAAAACAAACTGCTTTAAATGCATCAAGATATTCAGTTAAAATACATGTTGCCAAACGTCAAATTATTTACATAAATGTTTTACTGACATCCTTTTAGCGATAAGATTTATATTATATTTCGTTTACAAAACAAGCCGAGTCAGTGCACTTCCGGTTAGAAGAGTGTAATAAACAAAAGTATGTAAGGCAAATTTTCCACAATATTTTCCATAATAAACTTAAAAATTGAGAACCCGGGAAAATTTAACTGTATGTCATAAAAAAATCATAGATAACTTTGACTTTAGAATGCGATAAAATTCTCAAATAACACTGCAATTAATTATAGCTTAAAAATAACCTATGCCTACTCTACATGTCTTGATTACCTTCCTAATGATTAATTTAATGTATTATAAAACTACACTTTCGTTGTATGTGTATACTCGTACAATACAACCTCGCGGATTCGTCGCAATGTGTCACAATCTCTTCCAAACAATAAGAGAAATGTTAAATATACCTAAAGCGAAAATCAGACTGATACCTATTATAAAATAAATTGGGTTAAAACGAGAATCAACCCCTTAACCTACATATTGGAAGACAGACCTCTTATTAAATAAGTAACGGAGTGTATTCCTATTTATCAGCGATTTCTTAAATTTTCTCACAAAGAACCCCTTCATTTTTTTACAAAATGCGTTTTAATTCGATGTAAAGATGGGAGAAACTTTCCCAAAACAATAACTACAGCTGATATTTTCTTAGTTCTCTCTCGATTCACACTTAACTTCTATTTTTATACTAATTTTCTTTAATAAAAATAATAGTTTATTCATTCATTTATTCGGATCGCACCCCTATCCGAATTTATGATGTAGAAATGTTAAACAGCAAGGCTCGGAAACATTGTCTGTGGCCCAGATAATTCACTGTAGAAGTTAAGAACCACTGTAGCTAGCACATAACTCATCGTACATGATGGAAATAGTACCGCACTTGGAGAGACCATTAAACAAGCACACACCAAGTGCGCACTAAACTTAAATCAAACTGAAACAATTTACTTAATTTTTGAGATGGTTTTATTATTGCAACTACGAAAACCTTACTATTTTCGCATACAATGACATCGGCTGAAAATTGCTCCGTATCTTCCTCAAGGAAGTGTTAAAGAGAATTTGCACCTCCACCCTTTCACAATCATTTCCAAAAGATTTCCCTCATCAAACTTATATTTGACATTATTGCAACTTTTTTACAAACATATTATAACTGATTTTCAAAAGCATATTATTATGTTGTTACTCAACACATCAGCTTTAAGTTCACATCGATCCCTTATCACTTCATTTCGCATTCTGTCATACACTGTCATCCCATATATTATTATGTTGTTACTCAACACATCAGCTTTAAGTTCACATCGATCCCTTATCACTTCATCTCGCATTCTGTCATACACTGTCATCCCATATATTATTATGTTGTTACTCAACACATCAGCTTTAAGTTCACATCGATCCCTTATCACTTCATTTCGCATTCTGTCATACACTGTCATCCCATATATTATTATGTTGTTACTCAACACATCAGCTTTAAGTTCACATCGATCCCTTATCACTTCATCTCGCATTCTGTCATACACTGTCATCCCATATATTATTATGTTGTTACTCAACACATCAGCTTTAAGTTCACATCGATCCCTTATCACTTCATCTCGCATTCTGTCATACACTGTCATCCCATATATTATTATGTTGTTACTCAACACATCAGCTTTAAGTTCACATCGATCCCTTATCACTTCATCTCGCATTCTGTCATACACTGTCATCCCATATATTATTATGTTGTTACTCAACACATCAGCTTTAAGTTCACATCGATCCCTTATCACTTCATCTCGCATTCTGTCATACACTGTCATCCCATATATTATTATGTTGTTACTCAACACATCAGCTTTAAGTTCACATCGATCCCTTATCACTTCATCTCGCATTCTGTCATACACTGTCATCCCATATATTATTATGTTGTTACTCAACACATCAGCTTTAAGTTCACATCGATCCCTTATCACTTCATCTCGCATTCTGTCATACACTGTCATCCCATATATTCGTCCAAGGGTACGCATTACTACAGTATTTATTCGGGTCCTTTCGGGCTTTTCGATTCATTCCAATACATCAATATTGGTACTAAAATAATGCCGTGGACTATCTTGGCTGATTTTCATACTGTCCGGTTTGAGCATATTTATTTTAGTGCCCTATTGACTTTTTTTTCTATCGTTACACGACGTTCGACATCCCTCTTTACTCTTCCGTCATCTAAGAAAATACTATACCAAATAGTAGAATTCTTCAACTGAGTGAAGTAAATTATGTATTGTGGTTACTAAAGAAATAAAATAAAAAGAAATGTGGAAGTATTCATCCCTAATAACTTCATTCCGTATTCTGTCATACATTGTCACCCCATGTATTCTTCTTCTCTACAGCATTTGATAGGCTCTTCAGTTTTTTTCTACATCCATTTTATTAATAAGTTGTGGTTAACTTATTTGTTTTTTAAATTCAATGGTTGATGATTCGATTTCTGAATTGAGCTACAAAGTATCAAATAGAAAATGTTTATCAGCCCATACTTTACGTGGAAATATGATTACTCCATTTGCGATCGAGGAATATAATTGAAAACTATAGCTTTATACATATCATCAGATGTCTTAAAAGAACAGGCAGACTGAAGACTTTTTGATGGTCTTCTGAAGGCGATCATAAGTGATCTTCCTAATAACTGATAAACCGGCAAAAAAACAAATCTATGACGTTCTTTATACCTACGAGTATAACATTTTTATTCAAAAAGATACATAACAAATGCATTAAGATGAATGATATAACTTATGGTACCCGGATGACACTTCATATACATACACTAAAGAAAGCCATTTCGAATATTTTGGTTGTTTCTTCATTCTATTCGTATACAGCGGAATCTATCGATGTTAACAATATGGATAAATTTTAAAACTTTTATTGTACAGTATGTACTATTTTTTTATTAAAAATATACATTTTAAAACTGTTTCAACAAATGGAGGAAATAACCAAAAGTTGCAAATGGAGGACATAACCAAAACATAAAATAATACGTCGTTTTTTTGCGTAAAACAATTACCATATTTATCTTAATGTCTTATCTACTATGTGATGAACGATTTTAGTAATATAATAAACATAAAAATTGCTACGTGTCCATTTAAGAAATGTTATTATATAACATAATGCTGTTGCAAGCGTTCTGTATTTTAAAATATTTCTTTATAATAAAAATTTGATATATTCTTATTATGTTCAATTTAAAAAATGTATATTTCGTGGTATTTTATACGATTACTTATTATATTATTTACATTTGTAATTATTTCTTTTCTCTAACTCGTTTTTCTCATCAAATATAAAAAAAGTACGATTACTATTATTATTATAGTAACGTTTAATACTGATTATTTTTTTTATCATTTAATACATTCAAACTGGGGTTGCGGGCATGTTGAAGAGCGGGGCCATAAGACAACATTTACTTCGGTCTCCTTAATCGAGCCTTCGGGTTTAAGAACCACTGGAGTAGACACGCAACTCGCAGTTCATCATAGCACTCGTTGGCAATACTACCTGCATGTGAATATTCAATAGCAATTGCACACATTTAACCGAACGCGAGTATTGTTACCAGACAAACTCTTTTCAAAGACTGGTAACCTTTTTTACTATTTTTTTCGGGGACATGTAGAACCCGGAACCTCAGGGAGTATGTTCAGCGTCTAGGCCAAGGAAGTCGTCATTGATTCAATAATAATCTGCAGAAAGTAAGAAATATTTTTAAAATGCTTAGCATAAATGTTGTTTCCACTTGGATCACAATAATAATCTGTTTCTTTTTAAATCCGCAAATGTAACATCTGCTGGTGTTTAAATATAATATATTTACAAACATAAACACTAAGTAAATACAATAGATAAAAAATAAAAACTTCAAAAAATACTGTGTCACCATTTGAAATAGAACTATCAAATGTTAAGTGCATTATAAATTCAAAAGAGATAAAGGAACACCACAATAGTCCTTCTATAATATGTCATCATTTAGTAATATTTTAATAAAATTCTAAAAATATATAAACTGTCGAGGGAATTGTTAGATAATTGATTCAAAACCTGCAGGTTGCCTATTCTAATAAGCTTTAGTAAGTTTCAACATAAGATGTCATTAATAAATTGTTAAAAGGAAAAAAAAACTGGTAAATCAATATATGATAGAGTAAGGAATACGGACATTAGAAAATAATGCAATATTAATGAAACTTGAATGAGATGGTTTGAACATGTGGAACGAAGACTTACACAATAGATACGAGTATATAGTGCAAATGTAAGTGGGAGACGTATGAGAGGAAGACCACGGAAAGTGTGGTTGGATCAAGTGAATGATATTCTGAGGGAAGGATACGTAGAAAAGAGAAATTGTAGAAATTGTATAAGAAGGTAGCTATATGTGTGTAGAAGAGACTTAGGATGAGTGTCGAGGTAGGAAAATATGGCGTTCTGCACTCTCTGCCTACCTCGACAAGAAAATGGCGTATGTATGTATGAATGAAGACATATTTTAATTCCTCTCAAAAATTAAGTATTAAACAGAATCAAAATGTTTTCATCTCAATAGACATTAAATATGTTTCATAACATGACGCCAGATAAACAATCGCTGCTGCAATATAACAAGTCAGTTCTGATTAAAGCCTCTTAATATTAGCAAGAAAAATATTTCGTAATAAAATAGTACTTAATAGAATGGAACCATAATCTTTAATAAATAAATATGTTTTTAGAAAATATGGCAAGAATAACAGAATGATTTGAATTGTAGTGTGAATCAATCATTAAAGTTTATGCAGATAAGCATAAAGATAGATGTCGCTGAAAGATACAAAGAATAATGTACATTTCTTAAAACAAAACACACATCAAGTCTCACGTTAGTAATGACTTGAGACTCATTCAAGGCACATATGGATACGTTGAAACACGCGTTATAATTAATTTTATTTTTCTAAGACAGCTTGGGAATGTAAGAGTTGACTGGATTAATGAACAATCGTAGAGGATGCAATGAATAAAAAAGACGAATGAGTTGCAAGTGTTCCTGGCAAACGGGCAGATCTAATTTGTACGAGTATTTTTAATTTTTTTCCATACCATCGGCAACAAAACTCTAAAATCCTATTCCAAGACTTTCATTTAATATAAATCAATATGTTTCATATATAAGTTATTTACCTACACATTTACACGAACATAAAGCTTAACACAATATTTATAATAGTTACTTTTTATTTTGTCGATTTTATTTTTCGCAAGATTTTTTGGACGAACTATATAGTGTTCAAAGCCATGGTTTCATTAAAAAAATATTTCCAAATTAATTGTATCTGTCACTTGCAGGATGAGCATATAACATATGTATATGTCACTGTCTGATATGAAGCCACAATTATGAAATCTATATCAAGCAGAGCCAGAGCCCTGAAATGAGAGGGGATACCCTTGACCACGGTTTCTCTAAGTATTCCGTACGTGTTGCATGTGATTTTCTCTAAATATTCCGTACGTGTTGCATGTGATTTTCACACAAATATAAATGTATCTTGCCCGTTCAACATATCCTAATTATTCGCACATGATTCTCCACTAATTTACAATCACATTTCTCTGACTTAATTGCCCAAAATTTTTTAAGTATTTAGTATGATAATAGTTTTCCCACATGTCATTTGCTCAAATCGGATACAATGCCTTGTTGATTGTCTTGGAAATATAGTGTAGCGATTTCCCATTGCCTTCTGTACCGCAGTACCCTGACTGTTAGTACTTCTGCAGTCATGCCCAATGATCTCCAGTTCTAAGCTGCTTAGGATATCGTCATCTATATAAACTTGGTGTTTTGGATAACAGTAAAGGGAGAGCACTGAAGAAGTGTTGAGGGAAGAGACATCAGTGACCAGCTCGGAGACATTAGGTACGCTGCACCCCTGCTTACAGGAATAGTAGGTTTTGCCTAGTTAACTTATACTAATAATGATCATAAGTTAATTTAAAATAATATGTCGAGAGGTCTACAAAATGTATGTTTGAACAAATCAATAAATAACTTTTATCAAATTGAAGACTTACGATATCGTTCTGTTATTAAGAGCTCATATGATGATATTGGTGCATCAAATTGCTTATATTCTGTCAACTCAGCTTCGATTCTCGGACTTTAGTCGATCCATTTTAATCTGAATGTATTGCTTTAGCGGCGCTTAGGTTCCAAAGATAAATTCAATGAGCGCTCTTTGGAAATAACATATTTAAATTTATTTATACTTAAATTTGGGGACATTGTTATACGAAATAAAATGAGAAGAATTTAACATAGCATGATGCTCATTTCAAATGTCCCCCTAATGTTTGTAGTATGAACAGAAGGACTACAGGAAACGGCAGAGACAAGCTATCTTTTTATTTTAATCACATCGGCTTGTTTATGAATGTGCGCTCTTTTATTCGAGGACAGAAAGTTAATGTCATCGTCATTTTGTTGAACTCTTGGAGATGCAAGTACAGCATCAGTCACTGATACGTTAACGAGCGTAATTAACTGTTTCAATCACGCTATTTAACTGATAGAATGGAACTAGTTGTCATCGTTTAGGTCACAAGATTTGTTTACTATCGCCATCTTAACTGTATATTGCTATACATTTAAATTAACCATTGAGCAGAAAGTTAAAACTTTTTTACTTTTCCAATATCTATATTTATTTGTTTATTAAAATCATACGACACTTAAGTTAAAATTTTACAAACCGTAGTAACATTTACTTAACAATATATGTTGTTTTATTTGTGTAGAAGCTATTTTCGGTATATGCAGCGAAAGGGGGAGTGTGTGTTGAGGTATATGATATAAGCGTGCCAATTGAAATGAAGTTTATTGTATTGTTTTGTTTACTTCTGTGTCCTGGCCTGTTGTGTGCGGCAGTACGTACTATATGTACTTACGAGTATTTTGAGAGGATATTGTATTAATCATGTTATGGTTTTGCTATTTATGTATATTATTGTAGCATGTTATATTAAAGTATTCACTCGCACTCTGATTATGTTTTGTTAAGTTTTTATGGTCAAAATTGAACGTAAATAAAAGATAAAATATGAAAAACTTAAAAAAACCAACATAATTCAGAAAACATGCGGCGCATAAATTCACATAACATATGCAGAGTATAACAACACTGAAAGAAAAAAAACTTTAATAGTATCACGAAATACTAAATTAATTTAAATTACAAAGAATATAATATTCAGTCCCCCAATCAAGATCTAAGCCTCAAAAGCTTTTCTACCTAAAAAGTACGAGGGTCATCCAGAAAGTAAGGTTACAACATTTATGTAGGATCGAAAAATGCTTGTACGAGTGTATCATATGCCAACATTAAACCAGGATCTAGCTGTTTGCACGCCATCATTACGATATAAAAAGTTGTTGAGCAAATGTTATATAAAGACAATCTCATGGTCAGCAATGAAAAATTATGACCATATTATATTCTTCCTTCAATGAGTTTCTCGAGTCTTCTTAGTGGTAGCAGAAGATGATGATATAAGAAGTTTATGATTCAAAGTCATACGAATATGATTTACGTACATACTCGTAAGCTGAAAGGTCAACCAATTGCAATAAATATGGTATACACCAATTGAGACTAGAACTCATGCGTCAGACTCGTAAAGTGTCTATTAAAACATCAACAAGAAACAAGTGGACTACGTGCCGTAGCACCTTATACTATATTTACGAGTATGTTATGAAATCTCTTGACATTGATCACGGTCACTAAACGCGCAAAATTTTCAAGAACGAGTACATTTATCTATTACTCATATGCAGCTATTGAATACACCCGTGAATTTTAAAATAACAAGTATGTATTCATTAAAATGCTATCAGACATTTTGAAACTCTTCTACAATACATAAATGTATGACAACTTTAATCGAACTGTACATTTAACTAGTATTTTTTTTATTATTCGCAATACAACATTTACAATGATATATTTTTAATGAAAAGGCGAACCATAAAGTACAAAAAAGTAACATTAAAAAGTCCTCCATTTTGTGGATGTTGAGAACCACTTCACTAGGCAAGACCTGTGACAAAGTGGTCTTATTGTTTAACCAATTCAGTGCGTTTTCCATGTTTCCATGGTTTCTAATATCTTGATGATACATGGGTGCGAAGCAAATCTTTATATGTGCTTTTCTTAAGTTAATTTTAAAAGGTCGCCAAAAGAAATACAGCCCACGTTAGTAACAAAAAAAGGTTTTAAAAATAACTATATCCTTTTTCTACAGGCTTATATAAATATTCTCTATACTATAGTAACATGCTGTTAAATAAAGTATTCATTGATAAATCACAAATTTAATATATTTGTCCTATATACTAAAACACTTAGTTGACACTTATATATACTTGAATCCCATGTTATTATTTACTCAATTCCAAACGCATCATATATATCATATACAACAACATCATAATCATGTCCACCAACTCCTTACCACACGCTCAGTATCCGTATAAGTCATTATAAACTATCTATTATAAGAATATTGCAGTCAAGCGATTATTAACTCGTATAGTGATTCCCCAATAATGCGTAAGCATCGGTTGGGGAATAAGTATTTTTTTTTATGCAATGGATATATATATTTAAGTGATGTCAACATATTCAAGGAAATTTTGTTTGATGTTTTTTTAACTTCTACATGTAGATAATGTTTCTAAAGTGCACATCACACGCTCAACATTCGCATCAGTCGTTCATTTATATGTCTAGTCACTCATATGAAGACTTCCAAAAACTCCTCCCTTCCCTTCCCACCCTGTCAAAGAGTACGTTATTACATTGTTTTGAAATTTTAAGGCGCAATATTGCAAAAATCGCCACTTTCGTTCAGAAATATGTTTTAAATAGTAAAGGTTAAAAAACGTTCACATATTGTAGAATAATTAAAATGTTCCATAATATGGCTTCAAACTTAATTCACTAACCATTTTTCTATGCTCAACTTTAAATTAAATACATACCATCACGCTATTTCCCTGTCGGGGTAGGCAGAGAGTACAGAACGCCACATTCTTTTTTCGACAAACACACCCTTCGCCTTTTCTTTATACATACAACATCTACAATTTCTTTGACTTTTACGTTTCCTTCTTTCAAAATATAATTCACTCGATCCAACCATACTTTCTTTTGTCTTCCTCAACCCCACCTTCCAGTCGCATTTATCTTTAATATTTATTTTGTTAGTATTCGTTCTACATGCTAAAGCCATCAAAAATTATCTTTTCAACGCACTCAATACTTTTTGCAATAAGTTCATATTTATCCATAAACACTTAATTCCGTATTCTGTCCTACATTATCACCCCAAGGGTATTCTTTTCATAGCACGCATTTTAAAAAGTTAAATAATACCTTAAGCGACGTTTGCGACAAACAAATAAACTTCTAGGAATTTCGCTACGAACAAATGGGAATTTTGGACATTACGTGGACATCGCAAAATTAATGGGGCACGAGATAACAATGTGCAACACTCTGGTACATTCATTATTGTTAACAGCTAAAATTCAATCGGTTTAGTATGGAGAACGCGGTTAGCAACTAGATAAATGATTATTGCACAAGAAGTGAATAGTTTAAACAAAAAATACTTGAATTTTGTTTTCGTTTTTATTTGCATGTAGGTATAAGTATATTCTTTTATTCCTTACATATATTCATTTTAAATGGCATGTATTGCGTTGTACACCCTTGAATACGAATATATTTATAGAATTAACTACAAATATAAACCTTAATTATTTTAATGAAATAAAAACTTTACAGAAGAGTTTTAATAAAGCAATAAAAAAATCTTAAACTTGTATTTCAATTAATTTGTATGTTATACAGTGCAACAATGTGGGTGTATTTCAAGGTGGCAATTTCTTCCCACTTCGTGTTGAAAGATGTGAAAAACTGTATTTATAGTTTTGCATCTAATAAAAAAATTAAACACTTATTTATAAAACTAAAAAAACTAAAATTGTAGACTAAATTTGAGTTGGTTTAAGAAAATATATTGAATAATTAAAGGTAAAAAAACTATTATAAAAAAATGTCCTTTTTTGTCATTAGTTTCCAGCACAATTTTGGCCTCTCCAAAACCTGACGCAAATTTTCCTCCGAGACACATCACCCGGTTCTTCAAGGAGCACAAGCACAGGCCCCATGGCAGGTGTGCATAAATGAATGGCAAATAACCTTGGGAAGTATATCGTGAGACAACGAAATCATAGCGTATTTTTCGCATCCAATTTTTGTTAAAACCGGTTTTTCATCCATGACATGGAAAATGAAATCGTGGTTTTACTTTCAATTGTATCCTAAGTCAGTGTGAGAGAAAAGCGTGAAAGGAAAAGTAAATACGATTAACAGGTGAGCAATAAAATATTGAAGCAAGTTAAGGAATTTTGCTAGTTGGTTAGTTATTTTCCCAGGTGATGAAAGAGTTAGGAAGGATTTAAAACGGCGTGTAGCGATAGGAAACAAACTCAATGGAGCTCTAAAGCATATAAACTAAAAACGGAAAGTATTAAAATCTGCTAAGACAAAAGTCCACAACCGAATTTTTGTACCATATTTGATGTATGGAAGTAAAATGTAAACGTTGAAAAATTCTAAAAGAAGCCTAATAAATGTAGAAATGCGTGCACTGAGAAGAATACATGAATTACAATGTATGACTGAATACAAAATAAAGTAATAAGAATAAATATAAACATATGGCTTATGTGATGAGTAAGACGAGGATCACTTTGAGATTGATTAGAAATGTTGAAAGAATGAAGGAAGAAAGAATAACAAAACAAATATACAGTGCAAATGTGAGTGGAAGGTGTGGTAGAAGAAGACCAAGGAAAGTACGGTTGGACCAATGCACTATATTTTGAAAGAAAGAAACGGAAAAATTCAGAGAAATCTTAGGAGTTGTGTGAAGTGTATAGGAGTGGAAGAGGTTAAGAATATCTCTCGAAAACGGAAAGTCTGACACTCTGTCTTCTATGCCTGCCCCGAGAGGAAAATGGTGTGATTGTATGTACTTTCAATTGTGAAAACGAAATGATTTTTCCAATTTGGATGTATAGTTCATAAGCGCCAATAAATGCATTCAAATGAGAATAAAGCCTGAAAAAAAAAAACAAAAAAAACAGGTTGCAAAATAAATAACTATATTTTTCACTGACTATTGATTATTGGCATATTTGGACGACATATATCACTATATTTGAACGACAGATATCAAGACTATGACATCATTTGTAATAATGACGCAGTCAACAGAGCACTTAATGTTATATACGAGTACAACAACCGCGCAATATCAGCAGCGAAAATGACAACACACTATTATGTATTGTCATTTTCGCTACAATAACAGTAGCGAACACGACAATACATAATAGTGTGTTGGTAGCCCACCTTGAAGGTGGGTGTGGAGGACGAAGATCGAGGAAAACGTAACTGGAGCAAGTGAATTAAATGTTCAAAGAAAGTAAAGTGAGAAATATGAATAACGAAATATTGTGTATGAATGTGGAGAAATCAAAAGTTGTGTGCTTGGATAGAACATTTTGGAGATATGTTCTATCTGCCCCGCAAGGGACACAGCGTGATGAGATTTTTGTATATATGACGCAGTATAAGTCAAATGAGGCTTATTTGAAAACTCCAGAAGCATTTTTAAGAAATCGACTTTAGTTAGTGGCTACAATTATTGTACTTCTATCATTCTTCTCCATTTATATTCAAGTGTTATGATGGCGTCCACGTTTATTTGATGGTCTAAAGCTTATCCCCAGTTTTTAGGTCTTCTCATCATACCATCAAAATTGTTTTTACATTATTATGGTAATAATACCTTGGTTCTTTCGAATATGTGAACTTCTAATTTTATCTCTGAGCGTGAATTCTACAGATCATCGAATTTCATACAAGTAATTTAAAAAATCTAAGGAACATCTGCATATTATTTTCAACTTAAAATTGAAATGTAACTTTATACATGAGAGTTAATCGGAACGAAACTTAATCCTTGAATCAATTTATTCTACACTACAGCAATGTAGGAGAGCAGAAGTATTAAATTTCGTAACAAGTACCATATCAAATATCATGACCGATTAACTCTAATGCAGCTGGGTGTAGCCGTTAGCTTCACGATCATTGAATTAAAGCGGAAAATAATAATCAGGTCAGTACAAATCAAATAAATGAATTGAAGAAGACGTGGCTGTAATTTATAGCCTCAGATACGAAGAGAACTTCCACGGAAGGATATTAAATTCCTCGTGCTGAGTGATCATACAATAAGTCTGCGCACATGCTGCTGCTCTGCTGAGTTATTGTTTGGCATTTCGTAATATGAATTCAAGTTACCAACCAGATCTGTTGCCGAAAATGGTCCTCATCTTGTGAAACTAAGTTTCTGTTTTTAATTTTCAGTCACGACCTCGTCGTTGTGATAATGATACCAATATGAAGTCGTTAGGCCATTTTTGAAATTTATTTTATACTATAAAATGCACACGTGTTTGATAGTTTTGAAAAATTATTTTCGTTATAAAGGTTCCAGTAATGTAAAAAATATAATTCAATATAAAATTTTCATTCGATTTTTTATTGAAAAACACACAAGTGAATAATTTAATCATTTGAAAGTTATTTTAAGTATTTGTTTACATAATTGAGGTGTAACTTTGTAAAAATCCATAATTAAAGGAATTTATACGAGTAGAAATAAAAAACATTGGCGGAGGGCAGTCGAACACCGATTAGCATTTATGTCAAGCAAGCGGGCGTCCCAGGTTCGATTCCTGGCAGATTCACTTATGGATTAATTTTATTCATAGGCCATTTTACATATGAATCAATGTTTTTTTCTATAATTTATATGATTTGTAACTAGATGGCACTCTTTCTCAACATCTCTTATTATCTATTGAGCTAATTAGGAAGCACTCTTGAGGTGATAGCAATGGCCGGAAGATGAAGAAGAAGAAGAAGAAATGAACCTCAAACAAGCAACAAGATAAGCGTCGTACCAAGTAACTTATGGGGATCACCAAAAGACAAAATTCGTATCAATTAGCTCACGGGGATCATCAAGACAAGATCGTACCAAGTAGCTCCCGAGGGTCACAAAAAGACAATATCGTACCAAGTAGCTCACTGGGATCGCCAAAAGACAAGGTCACACCGAGTAGTTCAGGGGGTATCACGAAAAAACAAGAGTCGTAACAAACAGTTCACGGGAATCACCAAATAAAATGTTCAAATAAAGATACAGTAAAGAAAGTGATTTAATGTTTTTATTACAATCGCGATGGTCGTAAAATATGGATAAATATTAAATATTACATTTTTTACATTGACACAAATATTTATATATTGAAAGAATGTTAAGATCAAATAGATAAAAAATGCATTTTAAAATATGATTGTTTTGTGTGTTGGCGCCAACTCGGCCCACACAAGAAAAAATGATATCTTCATGTTACTTGTATCATGTGTTGCAATCATCGTATCGATCGTTCTTATCCCACGATGTCATGTGATCTATGGCATTGGATATCAAATAGATAGACGAATCTTTCACGTCCCAAATAATGCATAGAGGAAGTCTGTCATTTCCATAATTAATCTTAGAGGTTAAAATATTCAAGTTAAAAACTTCCTCATGTCATATGTTTTTTATGCAGTTTTAATAACGTTATGTGTGAAAGAAAATTTTAAGTTGATGTAGATAGATAAACGTTATAAATGTATTGTAATTGTCAAACCAAAATGGCAAAAAATTATTTCAAATCTTAAATTAGTTGTATATATACGTTCGTAGAAATAAGTTTCTAATATAATACGTTTGTAGAAAAAATCGTAATATATACGTTTGTACAAAATAAGTTCATAATATACTATAATACGTTTGTAGAAAAGTTTGTAATATATACGTTTGTAGAAAATTTTAAGTTCAAACTGCCAAAAGTCAATAATAAATTTCAAGATACGGTGACAATAGAAGATAACAACGAACAAAGCAGTGGTACAACCAAAAGCAGCCAGCTAAAGAACAACTACTTTAATGAGATTAAGAGAGAAGGGGACTAATTTTTTTCAACCTTTAAAGAATAAACTAAATCAAAGAAAATAATTCACTGAATCTTGTAAATGTATTTATCGTACAATGTACAATCGATTTCAACCATTAAAATATTTACTTATAAATTAAGATTTAGAGTGCGCCTGAAAATTTAAGATGTTACAAAAAGTATAAACATTAAATTATTAACATGAAATAAATGAGAATATCTCAACTCAAGAGACGACCTCCGTGACCTACTTGATAAGACGCTTGTTTCCAAACTCCTAAGACGGTTGTAGGTTCGATCCCCGATGGAACCAATCTGGTTTTCACTTAAAGTATCTTAAACATCTTTCTAGTTGTTTGGAAGGGATTGCCACTAACAATAAACCCGCTATATTGTACTGTATACAGCAAACTATATTTTTAAATTTATTTATATTTTTCATATGTACCAGTATCAAATAACTTGATTCAAGTGTCACAACACTGCATGTACGAGTATATTACATAATAATAAAAAAGGACTATTTATTTAATGGCAATTAGAGAGCCGCCTCTCATAAAGGGCATTCTTATTCGGAATTTGAACCCACTATTTTTGACAGAATAAGTAAGGAATAGCAAAATCAGCTATGAAAAGTTTGATAAAGATATGCAATTACCGGTCTATAATCGGGAGAATCACAATCTGTAAAGTCTCTAATATTCTCCATAGCACTGTATGGAATGTAAACATGGACGATGAGGGGATAGAAGTAAAGAAACATGATAGATGCTTTCGAGGTGTGGTGTTGGAGGCAGATGCTAAGTATCCTATGAACCGCAAAGCGCAATAACGTTTCTATCATCCAGGAATTGTAAATTACCAAAATACTTTCGACAACATGCAGAAAAAGAATCCTTACGTACTTTGGGCATGTTGCTAGAAAAAAAACATGAAAGCCCAAAGAAACTGGCGATTGCGGGGACAGTGCAGAGAAGGCGAGCAAGTGAAAGGTGTCCTGTGAGATTGACGGATCAAGTAAAGAGTTAACAGGGTTCTATTTCAGCGCTGTATTCAACATGGCCATGGAGCGGAAGAAATGGACATAGATGGTGCGCCAAGTTCGATACATGGAAAGGACCACAACCCTCAGCATTAAGCATGCGATTTGGAAGAAGAAGAAGTAAGAATAGAGAGGTACTGACTGTAGCCATTAGAATAGGTACTTCCCCGCATCTGACCTCACATCTGAAACCGTATAACCTATTTATCTATCGAAAGAGAGTTCATTATCAAGACAGTCACCAAGAAATTGGATATCTTTTGAAAAAATACTAGCACTCGTTACTGATAACGCATTCAAGAAGTTGTCCACACCCAAAAAAAGGTGTTGTCTTATGTAAATATCATATGAAGAATTTATATGTCTGCAATGTAGTTACCGTAAATCTGGAGAAAATATATCATTTTTACTTTACGAACCCAGCAAATCAGTAATCAGAAAATAAATAAATCGGTAACATATATAGTAGAAACATGTACAAAAGAGAATTCAAGACAAAACACACCGACAAGTATATTAAAATATACATCACACTGAGTTCTATTATACTCGAAGTTGTCCCCGCGCATTGCCCACAACTTTACCCAGAACCCGAGAAGATTTCGACCTTTTATGATAAAGACAAGAATTGACTTGATTCACGGTAGCCAATAAACGAGGCACGGTTCAGACCCGCCTATAATGGCTGCAAGCTCGCAGAGCGACAATGGAAAGGGACCAGGGTTCTCCTCAGGGGTTGCAGAAAAACAAAAGAAACAGGTGATTCCGACCCCAGGCTAGTGCTGACTATAAGGCGAGGGTGCAATAGTAATAACCCCGCCATAACCATCGTGAAAGTTCCTAAAAGGGGTAAAATATTACAAGGCTTCGTAGGGTTACTTTTCTTCTTTGTACCGATTCTTAATGCGCTAGTGACTATTTTTATACAATATTTAACTGAGACAAAAGGAAAAAATGTTCTACATTTAAAAACGTTTTTAATTAAATTTATTAAAATTATTTAATGTACAACAAAACAACAAACTCTTTTTGTTATTAAACATGAATTACAATAGCGAAGAAGACAGGTGAAGTTCAATTTTTATACTAAAAAAACCTAACAAAAATGGTTGCTATGGAAGAAAGACAAACAGAATGATAGTTAACATAAAGGTTCATAGTACGGATCAGTTAACGGATAGAGTAAATCTCACTAAATGTTTCATAAATGGAAGCGATTTAATCTATCATAAATTTAAGCATAATTACTAACATGAAAATACGAAAAAACACACTGAGATATCTCGAAGGCTCCTTATTTTAGACAGTTGGTGTAATTGTTACCTAATGTATCGCTCTCAAGGTGGGCATATCGCCCAATGTATAATTCTTAAATGAACCATATATGGTGTAATATGTTATAATAAAGCGCATGAAGGAAATTTGACCACATTTCAGTACTGTTATTCAGTATTTTAACAGTCTATGGTCATTGTGTAAATATTCTATACGTTATTCATTTTTTGTGGTAATTGATGTAGTTGAATCAATATAAATATTTTGTACTTCATGATTTACATTAGCAATAATTATCATCATAACATAATATCCCTATTATGGTAGGCAGAGAGAACAGATATCCCGTTCATTCTATTCTGGCACATATATTTAGCTTCTGCCACGTCCAAACACCTCGTCATGCATATTCTATTTCCCTCTTTCAGAATTTGATTAATTTATCGCACAATATTTTTCTAGGTTTTCCCAAACTTCTCGTAGCTTCTCAACTACTTCTATAGATTGTTTTTGTAAATCTTTCAGTATACAATTCAACCATTTCAATGCTCTTTTCTTCATCTTAAGCACTGCATCTTCTTTAAATCCGCATTCTTTCCTAATGATCTAATGACATCGTAATAATAATGTTTTTTTTTAAATAAAAAAATAATTATGATAATTCAGACGCGAAATGTTATTCGGAGCAGCAATTTATAAAAATGGATACGAATATGGAACATTACGAGTGCAACATTCTTGTAATAACATATATTATTTATTTAGAGCCGTATGTATCATACTTTGATATTAAATATCAAATAATTACGATACCTTTTGTATTAGGTGTTAACATAAGTTGTGTCCGTTTTTTTTTTCAAATTTAAAAATGAGCAACAAAAGTACAACAAAATGGTAAAGGTTATCCGTCATTCGAAAGAAAATTTTCTGCTCTAGAAGATATTGTATTTGCTTTTACGTTACATATATTATTTTATTTGATTACAAAACCTTCAAAATGGAATGTCAAGTAGACGAAAGTGAGCATTTTCGACACCTCCTTCTGTTCGCGTTCAGTCGAGGGAATAAAGCGGCCAAAGCTGTTCGCGATATTTGCGAAGTGTACGGTGAAGATGCTAAATCAATGGGAAAAGTCCAGAAGTTCGGCGCTTGGGTTCCACATGTTTTGAGTGAAAACAACAAAAATCAACGTTCGACAATTTCTGCTGGTTTGCTCGCGCGTCATCGAGCTACGCATAGCCACAAGCAAAGGTTCCTTTACCGCATCATTACTGGTGATGAAAAATGGTGCCTTTATGAGAATATGAAGAAACGGAAAGAATGGGTGAGTTATGGTCAACAAGCAACGCCCAGAGCGAAACAAGGTTTGCATCCGCGCAAGACGATGATTTGCATCTGGTGGGATTGGCAAGCCGTCATCTACTACGAGATACTTGAACGCAATAAGACAGTCAACGCGGAGCCATACGCGGCTCAACACTGCAATTCAACAAAAAAGGCCGGATCGGCAATATGGCGTTATTCTGCAACACGATAATGCCCGCCCTCATATCGCCAACATTACGAAAAATGCCATTCAAACACTTGGTTGTGAAGTCCTGCCGCACCCTCTATATTCTCCAGACCTCGCGCCGTCGGCTTTTTACCTTTTTCGGTCGCTTTTGAACAATTTTCGGTGTTTCCTTCAATAATGACGTCGAATTGCGGACATGGTTGGACGAATCATGTCCGCAATTCGACGTCAAGACCGGATGGTTTTTATCGCACAGGCATTGAAAAACTTGTAGAACGTTGGCAAGAAGTTGTAAATAATGAAGAAGAATACATTATTGACTAATTTGTTGTAAAATAATGAAGGAGAATACATTATTGACTAATTTGTTGTACCTAATTTTTTTTTGTGTCCTCTTGTTCTCTTCATTTGGAAAAAAAATGGACACAACTTATGTTAACACCCAATAGGTAAAATTTGTATACAAAATTGCAATGAAAATAATTTGCCAATAATGAATAAATACATAAAAATAATTAATCAAATTCAATTCCATATTCCGTTCTTAAGTCGAACTATTTCATGCAAAATATGATCAATATAATATACTGTAGTAATCCGTACAATATGCTGACAAGTGGTCATAAATTAGAGTAGAACATTGAAATGTATGACATTCCAACCCAACAACACGAGGCCCTGGGACCACTTGCAAACCTCGGGACAACAAACATATATTAAGTTCAAGCGACATATGAAATAATACGAGAATACCACAGATATTCGTAAAACGTTTCAAAAGTATTGTAGATTCTTTCAAATTTTTTTTGTTTGCAAAATTTAAACAGTAATAAACTGTAAAATTTTATGATCGAATCTTGCTGAACTAAATTCTTGAAATTCGTAAGATAATTTGTATGTGTTAAAGTAATAAACTATTTTGGTAACGAATGAATTATAATTATTTATCATTTTCATTCAAAAGGTAGAATATTTTTATATTAAAATAGACATTGTTATGCAGAAGATCGCTCAGAGGTGGTTTGGAGATGTAGAACACATGAATTAAGAAACACTGCAGAATCAAATATACAGTGCGAATTTGAGTGGTAAACGCAATAGAGGAAAGGAATTCAAAGAAATAATGGTTGCACCAAGTAATTGGTGTTTTAAATAGAGAAATCGAAGTACTCGTAGCTACGAGTATTGATCAGTAGTATGATTGTGAAGGACGCGATAGATGTGTGTCGCGATCGAAAAAGACTGGCACTCTATAATTTCTGCCCATCCCATCTGAGAAAAGGTGTGATGAAATTTAAGCGTTTTATTATAAAAATAAATCTAACAAATGTAGTGTTTAAAGGTTTTCACGGCTGTTTTCCATTCGTTTAAAAGGCTTTTCGGAATTAATCCCGTGTTGAGTTAGCTTAAATAGTGGCTGGCGTTTCGAAGGCGTTGCAGCCTTCTTCCTCATGACGATGTCCAAAAACATTATCGACAATTCGATATGATGGAGGATGAAAGCAGTAAAGCCTTCGAAACATCAGCCAACTGAATACGGCAAAAACTCCGAAAAATATTTTAAACTAGTCAACATACTAAGGTTTTTTTTTCTTGGACCTAACATTTTACCATAAAATCTATAAGAGTGTTCATACGAGTACATTGAACGTTTTGGCATAAAATCCACAGCAATGTTTGCACATTGAACATTTTACCATGAAATTTACAAAAGTGTTGTACATTTAACGTTTTACTACAAAATCTACAACAGTGTTTATACGGTTTACTATAAAATCTACAATAGTATTTGTATATTTAACGATTTACCATGAAACCTAAAACCAGTGTTTGTACATTTAACTTTTAACCATGAAATCTAGAACAGTCTTTATATTTTTAAAACAAAAAATTTACTCAGTTGTTTGAGATTTCATATTTTAGAATCAAGGTCTGAAAAAACTCTTTATTTATAAGAAATACAATACTTATGTAAATTTTCTAAAGAAAAAACTTCACAAAGATATATAGTAGGTTCCAAGAAAATAGATTACATTATATCTAGTTTTAAACTAAATAAACACGATTTAATAGGTGCTTAAAACAAGAACCATCGACTCACAGCCGGTCGAATGTTCAAGGAATAGGCCATATTTCACAACCCAGCTTTGTTTTGCCAGCGAGTTCAGGGAAAGGTAGTTTGCCCGCTTCTTGGTTTGTGGACTTAGTAATAGTTGTTGACAGTATCGCTAAACAGTCGGGAGAGTAACCGGAGTCTGGAGAGCGAATACCATTATTATTTGTGCCTGCATGTTGTACTCGTAGGTACCATACCAGCACACGAAGTAAGGCAATTTGCAAATACAATGTAACACAGCAACTGCGGTAGTAAACTAAATCTTCATTTGATTAGTTAAACTATTTAGCTATGCTATTATAGCTTCTAAATTATTGTATAAAAATACCAAATTTATGGTATGGCTTTTGCCCCTAAAACATGTTTTAGGAAAACGTGACTGGAACAATAATACAAGGTAAATAGAATTTAATAAGTTGTAATACATTCACGTGTTTTTTGATACGTTTAACTATCACAACGTATTAACCCTCAATTACTAAAGTTTTTCAGATAAATTATTCCAGAAAATAAAAGAAGAAAGTGTAAGCTAAGACATTTTAATGATCATATAACAATTCGAAAACATCGATTATCATTAAAAATACTAACTTTAATTCCATAGCTGTTTTCTAGTTTAAAATGTTTTTCGTAGATGTTGCCGTGTTGAGTTGGATTAAATGATGTGCGACGTTTCGAAAGCGTTCATCCTCCCCTCGACATCGCATTGAATATAAAAGCTGTAACGCCCGCGAAACAAACATGAGCCATCATTTAAACCTAATCAGCAACGCAAAAACTCCGAAAAGGCTTTTTTAAACTTGTGATGTTTACGAATTTCACATCTGCACTTGCACACAATATATATATTTAGACGAAAACACTAGATCTTTGTAAAAATCTTCCGATAACTGGAATAAATTCGACATGTTTTAAGGTATAATGTATGTACATAGGAAATTATATGGTACCTCGAAAATTAAGATACGAATTGATGTTTATCAGTTACTTTAACTTTTAACAGGGATTCTAAGTAAATTAAAAACTAGGGAGTCTCTAACACAAAACAGAGGAAATATAGAAAGATGCTCAAGAGGGAAAAGGTTTTCTATGATACTAACTGGTTAATTTTAAATGTAAATTAAAGTAGACAGTGCAAGTGGTTAATCTCAGACAAGGACCCTGACCTTCTTGAAGGTGCGATGCGATGCCCGTGCTCGATTGTATAGATCGAGAATCGGTCTGAAAATGTTGCGTCTCCGTCGTAGTTCCTAGAAGGATGGCTGCCATAGGAATAAATAAGTAAATTGGCATCAATCACTTCGATATTAATACATATTTATTACGATTTTTGAAGGTGAATTCAATGCCTCTTTTATTTTGTTGGTAAATTGAATAAGGAACCGAATAAATGCCATAGAATTGCGTGTACTCAGAAGAATACATGGGGTGACAATGTACAACAGAATATCGAATGGAATTTGGACAAAATGGGATGAATGTGAACCTAAGGCAGATGTATTCAGTAAGATGAAGAAAATGCACTATGAGATGGTTTGGTAATATAGAATGATTGAATGAAGAAAGACTAACAAAACAAATATACAGTACAAATGTGAGTGGAATGCGTGGTAAAGGAATACCAAGAAAAGGATGGTTGGATCAAGTATTTGACTATTCGAAAGAATAAAATGTAAAAAGTTAGAGAATAAAAATTAGACGAGAAAGTAGATGAGGTGAAAAACGTGTGTCCACGATATAAAAGTACCTACACCGATAGAGAGACGGCGTGATGGTATGTATATATGATATGATAATAATAATAATAGAAGGTAATACGTTATTAAATCGAGCAAAACAAATTTAAAATAATTGCCATTGTGCATATCGCCTTGTTGCATTCAACAATAAAACGAAAACAATTTGCTGTATGATAACACGTTCTAGCACATACAGCTTTTACACACAATGGAGAATTTTACTTTTATTCTTGTAGTTAACCTAGTTTAATTGGAAATGCCCTTGATTATTACTATTTTAGAACCGAAGAGGTATTTTCTGTATTTCTTCCGTGACTTATTTGGTAAGACGCTTCACTTACAACCGGGGGTTTTCGGGTTCTACTCTCGACTGTGCCCAAATTTGTTTTTTTTAATCAGTCACAGTCTGGTTGGTCGAGTTCGTCTAGTAAAAGCACTACACAGCTAGGCGTGTACCACTATTGTTACTTATTATGAGGGATTACCATTCAAACCGAATCTTGCAACTTCGTTTTCAACCAACGAATTACAATATTTGCAAAGTTCAATCTATGAACCTTAATCTATAGTTATAAAACACATTAATTGAGTTTGTGATTCAGTGCGTTTGTTTGTATTCGTAAAACACAAACCGTTGAAACTACATATTTTCTAGCAACTTTCACTGGTGTATTTATAATGATCTCTGGAGGATCGAATTGTGGTACGTACATCAAGAGTCGATCAAGTGACACAAATGTGAAGTAAATCGGAGTAAAGCGCGACTGCAGCACTTGAAATTAGATGCGTTGGCTAAACTTTTAGAGATATATAATAACAATGTATAAAATAATAATATTATATAAGACTTCAATAAATTGTTCAAAATAAGCATTCATTTTTTTATTTTATCAAATTTCATAGACTTAACGATGAATATTGGTAAAACTTTAAATATATACTAAATATAAGACAATCATAAACTAAATTTAATAATTAGAAAACATATACCGTACACTAATCCTGCTACTTGTACATACGAAGATATTATCCTTGGTCTAGTTGGTAAGACGCATGTCTTTCAATTCGGGACCGTTGGTACCCATACACACATACATATTATCACGCCATGTCCCTTGCAGGGTAGGCAGAAAGAACAGATCTCCAAACTGTTATATCCAAGCACACAACTTTCGCCTGCTCCACATTCAAACATCTCATCATGTACAATATTTTATTATTCATAATTCTCACTTTAGCTTCTTTCAAAATCTGGTATTTGGGTCAGCAACATTTTGCTTGGTCTACCTCTCCCACGCACACCTCGCACTTCTGACTTGTATACTCGCTAAGTCATTATTTCATTATTTATTCATTCTTTGGTACCCATTTTTTTATTAAAAGGGTTCTAGTCTGGTTTTTGCTGAATGTCTCTATAACATATTTCTGATTAGTTTGAAAAGATTGCCCAATGGCAATAAACCCATCCCTTTATGGTACACGCACCGAAATTGTAATGAAATACAAAAGTGACTATGTAATGTTTTTTATTTCAATTTTTGTCCCTTTGTATTCAAGTCCCTAAATGGGATGTCTTCATTGAGTGTTAGAGATATGGGTTGCGTACACATCTTTAGGAAACACTTGAAGAGAACCCTTTTTGTGAGGTCGTATAAAATTTTATGATTGTAAATTAACACTACACACATAAACTACACCTAAAACTGAATGTGTTATTATTTCATATCGGAATATCTACAAAAAAATCTTTGTATAATAATTCGTCTTTTTTGGTAAGTTTAAACGAATGCAAATGTTAGGAAGTACCTTATCTAATGGCGACAGTCACCACCTTCATATCCTTAAACTCAACATATATTTATTTTGGATTTTTTTTTAATCTGCCAACAATACTGGTTTTGAATCTCGAGTTAGTTAAACTGCGCTATATTATAATTATTAATCAGAAATTCATAGTAAACTGTTTCGTGGCCCTTGAAACATCATTATATGTTTCACCTTTTCACCTGAGGAACTTCATTCGCGAACAAAGTCCCGTGATGGATGGATGGGTCAGGTGACCAAAACTATCTATTGATATATTTTGCAATATCTTGTGGTTACCATAAAACGGATTATCTGAAATGTATATTCATATTTTTTTCCAATTAATCGACAGTCTACTATTCTCACAAAGCTAGACATAATCTAAAGCTTAAAACGTTACGTAATACCAAACAGTCTCGGCATTGATACCCGTCCGGTGTATACAACTAAGTCCATTATGGTTAAGCTTCATCCTGCTGAATTCACACCTATTATTTAACATTTTAGCTTTATACCGTAATCTCATTGTATATTTTATTGCAAAGCCCTAACGCCCAAGTATACAATATAAACCTTAGGAGATTGTTTTAGTCTAGAATTAAACCGTATTTTATTTGAATTACCATCCACATTAAAGAAACAAGGATATTTTCTTTAATGTAACGTCCTTTCTTTTTTAATTAATCTTTACATGTTATATATTTAATAATATGTTCACCAAAAACAATATTTTCTAATAATAATATTCATTTTATTAATAATAAATAATACTTGAATATCACCTTAAGATAGCTTTATTTTTTTTTTAATTACAAAAGGCAGCTCAAAAGTTTCGATGAATAAATAAATGGATGAATGAAGTCTGAAGGTATTATATAAAAACCTACTTCTCCATCCATTTCAGATTCTAGGTGGAATGCTTCGTGTCAGAATGCTTAAATATCCAAATGGTTACATACCAAGTGGCACTCGACTTATACCATAGATAAAAATAACCTCATAAAACGAGACTATAGACATAAAGAATAGTTTATGAACAACTTCCTTCACAAGTACGCATATGTATAGACTAAAATGCTAAATAGCTAGAATCGTTTGCAATTTTAATGTATCGGATAGTGCTCAGATTTCTCGGGATTTCGTAAATACCATAAAATTACTAAATATTACCTATCTGGGTCATATATGGAGATGAGAAATACATCAAGTCCTAACATTAATATTGATGGGAAAAATCGTGGAACGGAAAAAATCAAAACCTTTGAGGAGCAGTTCTTAGATATATTATTTAGAATGATCACCAATGTCAGAAAGACTGGACATAGCACATGAAGAATACGAATATATGATATGGGAGGAAATAAACTATAACAAATTTCTGATAAGACTTTAGAATGATCACCAATGTCAGATAGACTGCACATAGCACATGAAGAAAACGAATATATGATATAATATATGTAAATAAACCATAACAAATTGCTGATAAGACTTTAGAATGATCACCAATGTCAGAGAGACTGGACATAGCACACGAAGAAGACGAATATATGATATAATATATGTAAATAAACCATAACAAATTTCTGATAAGACTTTAGAATGATCATTAATGTCAGAGAGACTGGACATAGCACATGAAGAAGACGAATATATGATATGGGAGTAAATAAACCATAACAAATTTCTGATGACTTTAATTTATCTACAAATCGAAGTGGATTTATTTTAGAAAAATCTTCGTGAATAAACAAAAAAATATTCAAGTGAACGTAAAACATCGGAAATATCCAAAATGCATTTAGACAGTGTCTGCATAGGCAGACGGGAGGCCGGAAATAAAGATAAGACGGCGCCAACAGTATTCTACCCTCTGCCTCCATCTTATGCCATCCCTTGCATACTCGTATTGTTCTTTTAGCAAAAAGATGGCTCTTGAATTCTGAAATATCCTTATTACCATAGTAATAGAAACATGCGTGAGGGGAGTAACATGGCCCTTAGACGTATAGAGCAATCAAGATATTAAAAAAAACCTTATATTTTCAAAAAAATAACATAAATTATTTCATTGATATTCCTCAGAGGAGAACAAACACGATATTTTATGTCCAATTCAATAGTTGATACTAGTCTCGATACCGCTATAAAAAATATAAATACGCGCTCTGAAAGCGATCGAAAGACATGAAATATATACGTGACAAGAGAAAGGAATGCGATTACATGACAATAGGAAGGAATAATATATGTTCATATTGGTTTATCGACGGAAAAATATGATGAATAAGAGCACGTCTATATATAAAGATAGGACGGGATCGTGTTCGGCAAGGAAGACGTTAGTTTGTCTCGACAAAGGAGATCTTCAAATCACGAAAATACTAGTGAGAAAAAATGTATATAAAAAAATCTGACAAATTAAAGCGGTCCTTAAATCTTCAACGTCGCTAAAAACGATTTCGCATATTTATAAAACATCTAACATGAAAACTTCAAGTCACTGTAGATCACTTATAAAATTATTCATTTTTAGATATTTCATTATATAAAAAAAAACCTTTTTCCCCATAGCTTATTATGCCAAAGGATCAAATATATACAAGGACCAAGATAAAAAAGGAGCAGAAAAACAGGAGAAAAAACAGGAGGAAAATAAGATGTGAACTTAACTATGAATTGTTTTAAAATAATGACAGCTTTAATAAAATACAAAAAATAAGTCATATTGCCGCCCAAAGTGCAAACTATAGCATCTCAGCGAAAATTAGTTAATAGTAATATTGAAATTAACGTAATCGAGTTTATACTGAAATCACATTATTTTTCTCTTAATGAAAAATAACGTTTATGAAAAGGATAAAAATAACGTTTATTTACTGTTTAATATCGACATACTTATATAAAATACCTTTATTATGAAGTTATTATTTTTTTAAAGTGTGTTTCAATTTATATCCTAATTATAATGGTTACTTTAATTTACAGATAATCTTTAAAAAACGCTCTCCTATTAAGTTGCATAAACTCAAATTATGTAGTTGGCGCTTTGAACGATATGCACAATCGTAGATAAAAATAATTCCAGAGAAAGAAATATAAATTAACTAATTAATACGAGACAATATCTTACAACCAACAAAAATATTCTAAAGTCTTAAATGAAACCCAGACTGAAATCTTTTGTGTATACAATAGATCAAGATAAAAAACCCTAAGTCAATAAATATGAGTTTTGCGATTGTTACTAGTTGGTAAGTGCAAATAGCTAAACTTTTCATAAAAAAAGGCTTATCTGGACGTAAGGTCATTAATTTTTATCAAAAATTTAAAACGGAATTAAAAACAAGGTAAAAGTGACTGATTTTTAACATGAATATTTTCGATTCTTCCTTTTTTTTTTAATTTTGCGTGTAAAAAGAAACAGTTGAATATAGAAACTTGATACAAACAGAACTCAATTTATTCAAATTGAATTAAAATTTATACATGAAAACGTGTGGATCGTTGTAAATGAATCCCGTAAAATGTTCATGAATTGTCGAAAAGCTGATAGGCCGTAAAACGTTAGAGGAAGGTCGACTGGGACGATCAATAACGTCAAAATAGTTTAGATTCTGTTTTATATCTAACACCAGCCTATAAAAGGTTATCCTCTTCCGGAGATTGTTACGGGAAAAGGAAAACTCTTGAGAGAAATTAGAAAATGTTATTTTTAGATGCTAAAAAATATATACATTCTAACAAAAGGTTTATATATATTCGAGTATATGTTATTACAATATATACATATACGAGTACAACAACCGTGCCATTCACAGATTCCAAGTTTTTATTGTATAACATTTTTGAATTGTTATAAAACGGTGCTTGCATATAGGATACTCATATTCACGGAGCTAACTAATGACTACTCCTTTAAACACAGTTTATATCAATTTCTCAAACAAAATACAGCATTAAACACAATACCGCCCGACACATCAACTGACAGCTGAATGTCAAAACTACAAAATATTTACACTCGACCATTATTTATTCAACACTAAATTAGGAAGTGTATAGAAAAATTATTTCAATTTATAATTGCACTATCACAGCTTCTTAACGTTTACAAAAGTGGAAAAAATAAATCGATAACTGTTATTAGAAATCAGAACTAACTACATGATTATCGAAAATAATGTGCTATTTGGGCGACAACTGTTTTTAGATTTTTTTCACTTGGGACGACCTTCAGAGCTTTCTGGATAAATGTGAGTAATAATAATTATAATTGTTCATAATCATAAAAATATTTAGGATTTCAGAATAAATAGAAGAGGTTCTTGGTCGTTTTGGTAGTTTTCAAGTAGCAAACAAAGATATATTATCGTCTTTTGAGGTTCACTCGGCTCGACTTTGGAAAGATCTTTCTGGCTTAGTTTGCTTTATCCTTATCTATATTTAAGAAAAATCAAAGGATTATTTACTCATATCTCAAAATACTCTTCGTCCTTGAGTTCAATTCCCATTCTAATCCCCATTTACCTTCACATGTATCTTTTATTTTAATTTTCGTTACCTTTTCAAATATTATTTTCATATACAAGTTTAAGGGCACGGTTATGGATGCCGATAATGATTGTGCAATCAAAGCTGGTTGATTGAGAAGCAACTGATTTAAAACAATACACCCGCCAGATTTATGCGCATGGAAGTGTAAAAAATATTTACAAACATAAAAGAAAATTAATCATCATCAGCACTGTAAAACTGTTACACCGACAATCCTCCATCACATCACCAATCTTCGACAGTCCTCCATCACAGTACAAATAATCTTAATAGAAACTTATATACAGTGTCGGTGTCCTGCGATGTAAATGACGTAGCCAATGTAGATTAGCAATTTCATTAACTTTTGCTACACTTCCTTGGTCATAAGGGTTGAAAAGATCATCGTTGAACCTTTGTATTCACACAATTTTGTCTCAAATTGGACCATTTACTCTGCGCAAAACTTTCCTATCGAAGGTGTCGTGAACTCTTTCAAGTTTTGTTAGTGCCGAAGTTTGCGTTACATACATCAGTACAAACTTATATAAAGCTGGATTTTAGATTCCTGGAAAGTTGTCATGACTTTGTTAAATTATTATATTAAACTTTCCTTGCATACAGTACAACCTGGTGGATTTGTTTGAAACCCTAACTTGAAATCCTTTTTATTTTTTTGAAAAAAAAATGGGTACTAACAGGAATCGAACTCATTATTCCCGGGTTAAAGGACAGACGTTTAATCAACTCGGTCGTCTCTTTTAGGCTAAGGTCAAATGAGCATATATAATATTTGTAGAAACGAAACCGGATGGTTGGTGGGAAAATATTCCTTAATTAACATGAAATTTAAAAAAAATCGTAAAAACCTCAAAAAAATACAAATAAAATTTATCCTCATCTCCAAAAGTGGCAATGAAAAAGTATCTTAATAGAAATAAAACATCCAAGTCCCACATCTCACATATGTTATGATACCAAACTATCGTATGCCTTATAAAAACTGATGCTTTATTACGTATTGCTGATTGCTAGTGCTTCGAGCAAGGTACTAGAAATTTGATTTGTGTCATACTAAAAGTATTTCATTCGGAGAATTTATGTCACTTTTATTATGCTACCTCCACAGAATCACGAATTATGGCAGAGATATTTCAATACTTCAGAAAAAGGAGACCAAACAATTCAAGACATTTCAATTTATTCGCTTGACGATTTAAGATTATAAAGGTTTAAGATTATAAATAAAGTTGCAATTTATTTTATCTTACTAAAGTTTTACTTGAGATTTTTTTTGTTTATAGTGAGTGCATAGGATATGAAATAATAAATATAAACAAAATACTTTATTAATATAATTTGATTTGAGGGTTTTTAAATTTATAGTGAGTGCATAGAATATTAAATAATAAATAGAAAACAAAATACTTTATGAAGTAGGAAAACCGAATGATTTATAGTATTTATACCACACACTCCATTATAGTTAAAACTAAACAATGAAGATTAAAAAAGCTATGTTACAATGAACATACTTGTACATACATATTATTATGTCGTGTCTCCCGAGACGAAGATAATATATCTCCATCATTTTCTATACAAGCAAACATCTATCGCCTCCTACACATTCATACATCTCGTCACGCGAAATCTTCTATTATTCACATATCTCACTTTGCCTTCTTTCAAAATCTGGTCCACTTGATCCAGCCACGTTTTCCTCGGTCTACCTCTTCCATGCAAATTGAAAATACTGTGTTTAACATTAAGAGTTTACATATAACATACATGTTTTAATTCATTAAGTTAAAATAATTTTTGATAGTGATTTTCAATTCAAAGATAATTTCCTTATAAGTTATAATATACGTCAATTTTAAAATTGACCTGAATATGAATTATATTTTTTTTTAAATCTTACCTTAATTTAATAAGCCTCTCTGATCGGCAAATAATAGCAGAATTGATTGTACTTTTCAAGTCATGAATGGTATGATCGATTGTCCGAAACTCCTGAAATGGATTAACATTCGAGTTCCACATATTTTTTAAGTGAGAATTATAGAACGAATTATTTTGGAAATCCTCCCCCATCTAGATTCCATAGGATCGGAAATGAGTACGCTGCAGTCTCGGACATTTTTGGAGTTAGTTTGCTGACATATACGAAGTGTATGAAAAGGGACTTTCGAATATCCAAGCCGTGAAATGGAATTCGCAGTCTTTCGGAGATATTTAAAGAGCTTTTTTGAACTGATTTTTGAGAGATTGTTGCATTTTTTTAAATCTATTCTTGTATTTTTTCCCGCGCTGAAGGAGATTTACAACTGCATGATTTCGTCCTTTATATTTAGTTTTCAATTTGTTGTTCAAGAATTGGTCTTTTGTTTTTGTATTTTTTTGTTCAACTTGTCTAAAAAAATATCATATATAATGGCGTCTTGAGATATTCAGTGTTGTGGAGACGATTTTTACTTTTGATTGTGCTTGTGGTACGCACATTTTGATTTTTTTATGTATTTGTATTCGTATTCCCATTTCGCAATGACGTTAAGAGTGATGCCTGATTTAGTGCAGTGCGGGCTGTACATATCTGGACGGTCCCAAATAATTTTTATGACATATATAGTTTTGTACGCTTTTAGACGCCTGTTTCTTTGTATTTATATTTGTTGCAATTATTTTAAATTATTTTTTTAATTGTTTAATAAATTATATTCTTTTTTATTGTACAATATTAAGCACTCGCTACTGGCTTCTTAATATTATTATAATGTACCTTGTACCGTATATAAATAAATAAATAGAATGCATAAAAAATAAAAATAAAGTTAGAGTGAATGAAATTTTTTAGTTTACAATTTTTTTCAACAACCAAATCAAATAAACACTTTTTTTTCAATTGATACGCAAAATACAATATAATTTATAGACTGGCAAGTTATGAACAAGAGTTTTTCAGTGTCTATTTCGCAGTCTTGGGACTCTTCTTTAATCAAATATGCATTGAAATTTCTCTCTCAAACGGCAACTCGTAAAAATAGTAATAATATGGAGAGAGATTTTATGTTCTTCATTCTGCTCACGTTATTGTGTGTAGATAACATGATTGTATTGCACACTGACTCGAAAAATATTATATGCATACGAATTAAGAACATAAATTGGTGACCTAGTAGAGAATATTTTTTAACATATTTACATATCTTCTCTTTTTTCTCATAAGATGAAAATGTATAACACAATACGGAACGAAGTGATTAGGGATAAATGTGAACTTAAGGCTGATTGATGTGTTGAGTAAGATGAAGACGAGTACTCTGAGATGGTTTGGACATGTAAAATAATGAATAAAGAAAGACAAACAGAACATATATACAGTGCAAATGTGAATGAAAAACGTGGTAAAGAAAGAGCAAGGAATGTATGGTTGGATCAAGTGAATGATATTTTTAAAGAAGGAAACGAAAAAAATCAGAGAAATCGTACGAGGAGACCTGTTTAGATGTATAAGAGGCGAAGGATGTGTGTCAAGATAGGGAAGTCTGACGCTCTATCTTCTCTACCTACCCCAACAGGGAAATGGCGTAGTGGTATATATGTTTGTATTTTCTTAAAAATAAAATATGCTTAGTCAATCTTAAGGAAAAATTATAAATAAATAAAATGTCTGAGTAGGGACGACTAGATGTAAGGTGAACATGCAAAGATGAGGTTTCTTGAACGAAAGTAGCATTTAATGTGATTATGTGGCTATACAAACTCACAAGACATGCTAACTGGTTCGAAAGACTACATGTTCGGGGTAACACCTGATTGGTGCGAATGAGAGAGACGATCTCTATTGCCTAATACTAGACAAACGTGGCATAGTAAAATACTCTACTTTAAAGAGATCATTTCATTTATAGTATTGGAAAAAAACTGATTTAACCTTAAATAATTAGATCTTCTCCGGCACCACTGGGCGAGTCTATATATAATATCTTAAATATGTCTCTTGTTTTTGCTATATGCCCTATCCAATTATTTACTAATGTCTGTTTGCAAGAAATCGGTGAAAAATATAAGAATTTCGTCTTTTATTGCGATAACGAAAAGGTAACTTTCGTGATCGAGTATAATTATGAGCCATGTAGATGGAGAAAGCTTGTGTATATTATGAGCAAGCTGTTGCACTTCAGCAAACACACATTCTTGACAGATTTTACCCAAAGTTTTGATAACAAGGAGACTAAGACGATAAACAGGTTTTATATTTTATTCACAAAAATTAAGAAAACCTTTGCACGTTCGAATTAAGAAAACCTTCATGTTTTTCTAGTCATTTATCTGCTGGCATTCACACAGCGTCGGTCATATCTGAATTACTGTTGTGATTACTCTGGAGTATAAATTAGAATAAATAATAAAAAAAAACTTGAATTAATAAAGGTCACACAGTATAAAATTGATTGTAAATATTGTCGTCAAAACCTAACAAAACAATAGTATAAATGTTGAACACTAAACAAAATGAGTGTATACTAACTTTCAATATTTGTTTCCAAATCATCCATCAACCCACACTTGCATTGATAGTCATCGTATAATAATACCTGAAAACAAAAAAAAACACAGAGATTAAAACAAGTACAACTGCTTTCCCTCCAAATGTGGAACATGAGGACAAAAATGATCTACAACAGACCGGATAGGCCGCTTGTCGTATATATTATTTAGGGTGACTTTTGATGACCGGGGAAAATGTTAAGGGAGGCAATGTGATCAGCCTCGCGGTCCTGAAACTAAAAATGCGTTAAAAGGCTTGAGTGCAAAAAACTGTTTTTTTGGGGTTGGAAGATAATCCTTCTACCAATTACAACACATAAGACGATCAATTTATTGATTTTTAGCGGGATATTTTTGGTACAGTGTAAATTGAATTTAAGATACATACTCGTATATACTCCTAAGAATCAAAACTTTTAAGTACGCTCAAAGCAAGTATTTGAATTTAAACCCCATTTGTATGTAGCGCGGGTTGATATTACGTACCGAATATTGTATAGTCTCACACAACCCAATTACGAGTATATCTGATGGATCCAGAATGAAATGGTTCTAACTGTACGTTTTCACCATGCAGATATAATCTTACAATTTTAACTTCACGAATACTCGAAGCACCCTCTCTTCCTCTATTATCTATAACCCGTAAATTTAACCAAGAACGGAAAAGTTTGAATATCGCAAGAAATTTCAACGAAAATTTTAATCTAAATATCTCAAAAATATCGTTAAATTGTAAGTTAAGATTGGATTCTTTAAAGATTTTTTAAACTTTTCGTTTTCATTTCAACTTAAAAATGTTGCCGAAAAAATGTGCAGTTAAATACACTAATTTACTTCCAAGGTTTTTTAATTGTTTGAGATACTAACCATCTGTTTTGTGAAATAATGATAATACAAATTAAAAACTTTTGTTGTATTTCCATAAAAAAATTTTTTTGTTTTTAGTAAGATACAAATCAAAAGTTTACCAAAAATAAAAAGTCTTCGAAATAAAATTGAAAAGCGAAAAAAAAAATAACGCCGATTCCTTGTTGGGGAGGCAGAAAGTATCATTCACTTCCTGCACGCCCATACACCTCATACAGCTAATACGATTTTCCAATTTCAAAGTATCACTCACTTGATCCAAAAATACTGAACCAAATGGTGATCAAAATATACTTAAAGTTTAAAAAAAAATTATTAAATAAATTAACAATTTTGGAAAAGGTGTTTTACAAGAATAGCAAATTTAATTTAAGCTAATCGACCTTTAAACAAGCTACAATGCGTCGCATAATGTTAAAAGTTTCGACCTTATATTTAAAATGAAGGAAGATTAAAATTATTTTAAGTAATAAAAATAACCTTATCCTACTATAACGGATTGTTTGGAAAATGCAAAGTAAGTTAATCAGGGCTAAATGGTTGGGAAGATAACCGATCAATTTCCTTGTTCATGGCTACAGAATTATTGTATTTAGGTGAAATCCGTATCCCACGGAATTTCAGCACGTTCTCACTATTTAATATTGTAGTAACTGTTATTATTCAATAACAATGCTAATTAGCTCATCCTTTTGTTAAATATTCCAGACAAACAAGGGTCATGATTCAAATGTCGAATTAAATTCAGTGCTTAGGCAAAATGGGGAACTCTGTGTTAAGATACTGATAACAAAAGTGGTGTCGCACGTTGAACCCAGATTTGTTGTCCTAAATGATAAGAGTTCTAGAGATGAAGAGGGAAAAGGACTCTGGATTCATTTGAGAAGGAACATATACGGAAGTAGCGCATGTCCACTTTCTCCTCTGCCGGATTTTAATATGGAAATCGTATACGCAGCCTACTTTAGTATACGAGACTGACATCGACAACTGAAACTTGAGATGTGCAGACTACGTCAAGAGATTTAAATAAAATTGGAAATGTGATCTTTTTTTGAAAATACATTATAAATATTTGTATTCCAGTGTTGTAAAGAATACTTAAATGTCGCATGTACAACAGTGATTTCATGCACGGTTAGAGTTCTGATTTTTTTCAAGTTGTTAATATTTTATATTTTACTCTAGTCACTATGATCTGTAAAGAATACTTAAATGTTGCATATTTTTCCAACAAACAAATAAATATTATTATGTCTATATTTTAATCCTTCAAATACTGCATTACACGAGTATTTTAACACATTATTCTGAATAAAAGGTTTTGATGTTTTTGCTGCATCTCTTTTTAATGGAGATAACAAATCGAGTACCACGTCATAAATGCTGAAGTGTGTTAATACTTTTTGTTTATGACGAAACGAAAAAAATGTTATATGCGTGGTAATAGAAAAATTACATTTTTTTCATTTGTCTATGATAGAGAGTTGTTATCGGTTTAAAAAATCAAAGTATATAATTCGAGTTGAAAGAAAAAATAAGACTAGTGATCATTATTAGGACACCTTCCTTATTAAGTCAACTGCTACGATATTGCTTTACAAAACGTCAATAATAGCTACATTGAATTAAGTCATAAATACGTTGAATAGCCGGCTATAAACATGTATTTTAATAAATGATACCAGTTAATAATTGTGACGAGTGTTGTTTTATCCGACCCCATTCAACTGAGTGTAAGGTATAAATAAATTCATAATAAATACAAATTTTGTTGGTCTGCTTGATCCACTTTAGATTTTATGTGCAATACAGGGATAAGTGTAATGATGTGTAAAATTAATGTCATAAAACACGTGGTGAAATATTGTCAGCCCAGAGCTTTTCGCATTTATAGAGATTACGGGTTGATGAAAATGTTTGTTTTATTTTATTTAACATTTGATACAGGTTTAACCCAATTACATCATACAAAATGTCATAAAAGAAAATAAATAAATGTCATAAAATGATAACAATTGTAACAAAAATTACTCGTGCTACCCTGTGAAGTGGTTCATGAAGTGGAGCATATCTAAAAAGTTTATTAATGAACTCTATCCTCAGTTTATCCACAGAGATAAGAAATATATCAATATGTTACAAAAAAATCGTTCAACAAGATCATTCCATGTGCGAGTGGTAATACTCTTAATAGCTCAGTTCTTGAATGTAAATAATTTAATATCACGAAGGAGTAAACAATTGTCAGATGCATTCAACAAAAGTTTCTCATTTAATAAGGCGTTTCGTTATTTTTCCTGTTAGTAATTTGTATATATATACACAGGTATGTAGATCTCTTCGAATGGCTGAAGAGTAGTAGCCAAGCATATCCATAAAAATGTGGAATAAAGACAAAGGCAAAATCCACATTCCCTTGAATAAAGGTGTCAGATATATCTCTTTTGACCTCCCTAAACTATGTATTATATCAAGACATTTTGGATTCCTTTTGGTTTCCATATGATTGAGTTGCACTCCAATCTACTGTGAACCAGTGAATAATAAAGGTATTTCATAACAGTGCCACCACTATGATAAATGCCAAATTATAACTTTATTAGTAGATAAACACATACTCTCGATATGAGAACCAAATGTAAGTTTGCAGTTAAACATGACGCCAAGGTCTTTAATAGTGTCGACACGTCCAATGGAATGATCATTTATTAAGTACTGCTGGATTTCAGATCTTATGCATGCTCTTGCAATCGATAGATTAATTATGTTTGTAAAATTCGTTAAAAAATGTTAGGCTAGTAATATGTAAATTTTATACAGTTGCCATGTGCTCAGTAAAAATGTCAAACTTTCGAAAGCTTTTTTTTAAGGAGCCTATTTTGAAATGAGTTTATTTCAAACAGTAGAGATAACCTGCTTATAAAACGTATTAAAAAGGAAACAATCCATGAAATAATTTGTCTTAAATATATTAATATAAAAAATGCTTTATAGAAAAAAGTCATATAATTTATGTTTCCTGATAATGAGAAATACGAAATTATTGACGAACTTACATTTGTTGTTAAAAATGTGGTGAATTTCTTTCGTGACTTAGTTTACAAAAAGGAAAAACATTCTGTAAAGATTTGTTATAAATGTGAACTGAAAAACGTAGATTTGTAACTTCGTGATAGGATAAACTACAAGAACTTTTCTCATTTGCTCAAGAGATAAAAATTTGACCTTAAAATTAGATCTATACTTTGATAATACGAAATAGAAGATACAACCTTGTAACGAATTGAGAACAAACACATCTCTAAATGAACATTGAAGTAAACACTTAAAAATAAAGAAGAGAAACTTCTTCAAAACGTAGGCAGCAATTTAATTACCCACGTTTCTGTTTGGCTTTGCTCTCCCAACGATAACAATAAAAATAAATATTATCGAAACGTTTATTTCTTACGAAGGACGAAATCTTCTAACGTCAGCTTATATTGAGAAGTATGTTATAAGAAATTGTTTTTCTTACCCCCATTTCAAAAATTCTCCCCGGTTTATTATATTATCTTATTTTTTTTATAAATAGGCTGTTCTCCCTGGGGAAGGGTTGACAAAAAAGAATTTTCAAATGTTTTTACCGCATTTTCTGAGACTTAACGCCGAAAACACGTTTACTGTGGAAACCTTACTTCTTTGATATTTCGTACCGTTTAAACAAATTATTGAAAGTAATTTATAATCTGTGCCGCGATGTTAGCATTATACCCTTATTCAGTGACGACCTCCGTGGCCTAGTTAATGAAACTTCTTCCAACTAGGAGGTTGCGAGATCGACTCAACCATAATTAGGAACCCAATTTTTTATTAAAAAATAATCCCGTCTGATTTTCTCTTTATAAAATAATCTCTTTGATAGGTTGGAAGAGATTGCCATATGGCAATAAACCAACCATATTGTACTGTATACAACGAAAGTGTCATGTAATACATATACAGTAATCCCTTAATCCGCGGTTTCAGTTATTCGCGGTCAACCGCGTTCGAAAATGTTAAATGTAAAATTCCAACGCATCGTTAGAAGGTCAATAGTAGTTTAACGCTACGTCACAATGCCTACGTCATTCCCCCCCTTCATCTACCATATCATCATCACAAGTAGAAAAAGGGTAAGAATAGTACAATAAGATATTTTGAGAGAGAGAGAGTCATTGTCGTTGGTGTGAGCCTCGTAGTCGAGGATCCTCTCGCCATCTCAATTTTAAAATTCGAAATCGGAAAGCGAAACTGTGCCGTGGAGTTTTTTTAAGTGAGTGAGGCGTTGCATACCAGCAAACTCACCGGCCAAGCCACCTTAATGGATCCGATAGCACACCAAATTGAGACGATTGGATCCCACCGGCATGTTTTGTTTTCTCTTTTTGAAAGATATAATATAACGGAAGTCATAGTTATCCTTATACCACCGAATACTAGACGGAAAAATGTATGTGTAGAACCAGCAACCTTCCGTAAAGTCCAGTGCGGTACCCCGCAGCCATACACTCCACATAAGTATGTAAGACTAAACATAGTATACGAGTATGTATATAGAATTCGGTACTATTCGTGGTTTCAGATATCCAATGGGAGTATTGAAACATATCCCAGTGGACAACGGAGAATTACTATGCTGCAAATCACTTGATAACAAAATATGATACAAATATTTTACAAATGCTAATTATTATAGTATTTCATAGTAATATTGTCAAAAAGTTCTAATCGTGTCTTGGACGCACCATATCATACAAAGAGGTTCTTTAAAGAATGGAAAAAATACAAGGTTACGGAAAACTCGGACATATGTGTACACACATAATGCGAAATTATAAATATAAAATATTGTAAGGTTATCTCGAGACGATGATGACAGTGATGAGAAGGAGAAGGAAACCCAAGAATTTAGTGGATTTGAAACTTGAGGCATGGAATAAATTCCTCTTTTATAGATTTAAAAATATTAAACAAAAAACTTATACCTGTAGTGACTTTTCCTGGTTTTCTATCGCTGTTTTTCGTATATCCCTTTCCGTCACCTAGCAATTGAAGTGATTATTAAATTTGTATTCGTTTAATTAAATGTAATAAACATAAGGCCGTCAAGTTAATTTCCAACGTTTAGAATGAAGAAGCACCTAAAGAAGAAGAAAGTACGACCTACGTGGTCAAGTTGGTGAGATGCTTGTCTTCCAGATAATTACGGGTTCGACTCCCGTTGATACCCAACTTTTTTTAAAAGTTCCAGTCTTGTTTTCACTTAAGACTTCCACAACATCTATGTGATTGTTCGAAAGAGTATTATTAAAGATTATTGATATATAGCAATAAACCCGCCAGGTTTTACTGGACACAATGAAAGTGTAATAAAATACAATACAAAGAAAATTAATACGAGTCAAATGCATAATTGCCCTTTTTTATTATTTGCGCGAATAAAAAATATGTTGTAACATATATACGCGGCAAGTGACAACCCTGAATAGTCGATATAGCTAATATTGCAACCCAGCGGCTATTTTCGTTGCAGGCGGCCGGGTTGCCGGGACAAGTCCTGAATCTTGCCTCTGATAATATGGGTCAATGAGCCTTCAGCGTACATTATTTATAGATGGAAAGGATTTAGGTGAAATCTATCTTTGTCCTCCCTATTCAATATAGCTAGTGAAACTTTCATGATCCCCATTGTGGGGGTCCAACTTTCACCGCTTTTATATTAAGTCGTCAGTTTATGTCATGAAGTCTATGTGTTGCACTTATTCTCTTTATTTTGTAAAAACGTAATCGCTCGAGCGACCAGCGTATCTCAGTTAAGAGAGCGTTTAACTTATAATCGAAAACTCCCTGATTTGATCTCTGGTATCGTTGTTTTTAATTTCGTAATTGCACCAATTAAGTAAATTATTCTTTGAAAAACGACATTTATAACAATAATGACATACTATGCCTAGTTGGCAAGCCCTATCTTCCAGCCCGGGGTTTGCGGGTTCGATTCCCGTTAGCACACAAGTTTTTTTCAAAGAGACGCAGTATAATTTTCGTTTTTTTTTCAAAGTGGTGCAGTCTAAGAGGATTATTTAACACCTTTCTGGTTGGGTGAAAACGATTGGCATAAAGCAATAAATCCGCCAGATTGTATTGTATACAATGAAAGTGTTATACAATTATAAGAAGGAAAATACTACATAAAATTGACTACATAATATAAAATCGTAAATTCAAATCAATTAATTCATATCGTACCCCTCAACTTATCAGAATTTATGTTGCGGACATGTTGAAGAGCATGGCCGGGAAACAATAATGTCTTCGATCCGAGTAATCGAGCCTTGAGATTAAGAACCACTACTGGACTACGTACTATCTCACGTGGACAGGCAACAACACTCACACACGTCAAACACGTCAATTCTTACTGGCATTATCTAGTATTTTTTTTCCATTACTTGAAGTTTTCTATAAAGATCGAATAAATTAATCAAATATTTTATCACCATTAATTACACCATGTCCTTATTTGGTAGGCAGAAAGAACAGATTTACACTTCATTTTATCCTAGCACATACTCATATATTCTGCCACGTTCATACACTTCGTCATGTATACCCTATAAAAAAACTAGCTAGCCTCTTTCAGAAAGCATCTGATATTAATAATATAATCATAAAATAGATTTGTATTATCGAATTCAACAACATCTAGTATAAAACCATGAATTATTATTTTTGTTTTAATTAATTACAAAGCGTTATATACTGCGAGACTCCTTTGCATATCAACGCACCACACCTCATTTTACACATCATTTGCGGTTCACTCGACTGTGGAACGTACTTCCAAGAGTTCCAACGAACGTCCAATGTTACGTTACTCAGAATATCCTTTAATCCTTATTTTTCTTCGTTTCCCATCATTATCTTTGAACGAATTCCTTTTCTCTACTTCTACTATTATTGTTTAGAGATTGGTACGAGTAATTTGCTTACGTTTAGTTAAATTAAAACGAATATATTTTTTGGATAGACCTGTCATTAATTAATACAGTTTAATATATCAAAGATGGCCTGGTTGGTTGGAAGAAATTGCTGTATAGCAAAAGGCCCGCCAGATGTACGAGTACAGCGTATAATTATGTATACTAAAGAATAAAAATTAATAGAAAATATATCTTCAATCTTCTGTTAACATGTAGGTAGTTCACATACTTCTTCATGAAATTATCTTATGGACGATCTCACAACATTTTTTTTAATTTTAATCGACGTGTCCATACTTGGCAAGGCTGTAAGTTAATTTTTGGAAGCTGTTAAAATGAATTTTTAACCCATTTTATCGATTTATTTATTTTTATATAGCATTTACAGGTTAAACTCAAATAAAAAGCTTAAAAATATACAGTATAAAACAATCAAATAAAAAATATATTGTTTAGTTAAAACAATTAGATCCCATTACTAAGAAAAGTCATTATGCTTTATTTAAAAAAAAATCTAAAATGTTGAAGATGTCAATATCCGACGCACCATTCAATAAAGGGCAGTCCGTGAAACAATGGAAGAGAACTTGGCTAGTTACTCGTACTTGTCAGTCTAAATAAATTAATATTTATGTTATTTCCTTTGAGGTCGAGGAGCGGCAGGAGGTAACAAAAACAGTGCGTAATAAAATATTTTTAATACAAGGATATTTATTGGGTTGTCTGGGCAATAATTTCGTATTTTCTGGTCAAATTGCACCAAATGCTCGTGAATGGTGGTTTTCAATATTTTCAGTATCACAGCAATCTCTAGTGTCGTAGAACACTGGTTACTCTCGATGAAATTAATTAATTTGATTGTCATCAGTGGTAATCGACCTTTCAGAACGGACACCATCTTCGATCGTCGTGTCAACATTACGTATTTTTAATAAAATCACATTGAACAAATACGACCGCTATTGAATCGTGGTTATATACTTGTCTTAAATATTTTTTTGATCAAGTCGCATTTTTTTCTTTTGCAACAGTAAAAAAACATCAAGCTCCGTAAAAAAACATTTATTCCATCTTCAAAATAGCGCCAAAAAATTATGTTAACAGTGACCAAAAAATGCGCTAAACTTTTACCATCTTTATTACTACACATTCATCACGTTTGGAATATTCATATGACGTTAGCAATAAATATTATGCCCTAACAACGTCTATCTGAAAAATAGGAAAATATATGTATTGTACTTTCTGGACAACCTATTTAACATAGATCAAATACTTTAGTATAACCAGGTGCAATATTATCAAGATCACCGTAGACAAATAAAACCACGCTAATTCGTATATATTTGCTTCATTATCCATTTTACTTCTTTAAAACTCCCGGGTAACTTCGAGGGCACCACCTATTGAAATACAATATATACCTGTGCACCGAAGGCATACGAGACCATGTCCATATTGCCAATTGTATAGAATATAAAAGCAAAAATGTAAAAACAAATGTTTTCGAGGTGTAAAAATTAAGTTGTCTTCTAATCTATTTCTGCTGTGACTTATTTTTAAAAAGGTGTTTTAGTCTTGTTTTCACTTGAAGCTCCAACAAAAAAATATTTTTAGTTGGTCAAAAGTGATCGCCACATGGCGTAAAACCGTCAGGTTGTACTGTATTCTATGAAAGTGTAATACCATTTTGTGAAACAACACTAAATGTATATAATAGTATAAATTTATTTATACATAAAAATGTCATATTTTACGATTTGAAGATTAGTTAAAATGTATTCACAAAACATTAATAGCGAGTTTTTCATTTGCAAAGATCTTAAAATCTCTTGACATTGTGTTCACAACTGAAAGTACATTACTTTGAAAAGACCCATTCTACAACATCGTACCAATTTAATAATCCGTTCTTTCACGCTGGGCGTGAACAATCTATTAGGAATTAATAATGACCCCTTCCTCTCTGGTTGGTACGCAGAACATCTTCCGTTCAGTCATTACGAGATCTTTACTGAGGGGATAGGGCCCGTGGCAGATCAAAGGGAGTCCCCGTTGGGTCAAGATATGCGATTATAGATGATATTATGTGGTCGTGAACCCTTTCATTCGGTCCAGCCAAATGTATTAACTGTATTCGTGAAACACGTGTAAAATATAACAAAATGAAATTATGAATAAATCGACTTCAAAATTTGATAACTTGTTCAAATGTTTGTGATGAAATGTACCCTATACATTAAGGAAAAGTAAAAGAAGCAGAATAAATATCAATATTTGGTATTACGATGTATGATAATAATGCCAGAATTAAGGATAACTGTTTGTTCGAGTCGGATGATGTGCGAAGTAGAAAAAATAAATTAATCTTGATATGGCTTTAACATACTGAAAGAATGAGTTCTGAAAGATGAATTCGTCTAGAACGAATGGCGTGCAAGGAAGAGGAAAGATATAGTTGAATAAATTATGACTGAAAAAAAGGTGAAAGCATGAAAAACAGAAAAGTATATATGACGAAATATATGAGTGTGGATGAGACAAAGGCTATTTATGTGTTTAGGAATTGGTGTGGATATAAAGTGTCGTGGACTGGGTATAAATGTTACAAATGTCATTTTTTTCAAATGAATTCAACCGTGAAATAAAAAAAATAACGAAAAATTTAAAAATGTTTTCATTTAATATTTGAAATCAAAAATATATTTTTGAAAGTAGGATTATTTTTCTATTATCTCATAGACTTGTGTATTATTCAATACATTAGTTTTTCGAATAAAATAAATAAATCACAAAAGATAAATGCCGAAGATGAATAGAGTACGCAATCCTTCTGCAGATACATCCATCAACATGGGACTGCAATGGGACACGACACGGAGTCGACAGGGTCCGGGGCCCCTCCCTAACAATGGACTGATCGAATCAATTATTCAATTCGTGAGAGACTGGTCTTGGAAAATCATTCTGGAATTATATATTAATATCAGGTCGAACTCATTCTGAATCGATATATTAACATCAGATCGATTTTTTTCTGTAATAATATATATCATGTCTGATTCGATTTCTCCTAATCATTACTATCTTATCGACTTGTTTTGAAATAACAATACATTTCAAACATTATGTGTTGCAAAACAATACGTCTCATTCTAGAATGACTCAATAAAACTGGTTGAAAATATTCTGGAATGAAACAGTAAAGTCTAAATGGATGCATTTAGGACTGATATAATAATAAAATCTGAATTAACTCGCACTAGAATGAAAAAATAAAACAATCGAGTTCATTCTGGACTGATACAATAATAATTCTGGAATTATAATATCAATGAACTCTCAAAATGAAAAAAACAAAACAAAGTCGGTTTCATTCTGAAACAATGCAACAAAAAATCTGGAATTATACAATAAATGTGACCAGGATCATGTGAAATGATTCATTATTTATAATATACTTATTCTAAAATAACACTTCACATTGTGGTATAATTATACAACAAAAGTTTTTTTTTTAATAAAATACCGAACAGTATAAATGAGCAGAGAGCAACCGAACTTTTCGTAGTCTACGTTTTATATGTTAAGGATAAATTAAAGTATTTTTGAAGTAAAAAACATTTGCAAATGTATATTTTCAGATGTAAAATAATATAATATATACTAAATTTTAAAAAAACGTACAAATTATGAATGTTTTTGATTGATGTAATTCTACGAGTATTTTCGACTGCGAATAAGAAGGAACTGAAAAAACTCTTAATTTCAAGTCAGTAATATAACATATTTCATTCCTGGTTTTTCTATCCTCCCCACCATCCCTTCATTTTCCTTTGATTGATTATATCTCACTTTTACTATGTAAATTGTTTATAAATGTTGTAAAGATGCGATCATGTAACTTCCTTTATTTACTTTTGTCTGTATGTTTAAAAGAGATTGTCACCTGGCAATAAGTCCGCCCGATTGTTTTTATAATGAAGTTTTAGTTAAATAAATATATTTTCTTTTTTGACTCATATTGAAATGGAACATATATAGAATTATGCATTTCACATAAAAAATATTAAGTCATTTGAGAATATGATTTAAGTAAAGTTAAATAATTTTGTGTAAAAGTGTGAAAAATAATAATTCGTTTAAAAACAGTCATGTAATTTCCTACATTTAAACCCCATTTCATGCGATTTCCTACATTTAAACACAAATAATTCAATCTTTTAAAAACACATTTCATGTGATTTCCTACATTTAAACCCCAAATAATTCAATCTTTATAACAACTTAAAATATTCCGATTTGAACGGAAACAAATAAAGTATTACATATTGCTGGTTATTGTATAAACAAAGAAAATTGTATAAATAAAGAAAATATAATGTAAGTTTTACTGTCATGGAAGGAAGGTTGTTATCAATATTCTTCTAGAAAGTGCAATATGCAGCCGAATACCCAATAGTCATTAAGGTAATGTAACTTCGTACGACTGTGTATTTTTGCTAACTATATTTTAGTTGTATAAAATAAGAACTTTTTTTAATTCACCGGACTTAAATTCGTATATTTTAAGGGAACTTCAAAATTAACTAATTGCGAGCCATTGTTTTTCATGTTTCAGTAACTGGCGGCTGTTTAGTGCAAGTTGTTATATTACCGTTATTTTTAAGTATTATCATTTCACTTTTGTACAACGCAATTCTATGATTCGAAAAAAAATTGTCACGATTCTCGTATTTATTGGGCAACAAAAACGAGAGTGAGCTTTATTCGTGATCCAGTGGTGGGACAACAAGAAAATGTTTGTGTTTAGAGTTTGGTACTGAAAAGTGCTCTCTCGAAACAGTGACATAACTTCGATTCTAAAGATAGTGGACAATGTCGAAATCGTGCAATTATAGACGTGATGTACAGAGATCACGATAAATAATATTTCTATAGCGTTATGGTAAAGAGGTACAAGTCATCAATTACTTATTTGTCAGTTTGAAGTTTTGCAACACTTGTATTCCTGAAATACAGACCTCAGGTAAATTTTAAAGGTAAACGTTGAATACATAAATTATTTATGTATTCAAAGTTTACCTTTAAAATTTACCTGAAGTCTGTATTTCAGGAATACAAGCGTTGCAAAACTTCAAACTGACAAATAAGTAATTGATGACTTGTACATCTACAAAAACGCCATAGATTTGAAAAACAAACTTCATCGTTGCATAAAGCTACTTTCACGCACTTTAGGCGTGTTTGTAAACATAAATAGAAGAGCTCATGTTATATATGCTGAAAAAAATATTTTAAAGAAAATTTGGAGAACATCATAGTTCATTTAATTACAATAAACATACATAGTATTGTATTTCAATACAAATAACACTTGTTATACCACGGATCAACTAGTATCAAAGCACATCGTCTTCGTCAGTCCTGATAACATTTATTAAACAATGTCACCACAGAAAAAATTTAGTTCTTTTTAGAGCAGTCAAATAAATCTAAAAGATACACGAAAAATTAAAGATTTTCTTATTTTGATTTTAACAACCATGTAGGTAACAACAAGAGATAAAATGATGATATAGTATAACACTGATGAACCCTTATACGCGTATGTTGATAACTTGTCAAAACCAAAGCCATAATAAGACCCGGAATAAAAATGGTCAGGAAATAATTAATCATTGTTTAGAAACAAATAAAATATCAAATTATATTTCAATTCAAACAACAATTTTTACTTCGTCTGAAGACCTTTCGTTGGCCAATTGGAAAACTCTTCTATCAAGAGTTTAATTTAACAAATAAATTCGTTTAATTTACAAAAAGCAGCACACAGTCGCCATTTAATAAATCAAGTTGATTTCTAAAATTATGTTAAAAATTGGCATTTCAATTATGAATACTATTCAACAGAATATTGGCATAGGTAATAGAATATTACACTTTCGTTATATACAGTATAATTTGGCGGGTTCATTCCAACCAAACTGAAATATGTTAACGAGGCCTAAAGAAAAAACTTTGAAAGGGAAAATTGAGTCTGTAAGTCTGTTGGAAAACAACTAGCAACTAGGTCACAAGGACGTAATATGATGTGTTTGGTTCGATACGTGGATTATAACTAAATATGGTAATAGTGTTAAACGATGATAATTCCACTGCCCAGGATAAAAATACTCCATTAAAAATATATATATTAGCGGCCTACATAAAAAACAACATGAAATCGGTTGAGCGTACGTCATCAGTGTGTAACGATAAATGTTTTCATAGTTACGGTTTATCAGTATATGTTATGTTATTCTCACCTTTGTACGTCGAATACCAAGGAATTCTATATTTAAAACACGTTTCAGAAAATCTTTATTTTTTCAGAGTGGCGGGTTGCTTATTGGTGGGACGGGTTTACGTTTTTATTGAAGGTTTGAAGATAATGTTTTTCGTGTTAGGACTCTGAAAAAAACCCACGCAATTCCGCAAAAAATGTTGTCATCAAAGCACTTTTTAACTGAAAAAATTCAACATAAATGAAAGTCTTTGATTTGCTTCCTTCATTAATGATGGGTTATTACGAGTACTTGTTTATCTATAAAATTACTTGGTTCAATTCTTATATGAAATGTAACACGTTATATATTGAAAACTCTAAATAGAAAATCGATTCACGTAACGTTTATTATATATGAGTAATGCACAATATTGGAGTTTAGTACAGACGATACTCTCTCGAAACGAGAGTTGATACAACATTGTCACCAAGGTCAGTGCGCAATGTCTGGTGGCAGAGCGCATGAAGCTGGAACACGCTCCTCTGCTCTGCTCTGTACTCAGCGCTCAAAGTCATCCAGCTCCATCCAACGTGAGATGTTGTTTCGCTTGCTCTGATGCGCTTGCCAGATCAAATTCCATTACGGAATAATACACCGTGACAGGAGACATTTAGAAACATGTGATTTTCTATGAAATGAAACAGAATTTTACCAAGAACGAACCACTTTTCAATTACGTAGTAGTTTATTAGTTTGTTCATGAAAGGGGATCAAATGGGGAAATCATTAATTATGTAATAATTTAACAGTCCACGACACGATATTTATCCACCCGTTGAACATATGGAAGTGAAGCTTGTACTTGGCAGAAGAAGGGTAAAATTTAGATTAAAGCTGTGGAGTATCAATTTATGAAAGAAGGCAAATTGAAGAGAACGGAAATGAATACATGGATAAAATAATGGATGTTTTAAGTAAGAGGAAGAAAATAGCTTTAAGATGGTTTGGACATGTGGAGAGAATCACTAAGTGAGTATAATAATCAGAAGTAGAAAGGGTGCGTTAAATGTGTTTGGATTCAGTGGACCAGATTTTGAAGTAAGATAAAGTGAGATGTATGAAAACTAGAAAATTGTGCGTGACAAGATTTACAATATGAATATAGCGGAAGCACAAGTTGTGTGGTTGGTTAGAAAAGTATGGAAATTGTTCTCTCTGCCTACCCCGCAAGGGACACAGTGCAAAGATATGTATGTATATTGTACTTCATTTCTCATTTATTCAATGAGATATGAAGTTATATGTTGATACACTCATTTTTAAACCGTATTTATTGTTAAATAAAACAATACAATGGCTCATAAGTAAAGTTTTTATAATAAATAAAAATTAGATGATTTTTTTAATGCTAGTAAATCTGTCAATATTTTGATTCTAATAATTATTATAATCAATATTATGTCACCGACGGCTGAAAAATATTTCTTCTAACAAAAAATGTGACAAAAATATTAATATTAAAAAAGAAATACATTCTTAGTGGTTGCTAAACAATTTGTGATTTTCTTTTAAGTCCCGTTCTCACGGATCAAGTTGAGTTGACCGATTATAGTTGATCAACAAAAGTTGAATGAAATCTGTAGTGAGAACCTTTGTTTCAATCGAGTTGATCCACTAAAAAGTTGATCAACTCTATTATTTTTCTACAAATCGATCATTTGGTCATATCTTACTTTTCTGGAAAATAATAAGAAACAAAAAAAATTACAATAAATCATCATCATCACGGCATGCCCTTATCGGAGTAGAAAGAGAGATTAGATCTCCACTTCATTCGACCCTCATAATATGTATATCCGCATTTCATTATTCATATTTCATCGAATTTGATTAATTGCCTGTGCCACGTTTTTTCTAGGTCTTCCCGAACTTTTCATATTTTTTATACTATTGTAATTCTATAAACTATTTTTTATAAACCTTTCATCGTCATTATTCATACGAGGCCGAAATATCTCAATGATTCTTTCTTTATCTTAAGTAATGCGTCTTATTTAAATCCGCATTATTTCCTAATGTCTTATTATACAATAAATTGAAGAACTCCGTAGCCTCATTGGTAAGAAGTTTGTCTCCTAACCCTGGGGTTGCAGGTTCAATTTCCTTTTTTTTTAATGGATTCTAGTCTCGTTTTCACTTAAGGCCTCTTGTTGGTTGGTAGAACTTACCATATGACGACTAACCCACCGAGTTGTAATGCATACAACATACATGTCTGGGCAATTATGTCATAATAAACAGCCAGCTTTGAAATGGTAATAAAACACATGTGAATTTAAGTAAAACAACGTGCAATAATTATAATTAATCTCAATAACACTAAATTCGGAAGAGGTAAACTTGAGAACAAGCGTCAGAAATTTATGAGGAAAAGACACAGAAGGCGTATGCACTCATATATTATATTTATAATCCACAGACATTCCTAGCAAATGCTTATGTAAACTAATTAAAAGCTCCTTCGGTTCAAACTTGAGGAGAACTTCTTGGGAATTATTTGTTTTTGGAATCGTGTCACGCTTATTGAGCAGAATGTACCTAAAATAAAATTATGTAAACTCGACTACTAACCTAATACATTGTATTGAAAACAATTGTTTTTTAACTAAAAAATAGGATATCATCAATATTTTTTAATATATATTATTTATAGTTAAGGCATTAACACTGTGAAAGTTGAAAGACATTATAACATGTTTAATTCAACACCGTTTCTTTCATTTTTATAAAACGGTATAACCCTACCGGTTTCAAGGTTTTCACATTATCATCGGGGGAGCACAAACAATGCTGAATTTTGTTGAAACTGGTACCAATATTCACACTTCTAACGGTAAAAAATTGGGTCAAGAATTTTGGGTGGAAGGAGGCAAGAAACAACTTCAGCAAGCAGCGGTGAGATCTTGGGAATATATGTGTTTGCCTGATGTCCATCCCAATGCACTGACTTGGACATTTCTAGGGCCTCTAATCTGTCCAATTTATTTCCGTTACTATAGATACGGAAGAATTTGGGCATCATCGATAGAAAATGTGTGATTTTCACGGTGATTTCAGAATAAATTAGAGGATTCGTTAAGGCGGATATGTGTTCACGAAGTCTCTTTTCCTGTCTTCCCTATATAGCAATTATCGCAGTCAGCACATAAAAGTTTGTATCATACACACCACTGTTGCTAGTATTCCATTTTAGCCTTTCCCGTCAAATAGGAATTTCCGGAGATTGAAATTAGTTTAAAAAGCTAGGTTTATGTGACTTGGATTTTTTTGTTATTTCGTACGATATGTTTTAAAAAAACTAGAACTTTGCTTGATTAATTCGGGTATTTGCTTGATTAATTCGATTATTCATAAAAATAAATAGAAATTTGCTTGATTAATTCGGGTAACATTTACATCTAAAAAAGACTCCCAGCTATTTTATAATCGTACGTTTTGTAAGCGACTTTGAAAAATTATTTAAACAAATTGAAATAATAAAATTAAATAAATTAAACTGTAAAATAATATTTAAGTTTTGGAAAACAACGACTCAGTAATTTGTCTTTATGACATAACATGAAATACGGCTCTATCTATTGAAATTGCTCTGAAAATTTGTTCGATCCAAAATTGCAACAAAGCACATTGAAAGTATTTCAGTGAAATGGCAAATTCAATAATGTCTAATAAATGGGCCGTTCCGTTCATTTCGCCGGGGCCAGAAGATAAAATGACGCATAAAGTAAACAATTTGTCATATGACTGAAACCGTCTGGGTGGGGAATGAGAATCGGAACCTACCGCATGCACGCCAGCTTATTTGGAAGGCAGTCCCTTTTGAGAGGAAATCTGTATTGTATTATACTTTCGTTGTATACAATACAACCTGGCGGGATTATTACCATGTGGCAATCTCTTCCAGTCAACCAAGATGATAGATCTTAAAGAGGTCTTAAGTAAAAGCAAGACTGGAATCCCATTTAAAAAATCTGGGTTCCAGCGGGATTTCAACCCACAACCTTCGGTTAAGACAGGCGTCTTACCAACTAGGTCATGGAGGTCGTCTAAATAACAGAAAAGATACATGTTAAAATCAAGAAGCATTTTTTTCATTCAGACTTTAAATTATCGGGTTTTAACGGAAATTATGTCTAATAAAATGATTGCAATGTTCGCAAAAAAAATTAATTCTAGAAAAACATCTTTACGTCGAATTAAAATCATTCTAATACCTGTGCAGTTTTTATGCATTAAAAAATAAATAAAGCGTTTATTTCCTTGAACACATAACAAAGTGTGTTTGACTATTATAGGATTAGAAAACATTTTTTAAATGCAAAAAGTGTTTTACCAAATAATCAAAACAAAAATTACATTTGCAAGCCTTAATATCTCAAGATATTGCTTTGATTCCAAGATGTGGCACAAAAAATATAAGAAAAGAAACTTTCTCGCTCGTATGAGAGGAGAAAAACAGAGAAATGGTGGAATAGACTTGTAATATTGATGGGTCGCTTCATTTTATAGATCAGAAGCTGTCGGCTAGTCCGTTTGATTGATATCAGTAATAAAATACTGAAAATGATTTTTATTTCGGGAAAAATGGTGGACCAGCCTCAAGAAATTAAAAAATAAGACAATGGTCAGAAAATCACTGTATGTAACCGTTTTAGGCAAAAAATTGTAACCAAGAGAGAAAAATCTTATATGAAAATCAAGTTATAGGCTTTATTTTAAAATACAAGAACATACAATACTTTTAAGAACTGAATTTTACTTTAAAATATATGTAGAATTGTTGGTTGAGGTTTTTTTCTAAAAGTGTTAAAATTAAATAAACCTTTTTAAATGAAGTATAATACGAGGGTGGATCAAATATAAACGAAACTTTTGTTTTAGACCGCATAACTTTAAACGGAGCGCGCGGCCGCCTCGAGGAGTGTTGGGTAGGGATATCAAGAGCGGGGAGAGCGGTCGGCCGGCCTCGGTAGATTCCGTCATTAGCATCCCACACGATGTCTGAGAAAGAGGTGCACCCGTCGATTGCGCAACGCACAATTATCAAGTTTATCGCTCGTGAGGACGTAAAACCAGCCGAAATTCAGCGGAGACTGACGACACAGTTCGGAGATCAAACACTGTCAAAACCCTGTGTGTTTGCCTGGCATAAGGAGTTGATGAAAGTCCGTGAAGGGGTCGAAAACAAGAGGCATGATCATCGTCCACGGACGAACATTGCCGAACAGAACATTAACGCCATACGTGATCTTCTGGAAGGCGACCGACATTTGATGGTTTCCGAAACGTATTCTGATATAATAATAAGTGATGGGATCACTCAATACATAATCACAAAGGACCTAGGATTTCGTAGTGTCTGCTCGATGGGTCCCACGTCTTTTGACTGCAGAATAAAAGTTGGCACGTTTGCACGTTTTTGAGCGGCTTTTGGCACGGTTTGCACAACAAGGGAACGTATTTTTGAGTCACATCGTTACCTGCAATGAAACTTGGGTACACTACTACACACCCGAGTCGAAACAAGCCAGCATGGAGTGGAGAAAGAAGGATGAGGCAGCCTCTGTGAAAGCCAAGACTCGGCTGTCAGCTGGTAAGGTGCTTGCGACCGTTTTTTGGGACCGGCGCGGCATTTTGCTCATCGATTTATTGCACGATCGTCGACCATCAATGTGGCGTACTTCTGCGAACTTTTGAGTGAAGTTAAACTTGGTTATCGATGCAAAAGATGTGACCAACCGATATGAGAAGTGATTCTTCTCCATGGCAATGCGAGGCCCATAATCCAGCCCAACATGCGAACAATTGGAGGAAATGAGTTGGACACTGAAACACCCTTCCTGTTGCCCTAATCTATCGCCCTGCGATTTACATCTCTTTGGGCCACTGAAAGAAGCTCTGGAAGGCCAACGATTCAACGACGATGGAGTAGAGGGGTTTGTGCGCAATTGGCTGCAGACACAACCCAAAAATATTCATGTAGAAGGAATGTGTCGAGCAAATTTAATAATCAATGAAAAATAATAGTTACCCCTATAAAAGAAACTCAGTATATCCAATACAGATATTATAAGCTTATAGCAGGATTTTTTTATGATGGCAATCTAGGATAAATTATAAGATAATTGCAGGTTATTTTTAAATAGGCAATCTATAAGTTATAAGCGAATAGCTGTTTATTTATTTATAAAGACAATCTAGTATACGTGATAAGCCGAATGCAGGTAATTTTTTATAAAGGCAACACATCCACACTAGGATGATTCGTGCCATCACTATTAAAACCAAAAGTAAAATTATATGAGTCAATATATTAAATGAAATTAAACAAAAAAAATAGCCTATTTAAAACATCAGCTGATTAAACTTTAAAATGTAGAATTGATCATAAAGTAGAAAAGTTCTTTGGAGAAAGAACAAACGCAACATTAATTGGATGTGACAAATATATGTTATTTAATACATTAAATTGGACAACCGAAAAAGACGAAAGTGATGCATTTTGAGACAGGTAGTTGAAATATTTTTCTATTAATTTTTGCTCTGATATCAAAGTAAAAAAACCAACAGACTCAAGTCGGCCATCTTCCGATTATGTTATGCATTCATTTAATTAGACGTTATGCAGAACAAAACAGTATCCCACTAATTGTTTAACAGAGTAACTAATTCAATTCATTTAATTTTAAATCATTTGCAAAATAAATCTGACTAAACATTCACAAATTAAATTTATGGGTAATTGTGCGTATTCCATATTTCTGTTATTTGCTCGTTTTAGTCATTATTTTATTAATTCTTATGGTGTTACCCCTTAAAGTGAAGGTCATGTAACGTGAAATGGGGATATCAAGTCATGCTCGATATATAGGGTGACGCAACAAGATTGTTATTTAAATTAAGTTCTTCAATCGTGTATCTCTGCATAATTAATTACTAAATTATGTAGATGATGTATGTCCATTATTAATATTATATGTTTGTCAGCTGAAAAATGGCAGCAAATTTAAAATTGCAGTTATTGTTGCGACACTCTATGAAATAATACCATCGGTCAATGGAAATTGATATCGTGACATGATTCAAACTTTTTTGGTATCAACTGAACTATTTGGACTTGAAAAACATAGGGTTCCAGCAGAATGGGGCTACTTGTCATACTGCTGATGAAACAATGGCTTTATTGCAGGAAAAAATTTCCAACCATGTAATTTATCGTCGTGGAAATTTGAATTAGCCGCCACGATCGTGTGATTTAACCCCTTCAGATTTTTTTATCTGGGGTTATGTTAAATCTCAGGTGTACCAAAAACCATCGATGACCTTAAATTCAACATCACTCGTGTCACTGCAGATATATGATACGTATCCATTTATGTGAATCCGTTATTGAAAATTTTGCTCAGAGTCGTAACAGGAGCCGAGGTGGCCATTTGGCCGATATCATTTTTCATACATAGTTTTCGTGTGCACTAATTACATTGATACCAATAAACATGAACATTAAAAAACTTGTTTTTTTTATCGATTTAAAATTGCAGTTCATGTTGCGCCACTCTATACAATGAAAGTTTTATTCGGTATAGATAGAATTTCTAGGAAATTGTCAAGTCCTGTATAAAAACCTTCGATGCCGTATTTTTACAAACCTAATTTATAAATATAAATTAACTTGTTTTTGTCGATAGATTTAATATTCAAATGAAAATTTTCGGCGTTATAAAGGAAAGCCAAAACAAAGGTGTAATTAAACATTCCGTTAATCAGGTCCCTTCAAATAGAGACACAATGAAAAAAAAAATATTCAAATATTAAATTTATCATATTTTAACGTTGATAAATAATTTAAGAACTTTTAGAAAACCAAATCAAATACATCATAGTTCTATATCGTTTTTTAGTAAATATGTAACAGGTGTTTCACTATACAATGGTTTTGTCAAACTCTTTAAATTGTATAAATATTAACTTCAAAAGAAGCAAAGAAACCGATTTTCAGAAAACAATAAAAAAACTTTCCAAATAGATTGAGTCACGCATTAAAAGTACAATCGTAAATAACATACGAGTATTTACCTAGTATTAACCGTAGAAAATGTACGTTAATATTGACAAAAAGAATGTATTTTTATACATTTTCTTATTTGCGTGACGAGAGTGAATAACGCTGAATACAGCAGGAAAACCATTTTTATGGCTTAAGCAAACACTTAAAATTAAAATGGATCTAATTGCATGTAAGAAAGTATAGTATTATGCTGTTCACTTTCTCGTACAATGTTTTGTAAAAAGTTTAAGCTATCATGGATCACTGGTATAATACTAACTGATAAACATTAATGGTTAATGATCGTCACAGAAAAAATACGGTATCAGAAGATATGTTCAATTTCTAGCTTACAAAGGAGTAAATCTGTCGAGTCATGATTCGATGGCAACTGCATAACGAGGCCGCTTCTCAGGGAAACTTGAGTAATCAATCATTGTTCCAGTCGCTTTTGTTTTTAGACTTTATTCTTTTTTATTTTTTTAATTGTAATATTCTTTATTTTTCATTTATTTAATAAACACATTATTGCTAAAATAATCTGACAGGCTTATTGCCAGGTGGCAATCTCTTCCAAACAACCAAACTAAAGTAAATAAAGCAAGCTACATGGTACATGGCAAAAAATGTTCAAATGATTATTCATCTTTATGAAATTTATGAACACATACATAATTAAAGTAAAAGTGAGATATCATCAATCAAAGGAAAAGGAAGAGATGGTGGAGAGAAAAAAAAACAGGAATTAAACACGTTACATTAATGACTAGAATTCAATGGTTTTTTCAGTCGTTTCTTATAGCATGCCAAGGACGGAGCGAGTCTAACATTGGTTTGTAGCTGGTTCCAGAGTCTCATTGCATGGATTGTTAAGGACGACGTAACAAACAGAAGAGCGGTGAACTGAGAAGGCCAATAAACAATCTCTGTTTGAGAAACGCTGAAAACTTTCCGCGAAATACGAGGGGGCAGCGGAACAGTTAAGGATATTATACAATGGAGATATTATGTGAGTCTATTTCTCACATTCAACCAGTTCAGCGCCTTCTGATATGAAGTGATATGATCGTCCTTTCTCAGGTTTAAAATAAATCTAAAACAAACGCTGTAATTTGTCCAGCCGTTCCTCCGTAATATCCCAATAACATACGCCCGCAGAGTCCAAAATCGGAAAAAGCAGAGAATGCACGAGTAAAAATTTGGTTTAAATAGGCAGGAATCTTTGCAACACTTTAAGGAAATGAAGGCTGAAGAAAATCCTTCGGTTTCTAGCCATATCCATCAGCACCTAGGTTTTTAACAGTTTTTAATGGTATGATAGAGCCATCGAGTAATATTGTTGGGAGTAAGTCAGTGTTGAATTTACTGAGAAGCTGAGGACTATCGTGAAGATCGCTTAAGACTTCGTAGGATTAATGTGTAAGGCATCCGTCTTAGTCCATTCGGAGATCGATTGAAAGTACGCATTTAGATCGTTCTATGCCTTTGTGTACCATGCCCGGTCCCTCGGCGATCACCCTTGAAAAATACCTCTTTGGTGGCACAAAACCATTCCTCAATCGTCTGGAAACCTGTCAATTCGTGAATGTTATATAACCAAGCCTTCAGTACAACCTGTAGTGTATTCACCATGTGACAATATCATCTAACTTGCCAGAAGGTGTAAAACAAGCTATAAGTTTAAACCAGATTGAGACATGTACGAGGTTGTACGAGCATACAGTTGAAATATTGTACAGTCATGAATATTTTTTTCTTTATATTAATTTCAATAATGTACTTTTTTGCAATTAAGAGCCGGAGCATAGAATAAAATAAAAACATTATTCAATAACAAATTAGGAATATATAATACAACAAAACACTAAATTAATCATTAGGCATTGCAACACGCTCACGAAGGTAAACCATTCAGACCCATTAACGGCTGTCGGAAGTGCGGGCAATATGGCCATCAGTGCACCTCAGCCTATTAATAGACTCCAGATTGCTTGGAGAAGACAATCAAGTTGATTCCTGCATAATTTTTATTAAAAATGTTTTTTTACAAATATTTAAAAGGATGCAGGCAAAACTTAATTAATGTATTTTCGTTATATTATCGAGTGTTTCATTAGTTTGTCTATTTGTACAATATTTTGACTATTAACATATATTGAAGAACTTTGACTTTGTCGAGACTTGGACTATTCGATTAAAGAACATATGAATATAGATACATACGAGTACATACATATCATCGCACCATCTTCCTTATCCCGTCAGGGAGATGGCGTTATGTTATGTATGTATGTATCTGAACATATTGTCTTCATTAGAATAGCTAAAACCTCGACCTTCAAGTAAGCAAACTAATTAAATACCCGACAGTAAGACGGAAAACGATTAAATGTAGTCTGATTTTATTTCAACAATATTTATCAATACTTTAATATTAAATTAAAGCCTAAAACTTTTTAAATAAAATTATTTTTAACCAAATATGTGTTTTAACCCCTAACTCAAAATTTTAAGTAGATATCCGGTGTTACCCAAAGGTCGTCCTATTCATTAAGGATTGAGAATATTATGAAAGGAGATGCAGTGCTAAAGATAAAAAAAGGAGTCTCGATATAGCGTGATCATGATTAAGGGGCATGTCCAATCGAATATTTTCTATCTAATTTTATTGGGAATCCACATTCATAAATACTTGCCATCACACAATTTCCCTGTTGGGGTAGGCAGAGATGACAGAACGCGATTTTGTTTTCTTATTACGGCATGTAATAGTGATCGTATTTTTACTTGTTTCCTTTTCTAACCCAGTTTCAAAGAAATTTACATGTATTATTACACACATACTATCACGCTGTCTCCCTGTTGGGATAGGCAGAGAGGAGAGAACCTGTTGCGATGGACATCTTTCGCCTATTCTACATCCATACACTTTCTCATAAAACTCCTTCGATTTCTCAAACTTTTTTAAAATTTACTTTTAACAAAAAAATATTTCACTTGATCCAACCATACTTACCTAAGTCTTCCTCTACCACGCCTTTCACTCAAATTTGCACTGTATATTCGTTTTGTTAGACTTTCATCAATCATTCTTTTTACATGCCCAAACCGTCTTAAAGTACACTTCTTCATCTTAATACATTAACATTAAGGTCACATTCATTCCTAATCAGTTAATTTCGTCTTCTCAGTACACGCATTTCTACAGCATTTATATGGCTCCTTTCAGTATTTTCGTGATTCATTTCCATACATCAGAGTTAGTACTAGCATACTGTTGTGGACTATCATTTTAGAAGATTTTAAAACCATCCGGTTTGAGTAAGTATCATTAATTTTCTTAAATAATTTTCACTGTATTAAACGCCAAATTATTTAAAACGAATACATATTTCATATGGTCCGAGTTAACCAAACAGAAATGGAATTCGAAACTATAGACTAACGACTCATATTATCTGCTATCTACTTACATAGATATAAAAATTCATGTTTCAAAACACTCCATAAATAATTTAAGGTGAAAAATGACAAAACAAATTGGAAAGACTCGTTTCCATTCTTATAGAGACGAGGCCTCGAGCAACTCGAGTGAAAGCTAACAAAAAAAAATGTCCAATTATGTCCGCTGCGTTGCATCTGTGCGTAGGCCGACCGTAATCTCGATAGTCTCTACAGCCCATGGTCCACCAAAACCCGACTGGACGGAGGAGCACCAAATTATTCAGACTTGATTTGGACGAGGCGCGCTGTTAAACTAATTCGGTGATTTATAAAATGCGGTCGTCCATGGGATTTGACAACAATCGAGCACGATACAGTGACTTGAAATAACAACAGCAGTGGTGGGCAAACGAATTGAAAATAAAGGTTTAGATAAAATAATAAACTCTAATAGAAAGTTTTCTCAGGGATAGGGTCAAAAACTCTCACTTGAGAGACCTACAACATAAAGAATATCGTCAGATAGAGTAGGAAAAGACGACGGCACTGGAGTGACCATACCGATAAGATAAGCAGAGACAGATTCCCATACATAGCAGCACACGAGACCCTCGCAGGACATCGTATAACAGGAAAGTTACCTTAAAGGTTGACAGACGGCTGGTGATCTACCTCGCAACAACAGACTAAGATCACAAAGAAGAAGAAGAAATAGAGCAACTAACGTCACTGAGTTTTCATGAAACTTTCAATGTGTATTCTGATAAATTTTATAGGAGAAAAAAGTAAAATGACTTTCTACTATTTTGTATGACTCAATATTAACTTTGAAATATATAATAAATTGTTCCTAAATATTAAGAGTATCAATTATATTACACTATTATATTACACTTTCCCTGTATACCGTATAACCTTGCGAGATACAGTATAACTTATGCAGCCATCTATCTCTTCCTACCAATCAGAGAGAAATTAAGAAATTAAGTAAAAACCAGATTGGAACACTTATTAAGAAAAGTCTGGGTTTCAGTAGAAATCGAACCCGTAACCTCCGGGTCGGAAGACAGGCGTATTCCCAGCTAGGGCACGGAGGTCGTAAATTGAACCAACCGATTCAATAACACTGAAGCCTAATGGTAACAAACAATTATTTCGCGTAACAATGTATTGAAATACATATTGGACGTTTTATTAACATACACAGCTTGATAGTATGTTTATGACTATTACATAAATTTTTCTAACAAATTACTATTAGAAAAAAATTTGGTTGGACCAAGTGAATGACGTTTCGAAATAAGGAAAGGTGAGGAGTAAGAGAAACAGGATAAACGGTATAAGAAGATATAAAGATAAGAGGCGAATGAAATATGCTGTGATAAGAAAGTTTAGCACTTTCTGACAGCCCCAGCATAGAAATGACTTGATGGTATTTATTTTAACTAAATAAAAACACAAAATTATTATTAACAAATTTTAATAATTCCTCATTATTCATTTTTCCATTTAAACGTATCATAAAGAAATTCTTTATCTTCAAATATTTGTTAAAAAGGTTTTAAACTACACATATATACTCGTATAACGTTCGTTCCAAATAATATCGAAAATACATTTTTAAGAAAACGCACGAATTACCAAGCTTAATCGAAAATCTGTCAGATATAACTCAAGTTAATTGAATACAAATCATGGAGCGAAATTTACGTTTGCTTGAATATAACAAATCGTTTTTTTTTCTTTCGACTCAACACACTGGAAATAAAACCGATATTTTTAACTGCACGTTAAGTCATTTCATTTCTAAATACGAGTATATTCAAACATGCAAATCGGGAGAAAGGTAACTAATCCTTTTGATTTATATAGAAAACGAATTTTTTTAAAGTATTATTTGGAAATTTATTAGCAAAAAATCCCATTTCACAGGCACATTTTTCCGTTTATTTGAATTATTGATTAAAAATAAATCATTTTAATATACGGAAGATATTTATAGTAGTAAAATGATTATTTTATGGTAAAATTTAGTTTTAAAAATTAAATATTGTATCACATGGTTTATAGCGACCTCCGTGGCCTAGTTGGTAAGTCTTCTAACGCGTTGCAGATTTGATTCTCAAATATTTTAAAAAGGTCTAGTTTCGTTTTCACTTCAGACTTATTTAACACCTTTCAAGTTGATTGAAAGAGATCGTCACAAAGCAATAAACTCGCCAGGATGTACCGTGTGCTATGAAAGTTCAATACAATACAATATATAATAGGTTGAATTTTATCGGCATGTCGATCATCATTTTCGGTTTTTATTATTACACTAGCTGTACCCGGCCACGCGTTGCTGTGGCTCAGTCTGGTTAAATGGAAAATAAAGAAAAGAGAAAGCACACGTTTCTAATATGTTTAATTTCACAATGCTTGTGGGTATACAATATTTTTTATGTCTTTCAGCCACTCTCAGTCTGTCGCGTTTATTGCCGTGCTCGCAAATGATCGCATCACTCCAAGAGGTCAATTCACGATATGATTTGAATTCAAATGAAAGATCGATTGCACTGAAAAAGAAGAAAGAAAGTTATAACAAAAACATATAAAATTGCGAAACATTAAAAAAGGAACTGAATAATATTGTTAAGTTCGTAAACGTCTTTGTTCTTGGCGGCAACAATAGCTCGTTCACTCAGCCAATCGTGATTCTTATAATTGATTTGAATATTGGTAAATACTTTTTCAACCAATTCTTCTTTTGATGTCACAATCACTGATACAGCAGTATTTTCGCAAACGCGTCATTTTGACATAACGTGAAGAAAGCATTTAACGTTGTAGCCGGTGGATTCAGGGCTATTTGTTGCACATTTGCAGCTGTGAAATAAACGCGTTGTCCATTTTCTAGATGTACTGCTAAGTGAACAACAGCTGGACTTCGTTCATGTATGGGAAATGAAAGATTTCGCCATACAGCTTCATTGCTGCTTATGTATCTTCCAGCCTGATACTCTGCGATTTCATCGATATGTATGACCGCATTCCCATCCCGCATTCTGGTTGCACGCCAAAAACTGCCATGTAGCTGCCTTTATTCACGTATTGTACTTACAAATGTATTTGATCGATTTAACGGGGTTACAGTATTCCACGTTTATGTGCGCTTTGTATGTTTTTGATAGCAAAAGCGAATATGCAATAACCCAATGGTTGTCTACTTCGATGTCACCATTTCACATTTGTATGGTTGCTAATTTCCCGCCATCTTCTGTTGATCTTCTTCTTTATAAAGGATATCCATCGTTTCCTGTAACCGTGTTGGATACTAATGCTCGAGGATATCGCTTAGATCATTTTCCGTCTATCATGCATGGTGAATTTGGATTCAGTGTACCGCAAGGTCCATGTATCATATATTTCGTCACAACTTCATGCAAATCCTTATCGACGTCGGCATCGGGTATTTCAGCGCACATTACATTGTCGATTTCGTTTGAAGTGATTTTATATATGTGCATGTGTCGATCCTCTCTTTTGCTATTCTACTGAGTATATCCAGCAGCGCACAGACCGAAACACTTCATGTTTTACCATGAGCTGTTGTATATCGTCCCAAGCTGAATTGCATGTGAATGTAGTGAATAGGTCTGGACACCCGTAGTGACGAACATACGCAATTGCATATTGAGCGTACTCATGCATATGACGTGGACTGCCTGTATATGAAGATGGCCAAATCGTTAGTCTTCAAACGTTAGTTGTATTACCGTCATTTACAACTGTATCTCGCAAATGAACGTATTCTTCAGAGCGAAGCTTGGTCTGATCCAAACGAATGAATATCAAACTAATTAAAAAATCTCCATTTCTATATACGATTTGATATATTTTGAAATATAAACGTAGAGATAAAATTAAATTCTATATAAAAAAGATACTTTTGATATTCCTAATGACCTATTTCAGCCACTATCAGCCTGTCGCGTACATTCTGTTGAGAACGAACCAGTTCTGAATTGCAGAACGCGATCGCCGTGCTCGCAACCGTGCATCCTCAAGTCTGGCTACACGTCGTTCTGCTGCTTCCTCGAAATTGTGAAACATGAAGTTATGAGACAGTGAAATTCATCCTGGGGTCATATCAACCTGCACCTTTCCGTTCCCAATTTCCAGCAATTGATGTGAGAATATCTCAGCTGATCGATCGTTTTGCAGCTGGACACGCATTTGTCAAATATTTGTCCAATAGGAGTATTGTTAAGGAAATACAGAGATAATTGGAACTAATTAAATGCTAAGCAAAGAGAGAGATTATTGGAATTAATTAAATGTTAAGGAAAGACATTGCGAACTACGCACGAATTAAATTTGGATGTGACATGTTTGGACGCGTCATTAATGAACAATAAATATCGATTCTAATAAATAGCAAGTTATTTAGGTAAATACATTACAAAAAACAACAATGATGACAAATTAATACATCTTGTTACAAATAAGCAAAAATTTGTCAGTTCGTTTAAAATAAATATGACGTTTGTCAAAAATGTACATACCAGCATCACGTTGTCTCTGTGAAGCAAATAATCGCGTCACTCCAAGAGATCAATTCACGATATGATTTGAATTTAAACGAAAATCAATCAACACAATTAAATTTTATCGCTAATTGAACAGAAAAATAAAAAAATAAGTTAAAAAACTAAGTGAAAAAGATAATCTTAGAGGTAGGTATGTTAACAACGCACATTATGAAATGAAAATGGTGGATAAATTAGCGCAGATGGCGCTATACAAAAAAAATTATATAATAAAATAACATTTCTAATAATACATTATTTAATAATATAATTAAAATAATTAAATAATTATTTTAAAATTATTCATTTAATAATTAATAATGGTATAAAAATATTAATATATTTAACATTAAAAAAATATAAATTTTCTTTTATTAAGTGTATTATATTATTATTAAAATTATTATTTATTATTGTTTATTATAAAAAATAAAAATAAATAGTTTTTTTTATTGAATTAAAAGAGACTTTCTTGAATTAAATTCCACAGAACCATTTCCTAATCCTAAAAAAAATCGTTAACAAATCGAAAAAAAGCAATGCATAAAATCAACTTTTCCTAGGAACTAAAAAGTTTCACTTCTACCATGCGAGAGTATCACGCATCTGTTTTTTTATACATATAAGTTATATTTATTTTAGCGATCCTCGATCTTTTTATACATGTAAGTTATATTTATTTTAGATCTTTTTATACATATAAGCTATATTTATTTTAGCGATTATATTTATTTTAACGATACTCGAAATATTTCAAAACAAATAAAATTTTAGTTGGATATTTTTTACAAATTTAGTATTAGTTCTGCCAAATATATTTCCTGCGCTTGCGCTATAAAGTCTAGACTCAGCCATATTAAGATTTTCTCAAGCTGCTATGACACAATGGAACTTATCCTTATTAACACAAATTTTATTTTGACGTATCTTGGATTCTAACCTATTTTTCGTCTGTAATAAATTTATCGTAGAATTATTGTTCAACAGGAAATATTTATTATCAAACATAAAATTATTTTATATTTTATGTATATAGACTAAATCATTGAATATCAAATATTAATTACTAAACCTCGAAAATGCAATATGGTCAACTGTCAAAATGTTTTGACAGTTGATATTCAATATTTGATATCCTTGTCCCCAACAGGTTCGCCTAGGTAATGTTTTCTGATTTCTAAATTTTTTTATATACACCGATTTATATATATATATATATATATATATATATATATATATATATATATATATATATATATATATATATATATATATATATATATATATATATATATATATATATATATATATATATATATATATATATATATATATATATATATATATATATATATATATATATATATATATATATATATATATATATATATATATATATATATATATATATATATATATATATATATATATATATATATATATATATATATATATATATATATATAAATAAAAATGAAAAAACATTTCCGTTGACGAATATCAACTTTAGTCAAAATTTCAAAGCGATCGGTAGAGAACTTCCGGAGATTAGCCATCTATAATTAACGAACATTTACATTTTTATTTATATAGATGACAGCAAACTAATTGGAAGATAGTTTTTGAGGTTTTTCCGATTTCCTTTTTTATGAATTGAATTACATTTGCGTTTTTTCAATCTTCAGGAATATCTTGATTGTGTAAACACGATGTTACAATCGTAGCAAGTTCGACATCCAATACTAGCCCGGTTGCTTTGAGATTACCGATTACAAAATGCGAAATCCGAGTGCAAAAGTCCGTCGCAACCTGGAGATTTTTCAGTTTTCATATTTTGAAGTATATATCTTACTTCAAAATTCGTTTGGTTAAGTACACTTCATCAATCTTTTCTTTATACAATCACAAATTATTGGTGTATTCATATTTGTATAAATATAGAGTTTGCCAGAAAATTTCTCTAGTTTCTTTCATATCTTATCACGATTTTTGGTAATGTTGTTTTTGACAATGTGAGTGTGGAGATGTGAAGATTGGTTGTTGATTAGAAATTAAAAGAATATTTAGCTTTTTAGATACCTTTTCACTTTTAACGACACAATCTGTCTTATCGTAGACATATTTAAATCATGAACGTTTTTTTAATTCTTTATGGCGTTGTTCCAAAAATTATAGTATTCGAAATTGCTAATCGTTTGTAAAATGCCTCGAACAAAAGCTTCAAAGGGGTTCAATGAGTTTTAATGTATCTTTTGAGATAATTCAGAAGACTTTTTAGATGTTGGTGGTACTCATGTTGCCTTAGCACAACGCAGTAAGTCTTTGCCTACCTGACTTACAAATATATTGGTGTTGAAGACCTGGAGGCGTGAAGGTTGAGAAAACATGTAAAGGGCCGATTGTCCCTACCTGTACTGAAATGATTGAATACACGAATGTGAATACACGAATGTGATATAAATACATGAATATAAACATATATACTAAAGCATACACAAAAACAAATCTACGTTTACTTGAACTAACAAAAATATAAATGTTATATCATTATATGCAGTGGGGCCATTATTATCTTGAAAAAAATATTTATTTAAACGATGCACATAGATGATTAGTAAATAAAAATAAGTACCTAATCTTAAATATTGGAATAAAAAATAAAAATACTTCAATTTATAATTTAAAAAAAATATATGTGTATAAAATGATACAAACAGATATTAATATAAATATATAAAAAGTACGTACCTATAGATATAACTGTACGACTAAAAAGTAGACATTTTGTATCACACATTAAGTAATGAATATTTTTTTCAAACGACTAACAAACATTTTCATTTTTTTATGTGGCAATTCAAACACACTTCAGGGAATTCAATTCCAGATTCTAAAAGCATCGAAGCCAGAAAGATTTACTGATCAATACTTTACAAATTGAACGCTCTACTCCAGTGCAAAATTTATTGACTAAAAATTAAAAAAATAAGTGAAATATATATATAAAAAATAATTTTAATATTTCACTTATTTAATTCATAATAATGAAAAGTTTTCAAAAATAATATATACAAGTAGTACAAAAGGTAACAGAAGTTTAGGAAGACTCGATTCCCGCTGTATTTCAGATATATTATATTTATAAGTATTTCAGTCTAGTTTTCACTGAAGGTCTTTAAACATCTTTCTAGTTTTTAAAAGAGATTGCCACATGGCACCAAGCCTGCCAGGTTGTACTATATACAACGAAAGTATAATACAGTGCAACATGAGAGTATATATGACAAGGTAAGAACGTGGCTTAAGCGAAAAATATATGCCAAGTTACAATGAAGTGGAATTTCTGAGTATCCCAATAAGGGCATAGTGTGATGATGATGACGACATCTTTAATTAAAATTAAATACACAAAGAAACATATTCTTACGAGTACACTCGTATAGTAGAATGGTTAAATGAAAGTAAACATTTATTTGGTTTCACATCAAGGTTTTTTTAATACAAAAGAAAAAAATATTTACTAAATGTTGCTTAACATTATGCAATTTTCTTTTAATTATTCTAGATCAAAGAATTTAAATATTCACATTATTGTTACTTAAGTACCTATTTCGTAACGAGAAAGTACAAGTACTTTGAAATAAATATGCGTTTTAAATCAAATAAAAGTGAAACTTAATCTAATTATTTAGCATTGTTGGTTGGAAAAATGTACGTCAAATGTAAGAAAGGTTTTAAGAATGGTAAATAAGTAAAAATGTACGTCAACTGTAAGAAAAGGTTTTAACAATGGTAAATAAGTAAAAAAATATGGTTGTCAAAAAGGTTTATTTCACGAGTATTAGTATTTACGGGTATATGTATGGTATATGGAAGAACAACGAGAAATTAAAGGAAATTAAGTTTTTTTTATACGTGAGAAGCATATTTTCGAGCAACAGTAAGTTAGAGAATACTTCGATACGCATTACAGTAGGAAACAACCTCAACGGTGCACTCAGTAAGTGCTTGATTATAAAGAAATTAATTCAAAACTTTGCTTGTGTGCATTTAAGTGGAGCAGAATAAATGCAGTAGAAGTGTTTATCTCGTAAATAATTTCTGGTATTATAATGCATGATAGAGTAAACGGACATAGATCAACTATATTATTGAGACGGGTGTTATAATAATTTAGAATGGACACCTTCATGGTCTAGTTGGTAAAACGCGTGACTTACAATTTGGGGGTTGCGTGTTCACTTTTCGTTGGAATTCACTTTAAAAAAAAAGGACCGATATGGTTTTAACTAAAAGTCTCTTGAATCTTCCCGGTTGGTGTGCACGGGGCGATAAACCTGAAAACAATCCAAGTGTAATATAATAGACTTTTGTGATGGTAAGTACGAGGTGTATCCACAAAGTAAGTGTACTGAGGCTCTCACGACCGGATGGATTTTATTTTCGACATGTTGGCTACACTTTCGTGTAGCCTGACCCTTCCTCTCCGCAACGAGGCCGGTTCGAGGTCAGTACGTTGAGAAGTGTCGACGCGACAACGCGTTTTGTGAAAAATGTCAACCCAATCTCCCGCCAAGTGCGAAATTTTGTAAAAAGGCAAGAGTTTTTGAGGCGCTGCAAACTCCATGGAGATGAATTTCTCCGCTCCATCGTTACTGGAGATGAAACTTTGGTTGCACACTACACGCCTGAAATCAAAAGGCAGTCTCAACAGTGGCGTCACACCTCTTCACCCTCCGCCAAAAAGTTCAAAACCACAATTTCAGCCAAGAAAATCATGGCATCCGTATTTTGGGACTGTCAAGGCATAATTTTATTTGAATATATGCCTCAAGGGGAGACCATCAACTCTGCAAGATACTGTGAGACCCTAAAAAAATTGCGGAGGGCGATTCAGAACAAGAGGAGAGGCATGCTGACAAAGGGAGTCTGCCTGCTGCATGACAATGCCAGACCACACACGGCCAACGCCACGAAGGAACTGCTCGCCTCGTTTAAATGGGATGTCCTGAACCATTCCGCGCATTCCCCTGACCTAGCACCTTCAGATTACTATCTCTTAACCTCCCTGAAGCTGTACATAGGTGGAAAAAGGTTTTCAACCGACGAGGAGCTAAAGGAGGAGGTGGAGAAGTGGACGGAGGGGTTGGCGGGAAACTATTTCGAGGAAGGCATCAAAAAGTTGATACCCCGCTTCACCACCTGCATTGAGAGGAATGGCGACTATGTCGAAAAATAGCTTACATATGTACTACGGTAACCACGTAATTTTTTTGTTTAAATAAAAAAAATTGTAACCTACAAAAATTCAGTACACTTACTTTCTGGATATGCCTCGTACATTAATTATGAAAGATTTACAAAACAAATTTACATGTCTGAATTGAATGGAAAGCGAGGACCATGTAAACCCAGGAAATAATAGAAGTAGATAGCTATAGAATTTGAATAGACAAAAAAGTGAGAATTGTGAGAAATGGAAAAGCTTGTATGACGATATTTATGAACTCTTATTAAATCCGTCTCGAGAACACATCACATCAATCATCAACAAAGTGTCATATAGAAATGCAATATATTTTCATATAATCCAGGTGAAAAATATTTTATTTAATAGTCGCAAGTGTTCAAAGCACTTTGAAAATTATTAAGCAATATGTATTGTGAAGCCAAGTGAACTCAATCGACCTCCACATATTACTTACTCGGAACACCTACACACTAAAACGGAAACCCATGGTGAACGATGATGAAACTCCATAATCTTACTATCCGATGTATTGCTTGGTATTTGCTAGTTGTTTATGCAATCAATACTTAAACTTAAAAAAATATTTGAAATGTTGTTATACGATGTGAGACAGGAGTAGGTTTACATATCCCAAGTTAGTGTATTGCGAGCAAGGTGTTTGTTGAATAAAGAATTTGAGGCATTAATACGACATCGCATCGCAGGATTTTGGTGCAGTATTACACTAGACCTTTTTTGCAGTAGAGCTTTTTTGATCGTAACATCTAAAGAGATTGAAATATTTACTTTTGTAGTATCATTACCAAAACGTGCGATGGCAAACCGCAAGTTCCATGCCTACTGAAGTGGTTCTATGCTCGAAAGCATGATGAATGTGCCCAAAGAAAATGTTGTCTTCCGACCACGCTCTTCAACATGTCTGAATCATAAATTCGCATATGTTGAAGTGTACCATAGACGACAAATTTTAGGGTTTAAAAATTACCAAACATTAAATTAAATCACTTAGCATAATAAAATTACTGCATGCGTTGTAGTTATTGATTTAATGCGGTTAAATGTAGTAATGACAAATTGCGACAAAAATAAATGATAATTATTTAATTGAAAAAACACGCATAATGATGATACGTAGGCGTACACGAGTGCATAATGTTTTGTAACAATAATTAAAATGGCTTTTTAACAATATGGAAATGTCTTACTACAACATATCAGCTTTTAAATTCCGTATCCCAAACGTGGAAAATGGAATTCCAATAACAAAACTATACATAACAAATTCTCGGAGTTGACACTGAAATTATTCCGTGTTGACTTACGACAGTTACCTTGTTGGTGTGATTAAAGGTCGTTATTGACCACACATCACTCGTATAAAAAAAACGATATTTTGAAAGGATTTCTTAATATTTTTTAACGGTTTTCATGATATTCATTTCTATTACTACAGGAAGCATCCTAAATTTTGTTGAAATCAGCCCGGTCCCTTGTCGACTTGAAAATATCTCGAACTTTAAAATATCAACTAGAACATCTCTCAAACTCCACAATTTATAATAAAATTACAAGGGAAAAAATATTGTTATAGTTCGGAAATTCTAGGATGAGTCCTGTGACAGCTCACAAATTTGCCCCAATACAACCTTATGTAATGTATTTACCTAAATAACTAGCTATTTATTAGAATTGAGGCTTATATTAAAGTTTATAAAATAATTAAAGTTACTGAACATCGTTACAAGGTATTATTATCAAAATTAGCTTAAAGGGTGAAAGAAATATTAATTTTGTTTCAAGCAAACACCAATACTGAACTAAGCTATTTTCCCTTCATAAAATGGTTAAGGAATAAAAACAAATCGTATTTGTTGAAAATCTAAAATATTTAGTGTTTAACCTTTGCTCCATCTAAACAGACGACCTCCGTGGCCTGGTTAGTAAGATACTTATTTCCCGATACGGGGGTTGCGTGTTTGATTCCCGTTGATACCTCATTTTTTTAAAAGGATCCATACTATTTTTCACTTGACTTATTAGGACACCTTTATGATAAGAAGAGATTGCCATATAGCAATAAATCCACCAGGTTGAACTTATACAACGAAAGTATTATATAATATAATACATTAAAATATCACTTCATTTGCCGTTGTAATAAAAAAAAGCAAGCACTACAGAAAACGAAATGTAAAGTAAAATCGCTTCGAAGCAAAAACAAACATAACTGCATTTATATAATTTGATTAATGATTTGAAGTATGATTTTGATCAAAAGAAGTATTTTATATTTCACATTTGATACGGGTTTAACCCAATTACAATAAAAATACATAGTATAAGATAAAAATCACATAGATAAAAGTCTAAAAATAATAACAATAAGAACAATGAATGTATCAAAGATGAACTGGTTGGTTAGAAGAAATTACTCTAGAGCAATAACTCCAGCAGGTGTACCAGATTCAACTATATAGACTAAAGAATGAAAATAGAAATTTAATTAATAAAAAACTATTATGACTCATGCTTCCCAATGAATTCCTCAGTTATGTCTAAAAAGTTTATAAATAAGCTTAATCCTCAGTTTATCTACTTAGATACGGAAGGTATCAATACCGGACAATACGTTAAACCATTCCGTGTGCAAATCGTGATGCTCTTAAAAGCTCAGTTCGTGAATTCGGCACCGTTAACACTCTTAATTCACGATGATGTAAATAACTCTCGAGTATATTGATCAAAAGGGGTTCACTATTTTTCCTGCTTAATTTGTACACGAGTATGTATTGTGCAAACAAATGCAAATATATCTTCGAACGATTAAGGGGTAGTCGTCAAGCATACTTATTAACACTTCCCTTACTGTGCTAAAAAATTACGCCAGTTACGGTGTTGGACACTGAGGGTACACTAAAAATGTATGTTTTAAATTAAAATTATGCAAAATCTATTAGTTTTTTTTTTTAATTAGCTATAAACATCATTTTATTGTGTAATAAAATGTCGAATAATATAAAATAAGTGTAAGAAATGATAAAATAATAGTTGAAACAGAAGTGACATTTCTATAAGAATATAATTTTCCCACTGCGTCGTTCGGTCTGCGCAACGTTCAGAATGCGCATGACTGAAAAGAGGTCTCCAACCTTTTAACACTTCCCTTACTGTGCTAAAAAATTACGCCAGTAACGGCGTTGGACACTGAGGGTACACTAAACATGTATGTTTCAAATTAAAATTATGCAAAATCTGCTAGGTTATTTTTTGTTATTAGCTATAAACATCATTTTATTATGTAATAAAATGTCGAATAATATAAAATAAAGGTAAGAAATGATAAAATAAGAGCTAAAACAGAAAGGCATTTCTATAAGAATATTATTTTTACGCTGCGTCGTTCGGTCAAAAATCAAGGTTTTAGGGCGAGAAATTTATATAGTATAAACAAACACGAAATTCAAAATTATATATAAACAAACACGAAATTCAAATCAATAAAATATATGCAATTTGGAAAATATAAACACTACAGAAAATTTGAAAATAGGACAAACATATCATATAATCAAAGTTTAATCCTGTGGAGAAAGTTATCGCAATTGGGGCATGAAACCACTTTTTTTTTTACTATATTCTACTTACTAAACACGCAGGTGTTTGACAAATATTGCAGAATAGCCTGGTTTTTTTTCTCGAATGTTTTTAATAAAACCCACAACTTCCTCTTTTGAGGACCTCACGGGGTGCCAACAGGGTATTATTTACTAATGTTTCGGATATTGACTCGCCACAATATGTTAAAACTGTATTAAAAGCATCTTGTTGTTGCTATTTTTCCTTTTTAAGATATTGGGCATTGCCAATTCCAAACTTAACTCTCTTGTGAAATGTTTTCGGTGGTATTAATTATTTTGTTTCCACTCTGGATATTTGTCTATCCATAAGAGGTATGCATTCAATGCAGCCATATCTATAATTTCCATAAAAAGACGGAAAGGCCATCTTCTCGTTGACCTTGAGCAAGAGTACTCTCAAGTAATTTGGTCTCCCGTATCTACTCCAATTTTCGTATTATTATAATGATGTATAATTACTATAGTGGCTTTTGTTTTTCTGAATAATCAATTTCTGCATCATTGAATTGAGTGGATAATAATAATACTGCTTTATTTTTTGTGGTACACACGAAACAAGTATTTTATTTTCAGCTACTATGGATTGTTTTCTCTCTAGACGGTATAAATTCAAGTGAGATTACTCTTTTATTTTTTCGAAGCGTGCCAGTTAGAGTTAAACCTTTTAATAAAAGATTATCGGCTAATTTGATGGAGGTAATAAAAATACCTGTGGTTATCCTCCTGTTCGTGCCATACTGCGGTTGAACCATTTCTATAACTACTCAGTTACCTTGATTTATCTCTCTCTACGATTATTTATCATACCAGAATAAGCCTGTAAATTTGTTATGCGTCATATGCCGCCGCAGTCGGCAGCAACCCAGATTTTGATGCCATATTTACCAAGTTTAGACTTCATGTACACGCGAAATTAACAATTCTCTCTAAAGTTTGCCAAACGTTCATCTACAGTTATATTCGAAGATGGAGAATAATTGCTTTTGCACATATCCATAAACATTTTTGAAATCCACTTAATTGGTTCTAATTTATCTGAAAAAACCCTGATATCTCTCTTCTCGGGTTTCTTTATCATCAAAACGAATATGACTGTAAATATAGATGAATCTATCTCGAGACAGAGCTGTTGTGAAAAATGACTGGCAAAAGGGACTTTCACTTATCCAAAATTCACTCAAAGATAGCTTTCGTGTTCGATTTCTGCCAGGTGCGAGCAATATTCCAATGAATTCATATAACTCGTCTTTTGGTTGGTTCTTTTCTGAATGAATTCGATTTAAATGACGATTTGTTTCTTAAACATCACTTTTACCACCTCTTCATTTACAAACAGACAACACATATATTTTATGGAATGTACATTTATACTTGAATTTCTCAGTCCAGAATCTTCGATGAGAATATTTGATACCCGACCGATGCCTCGAAGATTGAGGTGGTACTCGTAATGAACTCCATTCGAATCCATGTTTTGATGTAAATAATATTTCTTCGTCTTCTTCACTCGTCTCCAAATCAGAATATACTTCATCCTGTACCTCGACAAAATCTTCTGATTCTGATATATTGCCTGTCGGCTTAAATTCCAAATCGCTATCATCGCCGTCGATATTTCCCGCCATCTCAATTATTATATTTTTGAAAATGAAATAATAAATAAAATGTACATTTATTATAAAAAGAGTAATGGTACAATATAACATACCAGATAAAAAATGATAATAGAAAAAACATACCAGATAAAAATAAAAAATAACAATCAGGATTATAAAACTGGTGATGATCCCCTGGACGGGCGCTATAAGAACTGTCAAAAAAGAATGAGTGTTTGACATTTCGTCAATTCGCGATTTAAAATCATTAATTTCTGTTGAATTAACTATGAATGTTTTGTTTCCTAATGACATCATTCAAATCATAGAGGTTTCGATGAGGAATACATAAAGTATGAAGACCCTGCAAGCAGTATATTTCGAGAAATTAAATAAAATATAAGTCATGATCACTCGCTATCCATCACCGTACGGCAAGTGTTAACCCTTCCCTTACGGTGATAAAAATGAAACG
>OX463841.1:25120336-25412175 GCA_949825065.1 Odontocerum albicorne | reverse complement strand
TTTAAGTCGTTGATATCACCTTATTCTTGATATACACGTATGTAAATGTGGGTGCAAAACAATTTCATGTGAAAACTTGACGACAGCCTCGAGATACGAAGTAGAAACATGTAATTTAGTGTAATTAGTGGAATAATAAAATAATTTCGTGTAATTTATTAAAGAAAATATTTTATTGTTGCCAGCATATGAATACTGCACACAGTTTAAAAGTAAAGCATCATAAATCCAAATAAATAACATTTTATCAAAGATTTTATACGCAAAACTTGTGAGAATATGCTGTAAATTTTATTCATGTTTTGAACCATAAAACAAGTACGAGTAGGTAGTGAGAGAGTTAAATAATTTATTATAGCTTTGTTCGCTCCTTTGCCGGCTACGTAACAATTTTGTATGTCAAGAATTGCCAGATTTATTTTGATTAGAACGTAAAATGGTTAATGAATAACATGTTGTTCGGAATATAATTTATAACATTTCGCTATTATTTGATTTTTTACAGCTGAGAAGCATTTCAAGGGCGCTGCAAATTGGACCACGAATATTATATATTTTTTTAACAATCCATTATTATGACAATATTTTAAGTATTGATTTTTCATGTTTGCAGAGTTGATATGAATGTTGTTGATTCGTTTTTGACATATCTTTTAAACGAATAAAAATACACGATAAAATTTAAATAAGTGACAGTCCGGTTTCTCTCAAAATACATAGTACAATGAAATGACATGTAGATTTTCCACGATTCGGTTGAAAAAAAATTTGAGATTATTTTCGTATTTCGAAAGAGAAAATCTTACTCAAAATTAAAAGCATATTTTTTTAAAAAGGTTATGTGAGTATTGATTTGTGTAAAACATAACGACAAAGCATGAAGTACATTTAAAATATATGCGGCAAAGATTAGTGCAGAAAAAAAAATAAAACAATTGAAATCATTGGATAAAAATATTATTTTCGAAATGAATGTTTGAATGTTTTTTGTCTATTGAATTGTAGAAAGCATTGTAATTTTTATTTTTTATTGTATTACACTTTCGTTTTGAATGTTTTTGTCTATTGTATTGTAAAAACCGTTGGAATTTTTGTTATTTTTTTATAGTATTGTATTACACTTTCGTTTTGAATATTTTTTATCTATTGAATTATAGAAACCATTGAAATTTTTGTTTTTTTTTTAGTATTGTATTACACTTTCGTTTTGAATGTTTTTTGTCTATTGAATTATAGAAACCATAGGAATTTTTGTTTTTTTAATAGCATTGTATTACACTTTCGCTGTGTACAAAAAACCTGGCGTATTTGTACCAAATGGCGACTTCTTTCAACCAACTAATAATACGTTAAAATAACTAGAAAAATTAGCTAGACTGGAATCCCTTTTTAAAAAAATGGGTACCAACGGGAATCAAACCTGTAACCCCCGGGTTAGATGGCATCTTACAAATTAAGCCACGGAGTTAGGAGTTTTATTATAATGGTTACTCGACAACGTCCATCTAATGAACCTCTTAAGGGACAGGAAATTATGATCAAAGAATGACTTACTGTAAACTTAATTTAACAAAAAAAAAATTATTAAAAGAAAGCTATTAGAAGTGACTTTGATCCCTGAACAAGACTGTTACATTCTTTTTATTATTATTATTTTGTGATTCCTAGAAACATATAAAATTTGTTTCCCTATTTACAAATTATTTCTAATTCTTTGAAAGCCTCTTTGCAAATTTAAGATGCTCAGAATCTACCAACAAGAAAAAATCTGTTTAATATGATAATATTGTACTTTTTTATTATTTTTTGGCATTTAGTGTTTAATTATACAAAAACAGGGTTAAATAAACATGATTGCCAAAATGATAACCAATTAATCATTTTTACTTTGTTCACACCATTTCTAGATTCGGCAAGATCTAGTTATAAATTTAAACCGCTTGAAAATAACTGGCCATGCTCTGCAGTCCTAATTGGAAAGAAGGAAATAATGAGTTATGTCTATATTAATTACTCGTGTTTCACTTCAGTTTCTTTAAACTTGATTGTTTGGTGTTTTATTCTCAGGTATTATATCGAAAGCTTTTAAACAAAATTAGTAGATGACTCATCACTGATCATAATTTCAAGGATTTATGCCTGATACTGAACGACCTCCGTGGTCTAATTGATAAGACGTCTGTCTTTCAGCCCGAGGTTACCGGTTCGATTCCCGTTGGTAACCAGATTTTTTTTAAAAGGCTTCAGTCTTTTTTACACCTAAGTCATCTATCTTTAACATAATTGTGGCTGATTGAAAGAGATTGCCACATGGTAATAAATCTGTCAGGTATAGAACAGAAGTGTAATCAATATAATGTTCTAATACCTAAAATCGTGAGAAATATATAAAAAAATACAATACAATAAATGTATTTCTAAATGTTTATACATTTTTTTCTGTAACTTGAATTTTAAACTATACGTAGTTAAAATTTTAATGGGATTCCAGTCTGGTTTTCACTTAGGGTTCATTTAAACATATTTCTGGTAGGTTGGAAGAGATTGCCACATGGCAATAAGCTCGCCAGGTTAAATAAAATAAAAAGTGCAAAATAAAATATTCTATTCAACACATAAGTTTATTAAATAATTTTTTTAACCATGCCATCATCATCATTGTCAACCAGGGTCGATCCACTGTTGGATGAAGGTCTCCCCAAGTGACTCCAAATAGTTCGATTTTTTGCTCGTTGATGCCATGTGATGCTGCCATGCTTCCTGATTTCATCTATCCAGCGTACATTCGGTCTTCTTCAGGGCCTCTTAATGACTCTTGGGTACCATTGGATTATTTCGGATGTCCATCGGGAGTCTGACATTTTGGCTACGTGTCATGTCCATTGCCACTTCATTTTCTTGCACACCTTTCTTACGTCCTCTACCTTTGTTTTATTGCAAATCCAGGTGTTTCGTTTAAGTTACGGTTTCCTAAGAAAGCGGTGCCGTTATGTAGCGGCCGTAACAAACAGCCGAACCAGAGATGTAAACTTAAAAAAAGACGGAAACGGTCAGTGAGCGTGTTGCGGTGGAGAATGGACGTGTATTATTCCACATATTTTGTTTCAACTGGGCTTTTCTATAGTCTTTGCTCTTCACATTATATAAAGCTTAATTATTTCTTACAAAATCAATCAATATTTCGTCGTCTTCGCTGGTCCAAATTATGTTTGCACTCATTTTTTATTTTAAAACGGTCACCACTACACGGGAAAAAAACGTTCCACGACTGTTTGTTCCGCTATGACGGCCGTCATGCAAATCGCTATTTGACGTTACGCACACAGCCAACGCTCTCTAGGAAACCAACGACATTGGTTTGCATAGAGAACGTTTTGTTACGACCGCTACATAAAGGCACCGCTTTCTTAGGAATCCGTAGCTTTACGGATTTGTCCCTTTGTGCGGTCTGGAGCTTTTGTGTTATTTACTGTTAGTGTCCATGTCTCACAGCCATACTTAAGTACTTGTTCAAACGTCCAAATGAGCTTCATACTAGTTTCTTTAACCATGTAACTTCCCTTATTAAGTTTTTTTCTGGTTGGTTTGAGAGATAATCCCGCTAGATTTTAACGCAATTAAATATCAACTTTCTTTTCGAGGTGCCGTCTCTCGTGGAAGGTTGACGACCACTATCATGGCAATCCTTATCCTATTCACTGCAGCCCGGAACAACTTACCATAGTATTACTGCACCCAAACCACCCCCGCAAAATCTGAAGCCAAGAGATGCGGCGTCTTCCTCTGACTCGTTTGTCGTTTAATCATACATGGATTATAAGTTGTTATAATGTACCTTGTATCCCATAATGTGTGACCGACATACTTCAACTTACGAATCTTCACAATTTTAAGCAGTTCTTGGTCCTTAAAGATACGAACAGGAACTTCTACATTTAGAACATCATCACTTTAGACAATCTTAAAGATACGTCTATAGATCCACATCTCCTACGTAATGTTTCCAGGTTCAGTGTCCACGCCTCTGTTCTATAGACAAAAGTTAAGAAAATGTAGCAACGGATCATATTTATTTTCGATTCCAAACTCAGATCTTGGTTTGGCAGATCTTGACTCAGATCTTGGCAAAGACAGACTTCATTTTTATGAAAACAAGTGTCATACACAAATATTTTTATTGGTTTAAAAACACTACGATGTCCAATTTTGCATTTGCTCATAAAATTTATTTTATTTTTATTTATTATTTATTACACATGACAAGAAATATACACAATTTGCGAAAAAACAACAAGTAATTTGATTTGGACATACAATTTTAATGGATCTGGGTTTGTTGCCTTTAATTTGTCGTATCCTCAATAAACTAGGCTTTTGCCCGTATCTCACTGAGGATATTTAGCATGAAAAAATAAATCGATACTTCTTTCCGATTTTTGATTACACAAAAACAAAACCCCGTTGTACGTTCTCATCAACCTGACAAACAGTGACACTCAATTACAACTGGAAACATCATGCGAAATTAAACTCCTCACACATCATAACTCCAGAAAGACCAAAAATATTCATCCCACAATATACCGCACACAATCATAAGAATAAAAATAAAAAACATACAGAAACACAAAAACAACAAAAAATTTTGATTACACAAAAACAAAACCCCGTGGCACGCTCTCATCAACCTGACAAACAGTGACACTCAACTACAACTGGAAACATCTTGCGAAATTCAACTCCTCACACATTATCACTCCAGAAAGACCAAAAATATTCATCCCACAATATACCGCACACAATCATAAGAATAAAAATAAAAATTAAAACAAAAATTACACAGAAACACAAATACAAAAACAACCAAAATTAAAACAACAAGAAGAAACCCACACTCACGAACTCACACAAATCCTTTCCACTCGTCATTCATCCTGAAAGCCCAAGTACTCAAAATCCTGTCGCAATAACAACCACGCTCCGATCGACTGTCGAAATGGTTTTCCCACCTTTACCTTTATTGAAGTCGGCACGCCATTGTATGTAATGGGAGCCAAGTAAGCATATTGCCTTTGGGCAAAAGAGGTTTTAACTCTAGGGATGGTGAACATTTCATTAGTTGCCATGCGTGTCATGTGTGTCTGCTGAGTCTGCATCTTACCTTCCTCTCAAAATACAATCCTACAATGAAATACCCAATAATTTTATCCTGCTCATAAACGTAATAAATTGATTCTTACAACATAAGTGGAAAGGTGGGGGAGGAAATATTAGAAATAAGTTGAATATTCGTTTTACTTCTGAAATTATTAACAGTTATAAATTCATCAAGTGAGAGCGCGAAACCATCAATTTTTCAGCTATTACCTCGCGCCCCTTCAGACACCCCTTAAATTGCATATCTCAAGAGGGTGACATTTGTGAAGGTCTCTTCACCCCGTCTGCTCCGAATCACTCTACGATAACAAGCCCGGTGGTGAATTACAATCAGGGAGACGTTTATTTATCCACTGGTATATTTGCTGCAGCAAATGTGAAAAATATTCTTTTGAATAATTCTAACAAATTACTACACCTCCGTAGCCTAATTGTTACGATGCTTGACATCCATCTAACCGAGGGTTTCGAGTTAAATTCTCAATAAAACACAAAAAGAGGGGGTCCCATTCAGATAGCGATAATCTCACGCGCCGAATACGTGTGTGAGTGTAGTTAGTTGTCTCTTCACGCCCGAGAGTGTTACCAATCGTTACCAATAAGTGAATCTAAGCTCTGATTATTTTCTCCTGGGCACGCTCTTCAATATGTCCGAAACACCAAATCGGATGTGTTGAAGTGTACTATACGTAAGATAAGAATTACTAGATATGATGATCTAATTCAAAGGTTATTCTCATGGGAAATTAACGAAAAAATACTTGGAAAACTACAGATTTACGATTTTTACGACGATCTTCATGATCGAGAATGTAGAACGCTTGTTTGCCAACCCGGGAATTTCTGGTTCGTTTCTCGATGAGGCGTATAAAAAAATCTCCGTAAATTTTTTACAACACCCCTTTTATAAATTTCTTAAACTTTTGCACACCAAGATATAATGTATATAGGAGTTTCATTTAAAGATTTAAAACAGAAACCTTGAGATCGGAAAGATAGTGCTAAATAGCACAGGAAAATGGTAGGTATCTAAATAAAAAAAACAATATTTATTTATTATGTATTCGTCCATATAAATACATCAGGCGGATATATTGTTTTAAATCGATTTCTTCCAAACAATCAAATTCATAACAGTGTCTCAAACTTAGTAAATCAAAAGAATATTTGAGAAAAAGTAACAAAAGTTAAAAATAATATAAATTTCGACAAAAATAAAGATAAGAATGAGAATTGTACAAAAATTAAGAGGTAAGAATATTAAATAGAAAATAATAAATAAAAAACAGAAAAAAAATTCATATCAACTCTGAATCTGCAATTGTATTTTTAATTTAGTAAAATCGTTTTTTAAGTCCGTCAATTTAAAATCTAACATAAAAATACTTTATTGAACATTGTAAAGACAAAACTAAAAATATTTTACGACAAAACATAACAATTCAAGGCGTGCTTTGTAATATCTTCTTGACTATGGTTAAAAAAATGTGACATTCTCGTAAATGAAAAAAGATAAATTTGATTTTTTTTAAGAAAGTCGGTCTTAACTCAACTGGAATATAACGCGTTAAAAACCGTAAGTCAACCTAATTTTGTTGTTTTGCTGAACACAAAGTAGAAAATATTTTTTTTATTCGTAATAATGTCATGCCATCACCTAAATAAAATAATAATTGGTGAGAATCAAATTAATTTTACTTTTATTGTTTGCTAAATTAAATTTCAATTTCTTTTTAACACAATTGTTAAAACTATATTGTTTAAAGAAGAATTTTAATAACGTGTGAAAATTTCGAAAAAACAATACACATCTTCCTAATAAGAACGAATGTTTTTGTTTTCGTTGGTTACGCTTTTGAAGACATCATTTACTTGAATTGCACACAGAAGCACTGGGGTTTTATACACGTCTTGCCAAAAGATTATTGCATCGGGGGAGACTAGAAATTCAGTGGGCAAACCACCTATCCAATGGGTTTTCATCCAAAAGGGGCATTTACATACTCGTACTCTAAATACTAAGAAGCTAACCCAAACTTTTACCCGGAATTCTTGTGTTTGTAAAAGATAGTCATTAAACTTTAAAAACCAGGATAATCGAATAAGAAATCCATCGATTTTTTTTATTACGCAAAGCCATTCTATGTAATTACCAGAAGGTTTATTAAAAAACATCAAACAATCTTTATGATTTCTTTAAACTGAAGTACTTACATCTTTAAAATCTGTCTCAATAAACAATGTGTCTTGTACTCGATTAAACATTCGTTGTATACGAACAGGCGAGTTTCTTTTCTTTCTTTTTTTAACTTTTTATCCTTTGGGATATTTACGTTCCTCAGAAACTTTCACGTCCGACAGACCTACAACACAGCTGATATTGTTAGATGAAGCATGAAGAGATAGCGGTCTGGCGTAACCATGTGAATAGGATAGACAGTGACAAGTGATCAAGAAAGGTATAAATAGGATAATCGTTGCTCAAAAAACAGAGTTCCATTATAGGGTTGGTCGATGAACGTTCAATAAATATATCACTCAATTAGAAAAGCAATCGATCACCAATTGTTGACATGTTTTCAATACTTTTGCTGTCTTAACCAATAGCATAGGTTGAATAAGAAAATTTTGAACCGGATCCTTTTTTCTACGATTACAGTAATTTAATATTTGAACCCTCCTTTCAGTATCGCACACCCACAGAAACGAAACAGTATAAAATGCATTCGACATCCTTGCGTTTTATGTGAGGCTATTTAGGGTGGGCAATGAGTGCTAGAGCGGAGTGCGGTGCACATCTAAGTGAGAATGGGTTCAGTCCCGGGGGAGACGACGAGGGTAACATTGACATTCGGAGCTCGAAGGGCGAGACCAGGGACGACTGTGTTTTGAGACGCACAAAACAACCATTCAGGAAGTCGTACGTGCGGGGCTTTTCAAGAGCATATTCCAGACGCGGCATAGGAAAAAATAGCTGCAATAGTAAAATAATGAGAATTAAGCGTTAGACCCAAGAAAATATTGAATAATAAAGGTTTTTAGTACTCTAATGAAACGTTGTGAACTTGATTCGTTTATATTAATAGCATTTATTTAAAACAAAGGCGACAAAATAAATTTACTTATTTTATTGATTTATTTACAATACAAACGCCCGTAGGACTTTTACATTCACAATGAATTAAAAACATGGTTTGAACACGTAGAACGAATGAATTAAAAAAGATTAACACAATAAATATACAGTGAAAATGTGACTGGAATGCGTGGTAGAGGAAGAACAAGGACAATGTGGTTGGATCAAAGGAATTATATTTTAAAAGGAAACTTAGATAATTAGGGAATGGTAGAATTGTATGAGACATCGTATGGGTGTAGAAGAGGAGAATGTGTGTCGCGATAGAAAAGTCTAACGCTCTCTTCTATCTGCCTACCCTGACATGGAAACAGCGTGATGGTACGTACGTATGAAGTGAAACATTTACAACAAAATAAATAAAAAGTTGAAATGCGTAAAATAATTAACCAAAAAGTGAACATAATAAATCTATTAAGTTATTGATTAAAAATCATATTAGAAATATTATGTAGTGGAGACAATAGGTACAAAAAGATAGTCTTGGATAGGTTCACTTCAATATCAAATGTATCCATTGCAGCAAAATACTTAACTCCCAATACGCACTGTCGGGGAAATAATCTAAGAGTTGGTGTATGCTTGGAATGGAATGGAATAGAATAGGTGCCGCTGGCGACTGACATGGTGAAGGTCGCGAGGGCGATACATTGCAGTTCAAAAAATTGCTAGGAAATTGAAATATTTAAGAAATTATTTATTTTTAAGTTACAAATACTTTAAGGACCATCTTCTTTTGGGAGAACTGTAGCTTTAGTCCACACACAATTCACTGAACACAAATTACACAAAATAAAACATCTACATCGGGCTGTATTCTTTATCACATTTAGAAAAATTGATGAATTTGAATTTGAAAAAATTATACCTCGAACAAAGGTGTCTGTGGGTGATAACGATTTGTAAGAATTTAATATTATTATATCCGTAAAAATCAATTCAATACATGTAATAAGTTTAGAAAATATTGTTTTGTGTGAAAAATATAAAGTCTTAACGAATGGCATATATAAGCGGAAGAGTTATTTGAATATTAAAAAAATATTATTATTTCAACTACAATTGAACAGTTTAAAACGCATGTACGAGTAACAAAGTAACTCGATATTCGATTCCAAGCTTCAATAAGACGTGTAAACTAATGGTGAAGTTAGTTAAAGAACGAGCAATGCGCCAAACTCATTTTTGTTCTTTTTTTCTTACACAGTAGCAACAAAAATATTGGAATGAAATACATTAAAATGTGTTCTTGTAATCGATCCCCCGCTGCACAAAAAAATCAATTCTTAAATACCTAGAGTGGACTAGTAGTTGTCGGACATTTACAAATCGATTTTATATGAAAACAACAGTCACAATTCAGACAAAAAAACATGTTTTGATCTAAGAGTGGAACTAAATTTCAAATCCAAACTCCGGCCTAAAAACTAATTTGTATTCGAAATCGGACCTCATACACTCTAAAATTTAAAGTGATCCAATAAAACCATCCTCCCCTTATTTAACGAAGCTACAGTGAATTTCAGCAAAATTTAACTTTAAATACATTTTTTCAGTACAAAAAGGAGTAAAAATTTTGTATTTAGCCCGGACAATGAATTCGGGCCTAAGTCAGTTCTTCAATCGCGCTTAGGCGAGGCACTGAACCCGGGTACCTGCAGCCGCCCGGCTCCACTCTCCGCATACTCCGGCCACTTGAGATATATACGAGCACTTGTACAAAAGCGACGGAGGGAAAAACTCCACCCGAAAAAGGGTTGAAAGCTTTTGAGAGACAGTTTAACTTCCACGTGCGACACAACAATTTCTTTCATTCCCCGGACAGACTGTAATTCGTAACGGGTTTTGTTTCTCACGGAACAGCGTTTTTCATTAAAAACAACGAGGAAGAATGTTTTAACGTTTGATCAATTTAAATTAAAGAAGAAGTGAATAAAACAGATTAATGTTCTTAACTACTTCATCTTAATGTTCTTAACTACTTCAGAAAGAGAGAATTGCATTGAAAGTCTCGTGGAGCTCGCGTAGCTTTACAACACGGTTAAAGCGCTGAAAATCCACTTTAACAAACATAATCACGCCGTTTCCCTGTCAAGTAGGCAGAGAAAACATATTGCCAGACTTTCCTATCGCGACACATCTTTCGCCTCTTCTACATCGATACACCTTGTCATACACTTTCTACAATTTATCTTAGTTTTTACGTTTTATTCACTTAATCCAAGCATACTTTCCTTAATCTTCCAGCAGGCATCCCATTCATATTAGCACTGTAAATTTGATTTGTTAGTATTTTTTCATTAATTCGTTATATATGCCCAAACCATCTCGGAGTGAGTGCCTTTCTTTATTTTACTTGTAACACCAATCTTAAGTTCACACTCATCTCTAATAACTTAATTCCGTATTCTATCATACTCGTACATTGCTAACCTATGTATTCTTCCCTGTGTACACTCTTTTCAATATTTTTCACATCCATACGTCAAAGTTGGTACTTCGCACTTTAATAATTGATTATCTCGTTTTAGAGGATCTTGAACAGCACACATATTTTACTAATGATCAAATATATTATAGTTTACATTTCAGCTTTGTAACGTCAGTTTTCTAAGAAGAGAAAAGTTTAAATCGTTACAGGTAATTTAAGGCGTTTATAGGGACAATAATGGTAAGATTAACCTAATTTGACATGGATAGAATGAACAGATATGAAAATGAAAAAAAGAGCATTGAGATAGTTTGGCCACGTAGAAAGAACGAATGCTGAAAGATTCACAGAAATAATCTATGCGATTAAAATATGAGGTACGTAAAAGGACCTAGAAAACTGTGCCACAACCAAATGGGCCAAATTCTAAAAGAGTAAAAATAAAAGTCATAAAGCAGGGTATGCATTACGAGATTTTTGGAAGTGGCCGAAGCGAAAGATGAATGCTAGGATAAAATGAAATGGAGATATGTTCTGTCTGTCTATCTATCACAATGGGGACATGGTGTGATGGCGATGATGATTATTTGTAATGGTCTTGAAATACATTTGACGCTACTGCTACTGTTTACATTTTCACATATTTTCCAAATTCCCTTTATTGTCCGCCCTAAATATTAAATACCAATTTATAGCCTTAACATTTCATGATATGCATTAATTTGTTTATATTTATATCGTTTGTGTCGAACCGCGTATGCTCCAAACTTCATAGTGAGGTAATGAAACCACGTGACTCGACTCCCTTGTTTAAGAAAGCTACGACTAATAACATATGTACGAAATTTAACTTTACTAATTTCTTCAATAAAAATATAGAAATATAGTCAAGATTGTTTTTCTAAACATATGTAGATGCGGGGAAGTACCCAATTTAATGGTCGCAGCTGCCACCATCATACACGTATACAGACTCAACAAATTTTTTTTTTATAATAATTTTAATCTGTCTATAATACTGGATTTGTATCCCGAGTAAGAGCATCCTCGAAGAGAGTCTGATCTCTAAACAGCGCTATATAAATTGTCTTTGATTATTATTATTAAGGTCGGACTATGAATTCGGGCCTAAAGCTCTCAACCCAACTATGAAATTTTAATACTAAAATGATACATCATTTATTCACGCAAAATAGTTGATTTAAAAAAAATACGGCAAAACTATCTAAGCAGTTTAATGTTTGTCGCATTATACGAGTAATTTACTGTCTTCAGCATGCAGTAAAGTTTTTGCTCCTCCTAATGGCTAAGCTAACGGGCCAAGTAGCCACAAACTGCCACAGTAGAACACGACAATTCAGATGTTTCACATTTTACAGGTTTGCAGTGGCTTCCACGCTTCCTATTTATAAATATAATTGATAATCACGTGTCATTCACCTCAGCGTCTCCATATGTCATTAGACACGTGATTTTTTAAATTCTGAACGATGACATGTTTTGCGTGTTAACATACAAACTGTGGGAAGCCGTCTAAATCTGTCGACAGTATAATCTACAATTAATTATGTGTAAGAGGCTCGATTGGCATGAATTCAATGACTTATTATAAATTTTAATTATTTCCGATTTCTGCTTTTTAACATCGTAAGATTTTTATGTTACAAGAGAAGAACAATAATTCATACAAAATAAAATTAATGCATAATAATCATCCATCCCCAATCAAAATATGCCCAATTTAAATTGCAAATGAGCATTATTTAAAAATGGATTCAACCCACAAAATATATTTTTATATTGAAATATCATATATCTTGAATGACGAAATGTGTTCTCGCATAATTCCTATTTTCTTGTCCTTTCCCATCCTTCTTCTCCTTTCCCAGTCTTGCAACACATAAATATAAAATCTCGAAATAAATACTATAATACTATAAAATCTCGAAATAAATAATAAATTTTAATCCTTTGTGTATAAAAATATCAAATGAAATGAGTAAAAATTTCTTGGTAAAAATTCGTATTGAAAAATTCATTCCTTACAACGTGCAACTACTATGCGTATCCAGAAAGTAAGTGTACTGAGGCTCTCACGACCGGATGGATTTTATTTTCGACATGTTGGCTACACTTCCGTGTAGCCTGACCCTTCCCCTCCGCAACGAGACCGGTTCGAGGTCAGTATGTTGAGAAGTGTCGACGCGACAACACGTTTCGTGAAAAATGTCAATCCAATCTCCTGCCAAGTGCGAAATACGCGGCGTCATCCGTTATCTCGTTAGGAAGGGAAAACCTCCGGTTGAGGTTTATAATGAGGTGAAAACTGCATATGGTGATAAAGCTATGAATCGTACGAGTGTGTACAAGTGGTGTCGCGAGTTTAAAAACGGTCACGTCACACCTCTTCACCCTCCGCCAAAAAGTTCAAAACCACAATTTCAGCCAAGAAAATCATGGCATCCGTGTTTTGGGACTGTCTAGGCATAATTTTAATTGAATATATGCCTCAAGGGGAGACCACCAACTCTGCAAGATACTGTGAGACCCTGAAAAAATTGCGGAGGGCGATTCAGAACAAGAGGAGAGGCATGCTGACAAAGGAAGTCTGCCTGCTGCACGACAATGCAAGACCACACACGGCCAACGCCACGAAGGAACTGCTCACCTCGTTTAAATGGGATGTCCTGAACCATCCCGCGCATTCCTCTGACCTAGCACCTTCAGATTACTATATCTTTACCTCCCTGAAGCTGCACATGGGTGGAAAAAGGTTTTCAACCGATGAGGAGGTAAATGAGGAGGTGGAGAAGTGGACGGAGGGGTTGGCGGGAAACTACTTCGAGGAAGGCATCAAAAAGTTGATACCCCGCTTCACCACCTGCATTGAGAGGAATGGCGACTATGTCGAAAAATAGCTTACATATGTACTACGGTAACCACGTAATTTTTTTGTTTAAATAAAAAAAATTGTAGCCTACAAAAATTCAGTACACCTACTTTCTGGATATGCCTCGTATATTTCCTCAAATATCTCACAAGGATTAATATGACTTGAATTCTTTCAGCACGCCTATACATGAAAAATATATACAAAAGTAATTTGCTAATCTGGGGTGCAATAATTGTGTTGAATTGTAAATCTAATATAGTACATTTAACAAAGCATGCATATCCTGGAACAATTTGAGATAATATCTTTAACAGTTACATAAAATAATTATTGATTAAAATAATATAACTAAAAATAATTTATTTAAAAGGCTAACATATATTTTCTCAGTAGTCCATAAGATAATAAAACATTAGTACCATATAATAATTATTTATAAAATACAATATCAAAAATGTTTGAAGATTTGTACGGTTGTTTTCCACTACCTTAAAACGTTTTCTGGAGTTTTGCCTTCTTGAGTTGTCTTAAATGATGGCCGACATTTCGAAGGCGTTGCAACCTTCATCCCCAGGGGGATGTCTAAATAAACATTAAAGAATATTTGGTATGTTTTTTGACATCGCCCTGAGGATGACGACTCTAACGATTTTGAAAAGTCTAGCCAATACGGCAACAACTCCGAAAAATATTTTAAACTAACAATAACAAAGTTTATCCCAAATCATCCTAGTGTGGGTGGATTGCATTTAACATAAAAAAGTGTATACTATACATTATAAACTCGAACTGAGTAACATAAGGGCTATACATTTTAATTTACAATTTTAACAAACTTTTCAGTAAATTTGAAAAAAAATATCAACACAAGATTTTGGATTTACATAATTGTAAAATAAAACCAAACGTGCTCAAGTCGTCGGGTGTTCAACTTGTACTCACGAGTCAGCACTCAAGAACCCTAACATGCGTCCAAATGTTGTCCAATGAATGCGAGAGAATTGATCAAGAGGTGAGGAAGAAAGTGATATTTTTTTCTTTGGAAGCTCGAGGCCATTACGCTGAAAAGAAGCGATAAATTAAGAGCGAACTGAAAAGATTTAACGGTTCCACTGAGCACAGATACCGAGTTGAATTAATAGAGGGGCCGTTACTCTGGGAAACTAATCAAATAACATCAAGTTCTGAAGGAGGAAAGAGTAAAATTCTTATTCGGTCTAAGCGGTCAGGACGTGTTGAAGAAAGTGGACTGCTGACATAACTTTTAGAGTCAGCTTTACGATTCGACCAACGTCAATTATTGTTTACTGTGGATTAAAGAAGAAAAGATAAAGTGATTCAAGATTAACTTTTGGACATTTTAAGAACTGCATATCGAATATCGCCGATCGAAAGCGCTTTATAAATTTTATTTTTTTGTTTTGTATTACGAGTATATTTGTATCGTCACCATCCTTCGGATTCACTGGAGTCACATACTCGTATGTCTCGGTCCAACAAACTGTAAACCTATAGAGGATATGATTGTAGAGGCGAAATAGAGGTGGACAAGACATGCGATGAGCATGGGTGATCGCAGGCTCCCAAAAAACGTATTGTCGAATAAATTTTCTAATGTCGATATCTTCCATATCTCGATGGATAAATTGAGATTCAATTCTTTAGTAAACTTTGTAAGGTCACTTCACAGGGAATCATGAGTAACTTTGTTCCAGTTGTCATTATGCTTTTAGACTAAATCATTAAAAAAAATGTTATTTGATGTAATTGGGTTAAACCTGTATCAAATGTAAAATAAAATAAATGTATACAGTAGGTAATGAGCAAAAGAAGGGTCAGTGAGCAGAAGTGCTATAAGGGCAGTCTTTGGGAGTCACTGACTTTGTTCTGGGGGCCTGAAAACTGGGAGCAGGTGGTTTAAGATTGTGGAAAGTGGAGAGTTACATATTTGTTCTCAAGCTGATGGCACCTCAACAACTAGTCGTATGTGAAACAGCATGCTGCGAACATGCGTCAGCGTTACCAAATGGCTCAGCAGGATCCACATGTACGAGTATGTGATGTCTGCGGGAGGGAATGCGCGTTTAGAACAGATTCATTATTTTTCAATAAAAGGGTGTGCATCAAGAAATGACTTGTATCAAGCTACTATGTTATATTTATCTTCTGAGTCTCGAGGTTCGAACTACAAAGGGATATTTTTCCACGTTAGTCTTTCGTACACATTAATTTAATCTCGTACTCAAGGTTTCAATGTCGAGTGACAATAAAATAACATATTATTCGTGTTTCCAAATTTTTATTAAAAGTGAAAGCTCTAGAAACAGGATCAAATATGATTCGTTTTTAAAATTGACTTAATAAATAAAGGCTAAAATTATTGTCTAAAACAATTTCAACGCAAATATTGGAGTTATGTTTGGTCACTAAATAAAACTAAAAAAATAATTCAGATTTGGTTACAATCATTTATTTTTTTATTTTTAGTCAATATAGCATCACGATATTTCCCTGTTGAGGTAAGCAGAGATGAGACCGCGCCAAAATTTCCATAACGACATACCTTCTTCGCCTCCACCACATCTATAAATCTTCTTATACACGTCGTTCTGTTTCTCTTACTCCTAACTTTTCTTTCTTTCACTTGGTCCATCCATACTTTTCTCGGTCACGACTCGCACTCATATTTGCATTGTAAATTTGTTAAGTCATTATTTTGTCACTCATCCGTTCAACGTGTACCTTTTCATCATTTTTTAAAATTCGATTTATGATTTTTTCCCAATTTATCATGTTATTAACAAATTTCATTTAACAGATTTATAATAGCAAAAAAAAAATTAAAATTCAATTTAAAATCACATCCATAGCATAAAAATTTGCTTGTATTAAAAGAGGAAATTGCAATGCGTCATAGTATTATGTAGATCGAGTTATTAAATAATTTGTTATAGCAGATTACAGTGACCGGATATTGTAATATGCAATATTATAATGCCAACTACATAAACCTGTTTAACTATTGTGATAAAAATATTAGGTGCAGAATGCATTTAATCGTAAAGCAGCTCTACGTTTTCATAATTGAATATTATAGGTATTTCATTCGATCTTATAAAATTTAGGCCTTGGTACAACGTTCTACTTGGAAAAAATGCATCAAATTGCAACGTATACAATTAAAAGTATAATACAACGCAATTTACGAGTAACCTCACTTCTTATTAATTTTCCAATGATGACATGAAACTTAGAATGAGAGAGTATAAGAACCATATTATTGTCAGAAATACACAGGAATACTATCATCATAGCCATGTTTATCTTTGTTGAGTTTTCTCGACAGACAAGTTTTCTGCACTGTCTCGTATTTTAGTCAAGATTTTCAGGTTGATTATTTCTATCCTTCATAACGTACATGGGGAAAAAAATTCGACCATTTGGGTACAATAGAAACAAAACATGAATCTGAAGAGGTGTGATCTACTATATTACTACTTATTTTTAATCACTGAACTATTCAAAGATAATTAAAGATCCTTCCACTGTTTCCATCTTCCGTACCTAGGAAACTACTTTTTACTATACCCCTTTTTCCCTTTCTTCTAAGTAGTTCTCTCAATTTTGAGGATCGTCGTCACTATGTTCGTCAACAATTTTGTCACATATAGCGCTTCATGAAATGAGCACCCTGCTGATCTTTTCACATAGTTACTTCATCGAGCGGGTGCTCGATCTCTGCTTCTTTTGCCATTCACACTTTCCGCCAAAATTAACCACTCAAGGATGTCGTTCTCCCTTCTGCGCTATGTGTCCAAATAAATATAATATTCTTCTTGCATACAGTACAAAGAGACGCGTTTCAATTCTAACTTATTCAATGTTCGATTGATTGGGTTTTCTGGCAATACATGAAGTTACTAAAAGCCACATCTCAAAGGCACATTATTTTCCTTCATTTTTCTTTAAATTATAGTTAACATGTCACATTTGTTTCTAAATAGTAAGTTAGCTTATTTTTCAAAACGAAATTAAAATATCAGACTCATTGCAAATTATTTCAATCTAATAAAAATCTTATATTTGAAAATGCCGAAACATCCCTTCCTGCAAATCGTTTATTCAAAGGGCGGAAAACTCGGCACATGTTTACTCAAAACACTTTTCAAACTAACTTGTCTTGAGCAAAATCTTCTTTAATTAAACAAAACTCTGCTCATTTGAGACAAACGGATTGTAGAACTTTTTGAGAAAATTCGAAACGAATATTATTGTACACGTTCTTCTATATGCGCTGAGCGTTTAATTCTAATCACAGCGTATTATTCTTCCGGCGATTCAAAGATTAAGATATACAAAATTCAATTTTCCTTTACTAAACTAGGATTTCTCTGCAAAGCTTCGGGCTCCTTAAGAAATTTTACCCTTTAGGCAACTGTCTTAATAGCCCAAAAGAAAATCTGTAACTGATATAACATTATTTTATTGGTTCAGCCCTAGCTTTTGCCATGAACATTTAGTTTATATTGTAGTATAGTATATGCGCATTGCGTATTATCAAACCAGAGCTGACTGAAGTTATTTGAGTGCCCTGCGCACTGCAAATCCTTGTTATGTTCCTTGTTATTTACAGTACATTTGGGAACTTTTTGGGTTCGATAAACTTTCGATGCAACGCGGGTAAGGAGAATCAAGTGCGAAAGAAAATTCCTTTTTTAAGTGTCAATACTTCTCCCTCGTACATTGTATTGCTTATATTTTTCATGTTTAGAGCTAAATATCTTATATACAATAGCATATCTTAAATTTCTTCTTTATTTCTACTCGAATTAAAAAACCTTTCAGATCCAACGGCAAGCACCTAAAGTTCACTAAAACTGATCGGTCTTTTACAGCATTACTTCGTAACTGACATGAATGCCTTCAACGTCAGTTTTCAAACATCGTTCACGCATTTCCGTGTTCGAACCATCAGTAATCAATTATGCCACGTGTTTCCAGTAGGAGGCAACAGAGATTGCCCTATAATGCGTTCATGAATAGCATTAAATGTGAGCCTAACTCTGCAAGTTCACCTTACATCTAATGCCCCCTACTCGGAGTTTATTTATGGCTTTCCAAGTAGGTCATGACAGTTGATCTCTTAGTGTCATCCGAGAGTCCTACCCATTTTCAGGTGTTTGTTCTTTCCACTTCAAAGAACACGTTTTATCCGGAGAAATCGTCAGTTTTTGCGCACTCTTCATGAAATTATTCCTGGATTTCAATCTCGATTTTAATGACTGGTGACCATAAAAGGGTCGTCTTGAATCCTGAACTAGCTTTGTTTTTTAGATCAGCTGCAATATTTTTTTGTTTATTCGAATGTCCTAGAACGTTTCTTGAATAATAAACACAAAAATAATATGTTTTAAAAGATAAAAAAAAAAATGAAATTCAGACAGTAATATTAGAGTGACTCTTCCGTTTTCGCCTTCAAAGTTCAATGCTCCACTGGTTCAACGCCCCTAAAAGTCTAGCGCGCGAGGTGGCTGTCGAATTCGCCAGAGTCTTGGTATGAAGCTGTGCCTAACTTTTGATCAGACCCCAAATAATTTATATTTATAAGAGGATTTTGATAGAAATATATAATACATTTGGAAAATATTTACTTTCGTCTCTGACAAAAACGATAAGAACTAACTAGGTCAGTGGGATTCTATAATTATCGAAATTATACAGATTAGTTGTTACAAGTATAACAAATAAATTTAAAATGGAAATGACACAATTACAAAATAATTATAATATATTATAATTGTATTAATGTCTGAAAAAGTTTTCGGACCCCCTGAGATACTCTCGCGGACCCGTGGAGGTCCACGGACCCTAGTTCTGTAACCACTGGTCTAGATTATTAAGACGTTTATTTTTTTGCAAATTATTTGTAACTATCTCAACAATTTTGTCTCATATCAATAATATTTTTTATCATTCTATATTTTGTAGTGTTTTGTGCATTACGATGAGATTCATTTTATCTTTTTGTTCAATTGACTTTTCTTTTACATATGTTTGAACTTATATATTAACTAGCTGTGAATCTGTTATTGGGTGGGTGCATATGTAATTCAAGCAAATACATTGTTTACGAACTTACAACTATAGGTTAACCCAATAAAATAAAATAAAAAATGTAGGTCCTATTTAATCCTGATATAAACTGCGTAAAAATTTTATTCCTATATTATTGGAGAGCGTATTATACTAAATGTAACTCTATTATTTTACGTCTCAAATGCTGCGTTCTTTAAGCCAATTACTAAATTTGATAAACTTATCGTTATTGATATAAACAACTTCTCGTATCCCAAAACTAAGATAGCAAATAGTCTATTGAATATTCTGCATCATAACTAGAGAATTACACAACTCAATAAAATCTTAAAACACTAAAATGATTAAAGATAGATACATCCTTATTTTCTTAACAATACTAACAAAATGACAAATTACATAGCGCCGTTTAGAGATCAAACTCTCCTCAAGGGCTCTCTAACTAGGGAATCGAACCCTCTCATATTGAAGGATTAAAATATACAAAATATAATAATTTAAGTCTCAGTATAGAAAACTTTCAGCAGAGGCCATTTAGTTTGGATACTTCCCCGCTCGGTTCCTGATAATTTGATAACAATACTATATACTATAAAACGTAAAATAACAGACCAAAAACACACAAAAAAAAATTGAGTCGCAAAGAACAAGAAAACGGAACTAATGCACAATATTGAAATAAGACGATTTTAGCATTCATAAGAATATAACTAACGTACAAACTGGTAACCAATAAAAACATACATTCCATCATAATGTCTCCCTGTTGGGGCAGACAGAAAAGAGCGAATGCTAAATTTTCCTATCGCGACACACATCTTTCGCCTCTTTTAATACATACACTTTCTCATGCAGTTCCTATAAGTTATCTGAATTCTTATGGTTCCTTTTTTCAAACTATTATACACTTAATCCAACCATATTTTTCGTGATCTTCCTCTACCAAGCCTTCAACTCACATTTGCACTGTATATTCGATTTAACTTACCATTCTTCATTCATTCGTTCCACGTGCCTAAACCACCACAGAGTGCTCTTCTTCATCTTACTCAACACATCAGCTTTAAGTTCGCATTCATTCCTAATCCCTTTATTCCGTATTATGTCATACATTGTCACCCCATTTATTCGGCTATTTTCGTTATTGTTCCACGACCATGTTTTACTCCCATACATCAAAGTTTGTACTAAAGTTGTGGACTATCTATCATCCTGGCAGATTTTTATAAATAACAAATCAAAAGTTTTGGAATAAGAATCTCATTGGGAATATGAAGTTAATTGTATCGCAGATTCGTTCATTCATTCATGTGGTTCGGCATCGTACGCATTAAAAATACTACACAGGCAACAAACATACTCTCACACGTCTAGCGTGTGCCAGTATTGTTACCAGTCGAACACTTAAACCAGTCTGGAACGCCTTTTTAAGTATCTTTTTTTTTGGGTATTATCGAGAATTGAGCCCGAAACCTCTAGATGGAAGGCCATTATCTTACCGAACAGGCCACGGAGGTCGTCATCACAGATAATAACAATATACGTATTCGTTCTGAAGATTTAATTAAGAATACGGCACGACTTAGCAAAGATCTGTATCAGGCAGCTGTATGGTATATTTATTATCCAGAAGTTCTGGGTTTTGCTTGCGTGCATGCATAATGCACACGGTGCCCTTGGTCTCTCTGTTCCTCTTCATTACCCTTGGATGACTTCATATGCTCGACGACAATAAATTACTCATCATTTTCTGGGCTACACAATCATTTATACCGGTGGTGTAATGAGTCTGTTTCAGATAGTTTGATAATAAACAAAGCTCCGTGGATGATCTACCCTGCATAGTTGATAAGACCCTGGTCTTTCAATCTGGAACTTGCAGGTTCGTTTCCCATTGACATTTTTTTAAAAAGGTTTTAGTCTTTTTGCATTTAAGGTATGTTTAACAGATTTCTAGTTGGTTTAGAAGAGATTGTCACATGGCAATAAACCTGCTAGTGTAATAATATGCTGCTGACTTAAAGACTGCCTTTTGCTGCCGACTCCGGTTAATAAACGATACAACTAAAGTTCACCTAAAAAAATATATTACGACATATATTTATTTACGAAACAAAAAGATAAATGTGTTGTTAACAGCAAAGAAAGATTAATCTCTTATTTTCTAGATTGGTGACGCTGAAGAAATTGTAGAAACTGAAGAAAAATTCCCAAATCTAGCATTTACTGAAAAGTGTTTTCAGGCAGGGAAGACAATAATAATATTCTAGCATGCACATTACAAGATAATGCACATATGATACATCTCCAGTATTCTCTGCAATACTCGTACGTTCAAACCTGTTTACTCGAAGGAACAACTCAGTGTTGGAAGGATGACCTGTTAGTGCAGAACGAAAGTGCAAACAAAACAATGGAAAGGAAGAATAATAATTGAATTCTTTCACTGTTGTATTAAAATACCCATTTTATTAAAAAAAAAAAGTTATTTGACTTGCGTATTTATTGCTTCTCGTTAGTATGTTTACATTCGGGTTGGATTTCCGATACATTATTGCCAACATAAGGCAATAACGAACCGTGTCAATGACGAATTCCGTGTTTCTCCAGTGGCTCTAATATTGAAGGTTCCATTCATAGAACTGAAGACAATGTTGTAGCCCGGCCACGCTCTTCAATATGTCGGCAGCGCCAGTTCGGATGTGTTGATGGATAACATGAAAAAATTTATTTATATTGTGAAATAGAGAATTTTGTGTATTATCTAAACTTTTTAGTTTACCAAAAAGTACGTAATTGACACAATTATTGATTTCTTGCACATTTAATTTATTTTCACTTGAATATTTATACGTTTGAAAATTGTTTATTTCACACAAATACTTGAATTTTAACAGAAACATATATTAAATAAATACATCTCACTTTTATTGCACCTTGATTTAGTATGAATATAAATAAATAATCGTTCGGTACATATTTTATCGTTTTTATACGAGTATCTATATGAGTATTAAAATAAATATTTATTTCAAGAGACGAATATACGATTTGAACAGAATGCCACAGAAAGTTTTGCTTTTCTTTGTTGTCTTCTTGTTGTGCTCATGCGTTGGTACTTATTCTGGTGAATAAAATTCAATGATTCAACAAATATTGCAAGCGTTGTAAAATTCTAAACACGCTATCATACGTGTCATAGTGTAATTTTGATTATATCATGTTTCAAGATGCACAATATGAGTGACATTTCTTCTTGATTGCCATATATATTAAAATTCTGATTTCACGATACGACTCCTAATATAAATCTATTGTTTTTAATGCCACCTTAGGTGGCCAGATAAACATTCTTATCTACAAAGTAATGAATTGAAATACATTTTAGTAACATTTTTGAAATGCAACTTAAACATATTTTGAGATAAACAAGAAAATTAATAAATGGCGAAGTTTTAGAAAATAAAACTTCATTGCGTATAAAATGCATTCAGTATATTAAATACTCGTATTCAAATTTAAATACAAAGAAAAACACATTTTGAATATTGATACTCGAATCTTTTATTTGAAAGATACTCGTATATCAATTGATATTATAAAATTTCGCTTCAATAATCGGTAAATAACGTTCTCAAATACAGGTGTTTTGAGTTTAATTTTTAAAATGCATCAATAAGTAGTTCAAAACATTATTTTTCATATAACATTTGTCAAAACTAACTTAAACTATTTTTATAGTGACATTATCAATATTGGCATTTCAAGAATGCGTCAATTTATAGTGTTTTATTTATAACATTTCTTACTAATTTATTCAAAAGATTTATTTCTTATACGCTGCACGGTAAACATACTTTGAGTATCAATTCATTCTAAGAGGAATTACATATTTAACTAATGTTTTCAAGAAAACAAAGCTTCTAACACCTTTATCTCTAATAACTATAATTATTTATGTTTAGTCCAATTTCTTTATTAAAAAACGAAGATTTTTTTCGGTAAGTTAACTTTGTCTTTGTGACACGACACGTTTATTACTTATTTTTTATTGATTATATCCTAAAAATACAAATATTCAGTGATATTTTAGGAAAGCGTACGTTTATTCCAGCGTAAAGTAGTGTTTTGATCAATTTATTTTATATATTGTATATATACGAGTATATATCAATAATTTGTTATTCATTACGATTGTAAATATATTTTCAATATTGTTTAATCTCTCAATTTATGATAAATAGAGAGCCTGTCCCGACCGGAATAACCACTTTTTTCCTTAGTTTCGGAGAATTCCTAGAACTCACCCTTAGCATCAAGGATTGTTATTGATGATTTTTTTGTTTACCTGTAGAAACTTATGGTTGCACACGACTGACTAAGCTAAGTCGGTTAAATAAAATGTTTTCATTATACATGAAATTTTTACTGGTCACATTTTCATACATATGGAAAAATTTCTAGCATAATGAAAATTATAGATCATTTTAATTTCGATTAAAATTTATTCATTTTATTTAATTTCAACTAGGGAATATTTAAATTCTTCATTAGTGAATTAAACAACTTCTCAGAATGTGACATTAAAAAATAAAGAATTCCTTATAAATATATAAACACGTTAAGGATCAAATTGATATGTAATATAACACAATATTTATAATAAAAATGTTACCTTTTTTTTTAAGTACAACCTGTCAGGGACGAACAGCTGTAAGTATAACTGCTCAATTAGCCAGGGGAAAAAATGATAGTGTTTACATCAATAAACTACAACCCGTGTACCGGTTTTTTTTAAATACCACTAAAGAAAGTAAAGTTCGGAAAGACACACATAAATATAAACTCCTTTCTAAGTCAAATATTAATTTCTCGCAAAGTTTGATGAGCACAAGTATTCAAAACAATTCACTATTCCACTGACACACAAGTTTTTTTTTTCAACACAATGTGACCTTAAAATATGTCATAGGCGTCAACACTTCACACATAAACAAGTGTTCGGAGCACTGTCTAGATGGAACAGAGCTAAATACAACCGCATTAGACGCGCGATGGCGTCACACTGATCCGCGGATGAGACACGCGGTCGATTGAAGCGAGGAGCCGCGACTACAGAGCGGCGAGTAGCGGAGCAGTCTGTGCGGCGCGCGGTCGCCCGCTGTGCCGGCGTTTGACGCTTGATGCTCGGAACGTTCCCGAGGAATCAGCGCTTGCGCTCTGCAATATACAATATTTTGATTATATGTATTATTTCATTCTTGCTTCCTGTATTCCCGAGCTGAGATAAGGGAACAGAAATTAGCTGCGATCGAGTGGGAATTTTCGGAGGACGATGCAAATTTTGTTAGGCAATGATTAATATCCAAAACAATTTGAAATTCAAATCTCTTCAACATCCTTTGTTTATTTTTTTAAATGGTCATAAAACACCTAATACTTTTTCAGTTTGTACAAACTTGATTTTTCTTAATCTTTCAAGTTCCTAAATTCGCGTTCGAACTGTTTTTACTCTTTAACCATACTAAATATGATTTTTTTGTAACTTAAAAATCTATTTATTATACATTCTCATAACGTCGTTAGGCAACATAAAAATAGCAACAAATTAAAACTCTGTAACGAAAGATTTCAGCAATAACAACTTTAAACCTTCCAATCGCTGTGGAGTTTTGATTTCTTAGCAGTCGTAACTTTGGGTAGAATCTGCCAAGACTGTGTACTTGCTGAAATACAACAGTTTGTACATAGTAAATCAATACACCCATAGGTGTTTCTTAGCCATTATGTGCAGTTTTCTTTTTATGCAAAAATAAGATTTCGTACTTTTAAAAACGATATTCTTAAATACTCAGACTCGAACAATTTTTCCCTGCATTTAGTATTTAAATATGGTATATACATACATATATCCAAATGATAAATGGTCTGATGATTATTGCACTGGAGAAAGAAAACGAAAAGCTTCAGCAATAACAACTTGAAACGTTCAACAATTTTAAACTGGTCAATCGTCATGGAAGTTTGATATCCATGCCAATGGAACTTTGGGTTGGATCTGTCAAGACTCTGTGCGTGCGAAATACAACAGTTTGCACACAACAAACAAATACATGCACAAGCGTCTTAAATAAACAAAACGGCTGTTAACAAACATACTTGCTTGCGAGGGATTGCATATCGTGCCGTACATTAAATAAAATCCTGCAGTGTTAAATGTGTTATCCTCAAATCTGTTTAAAAATAAATATTTTCTAAATTTGATCATATATTATATTGTATTGTACATACTAAGAAAAATCAAAATTATTTACAACCTAGTGAGAATGAAACCATCATTAAAATTGTATTATTTACTGTTTACTGTATAATTTGTAACAATAGACATCCAAACCTTTACTTCTTGAAAATATTGAAACTTAGAATCCACTTGAATGTTATTGAAATGAATAAATTTGCTCAAATTAACTTTTGACCAAAGACTAAAGATATCCATGGTCCTAGGTAAAGTTCTTGTTGTAGTCAGGATATTAGCGTAAAAATGAATATATATTTTTTCAAAAACTCCTGATTTCGTAAAAATTTACTTGGAAATGGAAAGTTAGTTGGCAGCATTAAATTTTCAAAACAGGAGTATACTCGTAGTGAACACTTTTTGAATTTTCAATTCTCCTTTAAAGTTCCATATCAAAAATTTACCTAAGACCACAGATATGCAGTGGCGTAGCAAGGGTGAGGGGGAAAGTTCTCCACGGGCACTTGACAAAGAGGGGTGCAAAGTCAGGAACCTAAAGTAATATTTTTTAAAGCTTTCCTTAATTTTGCCATGCCCTGTCAGCGTCAGGTTTTCCAAAATTCTAAAGGATATTTTGTGTGTTTGCTTTCGCTTGCATTTCAGACATGTATACTATAGCAAAAAATACTGGAAATTTTAAACAATCAAACTAGTAGCTTTTAAACCAAATAATTGTTTTTTTAAATATATTTAATAACTGAGCGCATTCATAGTTACATTGGTTTTAGTATACAATGAAGGTATGGCGTGAATGTTAAATTACTAAATGCAATCACCTCGCTGTGTGATGACAATAATGTATGTGTAAGAGTAATTGGAGAACTCACTGAGTGGTTTAAAGTTACGAAAAGCGTAAACCAAGGATGTGTGATGTTACTTTGGTCGTTTAATTTATATATAAATTCATGTTTTCGCGATCTACTCGTAAAAAAATATGGGAGATGTGAGTGTCAATGTTTGAAAGAAAGCAGAATGAAGACATCAGAAAATAATTCATGAATAAAGTGGATGTTTTGAAAAAGATGAAGAAAGGCGCTTTAAGACGATTATGACATGTGGAGAGAATGAATGACTAAGCAAATATACTAGTCAGAAGTGCAAGGTGAGCGTGAAAGAGATAGACCGAGAAAAACAAGGATGGGATCATATGAACCAGATTTTGAAAGAAGGAGAAAGTTGTACGCTTGGATAGAAATGTTTAGAGCTATTATCTCTCTGCCTACCCCACAAAAAACATGGGGTGATGGCATTTGTGTATGTATATACGAATAATAAAAACGCATGTGAAAAAAATAGAATATTAGGATTTATGATGTATAAAAAAAACATAAATGTATGTACAGACTTTACCTTGGCAGTTGGACTTCAACCGTATTCCCAAACGACATTTAGTTAATAATTTGTGCGAGGGGGTGCAAATTTTAAGCTACGTCAATGCAAATAAAAATTCTTAAGTACTTACGCCCACTAAAGGTGATTCCATTTCATTTATATTTTGAGAATTTTAATTCCATTGATTGGTTGCATAAAAATAATTATAATACAAGAGAAACTTATTATTCGGACCTCGATGATCCTGAAAACATCAGGATTTGACAAATTAAATGCCAGAACAAAAAAAAGTGGATCATACAAATGTGTTACGTATTTTATACAGCACAGTATACTATATCGAAGAGTGGGAATTTCACGAATGTAAATTGTAATATGCACATAATGCGGTAGAAAAGATTTCAGGGAGTAGTTAAATTGCAATGCCAACGATACTGGATTCCAAATTTTGTACGACAAGGATATATATGTGGTCATATCGGTGTTACCCTCAGAAGAACAAGACAATGAAAAAAATTAAGAGATTTCCGAGGTTAGTCTTGGTCCTACACATTTTGAAGCTTTTCAATGATTAGATGTTGCTATGAAGTGGTTTGAGAGACAGGAAGAATTTTAATCCAGATACTTATATATCTCAAAAGAATACGTGATTTGGTGGTTACGAAAAGGACATCTACGTTTAAGCCATAATTGATTTTTTAAATACTGTAGGTGTATATATAATTTATAATTAATATTTGAAGATTTAAAGTGTTTTTTATGTACGAATAAAAAATTTCGTATTTTCACAAAAAATATACAAATTTACTAGATAAAATTATGTTCTAGACGTTGTTTTGCTCCTCTCGTTATCCGATTTTTCGGTATCTCAATAACCTTTATCCCCATTTAGTCCGGGTACTTTAGGTTTTACTGTATTATTTTAATGTAGGCTGTGATCGTGGATGAAATAAATAAATAGTGATTAGCTCTACAAAACACACATATTATTTGAAAATTGTATGTGATTTTTGGATAGTGTCTCGCATCCATTATGGACAGTGTTTTTTTTTACAAAAACAAGAAATCGAACTTATTAATACTAAAGAAATTATGGTAAAGGATTTCCTCTCCCATCTCACACGTGCATGTAGGGATTTCTTTAATTACATATGGATTTTATAAAGATGGCTTCGTATTCGACAATGGCATTTTCTTATCTTGCATATGACAGACACAGTACGTTTGGGCAGTTTTTTTTTATAGGACCAAGGCTTGGTGAATATTTTAACCTGGATATTCTTGTAGGCAGCTCCCTTCTTGCTATCGCAAAGCTTCCAGACGTTTGACCAACAAGTAAGTAAAAAGATTTTAGCCTAATATAAAGGAAAAAGTCAGTATCAAAAATATGCACAATCTCGAGTACTACGAGTATAAGAATTTTAACTTCGACGTATTCCAAATTTTCTGTTTACTATTGACCAAGTACAAAAAAATGAGGATTCCAAATGTTTTTACTTATTTTCTTATTTAGTTTTATAATTTGAATTTATATTTTTTACAACTCAACTTTAAGTACTGCATTTTATACGGAGGTTTTGCCGATATATTCGTTGATATTTGAGCATTATTTTTGAGTGACATATTTCACAATTTTCGGTTAAAATGTATTGTACTTTGATAACAAAAATTATGTACTACTTTGAATTTTTACATATTGTATACAAGACAAACAGTTCATTGTATATCAGCCATCTCATTAGGCTCATTACCTGTCCTAAGACAGCAGTTGCATACTCGAAATTCACACATAGCAATCCAACATGTCCGAGCTGTAACCGCTGTAACATTAGAAAACGCCCTATAAAAAACATATTGACACTATTTCATTAAAGCATCTAAAAGATGGGCGAGCAAGTAATCTTAAAGAGAGTGGACAGAAAATGTAGACTTTCTCTAGCCCGGGTATGATATCCTATTGAAGGGGGTGAATCTCGGCTAGGAGGATATGATTACCTATTTCATGTGTAGCATATTTTCCATTGCCTTAATTATATGTGTAATTTCTGGATATACATTTACATAATGTGCATCAATAAATGATTATTCATTTATTTATATCTGTCCGATCGTTAGAGACAGTATTGTAGAAATTAATGATCTGGAGAAATTTCAATCAAAACATCCCGATTTAAATTTCATTTTACTTAACTACACGTAAATCAATTATGTGGTGCTAAATATATCTTAAGACTATATTTACTTACGAAACAACGCTATAGTACACACATACCATCCCGTCATCTTCTTGTCAGAATAGGCAGAGAAGAGAGAGTGCTAGTATTTCCCATCGCGATACACTTCTTTCACAGTTTCAATATCCACACACCTTCTCAAAGAACTCATTCGATTTGTATGACGTTTAACATTTTTTTCTTTCAAAATATCATTCCCTTGATCCAACCATACTTTCTTTGGTTATGCTATATCACGCCTTCCACTCAAATTTGCAAGGTATATCCGTATTGTTAGTTTTTATTGATTCATTCGTTATATATGCCTAAACCATCCAAAAGTACACTGATTCAACTTAGTTAACACATCGACTGTAAATCCACATTCACCCTTAATCACTTCATCCCGTTTTTTTATCATTCCGTATTATTATTAGTACAGAGGGAAGAAAAACTTCAAGTCTAATCCCAATGATCAACTATGGGAGATTTTTCGACGACTTCACAATGTACACAACTATGTGGGAATGCAAAAATAAAACACTTTTTTGCCACCCTTCAAAACTGTCAGCCTGCAAAAAAGTGGAAAATCCTGAACTCTATGGGTATTAAATCGTCGGACAACTCAGGTAACTTCACATTAGACGTAAATAATCTTAACATACATTTTGCAACACCATCACTCAGTTTAGACACTTACACTAAGGAGAACGAAAAATTCTTGTAATGTCTCGACCCAATGTTCCTGAGCTCCACTTTTCGGAGATTAATATAAATGAGGTTCGTCGTAATTTTTTTACTATGGTGACAACAATATTTCGATTGTATTCATCTTCTTGATTGTCGACGCTATTCTTCCTGTCATAACACATATAATTATTTTTTCTTTGTCTACTAGCAGCTTGCCTAGTGTGTTGAAGAAGGCTCTAATTATTACAATCCTGTAAATTGGCTCACCCACGTCACATAAAGATTTTAGGGCCATATCTATCCTGCCCACATTATTCAAAATTATGGAAAAAATTGTTCATATACAAATTGACTCCCACCTTTAATTTGAATTGTTTAACCCGTTGCAGTCAGGATTTTGTCCGGGGCATAGTATCACAACCGCACTGGTCGAGATATCGGATGATGTGAGACGTGGAATAAGCTTTAAGCAGCTGACATTTTTATGTGTATTATATTTTAGCAATGCAATCAATACTGTAGACTTTGATCTGCTTATAGCTCGAATGCGTTCATAACGATTCTCTGAATCGGTCATTGTCTGATTTTCGAGCTATTCAAAAGGAAGACAACAATCTTGTAAATACCAAGAGCGTATATCTGAATGGCCTGATCTCTCTGCAGACGTTTCCCAAGGTGAAATTTTCTCTCCACTCCTTTTTTCTATATTCATCAACCCAATAACATCATCTCTTAAGTGTTCTTATCATCTGTATGCGGATAACCTGCAGATATATATTCATTTTGATCCAAATTTCTTTCACACAGCTTTGAACGATTTAAATGCGGACCTCCAATCAGTGGACTGGGGAGCATAGCTTACTCATTAATCCTACAAAGTCTCAGGCCATCCTCATTGGCAGCCCTCAGCTTCTCGCTAAATTCAACACTGAGTTACTTCCTCCAATATTACAATACTTGATGGCTCTATCATACCATTACATAAAACTGTTAAAAACCTAGAAGTGTTAATAGATAACACTCTCTCATGGCGAGATCAAATAAATGAGGTAACCTGAAGGCTCTTCTTCAGCCTTCACTCAAAATTTTGCAAAAATTCCTGCCTACTGAAACCAAAATTTTACTCGTACAATCTCTGTTCTTTCCGATTCTGGACTATGCTGACGTCTGTTACTTGGATGTTACAAAGGACGCTGTAATTTTCTGGACAAATTACAGCGTCTTCAAAACGTTTGTCTAAGATTTATTTTCAACCTACGAAAGTACTATAATATAACTTCATACCAGAAGGCATTGAACCGGTTGAATGTTAGAAATAGACGCCTTTACATACTGTCGCTATTGTACAATATCCGTAATTGTCCCGCCACTCCCTCTTATCCAACCGAAAATTTTCAGCGTCTTTCCAATCATGGATTAGCGCTACGCTCAAACAAGGATTGTTTATTGGCCTTTCCAGTTCACCGCTCCTCTTTTTTTACGTCGTCCTTTACTGTCCATGCAATGAAACTCTGGAATCAGTTTCAAACCAATATAAGACTCGCTCCGTGCCATGCTTTAAGAAACAACTGAAAAACTCTTAATAACTATAAAACTAGTTTAATGGATAATTTAATGGTTACTTCCCGTCTTCAAAAAATGTTTCATACAAAGTGACGTGATATTCAGTTATCTCACTAGAAGTAAATGCGGTTTGGTAATTTTTTTAAGAAATGCACAGGTGAATGCGAACAGATTCTAACCCATAAAACATATAATTTTAATCTATTTGAAATATAAAAAAACACACATTAATCCTGTTTGTGAAAAAATATTAATCAAGTTTAATGTATTCCTTGATCAAATTACTACTTAAATGATTTTTCATAGAAACCCGTACAAACAGGCTAGATGTTTATTCAATTAATTCAGAATAAGTAATTGTGGGTGGGGTCGTTATTATAATAAATAGTACACAGCTGGTCTCGTTCATACGCCGTTAAGTCGGTTTATATGCCATACCTCACCGAAAAGCGAAGCACATATTTTTTTCGTTTGCTTGTGTATAAAATCATGTTTATACTATCATTTATTAAGTACGCTAGGCCTGTAAAATTGGTGAAAAATCTATAACACTAAAGAAAAATTGCTTATCTTAAAATATTTTCTTTACTAGGACTGTCGAATACAAACATTGCATATTTATTGGAGAAGTAATAATACAATATATATTTATTTTATATTTCATATAGATTGAAGTCAAGTATATCTAATGAAATACATTGTACAGGAATAAAATAGACACAAGTCTAAAAATAATAACAACAGGAATAATAAATATTTATTCTTCCCTATGAAGTGGCTTAATTATACCTACAAAAGGTGCTCACTCCTCAATTTATCCACATAGAAAAGAAATATATAACAATCAAATAGTTCGTTTAATAAGGTAATACCGTGTGCGAGTGATGACACTCTTAATAGCCCAGTTCGTGAATACAGCATTAATTCACGATGTCGTAAATATTAGTCAGGTAGATTGAACAAACGTTTGTAAATCAACAAGGGTTCACTATTTTTTCTGTTACTAATTTGTATATGTACAAACAGGTGCGAGAATATCTTCTAACGCTTAAGGAGTAATAGATAAGCATACCCATAAAAAAAATTCTGTAGATCTCTATGTGGAAATCTCTATCTGACTACCAAAAAGCGTCGAATAAATTAAGTAAATTATATGTTATATCGTACATAAAGCGACATATGAGGGAAGCGCTAAAAAGTGAGGCGCCGAAAAACGGGGTTGTACTGTAATATTAATTATCTTTGAAACATGGAACGGGCAGATAAAAATAAGTTTGTATAAAAATTCAATTACAAGCCTTTGTTATCCGTCGTTTTCTAAGCCAGCCATAAGCGAATGAGCTATATAAATCTTATACTCGTACTATTATCTGATTAAGAGCGATTAGAGCTTTCATTAGTCGCAGACACAAACAATAGGTTTATCACAAAGAGATGTGGCGTATGTGAATGAGGAGGGTTGACCCTAGATAAATATATCAAAGGTCAACAAAAGTAAAATACGAACATCAAGTAGGAATGTGCCTTGATTGAGTGGTTTAATATTACAAAGATGTAAAGGAAGGATGTGTTATGTCACCCTGGTTGTTTAATATTCACATCGATTCATGTGTGATGGAACTACTGACGGCAACGGGTGGCACACAAATGTCGAATTTGAATGTATGTTGATCGTTGCATACTGATGAAATGGTAGTGTTAGCAGATAATGAGGATGAATTACAGAGTTTGATAACCAAATTTAATGAGAGGTGGGAAGAGAAGTATCTTAGAATATTTTTTTCAGATTCAAAATCGCGGTTAAATTAAAGTGTGAAAGAAAAAGTACATTAGATGTTCGGATAAGCATTGAAAGATTAAAGCAAGTTTAGAGATTCTGCTATCGGTTACAGAGTTATCATATCGTCTTGTAAAGTACAAAGTAGCCCATCTCAGTTAAAGCGACTTGGAATTTTGATTACTGCTTTTACTTCCGTAGTCTAGTTGATAAGACACCGATCTTCCACTCGGGGACTTCGGGATTCCGGAAGGTACCCAAAAAAAAGATTTTAAGAAAAACAAGGAGTTTTAGTCCTGTTAAAAAGTACGTCTGGTAACAAAACTCGCACGTAAGCTGCGTGTGATTATTGTTGCCTATCCACATGTGATAGTATTTCCAACACAAAGATGGCGAACTGTGAGATAATTATTTTATCCAGTGGTTCTTAACCCGAATAGTCGATAACTGGAGTCGAAGAAAAAAATTATCTCCCGACCATGCTCTTCAACATGTTTGCATCATCAATGGGATAATTCGAGAGATATATGAATGAATGTATGGACTGCTTTAAAAATGTGTATAACGAAATACATTTTATATCATTATATACATTTTTATATACGAGTGTGTAACGAAATGAAATATATTTCATATACTCGTACATCGCAAGGCGACCTAACGCCTCGATGGACCATTCTCGAAGAACTGAGAATCACCAACAGGTTGTCGATAATATGCCTTCGAAGAGTCCTCCGATTCCTTAGAGGCATTGCTCGTGGTCAAGGAGACAAATTGGAGAGGCTTATGGTTACTGGAAGCATGGAAGGACGACGCACAAAATAAAGAATCCCGATGTGTTGGACTGACCAAGTAAAAGATGCAACTGGAATACCCTTAGCAACTGTCCTTTGAGCTGCGGAGTACATGGATGGATGGAGAGGAGTCGTCAGAAGCTATCATGAAAGTCACGATGCTCAGTCATGAGCTACACAACAGGATTGACGGATGGAAATCAAGCGCTCCTAGATTGTTATAGTTTTTTTTATAATGACTTCGCTAATACTTTTTTTTCTTACAGCATAATTTCAGAATGCTCGAATGTTGGGGATCAAAAGTGCAAAATGCTCTGGACCACATAAGAGCTTCCCAACAACCTTCACTCAGAGCCCGTAGAATCGGAGGACTTATGAAAGGCATATTGTCGACAATATGTAATTGATTCTCAGTTCTTCGAGAACGAAGGGGTTAGTTAGTTCGCCTTGCTGTGTATGGAATTCGTAACACCCTTCTCCAGCACCACATTTCAAATACACCTATTCTACGTCTTTCGGTTTAATTATTTAAAACTACGCACTTGATTTGATTATTTAAAATAAAACCACATACAGTAGTTTTCGGAACTCTTGAGAAAATCTTTTACTTTTTACCCCATCGAATGATATTTTTGACATAACATATATTTAATGGATATTTGATAATTAATTTATACATATCATATGTATTTAAATATATAAAAGCCAAAACCTACGAGTTAATTTTATGTTTCTTTAAATATTTAACAACAGATTAAACGTGGTATATGTTAGATGTGTTTTTATATATTAAACATGTATATCTAAGAAGAAAAAAACGCTAAAGCTTAGGACTAAATCCCGTTTACATTGCAATTTATTTTACAATTAATATTTTTGGTAGATTCCACTTGATTGGTGTATTGCATATAATAAACAATATATTAAATAGACATGTTGTAGAACGTGTAATGAAAGATTTGAGTAAGTTGATGAATAATTCTGTTTGGGTAGTATTTTTTCAGATGATGGAATTTAAATAGGGATATCGAACGGCGTGTAGCGATAGCACAGTCAATGGAGCACTGAAACACTCGAACCGGACAGTATCAAAATTTGTATGAGATGATAGTCCTTAATAGTATTTTGTTGCCAATTTTGATGTATGGGAGTGAAACTTAGATGTGAAAAATGATTAATAGAAGTGCTGTAGAAGTGAGTGCATTGAGAATAATACGCGGTGTAACCATGTATGACAGAATACGAAATTTTGTAATTGGGGATGAATGTAAACTTAAGATTAATGTGACGAATAAGATGAAAAAAGCGCTCTGAGATGGTTTGAATCTGGAAAACAAATATATTCTGCAAGTATGACTGGCAGGCGAGTGAGAGGAAGGCCAAGCAAAGTATGATTGGATCATGTGAATGGTATTTTGAAAGAAGGAAACGTAGAAAGTCTGAGAAATCGTAGAAGTTGTATGATAAGGTGTATGGATGTGGAGGAGGCTAAGGATGTGTGTCCAGATTTAAAAGTCTGACGCTCTGTCCACTCTGGCTACTCTGACTGGGAAATATCGTGATGGTATGCATGAGTAGATATTTTATAGGCATAAAATTTCGGATGTAAAATGGCAGATATAAAATTATTTTATGTTTATTTTTAAAATTATTTTATGTTTATTTTTAAAATTAATAAATAAATATTTATTTTTCTAATCAAACACTCGAACCATAATATAATTTTATTTTTTAACCTATACCAAATTTCATGTTAGTACAGAACAGTGGTCCCCAACCCCCGGGCCGCGGCCCGGTACCGGGCCGTGGACCAAATGGTACTGGGCCGCGCAAGGGCCTGCTTAAAAATCAAAATTACTTTTGTAAAATCGAACATATCCAATAAAACTTAAAACTTAATTATAGCTTAAAATAATTATTCCGTTGAAAACCCCTTCACGCTAAGTTACCACTGACCTTCCGACAATACCTGTTCGAGACAACAACTCTGCCGGTGTTCTGGATTAGAGTCATGGCGGAATACCCTGAGATTGCCACCACAGCACTAAAATCCCTATTGCCATTTCCGACATCCTATCTATGTGAAGCGGGGTTTTCTGCAGTGACAGCAACCAAAACAAAACAAAGAAATAAACTGGACATAAGCAAGACACTTCGGGTGTCACAATCTCCTATTACCCCCAGATGGAACCATCTCGTTTCAATGAAGCAAGCTCAGGGTTCTCATTGATTTAGCATTAAGTTAAAATATTAAATCTGTTTTATTTTGAAGGTAACTGTATTTTATTTTGAAGGCATCTTTACACACGATTCAATTAAAAATATTAAATCAAAACACATAAAACTTCAACATCAAAACTTTTAAAGAAAATAGATAAATAACTTTCAAGTTAATATATCTGCAAGATATCAGAATAACATTAAAATCCCGATATTAAACTCTAAGCATTCTCAAAATTCTTTTCTCTATCTTGGAAAAAATGCTTTCAACCTTCCGTTGAACCTTAAAAATATTGAAAATACCCATGAATCTAAAAGAAAATTTAAAAATTAACTGAAACTTAATAATCCTTCATTGTTATTATATATTTTTTCTTCATTTTTCCCACAAACCTTGTGTTTTCTCTAATATTATTTGTCACTATAACTTATGTACCACAGTTGTAAATTTTATTATTATATATTGTACAAATATATTGTTATTAAATTTAAAAAAAAAACTACATTCAATGTGTCCCCCTTCCCCCCCCCCCCCCCCAGTGGGCCGCGGTAAAATTATGAAACGTTGACCGGTCCGCGGCGACAAAAAGGTTGGGGACCACTGGTACAGAATATTAAGAATCACAATTTTTGTGCATGGTTTCCATGAAAATTACATAACGCCATCTATATTTCGTCACAGTTACTTCTAATAAGAACATACAGCATTGACATCTGACGTTGAAAAGACAAAATATTAACATTTGTGCAATACAGTCAGTTTTCGACTTACGGCAGGGGTCTGTATCGCCACCTAGGACGTAAGTCGAAATGGTCGTAAGTCGAATTTCATACAAAAAAATTAAAATAATAGACATAAAAAGTGGGTAGTACGTTAGTAGTATTTATTTCAGAATATGTACGAGTACTATACTATATGTAATATATAATAATGAATAATATATATTTACAAAATTATTCTGTGGTATTTTCATCATCTGTACATACTAATATCCATAGGTGACTCAGTGATTGTAGTAGTGGGGTTTATTTTTCTCACAAACATATCCAGATTTGTTTGTATACAAGTTTGCTTTTTCTTTTCTTTATAAATTTCATTATAACAGGTGAGTGCTTGCTGAATCAGGCGGCGTACCTTCGAAGATCTATCGGTGTCTGGGTCCATATTTTCAAATTGTTGGATTCCATTGTTGATTTGGCTATAAGCTGCAGCCATGTCTTTAGACACAAAGTTTTTAGGTAGTTCATTGTATTCATCTAGTTCTTTTAATTCTTTTTATATAGCACGTTCCTCCTCAATCTCAATCAAATCTTGATTTGTGAGCTCTTCATCATCATTTTCTAAAAGTTGAATTATATCTTCACTGTCAACTTCCAGATTAAGTTTTTGAGCAAATTGTACGATGATATTAGTTACTTCTCCTACTTCATTTTCTCTATTAAAATTCATATTATTATTACGTTTTAATAGTTTGTTCCATATGCCATTCATACATGATGTCGTTACATTTGACTATCCTTCTGAGATATTTTTAATTGCTTGAAAGATGTTATAGTTTTTCCAAAATTCTCTCAAAGTCTGGTCTTTTCTATTCCTTCGATTGCTTGGGCAAAAGTAATTCTTAAATAATGCAATTTAAAGTTAGCAATAATCGGCTGTAAAATGCTTGTAGTGTTGGGAGGTAAATAAATAACTTTTATGTTTGGATGGGATTCAACTAAGTTTGGAGGATGACCCGGAGCGTTGTCAATAATCAGCAATATTTTAAAATCTATTTATTTTTCTTCGCAATATTTTTTTCCAGGAATAAAACATTTGTCAAACCAGTCTTGGAAAAGATATTGTGTCATCCGTGCTTTGTTGTTCCAACGATAATGTAGTGGCAAAGTAGACATCGATTCCCTTGAAGGCTCTTGGGTTTTTTGAATAATATATCGAAAGTGGCTTCAATTTAAATCCGGCAACATTTCCACCCAACAGAAGGGTCAAACGGTCTTTGAATGCTTTAAATCTGGGCATGCATTTGGCTTCTTGATGTACTCGTATATATGTTCGTTCTGGCATTCTCTTCCAAAAAAAGGCTGTCTCATCGACGTTGAAAAGACTACGTGCTTTAGTTTGGATGGTTATGAAATTAAGTGGAACATTCTTTTGTAATAAATCCTCCATCCAAATCTTCAAACATTTTTCCATTTCATATATGAGTCCATTTCGTTGTTTAGTAATAATCGTCGATTTTACTGATACCGATTTTTTTACTGCTTCGAGAATTCGTTTTTTTTCCTTTATTATAGTTGACACGGTTGAATGGGACAATTTAAGTTCCCGTGATAAGTCCGACACTGTTTTGCCGCACTCATACTGGTTTATTATTTTAATTTTTTTCTCTAAATCAATCGTTTTTCTTTTATTTTTATTTGACATTTTGGGATTGAAAATCAAACAATTCAACAACTCGAAATATAAGGAGAGAGTAATCAACCGCCAATTTGTCAAACCTTTCGGACGCACGGAAGGTGACGAACTGACGCTGTTTACATAAAGATGATGCAATCGATTGCGTCATATTAGTTAAGGTGCACGCACCAATTACACTAAGGCGCACACATTATTTTATAATTTTAGTCTCCGTCGTAAGTCCAAATGGTCGTAAGTCGAGAACTGACTGTATAGGTTAATTTAGCCTTTTAAAATATTTAATATTTACAATTTATAAATTAAAATTTCGAGTAGGTGTGAATTTTTTTATAGATGTTACTAAAAATATATACTCGTATATACCTTACAACAATTACATGACATACAAAATTACTATATACAGTACAACCTGACGGTATTGTATATAGTACAACCTGGCGGGCTTATTGACTTGTGGCAATCTCTTCTAATCAATAAGAAAATTGCTCAAGCAGCCTTTAGTGAAAACCAGAAGGGAGTCAAATCTGCAACACTCGGGTTGGGAGGCTGGCATCTTACCAACTAGGCCACGGAGATATTAAATCTAGCGCCATCCATACCTGTGCCGATTCGTTTGGGAATACTTACTGTTGAAAATTTGAATTGGTGAAATCATGTCTCCTAGTTAAGCCGCAAGATTTTTGCTTCTCTACACTCTCTTAATAGGATAGTATTTTTCTACCTGTTGTAAGTCGTATACTACTGTCCCACTGTCCTATGTTTCCATTACTTGATTACGGGGACATATGTTGTTGGGATGACAACGAGGAGGTGTTGGATAAATTGGAGATATTCCAAAACATTTGCATCCTACTTATATTAAACCTAACCAAGTATGGCCACATGTTAGAAGTATCAGAACAGAATTCAATGGCTTGAAATCAGACAGCAAAGAAACATTCACGTTCTGTTGATATTCTTTTGCATACTTAACAATCCCAAATCGCTTACACAATTTCGCGAAATATTTCAAGTTCTTTCAGAATATGGGCGTTCTTTTCGATCAGAGGATGAGAGACTCCACACCACAGTTCACTCGACGCGAGTGTGAGTTATGACGTGCACCATCCTTTTGTAGCAATACACCTTTCAGTCAGATATACTATTTATAATTACAAATAGCCGATACTTCATGTTATGTTGATAAAGGTAGAAAAATATGACACAACTTTAGGTCAAATGCATAAAATATTTATAACAAGTCATAAAAATTTAAGAATTGCTATTGTCAGTCAGGGAGTTAGTTAAGACTTATTCTCTCTGCGTAAGAAAATTAAAAATATTGATATAGTAGCACTAAAATTTAAATACTTTTTGGCCTGCGTGGATGAATGGATTTTATATTTATTTATATATTGTACTTTAATGACTTATTCAAAGGAAATTTTTCAAATTTCACTAAATTAAACGTATAACTTTTTTAATGTACGTTTTTAATTTTACGTAATTTAATAGTTAAAGCTACAATTTCTTGATAATCTTTCCGTAGCTCTTGATATTTTATTGCAATGTGTTTTCGAATAAAGAATCTTACTAGCAGCTCAATTCTAAGGTAATGAAGTATTTTGTAGTTTTCACAACAAATATATTTACCAAAACCAAAGTACCAAAAAAATGTCATCAGCCGCTACTTTTCTACACTAACAATAAATAATTAGGTGTATTCACTATGATCCTTTTTCTTGCTTTAAATTATAGTATTTACTGAAATAGATTTTTCCTCAGAGAAGTTGGAAGTTTACCTAATGCTTTGATATTTTATTTCTGTTTTTCACCATAGTTCAGTGCTTATTTTTTATTTGTTTTACTTAAATATTTCATAGCTCTACTCTAAACAAGATAAACTATATACCGTATTAGCCCGAATATATACCGTATTAGCCGTGTCCAATGAGCGCTATGCCAAAATAAAAACTATGCCAAAAGGAAAGATGCCGCCTGGATTAATTGTTCGTGTTCAAGAAAAGGGATAGATGACGGAGGAACTGGTATTGGACTGGTTAAATGTTGTATGAGGACAGCGTCCTGTGGCATTAAGAAAACCTCGAGCCATGCTTGTACTTGATGCATTTCGAGGTCACCTGACACCTAAAGTGAAGACAAAAATTGAATCTTTGAATACTGATATGGTGATATTTCCAGGAGGAATGACTTCACAGTTGCAAGTTTTAAATGTATCTGAAAATAAAGAAACCATCAATTCCAGTTTTAGGGGAATGGATCATGACCGCCTGGCAGAAGATTAGTGACACGTCTATTGATAAAAGTTTTAAGAAATATCGCATTTCCAACAATCTGGATGGGAGTGAGGATGACATTTATGGGAAGATGAAGATGCCATGAATGATGCATCGATTAGTAATCATTCAAGCGACACTGATGATAATTCAAACATGTCTGAATAAAAAAATCATATTTTTTATAATACAATTTACCTAATTAATTTTTGTTTTATATTTGAATTTTTCCTTTCATTCCTGCTCCAAATATAAAGGTCGTGTTATATTCGAGGCCGCGTTATATTCGGGATAATACGACATACCAGCTGCCACACTAGATTCATTGCCGGCTCTAACGCAGCTGATGCACAATATGTTACATACATCCGTGGAATCAACATTTTGTGCTAACATTTCTAAATAATGCCGATATCTAACATATCCAAACTATGCATATACTATATCTAACCAATGCACATATATAACATATTATCTAAACAATAGATTTCCCAAAAATTGATTGTGAAAATAATTAATAAGCTTTCTGCCCGGTATCCCACGGCGGAGCTTTTCAGAGAGTATCGGGTCCTGAACATAGCCAATTTGCATCTCAAATCCATTTTCTGGCACTACCATCGAGAGGAAGGGAAGATGCAGACTCAGCAGAGACACATGACACGCATGGCAACTAATGAAATGTTCGCCATCCCTAGAGTTAAAACCTCTTTTGCCCAAAGGCAATATGCTTATTTGGCTCCCATGACATACAATGGCGTGCCGAATTCAATAAAGGTAAAGGTAGGAAAACCATTTAGACAGTCGATTGGAGCGTGGTTGTTATTGCGACAGGGTTTTGAGTACTTGGGCTTTCAGGATGAATGACGTGTGGAAAAGATTTGTGTGGGCTCGTGAGTGTGGGTTTCTTCTTGTTGTTATAAATTTTGTTGTTTTTGTGTTTCTGTATGTTTTTTATTTTTATTCTTATGATTGTGTGCGGTATATTGTGCTCTCCAAATTAGCTTGCTTGTTTTATACCCAGGCAAACCAAGATTCCTAGCACTTTTTGTTCAGTAACTGCCTTAGATAAATTCTTAGAGCATACTACGGATAACATATATCACGAAATAATGCTTTATCAATTCGTAGTTTATTTATAACCTGGTCACTTTTAAATACAACGTTCAAAGAATAAGCAGAAATCAAAATCTTACAAGTTATGAAAATTATTTAACTACATCAAATTAACGAGACTGCTAAAAAAGTAAAAAAAAAAAGAACTTTTTGAAACAAATGGAGAGCGTTGGTTTTAAATTATGTAAAAGATTTTAAATTATGTACTGTAAATTTGAGATTTTAAATTTAACATTTTAATATATTTTATTTAATTAACAATAGTGGAGGACATCAAAATGTATGCCCACAAAAAATAAATTTACTTTTAACTTTAAATTGTATTCAAAATAGAAAAAAGGTACCTAGTTACAAAAAATAATGTTAAAAATTTTTGTCCCTCAACGCTGTGGTGGAATATTGTATCGTTAAAACTAATTAGTTCATTTATTTAGTCACGAATGTCTTTTTACGAATAACTTTAATACGAAGTAAATATATTTCACGGTTTAGTTTTTTATCAGTAAGTACGTGAAACGTTCTCGACCAAGCATCGTACTGATACGAGTATTAAGTAATAACTTGAAGAAACTCTTGTTTCTTGTTAATGCACGTATTTTAGTGAGTATTTGTATTGAAATACAGTTAAATAATTGAAGTGTTATTTGGTTTCCAATATACACAGAGGAGTAATTTTATTAGGAAAATAGACTAGGACTTCATTGTAAGTAAATTAAGTGTAACTAGACGAGTAAGTAAATTAAATTCATTTCAATATAACCATGTTTTTGCATTTTCGATTTCCCTATTCGATGAATAAGTGACCATTTTCTTTGGGGTCTCTTCGTTCTACTCGTATATTTCTGGGTACGCTTTTCATTGTTCAAGTATTTTTTCTTTGTTTGTTTGAGTTCATTTTTTATTCATATGGTAGCCCACAATGTACCCGATTCGGCTCTGCGTACATATTAAATAGCGTGATCGGGAGACAACATTGTATTTTAGCTCCATTGATCGCATATTTTAGAACCACTTGAGTAGGCAACGGAACTCACAGTCACAGTTTAATGGCAATACAGTCGCATGCGAAGAAACAACGATACTCGCACACGTCTAGTAACCAAACGAAATATTTTACCAGACAAGAACTCTTTTGGGTAGCATCGTGATACCCCCTCCCCCCCCCCCCCCCCCCCCCCCGGTAGTTCACCAGCGTTTTACCAACTAGACGTCAAATAACGTTTATAAATTCATGAAACCCCTTTCGCCTTAATTCTGCTGCCTAGTGTGTATCTTTGTCTCAGAATCTATGGAGCTCTCGTATATAATTGTATTACTTGTACACTCACGCTCAGTTATTGCTCATCTTTTAAGTACTAAAAAAGTAGAAATTGCTTTGGTCCGATAACTTTTATATTGTAATTGTAATTTATAAATAGTATAATTATTTTCAGGTTTGAAGAAAAAACATTTAAAACATACGTCCGAAGAAGTGTTTGGAATAAAAATTGATGGGTCTTTCTACAAAGTCAACCATGTACGAGTATTTAGCTTGAATGTATTTTAATATCAGTCATAATTATACAATGAAAAGCGACTCAATACTTTGAAACCAGACCCTTTAAGTGGACCTTATTTCATACTTAGGGTAAGAAAATATTACAATTACTGGAAATTTCTATACGAGAGGAAAAGTCAATTTGAAAAAGCCCAGGATAGTTAGTATAAATAAATTAAGTATTCCTTGAAATATAGTAATATGTGGAAATTATAATTGCAGGTTCGTTATATTTCATATGATGATTGTTACCAGAAAATATAGATCGAAAAGAATTCAGTTCCGCAAAATAAATAAGGTATAAACAAAATCAATTTAACAGTTTCAATTTTCTCCACTTATTTACGTAAAATATACCAACTTACTAAATGAAGGCGGAAAATATAAAATAATTCCAATCAAATTATACGAATCTAAAACATGTTCAAAAGCTGATTTATTGTAAAAAAAATCTAAAAATTTCTTAATTAAATTCTTATTTTTAAATTTAACATTCTGTGTTGTATTTATTATTTCAGTTATTCAAAAACGACGGGTTTTCATCCATATTTTTTTATACTCGTACAACTATTATTATAACGATTTGTGTTTTTGTTATATACGAGTTGAGAAAAAAAAACTCTATCATTCGAATCAATCGCTGGGGAAATATACAAACTGCAACACCTGAGTCCGAAGAATTTTTGTGGAACGATTCATTTGACAATCATCCTAATTTGCCACTTTTTCACTGGTGGCGTAGTATGCGATTATTATCCGAGAGAGAAGAAAATGAAAATTGCGCACAGTTTCCTCATATTTATGATATAGAGTTTAATAATCTTTACTGGCAAATTCTTCGCACCAAAGAAGCTACATTCCAATTCTTCAGTGCGTTTTACGACACAAGAGCTGATGGACTCCAAGAAGGAGGATATGTGCGAATATTATCAATGATCGATGACACAAATATAAATTCGTCTTTATTTTGTCAACTGTGGTTTGAGGATGAGTCTAAACCACTGTTTGTCAAAACTAGTGACATTGTGTACTTATGGTTTGAAGAATGGGGAATGCAGACGAAAGGCACTTTTAGTCCTTATATAATAACATGCCCAACTTCTGCTACAAATGAAATACCTGTTGCAGTTTCAATTGTTGAAAATGAATGTGATAACGCGAAAAATCTCTTAAATATAGTGTATGAAATATCTTCAAACAAAAAACACACCGCTGTTTGCGTAAAAGGCCTGGATTACCAACAAGACATGTCTTCACGTCTGACAGAATGGATTGAATTCATGAAACTCATGGGAGTAGATAAAGTGTTCATGTACGAGTACCAAGTGCATCCGAATATGAGAAAGGTTATAGATTATTATAAGAGCCGTGGGTATATTGATTGCAGACCACTCACGCTTCCATTTGGGCAACCGAACATACCCTTCCTTCGGCATATGTTTTTGAAAGATAACTTAGATCAACAAATGCAAAACGAAATTATAACTTACAATGACTGTTTTTATAGAAATATTTATCTGTATAAATTTGTAGTCCTTTTGGATATCGATGAAATAATTGTACCAATACTAGATGACGACTGGCCAAGTTTAATGAACAGGGTCATTCGTAATGTTAAAAAATTAAACACCTCTTATGCATCGTACAATGTTAGAAATATCTATTTCATGGACCACATGGATACAGAGTCACCGCATTTGGATATTCCCACATGTATGCACATGTCGCAACATGTTTACCGATCCAAAAAATTTACAGAACCTTATGATTATGTGAAGTCATTTTTTGACACAGAAAAAGTTATCGGTGTTCATAACCACATGCCGATCAAATATCACATGGATACCGTAGATACATATAATATAGCCACAGAATATGCGCACTTGCATCACTATCGAAAAGATTGCCCTTATGACTTTCCGAATTGCAATGAGTCGGGTGCAGTGAAGGATCCTATTATTTGGAAATATAAAGATAAATTAGTCAAAAGAGTAGTTGAAGTCCTTAATATAAACAAGCTGTTAGAGCCATAGAATATAAAAAAATATATCCATAGACTATAAATTGCCACAAAATACACATATTCGAAAAACGTCTATTTTGTTAACGATTTCATATTTTCATTACTGCCTTCGCTTTGTATCAATAGAGATTTTATTGGTAACTGTAAGAAATCGCGAGGAAGGTCATTGTTCCAAACATTCTGTAACCCCTGAAAAGTAGTAGAAACATGAAACAATTTGCTTTTATTGAAATCTTAGGCAGGAACAAAAATAAATTGAAACATCAAGGTGAAGATTAAAACATACTCGTAGTACGAGTATATGCATCGCATAATAACACACATTATATTTAGTTTTTCAAACGTACAATTACTAAGTGCATTTTTCGCTACAACTACGAGTATTGTTGAAAGTAATCTTAATTCATCACCTCTTCGTATCTATCTGACCCAACCAATGAGCAATGATAAGTTAGTTACTTTAATTGAGAATATCTTCTACGAGTAGAAGCCCAATGATAGGAAGTGGAATAATACCACGTTTGTCAAATAAGGATATTAATTTCATATATGATATCTAATTCATTAGAAACTACAGGTGCGTGAGAAATGCCTCCTGGATTTTCACCGCCGCTGTTCAAGCACCAGCGGTGCGGAGTGGAGCGGAATCGTGCCCTTAAGTAGCACATACCTTATCGTTTTAGTCGATTTCATAACATGTACGAGTAGTAGCGTTCGTGATTAAAACTCTCTTTAAAACGCCGATTGTTATGGGTTGCAAATTTTAGAGCCACAGGTTTGGCTTGAAAAAATAAATCATCATGATAAACCTACTTTTTTCACATTTTAAATAAAACTTCGAAAAACATGTATGGTACTTTTTGTATTAACTTTTTAAAATAGGGAGCTATTTCTGTCGTATCTTGTAAAAACTCTCTTAACATTCGACAAACGAAGGGATACAAGTTTGTATTGTATTGTATTGTATTGTATTGTATTGTATTGTATTGTATTGTATTGTATTGTATTGTATTGTATTGTATTGTATTGTATTGTATTGCATTGCATTGCATTGTATTGTATTGTATTGTATTGTATTGTATTGTATTGTATTGTATTGTATTGTATTGTATTGTATTGTATTGTATTGTATTGTATTGTATTGTATTGTATTGTATTGTATTGTATTGTATTGTATTGTATTGTATTGTATTGTATTGTATTGTATTGTATTGTATTGTATTGTATTGTATTGTATTGTATTGTATTGTATTGTATTGTATTGTATTGTATTGTATTGTATTGTATTGTATTGTATTGTATTGTATTGTATTGTATTGTATTGTATTGTATTGTATTGTATTGTATTGTATTGTATTGTATTGTATTGTATTGTATTGTATTGTATTGTATTGTATTGTATTGTATTGTATTGTATTGTATTGTATTGTATTGTATTGTATTGTATTGTATTGTATTGTATTGTATTGTATTGTATTGTATTGTATTGTATTGTATCAAACGTATTCATATTGGTTGACACTGAGTTATTTTTCAACAGTAAGCCTTTATAAAAGGTCGTTCGTGTGTGTGAATAATAATATATATTTTTGTTACTACTCTTAGCTTTTAGAACTATTGTACTTATAAATCGTTTTTATACCATTTATTTGCGTTTAAAATAGTAAACATTATATCTGAATCTGTATTATTTAATTTCTTTATTTATTCCCTTACCCTTTTAGGGTCAGGGTGCCATCACTCTCACAAGGCCGCCTGATAAGTAGAAGAACGGAATGGAAAGTGAATTATGACATGGAACAACGGTAAATTAAGATAAAATGACATTCTCAGATAAAGTTTCTTTAAATTCTCTCTTAAACGTTTTTAAATATGGTGTACATTAATATGTACAAAATAAATTTTATCTCATCTTTTGTTACAACTCGCCGATCACCGTGAACCTCGGTGTAGGCGCATGAAAATGGAAAACACCTTGTGTATTGATTTGATGTATGTATGCTTTTGCACACTAGCAAACATAATTTTGACAAGTCAAGCCTGAGATTCCGATGGCGAAGGATTCCGAAACGATCAGATAAGAAAAATCTGTTGCAGTCTTCGTCCATTTTTCCAGCCGTATTTAAAATAACAATTTATTAAGTACCTGGTCCACCCTTGAAGATTTGCATGTGTGGATTATTTTGGTCTGGATATTCACCTGTGAATATTCTGCCTTAGGTGACCCTGCTGGAACACCATATTCCTCGGGGGTTACAGGATCATCAGAAAACGCGACTATCCCTTCCGGGATCCTTGCCTTGTCGTGGCGGGGGGTGGGGGGTGTATTGCGTGATCTAATAAACAAATTACCTTATATGTAAATTCAACTTATTTTGTTCAATGTATTAATTTACATTAATCATTTTCTATTTTTTTGTTTAATGTAATGGTAGAGAACTGATACTGATCCAAAATAAATATAAAATTATACTTTTGATTTGTTTATACAGTTGCCTTTCCGAGTATATGATTTTAATGACAAATGTTGTGCTTCTTTTGTTTTTAAACTAGACTTGCTGTATAGTACAATAAATATTTTAGTTATCAATGAAGTACGATGGCTCAATTTTTTTTATTTTCTCAAAACGTTTTCAATATCTTCAGATACCTATATTCAACTCATCCATGTATATTTTAAAATAATGCTATTCCAAATTTACTCACATTGCTATTGTTACAAGTAAAAACAAAACAGTATATACTAATGCAGTATCAAAATGTCAAACATTATGACTTTTTTTTATAAAAGCTCAAATGTCAATCAATAGTTTTCCTTTATAAGTTAATTTTTTAATTTATCGGTTTCAAAGCAAGATTAAAAAAAATATAGGACAAGATTATTGACCTGAGAACATATTTAAATTTTGGATTTTAATAACCAAGAGTCATAAAGTGAGAATTATAAAAGACCAAATATTATTTAGTTTAAGCCATTGACGTGTTATAAATATTTCTCCCACACGTACTGATATTTTCAAACACTAGATTCATGAGAAATCGAAGTAAAAAGGTAATTTTGTAAACTTTCCTTATTGAAGCTTGTTTTGGTAGAAAATTTTGTTAGATAATAAATTTCTTCCGTTCAAATTAACTATGTCAACTTTTCTGGGTGGACCCGTTTTTCTTTGTGGACCCGTTATTGTGAACATTTGTATTGTATTTTACTTTCGTTGTACATAAAACGATCTGGCGGCGGGTTTACTGGCATATGACGGATCTCTTCCAACTTACTAGAAACGCATTATAGAGATCTAAAGTTAAAACCAGACTGGAACTCTTTTTTTTTAAATCGGGCACCTACAAACATCTAACATATTCGTACATCCCCCGGATTGGAAGATGTCGAACTAACTTAACCACAGAGGTCAAGTAACGTTTCAACACAACGTAAGCAATTATATACACTTAAACTCAACATATATAACCTTGAATCACCAGCACATACGCAGACATTCATACAAATGCATCAATATGATGAAATTGCCAAATTCCACATGAATCAGATATAATCAACCAAAAGGTTAAAATAAAAATATTTATTTAAAACCATGAAAGCTTTGATGAACATGGATTGCAACGAGAGATGTATGGATTGCAATGAGACGTTCTGTGTGGATGGATGTGTTCTTTGTGCCTACCCACAGAATACGATTTGGTGTATTGATATGTACGTGTATATGGTACATAAATTATAATGTCTAGAAATGAAATCAGCCTGAATCGCAGCAAGAATCAAGAACAAAACATCGAATGTTTTGCAAGAATGTTAACCAGGGGAGCTATCGTCTGTCTAACATCGTAAAAGTTTCGTTTTTAAATTAAAACAATAAAAATTTATCGTGAATATACGATAAGTATTTTTTTCTTCCAGTTATTCAAGATGAGCATGTTGGATTAAGAAATTGTTTTTAAGGTAGTAAATTATTTACATATTAATACATGAGTATTTTTTTTCTTGCAGTTATTCAAGGTGATGATGTCGGTTTCAGTAATTATTTTTACAATAATAATTATCATTGTATTGGTATATTTATTTTGTGCGATAGATAAAAAGGGTTTTAAGATTTCATTGAATCGTATCTGGTGGGGTGAGCTGAAAACTTCACCCGTGGCTAAAGTAATGCTATATAATAAAGCAGATAAAGAGCATTCCAATCTGCCACTTCTATACTGGAGAAATATTCAACACCTCGGCTTTTCGATGTTTCATATAAACGTATCGTGTGCTCAATTACCCCATATCTATGATATTAAATATCACAACGTATACTGGCAAATTTTTCGTTCCAGAAGGTATACATTTCAATTATATAGTGCATTCTTCGATACTCGAGCAGGGCCGAATGTAGGTTATGTTCGAATATTGTCTATGATCAATGTTAAAGAATTGAAAACTGTAGTTTTTTGTTATTTATGGTTTGAGGATGAAATTAAGCCAACCATTGTAAAAACTAGGAAAATTATGTATTTATGGTCTGAAAAGTGGAGTTCAATGAAAGAGGGTAAATTTGCTCCATATATGATATCATGTCCATATAAAAGATTTCCTGGAAGCAAGATACCCGCTGCTGTTTCGATTGTAAAAAAAATGTGCGGCACTGCTACAAATCTTTTAAAAATAATATATAACATACCTTCAATTAAAAAACACATCGCTGTATGTGTAAAAGGACTAGACTATATCGAAAAAGACGTTTCATCACGTCTCGTAGAGTGGATTGAATTCATGAAACTCATGGGAGTAGACAAAGTGTTCATGTACGAGTATCAAGTGCATCCGAATATGAGAAAAGTTATAGATTATTATAAGAGTCGCGGAGATATTGATTGCAGACCACTCACACTTCCATATGGACAACCGAATATACCCTTACTTCGTCATATATTTTTAAAAGATAACTTAACTGAAAAAAAGCTCAACGAAATTATAACTCTCAATGACTGTTTTTATAAAAACCTTTATTCTTATGATTATATAGCGATTTTGGATATTGATGAAATAATAGTTCCTATAAAAGACGATGACTGGCCAAGTTTAATAAAAAATATAATACGCATAGTCAAAGATTACAAGTCTTTTGCATCGTTTAATGTTCGACATGTATATTTTATGGATCAAATGAATTCTAAGTCACCTTATCTGGATATTCCTGCCTACATGCATATGATGCAGCATGTTTACAGATCCAGAAATTTTACACATCCTTTTGAGTATATCAAATCATTCTTCGACACACGAAGAGTGATCAGTGTTCATAACCATCTTCCAATAAAAATCATGTTCAACACTACTATGACATATACTATTAAGACAAAGTATGCGCAATTACATCACTACCGTAAGAATTGTCATCTTGATTTGTGGAACTGTGAAGATTTCTGGCAAGATCCAGTAAAAGATCCATTAATTTGGAAGTATAAAGATAAATTGATATCCAGAGTGATTACAGTTCTGAAAGAAACGAAGCTTTTAGTGTAGATTTTTCGATTGATCTTATTATCGTCTTCAATTTAGTTTTGATGATGATATAGTACATACAGATAAGAAATCTCTATTAAATAATGACGCATCAGGACCTCAAAGATAGAGGACTATGTCCACATTAGAGTGATACCCTATTTACATAACAGTATGAGGATTAAAAAGGAAAATGCAACTGTTTGAGTAATAACTTATCGCGTTCGAATTTGGTGTATATACAAAAGCATACATACTCGTATATTTGTTTTAAATATATTTCAGGAAACATTTTTAAGATTGATTTTTTAAGGAGAAATTCAGCATTGAAACATTTTTTCGACTCAATTTTTATTTATACGGTGTGTAGGTAGGTTCAAAAATATTAACATATCTTTTTTGGAGATCAGATCTTTATACGTATTCGTATGTATTCCAATTTTGAGAACAATTCCGCGTGGTACGAGTATATTTAAATAATATCGCAAATATTGTGGAACACGCGGAAGCAATTGATCAGAATAGTGTAATTTATATTTACAACTCTTCAAGATATGTTCTAATTCACTTAGAACTTAATGTCAAAATATTTCGGGACTATTAACATATCATTCTGAACAAGTAAGCAAGCTTATCTTGACTTACATTGTTTTTTTTTCGTTCTTGAAATCCCAATTTACCCTTAATATTTTTTCATATGACTATAGCAAAATTTACTAAAATATTTCACATTACTATATGTATCGTTATTAGTATTTATAATATTGAACAATTCATTTAACATGTATATATTTTTTTCAAATTGTATTACATATAATATATTTATACTAACCGGTCTTTATTTTTTTTTAGAATAATATATAATATTGTATTTCAAATTGAATAATGTAAGTACGAGTAGTTCGGGAAAAAGTTACTTGCAATGTCTCGAAACAGTATTACTATAATCTAATAGCGCTGCATCACTGCGCCGTATGTCTGGTCTAGAGGAGGGCGGAGTTAAGGGTAGGTGTGTAGAATATTTGGGGAGGAACGAATGGAAAATGAATGAACTATATGCTATAATGAAATAAATAAGTTGGAATATAGTGTGCTAGAGTACTAGGAATGTTAGGTGTGTGATCTGGTGTGAAGGATAATAAAAGAGCCAAACAGGGTGTGGGAGCATTAATATCCTAGTGGTTGAGTAAACACATGAAATATTATGAGTCTGGTAGCCCAAGATGTATGTGGATCAATTTTAAAGCAGACGTAACACGTATTTTACTTGTGATAGGGTATGATCCGGCCAACAGTGAAACTGACGAAAGCAAAGAAAATTTTTAAAATTGTACTAGAAACATTTTAGAAAAAAGAAGAAAAATTACAAGATTATATTGGCTTGAATGCATGGACTGGCATCAAAAGAGGTAGTTTGAATCGATGTTAGGCAAGTTTTGTGATAGACGAACAAATGATAATGCAGATAGAATGCTAGAAGGATGCTTAGACAATGAATGATAATTTGGTGCCAAATACTTTTTTTGACCACAAAAGGAATCATACGCATATGTACCTACTATATTTACGTGGGAAAGAGGAAATGAACGATCGTTAATTGATTATATTATATATGCGTGAACTATTCACTGCAAAAGAGCATTTTCGATACAAAAGAAGCAGATATCGGCTCAGACCGGTATTTAGTGGTGAACAGAATAAATACTCTCCGTGGGTGGCGATCTGGTATACGTAAAGAATTGCCGGCCTTAAGAATCAGATGTGAAAAACAGCAAGATGATGAGAATAAAAAGGAATTTAGAGTGTGCAAGCCAAAATAAAATTGATAAGTGATGGATTACGTATTGAAAAAGAATGGATGAGTGTGATAAAATACTGGTGGACATAGCAAAAGTTGTCTGTGGTACGGCGAAAGTTGGAAGTAAAAAATGGGATGCATGGTGGGACATGATATTTAAAGACTGCGTGAAAGGGAAAAAATAGCATGGAGAATATTTGTCGAAGCAAGAAAAATAAATTAAGGAATGGAAAGAATGAGATACAAATAATGGAAGATAAAAATAAAAATACTAGTTGAGGAAAAGATAAAGAACCTAAAGATGAAGAAGCCAGAAAGTTGAGTATGTATGCGGGAGGGGGATATGAAAATATTTAAGAAGGAAGTAAGATAAACGGTACGGGAAGGTATGAGTGGAATCAAATATAAGAATGGAAGAGTTTTGTCAGAAGAAGGAAGGTTCGTTCAAGATGGAAGGAATATTTTGAAGAACTGTACGAGAGTAACAATACTAGTAGAAACAACGGTGAGTTTGGTTTAGCTGAAAATAGTATGCGTTTGGAAAATTTGAATGAGATCAGTCTACAAGAAATACGAACAGCTGTAAAATACATAAAAAAAGGGAAAGCGTCCAGCTGCGTGAGCTAAGAACTAATAGTGTATGGGGGTGAACGAATGATCGAGTGGCTGAGACAGTTTTTCAACAAATGCTAGAAATCTAAATACGCACCGAAATATTGGAGAAGGGCATTGATTGTTCCGTTATATAAAGGTAAGGATGCAAGAATGGAGTGTGGAAGTTATAGAGCCATTAGTTCGCTGAGTGTAGCAAGTAAACTGTGCGGAAAAATTCTAATAGAGAGATTGAGAAGAAAAACTGAGAAGAAAGTGTGTGATGCTCAGGGCACCTTTTTAAGTAGGCGAGGGTGCGTGTATCAGATTTTCTCTTTGCGTGTGCTTGTGGAAAAATGTATGATAAAAAATAAAAACTATTTTGTGCGTTTGTAGACTTAGAAAAATCGTATGACCGCGTCATAGGCGACAAGCTATCGAAAATATTGAATTAATACACGCCGAAAGTTGAGCATGTACAAGAATAAATGGTGCCTCGACGGCTCGAAAGGCGTAAAGCAAGGATGCGTTATGTCACCCTGGTTGTTCAATATTTATATAGATTAATGTGTGAAGGAACTCAGAGGTGAATTAGTGTCATACAAATGTCGAATGGGAACGTATGCGAATTACTGTATGGACATGACAATATAGTCTTGGCGGAGAGTGAAGACAAATTGCAGAATTTGATAAGTAAATTGTATAAGAGATGCAAAGAGAAAGATCTGAGAATGGATGTTGCAAAATTCAGAATAATTGAGATAGAAAAGTGTAAAAGGAAAATTGTAAATACGACATATGGGTGAAAAATTAAAGATTGGATCAAGTTGAGGAATTCTGCTAGTTGGATAGTATTTTTACAGATGATCGAAGAGTTAAGAGGGATATCTAACGGCGTGTAGCGATAGAAACAGTGACTAAAACATATATATTAGAGCCGGACAGTATCAAAATCTGCCGAGATGATAGTCCATAATAGTATTTGGTACCAACTTTGGTGTATGGGAGTGAAACGTAGACGTGGAAAAAGACTGAAAGGAACCGAATAAATGCTTGAGAGATGCTTGCATTGAGAAGAATACATGGAGTAACAATGTATGACAGAATACAGAATTAAGTGATAAGGGATGAATGTGAACTTAACACTGGCGTGTTAAGTAAGATAAAAAAGAGTACGTTGAGATGGTTTGGGTATGTTAAACGAATGAATGAAGAAAGACTAACAAAACGGAAAAATAGTGCAAATGTTAGAAGAAGACGCGTGAGAGGAAACCCAAGAAAGTATGGTTGGATCAAGTGAATGAATTCTAAAAGAAGGAAACAGAAAACCAGAGCAATCGTAGTAATTATAAGAGAAAGTGTATAGAAGTATATGAGGCTAAGGATGTGTGTCGATATAGAAAAGTATGACGCTCTGTCACCTTTGCCTACCCTGACAGGGAAATAGCGTTATGTTATGTATGTATGTGTGTAATCGAACAACCGCAGCTTCCACCTTCCTATCCTTACACTCAATTTGTTTTTTTTTGTAATATTTTTAATCTGTCAATAATAGTGTGTTCGATTCTTGAGTGAGGGCGCCCTTGAGAAGAGTCTGCTCTTTGTTATGATCATTTTAAAAATAGTGTTTCTTGACATTTATTATATAATATTTCAGTTAAATCGATTTCAAAAAAAGTTTTGCAATTCCAAATACGCACATATAAATTGAAACAAAATTTCGAAATGACATCACGATAACACATTTTGACATTTTGGTATAAACCAGAGATAGTATAGGTGAATAATTAAGTTATTTTTTCGGTCGATTTGTGCATTTTTCATATTATCTAAACTCTGTAGAAAGTTAAGGCTTATTAAATACAGAATAAAAAAATATGTTAACAAAAATAAGGACATAAGGTTATTCAAGAATTCTTACTTTTTGGACGAAGGAAGGAAAATGCCATATGTTAATAGAATGATTAAATATCCATATATAAATTTTTCATAGTTGTGTTTTACATTAATTGAAAAAAAATACTTGAAGAACTTTTTGAAATGTTTAATAGCATTTATCACTACAGAGTTGGGCAATGGTTGTCTTGCACTAAGGGGTCTTAATATAAATTTTGTTCTCAATCTATTACGTCCAATTTGCTTATACTCGTAATCATGTGTGTTTCTTTATTGACCAAGCGATTGATCTTTAAAAATATCTTCAACTTTTATAATTTTCAAATCAACATATTAGAGTTCGTTAGATAGTCCAAAGTTTTATCAATATTGTTGGATTAATATATTTTCTTGCAGTTTTAAAATTAGTTACATAATATTCAATTATTCCGAATTGTAAGACTGGGCAAAAGAAACTATATTAATATTAACAATGCTCTGTAGAATATATTTTTATCTTATTTTTCAGTACCTTTTTGTTGCTGTTAATATTTGACAACTTAGAACCATTGTATCATTAACCAACTAAGGAGAATTGAATTTAACACTGATTGCTTCAAAATTATAAAATTTTCTAAATATTGTGATAAGATTCAGCTTATTAGTAAAAACCTTACTAAGTTAAACTAAAATTAAAATTAAATATTTACATTTGTGTATACGTGTGTGTCAATATATTTGAAGCGAAATATCTACAACCAGTGTATTCTCTCAGTACTTACGTATGGCTGCGAGGCATGGACGCTCACAGTAAAGAACACACAAAAGCTCCAGACCGCACAAAGGGGCATGGAGAGATGCATGTTGGGATATACTAAAAGAGACCGTAAACGAAACACCTGGATTCGCAACAAAACAAAGGTAGAAGACATTATAAAGGTGTGCAAGAAAATTAAGTGGCAATGGGCGGGACACGTAGCCAGAACATCACTCTCCCGATGGATATCCGAAATAATTCAATGGTACCCATGAGGCATAAAGAGGCCCAGAAGAAGACCGAACCTACGCTGAATAGATGAAATCAGGAAGTATGGCAGCATCACATGGCATCAACGAGAAAAAAATCGAACTATTTGGAGTCAACTTGGGGTGACCTTCATCCAGCAGTGGATCGATCCTGGTTGACAATGATGATGATGATACGTGTATGTGGAAATAAATAAAATCCATGAAAAAATGCGCTTTTACTTTAGATATTACTCTCAATAATTCCCAAACTAAATTTCAGCATTTTATCAAGAGGATTTTGAGAGTTTTATGTAATAACTCTTGATTTTGGCTTTCGAGAATAATGAAAGACATTTTGAGAACAAATTAAAGCAAATATTATCAAGTAAACACAAACAGGACCTGACGAAGAAATGACGTGACCCTCCTTACTATACCCGACTCATCCCTTGTCACGCACTCGTGTTTAGGCGTACTAACTATACAATCCACACACACTAGACTTAGACAATCATACAAACACTAAACATCACTTTTACATTAAGTAGGAAATTTATTTTGCTATATTTTTTTATCAAAAACTAACCGCTCCTTAACATATTATTCATAATTTAGTGTTGATGCTGTGCCTGAAAGACTTATTCCTTGCTGATGTGAATTTATTCAAAAGCCATAAAAAAAAATAGTGCAGCTCAAATGAATTTCCGAACGATATATATATCGGCATCTCATGAATTGAAAAAAATCAGGATACAAAAAAAGGTATGGAAATATTAAGGCTTTTTATTTGAACAGTTCGATTCTCATAGCTAATTAAAAAGAAATATTTTCACATTCAGGTTCTTTAAAATATTTCTGGTTAATTATTTGCTTTGCAATTTTCGAAAAACCCCTTATTTACGTTCTACAAAATATACGTCTAGAGCAAAGATTCCCAAAGTGGTCTATATGGACCCCCAAGGGTCGATGTCGACTTGCAGGGGGTATATGTCAGCGAGAAAAGAAAATGAGGGTGCACGAGATGTAAATGGGCGTCCACGTGAGCGGATCCCATTTAGGCAGATCACAATCAATATTTAGGCGTTCCGTAAATGTCTTATTATATCTAACATATATTGTGTGTACATATAGTATAACATATGTATATATTACAAGAAGAACTGATTGGAATAAGTACAAACGAAGAACTTAAGGTGCAGTTCAGTTGCAGGGGTATCAGCAGTTCTGGCTTCAGAAAGACATTCCTGTTGCTTATCCTGCATTATGGACTATCACAAAAAAGGTTTTGTTAGCTTTTTCATCTTCATACCTCGTGGAAAGAGGTTTTAGGGCGGTTGACAATCTTCTTACAAAAAAAAAAAGAAATCAAATACAAATCCCTGAACATGGAGATTTAAGACTATACCTAATTAATTTGAAGCCAAATATTGAACCATTGCTATCAGAGCATCAGGTTTATCCCTCTCATTAACAGTATTATTTGTGTATTAATTTCATGTAAGAATTTTACTAGGTTTTGATTTGTTTAGTTCCAAAGCCAAATATTTACTTGCATTTTGTGTCTTTTCAATAAAGGTATGAATAAAAATTTTACATTTTTATTTTTTTTACAATTGTCCACTCTACAAAAAACCTTATCAAGGTGAACAGCATTGTGTCAGCTGTCAAAAATACATTTGAAGTTAATAAGTTTAAGAAAATTCAATATTAGGCAGGCAAGGGGGTCTACGGAAAACAAAAAAATCGGCAAGTGGTCTACGGGACGAAAAAGTTTGGGAAACTATGGTCTAGTCTAGAGGATAGCATTATCTTCCGCAAAACATTGAATCAATTAGGTATTTCTTATAACAATTATTAACAACTTCAATAAATACAGGGTAGCCCAAAAGTCACTTCTTTTTTTTTTCTTTAACCTGGCGAGTTTATTGCTATGTGCTAATCTCTTCCAGCCAACCAGAAAAATGTTTTTATAGGCCCTAAGTGTTAACCAGACTGGAATCCTATTTTAAAAAATCTGGGTTCCAGCGGGGATCGAACCCGCAACCTCCGGATCGGCAGACAAATATCTTACCACCAGGCCACGGAGGTCGTCAAAATTAAGTGGCAATGAAATTTAATTTTGAAAATTACATCCTTTAAATATTATTTAAAGGATGTAATTTTCAAAACTAAATAAAATTTATTTTAAAGAAATGTGATTTTGTTTATAAAAGAATAAATGTGCATTATTAAGAAATAAAAAAGTTATTTCTTTTTAAAATGGAGAAGTGACTTTTGGGCCAACCTTTACTTTTAAATCCTGAGTAATTAATTATATCGTAACAGCTGCTAGATTTTATACTACTTATAAAATTCAATTGATATTGCAATATTCGTATGAACATAATATTATATATATGCCAAAAGATCCAACACACTGATAATAATTTTTGCATTGTTTGAAATATCCTTCATTCAACACTTTATGCATATATTATTAGGTGTTAACATAAGTTGTGTCCGATTTTTTTTTCAAATTAAAAAATGATCACCAAAAGTAAAAAAATGGTAAAGATTAAATGTCATTCGAAAGAAAATTTTCTGCTCTATAAGATATTGTGTTTGCTTTTACGTTACATGTATTATTTTATTTTATTACAAGCCTTCAAAATGGAATGTCAAGTAGACAAAAGTGAGCATTTTCGACACCTCTTTCTGTTCGCGTTTAATCGAAGGAGTAAAGCTGTCAAAGCTGCTCGCGATATTTGCGAAGTGTACGGTGAAGATGCTATGAATTAAAGGACAGCTCGTCGATGGTTTTCGCGTTTCAATGACGGTAATTTCGACCTAAAATACATGGAGCGTTCCGGACGACCAGTGGACTTCGATGAGGACCGCTTAAACCATATTATTCAAGAATCCCCTTCAAACATTTTTCATCACCATTTTTTTCATCACCATTGTCAAACCATTTTTCATCACCAGTAAAGGTGATGAAAAATGCGGTTAAGGAACCTTTGCTTGTGGCCATGCGTAGCTCGATGACGCGCGAGCAAACCAGCAGAAATTGTCGAACGTTGATTTTTGTTGTTTTCACTCAAAACATGTGGAACCCAAGCGCCGAACTTCTGGACTTTTCCCATTGATTTAAGATGGCGGTATACAGTCATGTGACTACGATTCATCTGCTCAGCCAATTCGACGGTGGTTTGAAGGGGATCTTCATGAATAATATGGTTAAAGCGGTCCTCATCACAGTCCACTGGTCGTCCGGAACGTTCCATGTCTTTCAGATCGAAATTACCGTCATTGAAACGCAAAAACCATCGACGAGCTGTCCTTTAATTCATAGCATCTTCACCGTACACTTCGCAAATATCGCGAGCAGCTTTGGCAGTTTTATTCCCTCGATTGAACGCGAACAGAAGGAGGTGTCGAAAATGCTCACTTTCGTCTACTTGATATTCCATTTTGAAGGCTTGTAATCAAATAAAATAATATATGTAACATAAAAGCAAACACAATATCTTGTAGAGCAGAAAATTTTCTTTCGAATGACGTATAATCTTGACCATTTTGTTTTACTTTTGGTGCTCATTTTTAAATTGGAAAAAAACGGGCACAACTTATATTAACACCCAATATATAAACGTCCATACGATGCGTGAAATAATTTTTTTTTTCTTTCAGAAATATATAACGAAGAATGTTGTATCACCTTTTCTTTACATATGCTTAATTATTTTGATTTTTTGTTTAGTATACGTAATAAAAAACGACATAAAAATTATCGCAAATGGTATGCTTTGGGGAAAATTAAAAACGTTCCCCTCCGTAAGTGAAGAAAATGTGTTGATTCAAGTGGATAACGAACATCCTAATTTGCCTATTCTGTTCTGGTGGAAAATGCAATATTTCAAGTCCTCGATGTTTTATAGAGACGAATCTTGTGCAGTACTTCCTCATATTTATAATATAGAATACAACAATTTTTATTGGCAAATTCTTAACACAAGAGAAACTACATTCCAATTCTTTAGTGCTTTTTACGACACGAGATCTGAGTCCGAAATAGGATACGTTCGGATATTATCAATGATCGATAACACACAAGTAAAAACCAATATTTTTTGTCAATTGTGGTTTGAGGATGAGTTTGAACCACTTATCGTAAAAACTGACGATTTTATGCACTTATGGCGTAAACATTGGGAAATGGATTTGGAAAGTACAGCTATTCCTTATATAATAACATGTTCGTTTATAAAACCAATTGGTATCAAAATACCCGTTGCTATTTCAATTGTTAAGAATAAATGTGATAATGCAACAAATCTTCTCAAAATAATATACAATAAACCTTCAAACAAAAAACAAATTGCCGTTTGCGTAAAAGGACTGAATTACGAACAAGACATGTCGTCACGTCTCATAGAATGGATTGAATTCGTGAAGCTCATGGGAGTAGATAAAGTGTTCATGTACGAGTACGAAGTGCATCCGAATATGAGAAAGGTTATAGATTATTATAAGAGCCGCGGAGACATTGATTGCAGATCACTCACGCTTCCATTTGGACAACCGAACATACCTTTCCTTCAACACGTGTTTTTGGATGATAATATATACCAGCAATATCTTAACGAAATTATTACCTACAACGACTGTTTCTACAGAAACATGTATGCGTATGATTTCGTAGTACTTTTAGATATCGATGAAATAATTGTTCCTGTAGAGGACGAGGATTGGCCGAGTTTAATACATAGAATCGTTAGCGATACTAAAACATTAAATATCTCTTATGCATCGTACAATGTTAGAAATATCTATTTCATGGACCACATGGATCCAGAGTCACCGCATTTGAATATTCCTTCCTATATGCACATGTCGCAACATGTCTACCGATCTAGAAATTTCACAGACCCTTTTGAATATGTCAAATCATTTTTTAACACACAGAATGTTATCGGTGTTCATAACCACATGCCAATTGAATATGAGTCAGGTACTACGGATACATATAACATAAGCACTGAATATGCACACTTGCATCACTACCGGAAGAAATGTCATATTGAGTTGTTGAACTGTAATGATTTTTTGCAAAACCCTGTGAAGGATACAATTATTTGGAAATATAAACGTCAACTGATAATCAGAGTGATTCGAGTACTTAAAGAAACAAAACTTTTAATTTAGAGTTTTAACTATGAAACGTAACTAGGGGCTCCGCCTCTGGCCGCTCTGCGGCCCCATCCGTTATTGGCGCTGGACACCTTCTTGGAATAGTTAAATATTATTTATTTATAGAATATATCTTATGTATTTACTAAGATTTTAAGGATTTTTTACCTGTCTCCATTATTACATTTTTATATATTTTTCATATTTATGTTTTTTTGTTGTATTGTATTATATGTTGAATTTCTTTCAAATTATTTTGATAAAAGCATTCTAAATTGCAAAGTAAATGACTGTCGTGGGTTACTCGAGTTCGGTGTATGATTATAAATTTTATAATAATTATTATTCAATCAATCGCGACGCTGTATGGGGAAAGAAAGGCAGGTGTCAGAGTGATTGAACAGATGACAGAATGTTTAATTTTCTTAAGAGCGTCAAGTACTCGTATTTCTTTGGGATATCGCAATGGATCTTTATGATAGATATAACAGGATCGCTATTTTAAAATTCATCCAGTTATATTTCTGCTTAGATCAGTACAGAAAACAGTTTTCTGTTTAATTTTCATAAAATGGAAATATCCCAACGCATTTTAATTTACTGAATCCAAAAAGATTGTCAATAAATAGTCCGGTTGAAGAACTAAAGCTTTTCAACACTATAAAGCTTTTATCAATATTTTCTGGTTTAACCAATCATGAGAACTGGACAAGTTCAGAATACTTAACGACTTCCATCTGCAGCCTTTAGTTTCACTACGATCTACTCAGTTAGAAGAACATTATTTTAAGATCTACCAGAGCACGTAAACAAATTTACTAAACTCCTAAACGTGTTTTTGTTTTCGAATATTTTTGGATTGGATTTATCAAGAAAGCAAACCTTTAGTTTTTAATAATATCTTGTACAACCTTTTGAAAGTACATTGTATTTGTAACATGATCATTTATAAATATTAAATTGTGATATATTTTTAACTGATTTTTTTTACTTATATTATACGAACTTCAGTAATTCAAGAATTGAGCCCACAATACAGTAAAAAAACGGCCCTCAAAACGTTAATTTTACACCTGCTTGATCTTATTTAGCATTTTATTGATAAAACGTCAATTGGACACACACACGTATATAGACAAAAAAAGTTAACTCATAATAGACATGTTTTGAGTTATTCGAGTAAATTTTGCATGGGCTCGATGTAGGGTTCTTTTTTTGGAGGAGTCATATTGGCAGAGGAGATTCCTCCCCTGCCAATATGCCAGTCTAAAATTTATTTGTAACCAAGCTTACGTAATTTTTTAAGTGCCCTCGATAATAAAAGAAATCTTGATTTTTTCCGGTAAACGATTTGTTTTATTTTATTCAAATAAACAGTTGAGATTTTAATTTCAACAATATAAGAAAATAGCAAAGAAAAACAAATACATTAATTAATAAGAAAATAAATAAATATATAACATCCGACTAATCGTTGCGAGTCAAGAAAAAGAAAAATTGTTTTCAAACCCAGTTTATATGGGTTCAAGGAATGTTTAAATGGATTTGTCAGGTGTCCACACTGATTCTCCGTCCTGCTCAGCCTAGCGATTGTCAGGTGTCCACACTGATTCTCCGTCCTGCTCAGCCTAGCGATTGGGGAATTTTAAGTTGCTTGATTACTAAAATAGAACAATTGATATTGTCGCATGAGCCTGGAGGGAGTTCACAAACAGATTAATTGAACGAGCTAGGAAAATCATAATAAGAATTGACCATTTATACAGCACATTTTATAGTGTATAAACCTAATTAATCGACGCTGTATTCTCTCTAAACTACTCGTATATTATATATGTAAACACCGTAAAATAAATTCAAACCTTTAGGGGAAAAACAATATTTTAATAGTTATTGCATTTTAAATGAATTTTCACAACATTTCTACCGACAAAAAGATAAAGAACTAATATTTTGGTACTTTAAACGATGATTGAATTCAGTAAGGTAATATAATAGAGCTAGGCATACCTATATAGTGAAAAAGCCGACCTCAAAACGTTCATTTCACACGTGCTTTATGTTCTTTGGATTATTAAATGATCAATTTAACCTATACAGTCAAACCTCGGGTCACGAGCGCCTCTAGTCATGAACAAATCGGCTTACGAACACAATTTCCGAACAAATTTTGACTCGACCTGCGTACAATGCATCGGCTCACGAATTAGTTGTAAGGCCCCCGTTACACGCTCAATCTGGATCGCAATCCGTGATCGCAATCAATGATCGCGGTCAAGATTGACCGTGTAATGAGCGGATTGATGGATTGATCAATCGGATCGCAAAATATCTGGATATTTTGAAATCACGCTTGCGATTCGCTGCTCGCGATCGGGATTGTTCGTGTGATGTCGTGTAAGATCGCGTCAGTCGGCGTTTACACACTGATAGAGATGGACGTATGCTCTCTATCGGGAATTTTAAAGAAAATAAAGCCGCAATCGGCTGAATTGACGATAAATAAATAAATAAACAAGTTGACGTGAGAAAAAAAAATGTCTGAGATCGAATTATAGGAGAAAATTAAAAAAAAAATACAAATTCAAGCTTCACTGATAGATGCAGGAGACATGATAGAAAATTTAAGGTCTTCAATATTTCTGCCTGGAGCAAGATAACGCAATGTTACTGCTAATTTTTCTTCAGGTGTTTTACTTTTTCTCATACAAGTATCTTGTTTAGATATGTATGAGGTTATCATTTCTAACAACTCGTCAAAACATTTTCCACTCATCCTGAAGTAATTTTTATAGTCATCTTTTTTAGCAGTTAATCGTATTTATTTTAGTAGATTTAAATGGGTATACAATTATCTCATTCGTAGCCACTGTTTAACCCAACGTTTCCTTCGAACTCGCTTTTACAAAGTTACGGCCAGAACTAGGGCTACAACAGCTTATATTTTTTTATTTTTACGTCCATTTTGAGTTGAGAAAGATGTTGCCGCTGCGGCTGCGGGGTGTGGACTGATGGAAATCGGATTGATCGTGTAATGTAGTCGCGCGATCCGTCAATCCGAGATCGTCGATTTGGATCGCGGATTGCGATCCAGATTAAGCGTGTAATGGCGGCCTAATGTAGTCGCGCGATCCGTCAATCCGTGATTGTCGATTTGGATCGCGGATTGCGATCCAGATTGAGCGTGTAACGGCGGCCTAACGGCGCACTACGCAATTACGCATTAGTTGTTCTCAGGTGCGCGCGTTGTAAACATTGTTTGTCGTTATTCTTGATACAATTTTTTTTTGCTTTTTATATACAGAGTGTCCCGTATTGAGTGAATCATATTTAGGGTGGTGATAGATTGGGTCAAGACCTACCAGAATATCAAAACTTGACCTCAGTAAAAACCTTACCGTTTTTAAGTTATTTGGACTTTTGTAAAATTTCGTAAAATCCCTACCTTGCACCAGATTTTTTGCTGTATTGTGTACAAATCACCATTTTCGTAATTTTTTTTTATCATGAAATACTTTTGAATAGTAGCCTTATCTATTGCATATAAAATTATTTCCAAAATTATTAGGGGTGTACAATAAAATTACTTGGAAAAATAAAAAAAATCTTAATTAACATTTTTACGCTAAACTTTGGCCTTCTGTGGTAAAAAAAATTATACTGGGCATTTCCAGAATACTACTTTAAAAAGTTGCTCATTTAATGGAAATTTCAGAATAGTGCAACACTATTAAAAAATTTTACGAAAAACGAAATAATACTATTTTTTATTCAAAAAGGGCTGATTCTGACCAAAATTCAAGTAAAATGTATTGATGCAAAATATACTTCATTTGTTTTCTCGTAGCGTGCCTATTGTAGCATTAATGCGCAAGTTTGTGTGATTTAATTTCACGAAACACAAATTAAAATATTAAAAAATTGTTTTATTTAATTAATTTTATAGGAGATGCTCGAATTGTCGCCCTCCTGTCCTGATGCAAGCTCGGCATCTCCTCAAAAATGATCACTTCAGCAATCTCAAACTGTGCGTCGAAATTTCACGGCCAGCCGCATTCACTCGTTGGCGCAGTTCAACCTCGTTGCGAATGGCTTTATGGTAAACTTTATCTTTTAGACAGCCCCAGTAAAAATAATCCAGAGGATTAAGGTCAGGTGACCGAGGAGGCCACAGAATTGCCCCAAGACGACCAATCACCGCCCACGGTACGCGTTGTCCAAGTGGACTCTTACTTGTCGACCATAATGCGCAGGGCATCCATCATTCTGCAGCCACATTGTACTCCGTAGTTCTAGAGGAACATCTTCGGGAGGAGTGGCAGTTGTTCTTCCAAAAACTCCGTATGGGTTTTCAAGCTGCCAGCTATGAATATTGTGTAGGTTTATGTAGCCACCCCTCTTGCAGGCAGATTCATCACTCCATAAAACTTTATTTAAAAAGTCAGCTGCTTGGTGTTTTTGCAACATTCGGCGGCAAAATTGGACTCTTTGTGCGTAGTCTCTTGGTAACAGGGTATGTACGTGTTGAATGTGGTAGGGATGAAATGCATATATTTTTAAAACTCTGTGCAAGGTAGTTTTTGGTATACCCGTACGCTGTTGGATCATCCGCACGGAAATTGACGGGTCTTCTTCCCTTTCCTGCAAAATTGTATCATCATGTACAGTTTGAGACCGTCCTTCACAACCACGTCGGCCAGGGATTCTGGCTTCCATGTACGCGTTGTGAGTTCTGATGAGCACCCCATAGTTAGGATGCCTGCGATTAGGGAAATACTGCGATCAGCGTAAAGTGCTGCAGCAGCTCTGACACTACGACCCGCTTCGCCATAAATTAAATGCATTTCGGCATACTCACGTGGAGTATACCCAAAATTTCGGTTCGCCATGTTAGTAATAGTTGCTTGTCACCACAGGATGCAAAAAGTCAAAGAGGAAGCCAAGTCGTCATGACCACAAAAAAAGTTCAAGTAGATAAACACAACAAAATCCAGGGGAACGCCAAAATATTAAGTTCACACAACTCCAAATCGTTAGGCAAAACAAAGTCCGGGTCCAAAGCAAAAACAGTAGGTATGAAAACAATAATTAGCGAGAAAGGAGATGCGACGCGCACAGTGTAAGGTATCGTACTGATAGTCAAGGCTTACATGTTTTGACACGACAAAGAGCGAGAGAGCAAATGGACGCCATTTGCTATCTATCTCACCTTTTGTTCAGTTTAAACCAATCGGTGGCAGGAAGTGGAATCTGGCGCTACAATAAGACATTGCTAACACGAATTACAAAAGTTAATAGGTGACAGAAACAAAATGAAGTAGATTTTGCATTAATATAGTGCGTGTCAGGATACCTTGCCCTTTTTAACACATTGATAAGTTTAGTGCGTACTATAAAAAATGTGTCAGTGTATTAGTAAGTATCTATGCCGTGGTTGGTTGATGCATTCCGTTTGACGTTTAAAGCGTGCGCGCGCAGTGTTTATTTGACGAAAAATACGGTGACCATAATGTCTGGAGTTACGAAGTTAGGAAAAGGAAGAGCATTGTGCGGACAAACTAAAGAAGTGGTTTTGAATGTTTATAATTACATCAAGAGATGACGGGACACTAGTGAGGAGGTAAATATTCAGGATTTTTATTTATTCTTCATTGAATCACCTTATGGTAGGAGTAGTTAAAAAATTTACAATATTTGTAAATACCTAATACTATAAAAAAAGTTAAGTTCAATTTAGTTTTAAAAGATATTGAATTAAATTGCCAGTAATACAATATCAGTTTAGCTTGCGATCATGTTCATTTATGCCATATTAGATATATAATAATAATAGTTTTTGGCTATATGAAATAGTTTATGTTTTTGTGTACGGACATTTTTTATCAAGAAGTTTTAATAATATTTTTTTTAGAGAATGATTCTTATTAACGAAGTTTCGATGGCAACTGGGGTATCGCCAAAAACGATTTAAACGATAACATCTTCCTTTAACAAAAACGGAAAAGGAGATGCCATTAGGTCTCCAAAAAAAACAAAAAATTGACAAAACAAAGTATCTGTAAACAGTTTTGATGAATGTGTAATAAGGAGGTGTATGTATGATTTTCACATTAAAGAACAAATGTTGCCTACAATCCCAAAATTGTTTCCAGTGTTGCAAGAATCAATTAATTTTAATGGATCTGAGTCAATCCTGAGAAGAATAATAAAAAAATGGATTTCGCTGGCATGCAACGCGAGACAATTTAAATATTTTGAGGGGAAAACCAGACATAGTATTTAAATTAATATCATATTTAAGGGCAGTCAAACAATACCGAGAAGCAGGTAGAAAAATCGTGTACACGGATAAAACATATGTTCATACTAGCCACGTGTCATCGAGAGCATGGAGCGATGAATCTGAAGAGGGACTTCGAAAGCCCATTTCAAAGGGATCCCGTTTCATTATTGTACATGCTGGAAGTGAAAGGTTTCATACCTAATGGCCTACTCATATACAAATCTCACCAAAAAACTGGAGACTACCATGATGACATGAACTACAACAACTATCAGAAATGGCTTACGAAAAAACTTATTCCCAACTAAGAACCGAGATCTGTGATGGTAATTGATAACGCTTCATACCATAATTAAGTAATGAATCCTGCACCAACATCAAATTCCAAGAAGGCCGATATGATTCAATGGCTGACTCAGAAGAGTATCTCTTTTTCAAGTGAAATGCTTAATCCAGAATTATATCGGTTAATCTTAAGACACCAAAGTGTATTCAAGGAATATGCCAGGTTATTTCAGAATAATGGACACGATGTTTTACGGCTTCCACCCTACCATCCAGATCTCAATCCAATAGAAAAGGTTTGGGCTTCTATCAAGGGATATGTGGGCTCTAGAAACACTGATATGACGTTGAATTCTGTCGAAAGGTTGGTCAAAGAGAAGGTTTCTTTGATTTCAAGCGACGAGTGGAGTAATGTTTGCCGGCATGTACACGAAACGGAATTCAAATACTGGGAAAATGAAGTAGCTGTGGACAGTATAACTGATCTCAATCAATTTTTAATAAATATCAATTCAAGCGACGATAGCGACGATTAATTGGTCTTAGTATTTATTAGTGTTAATTATGTTTTCTTTGCATATTGAATAAATAATTAAATTTTACATTGACCATTGATTTCATTAAAGTCATTAGGTACATACCTCAATCTGATATTATATTATTATTATTATGGTAAGTAAGTGTTTTATTCGAATAGAAAATATGAGATAGACAATATTTAAAAATATATAATAATATATTACAAAATAAATTAAAATATGGTCATCCTACACCAGTAGTGCAAACTATCGTGAAACCCACTCTACCTTTCACTTGAACTTTGGTCAGAATCAGCCCCTTTTGAATAAAAAATAGCATTATTTCGTTTTTCGTGAAAAAAATCTAATAGTAATGCACTATTCTGGAATATCCATTAACTCAGCAACTTTTTAAAGTAGTAGTCTGGAAATGCCCAGTACAATTTTTTTTACGACAGAAAACCAAAATTTAGCGTAAAAATGTTAATTAAGATTTTTTTTATTTTTCCAAGTAATTTTATTGTACACCCCTAATAATTTTGGGAATCATTTTGTATGCGATGGATAAGGCTACTATTCAAAAGTATTTTACAATAAAAAAAAATTACGAAAATGGTGATTTGTACACAACGCAGCAAAAAATCTGATGCAAGGTAGGGATTTTACGAAATTTTACAAAAGTCCGAATAACTTAAAAACGGTAAGGTTTTTACTGAGGTCAAGTTTTGATATTGGTCTTGACCCAATCTATCACCACCTTAAATACGATTCACTCAATACGGGATACCCTGTATATAATATACAGAATATATAAAATATATTTTTTGTATATATAAAAATTGCTTCGGTTTGCGAACATTTCGGCTCGCGAACGGAATCAAAGAAAGAATTAAGTTCGTAACCCGAGGTACCACAGTATATGCAAAATATATCCAACCTACAATTGACCTGTTTTGAAATATTTGAGGAAACATTTCATTGTGCGGGCCCTCTATTAAGGGTTCTTTCTTTTCGAGGAATGCTTTAATCTTCAATTACCAATATGCCAGTGTAAAAATAGTTTCTCACCAATCTTGCTTCAGTTTATGTATAAGATATTGTGTTTGCTTTTACGTTACATGTATTATTTTATTTTATTACAAGCCTTCAAAATGGAATGTCAAGTAGACAAAAGTGAGCATTTTCGACACCTCTTTCTGTTCGCGTTTAATCGAAGGAGTAAAGCTGTCAAAGCTGCTCGCGATATTTGCGAAGTGTACGGTGAAGATGCTATGAATTAAAGGACAGCTCGTCGATGGTTTTCGCGTTTCAATGACGGTAATTTCGACCTAAAATACATGGAGCGTTCCGGACGACCAGTGGACTTCGATGAGGACCGCTTAAACCATATTATTCAAGAATCCCCTTCAAACATTTTTCATCACCATTTTTTTCATCACCATTGTCAAACCATTTTTCATCACCAGTAAAGGTGATGAAAAATGCGGTTAAGGAACCTTTGCTTGTGGCCATGCGTAGCTCGATGACGCGCGAGCAAACCAGCAGAAATTGTCGAACGTTGATTTTTGTTGTTTTCACTCAAAACATGTGGAACCCAAGCGCCGAACTTCTGGACTTTTCCCATTGATTTAAGATGGCGGTATACAGTCATGTGACTACGATTCATCTGCTCAGCCAATTCGACGGTGGTTTGAAGGGGATCTTCATGAATAATATGGTTAAAGCGGTCCTCATCACAGTCCACTGGTCGTCCGGAACGTTCCATGTCTTTCAGATCGAAATTACCGTCATTGAAACGCAAAAACCATCGACGAGCTGTCCTTTAATTCATAGCATCTTCACCGTACACTTCGCAAATATCGCGAGCAGCTTTGGCAGTTTTATTCCCTCGATTGAACGCGAACAGAAGGAGGTGTCGAAAATGCTCACTTTCGTCTACTTGATATTCCATTTTGAAGGCTTGTAATCAAATAAAATAATATATGTAACATAAAAGCAAACACAATATCTTGTAGAGCAGAAAATTTTCTTTCGAATGACGTATAATCTTGACCATTTTGTTTTACTTTTGGTGCTCATTTTTAAATTGGAAAAAAACGGGCACAACTTATATTAACACCCAATATATAAACGTCCATACGATGCGTGAAATAATTTTTTTTTTCTTTCAGAAATATATAACGAAGAATGTTGTATCACCTTTTCTTTACATATGCTTAATTATTTTGATTTTTTGTTTAGTATACGTAATAAAAAACGACATAAAAATTATCGCAAATGGTATGCTTTGGGGAAAATTAAAAACGTTCCCCTCCGTAAGTGAAGAAAATGTGTTGATTCAAGTGGATAACGAACATCCTAATTTGCCTATTCTGTTCTGGTGGAAAATGCAATATTTCAAGTCCTCGATGTTTTATAGAGACGAATCTTGTGCAGTACTTCCTCATATTTATAATATAGAATACAACAATTTTTATTGGCAAATTCTTAACACAAGAGAAACTACATTCCAATTCTTTAGTGCTTTTTACGACACGAGATCTGAGTCCGAAATAGGATACGTTCGGATATTATCAATGATCGATAACACACAAGTAAAAACCAATATTTTTTGTCAATTGTGGTTTGAGGATGAGTTTGAACCACTTATCGTAAAAACTGACGATTTTATGCACTTATGGCGTAAACATTGGGAAATGGATTTGGAAAGTACAGCTATTCCTTATATAATAACATGTTCGTTTATAAAACCAATTGGTATCAAAATACCCGTTGCTATTTCAATTGTTAAGAATAAATGTGATAATGCAACAAATCTTCTCAAAATAATATACAATAAACCTTCAAACAAAAAACAAATTGCCGTTTGCGTAAAAGGACTGAATTACGAACAAGACATGTCGTCACGTCTCATAGAATGGATTGAATTCGTGAAGCTCATGGGAGTAGATAAAGTGTTCATGTACGAGTACGAAGTGCATCCGAATATGAGAAAGGTTATAGATTATTATAAGAGCCGCGGAGACATTGATTGCAGATCACTCACGCTTCCATTTGGACAACCGAACATACCTTTCCTTCAACACGTGTTTTTGGATGATAATATATACCAGCAATATCTTAACGAAATTATTACCTACAACGACTGTTTCTACAGAAACATGTATGCGTATGATTTCGTAGTACTTTTAGATATCGATGAAATAATTGTTCCTGTAGAGGACGAGGATTGGCCGAGTTTAATACATAGAATCGTTAGCGATACTAAAACATTAAATATCTCTTATGCATCGTACAATGTTAGAAATATCTATTTCATGGACCACATGGATCCAGAGTCACCGCATTTGAATATTCCTTCCTATATGCACATGTCGCAACATGTCTACCGATCTAGAAATTTCACAGACCCTTTTGAATATGTCAAATCATTTTTTAACACACAGAATGTTATCGGTGTTCATAACCACATGCCAATTGAATATGAGTCAGGTACTACGGATACATATAACATAAGCACTGAATATGCACACTTGCATCACTACCGGAAGAAATGTCATATTGAGTTGTTGAACTGTAATGATTTTTTGCAAAACCCTGTGAAGGATACAATTATTTGGAAATATAAACGTCAACTGATAATCAGAGTGATTCGAGTACTTAAAGAAACAAAACTTTTAATTTAGAGTTTTAACTATGAAACGTAACTAGGGGCTCCGCCTCTGGCCGCTCTGCGGCCCCATCCGTTATTGGCGCTGGACACCTTCTTGGAATAGTTAAATATTATTTATTTATAGAATATATCTTATGTATTTACTAAGATTTTAAGGATTTTTTACCTGTCTCCATTATTACATTTTTATATATTTTTCATATTTATGTTTTTTTGTTGTATTGTATTATATGTTGAATTTCTTTCAAATTATTTTGATAAAAGCATTCTAAATTGCAAAGTAAATGACTGTCGTGGGTTACTCGAGTTCGGTGTATGATTATAAATTTTATAATAATTATTATTCAATCAATCGCGACGCTGTATGGGGAAAGAAAGGCAGGTGTCAGAGTGATTGAACAGATGACAGAATGTTTAATTTTCTTAAGAGCGTCAAGTACTCGTATTTCTTTGGGATATCGCAATGGATCTTTATGATAGATATAACAGGATCGCTATTTTAAAATTCATCCAGTTATATTTCTGCTTAGATCAGTACAGAAAACAGTTTTCTGTTTAATTTTCATAAAATGGAAATATCCCAACGCATTTTAATTTACTGAATCCAAAAAGATTGTCAATAAATAGTCCGGTTGAAGAACTAAAGCTTTTCAACACTATAAAGCTTTTATCAATATTTTCTGGTTTAACCAATCATGAGAACTGGACAAGTTCAGAATACTTAACGACTTCCATCTGCAGCCTTTAGTTTCACTACGATCTACTCAGTTAGAAGAACATTATTTTAAGATCTACCAGAGCACGTAAACAAATTTACTAAACTCCTAAACGTGTTTTTGTTTTCGAATATTTTTGGATTGGATTTATCAAGAAAGCAAACCTTTAGTTTTTAATAATATCTTGTACAACCTTTTGAAAGTACATTGTATTTGTAACATGATCATTTATAAATATTAAATTGTGATATATTTTTAACTGATTTTTTTTACTTATATTATACGAACTTCAGTAATTCAAGAATTGAGCCCACAATACAGTAAAAAAACGGCCCTCAAAACGTTAATTTTACACCTGCTTGATCTTATTTAGCATTTTATTGATAAAACGTCAATTGGACACACACACGTATATAGACAAAAAAAGTTAACTCATAATAGACATGTTTTGAGTTATTCGAGTAAATTTTGCATGGGCTCGATGTAGGGTTCTTTTTTTGGAGGAGTCATATTGGCAGAGGAGATTCCTCCCCTGCCAATATGCCAGTCTAAAATTTATTTGTAACCAAGCTTACGTAATTTTTTAAGTGCCCTCGATAATAAAAGAAATCTTGATTTTTTCCGGTAAACGATTTGTTTTATTTTATTCAAATAAACAGTTGAGATTTTAATTTCAACAATATAAGAAAATAGCAAAGAAAAACAAATACATTAATTAATAAGAAAATAAATAAATATATAACATCCGACTAATCGTTGCGAGTCAAGAAAAAGAAAAATTGTTTTCAAACCCAGTTTATATGGGTTCAAGGAATGTTTAAATGGATTTGTCAGGTGTCCACACTGATTCTCCGTCCTGCTCAGCCTAGCGATTGTCAGGTGTCCACACTGATTCTCCGTCCTGCTCAGCCTAGCGATTGGGGAATTTTAAGTTGCTTGATTACTAAAATAGAACAATTGATATTGTCGCATGAGCCTGGAGGGAGTTCACAAACAGATTAATTGAACGAGCTAGGAAAATCATAATAAGAATTGACCATTTATACAGCACATTTTATAGTGTATAAACCTAATTAATCGACGCTGTATTCTCTCTAAACTACTCGTATATTATATATGTAAACACCGTAAAATAAATTCAAACCTTTAGGGGAAAAACAATATTTTAATAGTTATTGCATTTTAAATGAATTTTCACAACATTTCTACCGACAAAAAGATAAAGAACTAATATTTTGGTACTTTAAACGATGATTGAATTCAGTAAGGTAATATAATAGAGCTAGGCATACCTATATAGTGAAAAAGCCGACCTCAAAACGTTCATTTCACACGTGCTTTATGTTCTTTGGATTATTAAATGATCAATTTAACCTATACAGTCAAACCTCGGGTCACGAGCGCCTCTAGTCATGAACAAATCGGCTTACGAACACAATTTCCGAACAAATTTTGACTCGACCTGCGTACAATGCATCGGCTCACGAATTAGTTGTAAGGCCCCCGTTACACGCTCAATCTGGATCGCAATCCGTGATCGCAATCAATGATCGCGGTCAAGATTGACCGTGTAATGAGCGGATTGATGGATTGATCAATCGGATCGCAAAATATCTGGATATTTTGAAATCACGCTTGCGATTCGCTGCTCGCGATCGGGATTGTTCGTGTGATGTCGTGTAAGATCGCGTCAGTCGGCGTTTACACACTGATAGAGATGGACGTATGCTCTCTATCGGGAATTTTAAAGAAAATAAAGCCGCAATCGGCTGAATTGACGATAAATAAATAAATAAACAAGTTGACGTGAGAAAAAAAAATGTCTGAGATCGAATTATAGGAGAAAATTAAAAAAAAAATACAAATTCAAGCTTCACTGATAGATGCAGGAGACATGATAGAAAATTTAAGGTCTTCAATATTTCTGCCTGGAGCAAGATAACGCAATGTTACTGCTAATTTTTCTTCAGGTGTTTTACTTTTTCTCATACAAGTATCTTGTTTAGATATGTATGAGGTTATCATTTCTAACAACTCGTCAAAACATTTTCCACTCATCCTGAAGTAATTTTTATAGTCATCTTTTTTAGCAGTTAATCGTATTTATTTTAGTAGATTTAAATGGGTATACAATTATCTCATTCGTAGCCACTGTTTAACCCAACGTTTCCTTCGAACTCGCTTTTACAAAGTTACGGCCAGAACTAGGGCTACAACAGCTTATATTTTTTTATTTTTACGTCCATTTTGAGTTGAGAAAGATGTTGCCGCTGCGGCTGCGGGGTGTGGACTGATGGAAATCGGATTGATCGTGTAATGTAGTCGCGCGATCCGTCAATCCGAGATCGTCGATTTGGATCGCGGATTGCGATCCAGATTAAGCGTGTAATGGCGGCCTAATGTAGTCGCGCGATCCGTCAATCCGTGATTGTCGATTTGGATCGCGGATTGCGATCCAGATTGAGCGTGTAACGGCGGCCTAACGGCGCACTACGCAATTACGCATTAGTTGTTCTCAGGTGCGCGCGTTGTAAACATTGTTTGTCGTTATTCTTGATACAATTTTTTTTTGCTTTTTATATACAGAGTGTCCCGTATTGAGTGAATCATATTTAGGGTGGTGATAGATTGGGTCAAGACCTACCAGAATATCAAAACTTGACCTCAGTAAAAACCTTACCGTTTTTAAGTTATTTGGACTTTTGTAAAATTTCGTAAAATCCCTACCTTGCACCAGATTTTTTGCTGTATTGTGTACAAATCACCATTTTCGTAATTTTTTTTTATCATGAAATACTTTTGAATAGTAGCCTTATCTATTGCATATAAAATTATTTCCAAAATTATTAGGGGTGTACAATAAAATTACTTGGAAAAATAAAAAAAATCTTAATTAACATTTTTACGCTAAACTTTGGCCTTCTGTGGTAAAAAAAATTATACTGGGCATTTCCAGAATACTACTTTAAAAAGTTGCTCATTTAATGGAAATTTCAGAATAGTGCAACACTATTAAAAAATTTTACGAAAAACGAAATAATACTATTTTTTATTCAAAAAGGGCTGATTCTGACCAAAATTCAAGTAAAATGTATTGATGCAAAATATACTTCATTTGTTTTCTCGTAGCGTGCCTATTGTAGCATTAATGCGCAAGTTTGTGTGATTTAATTTCACGAAACACAAATTAAAATATTAAAAAATTGTTTTATTTAATTAATTTTATAGGAGATGCTCGAATTGTCGCCCTCCTGTCCTGATGCAAGCTCGGCATCTCCTCAAAAATGATCACTTCAGCAATCTCAAACTGTGCGTCGAAATTTCACGGCCAGCCGCATTCACTCGTTGGCGCAGTTCAACCTCGTTGCGAATGGCTTTATGGTAAACTTTATCTTTTAGACAGCCCCAGTAAAAATAATCCAGAGGATTAAGGTCAGGTGACCGAGGAGGCCACAGAATTGCCCCAAGACGACCAATCACCGCCCACGGTACGCGTTGTCCAAGTGGACTCTTACTTGTCGACCATAATGCGCAGGGCATCCATCATTCTGCAGCCACATTGTACTCCGTAGTTCTAGAGGAACATCTTCGGGAGGAGTGGCAGTTGTTCTTCCAAAAACTCCGTATGGGTTTTCAAGCTGCCAGCTATGAATATTGTGTAGGTTTATGTAGCCACCCCTCTTGCAGGCAGATTCATCACTCCATAAAACTTTATTTAAAAAGTCAGCTGCTTGGTGTTTTTGCAACATTCGGCGGCAAAATTGGACTCTTTGTGCGTAGTCTCTTGGTAACAGGGTATGTACGTGTTGAATGTGGTAGGGATGAAATGCATATATTTTTAAAACTCTGTGCAAGGTAGTTTTTGGTATACCCGTACGCTGTTGGATCATCCGCACGGAAATTGACGGGTCTTCTTCCCTTTCCTGCAAAATTGTATCATCATGTACAGTTTGAGACCGTCCTTCACAACCACGTCGGCCAGGGATTCTGGCTTCCATGTACGCGTTGTGAGTTCTGATGAGCACCCCATAGTTAGGATGCCTGCGATTAGGGAAATACTGCGATCAGCGTAAAGTGCTGCAGCAGCTCTGACACTACGACCCGCTTCGCCATAAATTAAATGCATTTCGGCATACTCACGTGGAGTATACCCAAAATTTCGGTTCGCCATGTTAGTAATAGTTGCTTGTCACCACAGGATGCAAAAAGTCAAAGAGGAAGCCAAGTCGTCATGACCACAAAAAAAGTTCAAGTAGATAAACACAACAAAATCCAGGGGAACGCCAAAATATTAAGTTCACACAACTCCAAATCGTTAGGCAAAACAAAGTCCGGGTCCAAAGCAAAAACAGTAGGTATGAAAACAATAATTAGCGAGAAAGGAGATGCGACGCGCACAGTGTAAGGTATCGTACTGATAGTCAAGGCTTACATGTTTTGACACGACAAAGAGCGAGAGAGCAAATGGACGCCATTTGCTATCTATCTCACCTTTTGTTCAGTTTAAACCAATCGGTGGCAGGAAGTGGAATCTGGCGCTACAATAAGACATTGCTAACACGAATTACAAAAGTTAATAGGTGACAGAAACAAAATGAAGTAGATTTTGCATTAATATAGTGCGTGTCAGGATACCTTGCCCTTTTTAACACATTGATAAGTTTAGTGCGTACTATAAAAAATGTGTCAGTGTATTAGTAAGTATCTATGCCGTGGTTGGTTGATGCATTCCGTTTGACGTTTAAAGCGTGCGCGCGCAGTGTTTATTTGACGAAAAATACGGTGACCATAATGTCTGGAGTTACGAAGTTAGGAAAAGGAAGAGCATTGTGCGGACAAACTAAAGAAGTGGTTTTGAATGTTTATAATTACATCAAGAGATGACGGGACACTAGTGAGGAGGTAAATATTCAGGATTTTTATTTATTCTTCATTGAATCACCTTATGGTAGGAGTAGTTAAAAAATTTACAATATTTGTAAATACCTAATACTATAAAAAAAGTTAAGTTCAATTTAGTTTTAAAAGATATTGAATTAAATTGCCAGTAATACAATATCAGTTTAGCTTGCGATCATGTTCATTTATGCCATATTAGATATATAATAATAATAGTTTTTGGCTATATGAAATAGTTTATGTTTTTGTGTACGGACATTTTTTATCAAGAAGTTTTAATAATATTTTTTTTAGAGAATGATTCTTATTAACGAAGTTTCGATGGCAACTGGGGTATCGCCAAAAACGATTTAAACGATAACATCTTCCTTTAACAAAAACGGAAAAGGAGATGCCATTAGGTCTCCAAAAAAAACAAAAAATTGACAAAACAAAGTATCTGTAAACAGTTTTGATGAATGTGTAATAAGGAGGTGTATGTATGATTTTCACATTAAAGAACAAATGTTGCCTACAATCCCAAAATTGTTTCCAGTGTTGCAAGAATCAATTAATTTTAATGGATCTGAGTCAATCCTGAGAAGAATAATAAAAAAATGGATTTCGCTGGCATGCAACGCGAGACAATTTAAATATTTTGAGGGGAAAACCAGACATAGTATTTAAATTAATATCATATTTAAGGGCAGTCAAACAATACCGAGAAGCAGGTAGAAAAATCGTGTACACGGATAAAACATATGTTCATACTAGCCACGTGTCATCGAGAGCATGGAGCGATGAATCTGAAGAGGGACTTCGAAAGCCCATTTCAAAGGGATCCCGTTTCATTATTGTACATGCTGGAAGTGAAAGGTTTCATACCTAATGGCCTACTCATATACAAATCTCACCAAAAAACTGGAGACTACCATGATGACATGAACTACAACAACTATCAGAAATGGCTTACGAAAAAACTTATTCCCAACTAAGAACCGAGATCTGTGATGGTAATTGATAACGCTTCATACCATAATTAAGTAATGAATCCTGCACCAACATCAAATTCCAAGAAGGCCGATATGATTCAATGGCTGACTCAGAAGAGTATCTCTTTTTCAAGTGAAATGCTTAATCCAGAATTATATCGGTTAATCTTAAGACACCAAAGTGTATTCAAGGAATATGCCAGGTTATTTCAGAATAATGGACACGATGTTTTACGGCTTCCACCCTACCATCCAGATCTCAATCCAATAGAAAAGGTTTGGGCTTCTATCAAGGGATATGTGGGCTCTAGAAACACTGATATGACGTTGAATTCTGTCGAAAGGTTGGTCAAAGAGAAGGTTTCTTTGATTTCAAGCGACGAGTGGAGTAATGTTTGCCGGCATGTACACGAAACGGAATTCAAATACTGGGAAAATGAAGTAGCTGTGGACAGTATAACTGATCTCAATCAATTTTTAATAAATATCAATTCAAGCGACGATAGCGACGATTAATTGGTCTTAGTATTTATTAGTGTTAATTATGTTTTCTTTGCATATTGAATAAATAATTAAATTTTACATTGACCATTGATTTCATTAAAGTCATTAGGTACATACCTCAATCTGATATTATATTATTATTATTATGGTAAGTAAGTGTTTTATTCGAATAGAAAATATGAGATAGACAATATTTAAAAATATATAATAATATATTACAAAATAAATTAAAATATGGTCATCCTACACCAGTAGTGCAAACTATCGTGAAACCCACTCTACCTTTCACTTGAACTTTGGTCAGAATCAGCCCCTTTTGAATAAAAAATAGCATTATTTCGTTTTTCGTGAAAAAAATCTAATAGTAATGCACTATTCTGGAATATCCATTAACTCAGCAACTTTTTAAAGTAGTAGTCTGGAAATGCCCAGTACAATTTTTTTTACGACAGAAAACCAAAATTTAGCGTAAAAATGTTAATTAAGATTTTTTTTATTTTTCCAAGTAATTTTATTGTACACCCCTAATAATTTTGGGAATCATTTTGTATGCGATGGATAAGGCTACTATTCAAAAGTATTTTACAATAAAAAAAAATTACGAAAATGGTGATTTGTACACAACGCAGCAAAAAATCTGATGCAAGGTAGGGATTTTACGAAATTTTACAAAAGTCCGAATAACTTAAAAACGGTAAGGTTTTTACTGAGGTCAAGTTTTGATATTGGTCTTGACCCAATCTATCACCACCTTAAATACGATTCACTCAATACGGGATACCCTGTATATAATATACAGAATATATAAAATATATTTTTTGTATATATAAAAATTGCTTCGGTTTGCGAACATTTCGGCTCGCGAACGGAATCAAAGAAAGAATTAAGTTCGTAACCCGAGGTACCACAGTATATGCAAAATATATCCAACCTACAATTGACCTGTTTTGAAATATTTGAGGAAACATTTCATTGTGCGGGCCCTCTATTAAGGGTTCTTTCTTTTCGAGGAATGCTTTAATCTTCAATTACCAATATGCCAGTGTAAAAATAGTTTCTCACCAATCTTGCTTCAGTTTATGTGTTCTTGGTGATGAGAGCAATCTCAGAACCGGTCATTCAATGTTTTTTAAATATTTTATTCGAATAAACAGTATTGAAACCTTATAAGGTCTAAATAGGCAGAGTTAACTAAAGGCCGCTTCTGATATCCGCAGCCTCTAGTTATTGAATCAGTTTACTTACCTTTATTCATAATATTTTCATATTACATATAGTAATAATACAAACTGTCCTCTTATACGGTATATGCAAGGTTTCCTAGTTTAATCATCTTTTTTATTTTGAATAAATTTGGTTCTGAAACACAGGTCTCAAAAATACCTCAGAACCACGAAAAAAAATCTCACAGCAAATACCTTAACATCTTAAAATACTTTTACAGGCATGCCTATTTCAAAATAGTAATTTCGCAATTCCAATGTATAGGAGTGGAAAGAAAAACAAAATTTAAAAATATTATCACAATAACATATTTTGACATTTTGGTTTAAGTAAGTTGTCCGTTTATATAATATTTATATAATTGAACTTTTCAAAAAAAGTTAGCTTACCTTAGTATTCATAGTTATTTTGGACAACTCGAAAGTACTGATATTATTCGATAATTTATTTACTAATCAGAATCGAATGTAGCAAAATAAGTTTGAAATGTAACCTTAGTTTCTTTGTATATATATAATTTCTTATAGTATATATAATTAGTTTCTTTGTATAAACTTGCAAGCAACTTACATGTATGCACTTGGAGTATAAAAATTTAAAAACCTTTCCGTAGTTTTTTTATGAGCAGTACACAACTTCTGTACTCCTTCATCAAGGCATCTTCGCGTCGTAAATAGGAGGCAACAGGTTTTCAATAATCAGAAGCCATGCCAAAAGAGTTAACGCTTTCGAAAATAACAATGCACAGATAACTCTTTTCTTGAACAAAAAAATGTATTTTGATTCTTATTTTATTCCAGTTTTATTTTTATTTTGTTGTTTTTTTTTTTCAAGAACCAACTACTACACCAACTATTCTTCATAATTGTAAATGATGTGCGTGAAAAAATCATTTCATGATCATAAAATAATATCCAAAGCTTAGAAATAGAATTAAATTAAGGTCAAATGAATATTCAAATGATGTATTCGTCTAGAACTGACAAACAGAGAGTGATTACATTCAGGAAACTAAAAAAGGTATAAATATACTGATGTAATTTATTTATTTTAACAATTAATGTATTTCTCATATATTTGGAGAATTCATTGCTTTGCCAAAATTCCCCCTAACTAATTTGAATAACTGCATGTAGTTGCTCAATGCTCAATTTCTTTGGTGCCTCGTATTCTTTGTTTTTATCAAATGTATTTTTTGAGGAAAATGTGTACTGCAAGTATTTAAAATTTTCTTCAATTACATACATAATTAATTGAAAACTAAAAATTATCTCCTCTTTCTCTGTTTATCATTTATTTTGTTTCTTTTTGTAGTTCGGATAGTGTTTACTTGACAACTATCATGGCTTAGAAATAGAACTCTTGATTTCCACTTGGCTATTTGGAGTATGTATTCTCATAGAGATAAAAGAAAAATGTTCGAACACATTTAACATTGTCTTTTTAAAAAAATAAGATCGATAAAAAGAAACAATTTGGCAACATGCTTTCCACTTTGTATAATGCGAATATGCAGTGAATGCGTCATTATACAAGTTTTAATAAAAATTTCTATGAAGTCAAATTATTTTGTAATATTTACGCTTAGGATATGGGAAATTATCTTCATCCAAATATAAAATAAATAATTTATTTGATTGTTAAAATATCCGTTGAACTTTCAAATAAAAATAATAACTATAACCGTACAATATGACTTCTACTAGATTTCATATAACTTATGACATATTATTTTTATATTATTTATACGAGTAGTTAAGGCATTAACATTGTGGAGTTTTAAAGATATTATAATTTGTTTTATCAAACACTGTTTATTCCACTTTTTGTAACAGTATAACCTTACCGGTTTCAAGGCTTTCACCCCATCATCAGGGGAGTCTTGTTTGTGCTCCCTTGATGATAAGGTGAAAGCCTTGAAACTGGTAGGGTTATACCGTTACACAAAGTGGAATAAACAGTGTTAGATAAAACAAATTACAATTATGACTTTATGTTGCCTTTGTAATAATCGTATAGTAGTAAATTACAATAAATAAATGTGTTTTTGCTTTCAGCTATGCAAGATGAAAAATACTAGATTACCTTTTATTTACACAACTTTAATTATTTTGATTATTTATCTTCTTTTCTTAATGAAAAACAACATGAAAATTAAATTAAATGAAATGCTTTGGGGTAAATTAAAAACGTTCCCCTCCGTAACTAGAGAATTTGAGTTAAATCAAATAGATGACAAACATCCTAATTTACCTATTCTGTTCTGGTGGAAAATACAACGTTTCAAGTCTTCGATGTTTTATAGAGACGAATCTTGTGCACTATTTCCTCATATTTACGATATACAATTGAAAAACTTTTATTGGCAAATACTTAACACTAGAGAAGAAACATTCCAATTCTTCAGTGCTTTTTACGATACGAGATCTGAGTCTGAAATAGATTATGTTCGAGTAATATCAAGGATCAATAACACACAAGTAAAAACCATTCTTTTTTGTCAATTGTGGTTTGAAGATGAGTTTGAACCACTTATCGTAAGAGCTGGTGACTTTATGCATATATGGTCAAAATATTGGACAATAAATATGGACGACACATATAATCCTTATATAATAACATGTCCGTTTAAAAATCCAATTGGTGCCAAAATACCTGTTGCTATTTCAATTGTTGAGAATAAATGTGATAATGCAACAAATCTTCTTAAAATAATATACAATAGACCTTCAAACAAAAAACAAATTGCTGTTTGTGTAAAAGGACTAGATTACGAACAAGATATTTCGTCACGTCTCATAGAGTGGATTGAATTCATGAAACTCGTGGGAGTAGATAAAGTGTTCATGTACGAGTATCAAGTGCATCCGAATATGAGAAAGGTTTTAGATTATTATGAGAGCCACGGAGATATTGATTGCAAGCCACTCACACTTCCATTTAGGCAACCGAACATACCCTTTCTTCGGCATATGTTTTTAAAGGATAACTTAGCTGAACAGATTCTCAACGAAATTATCACTCTCAATGACTGCTTTTATAGAAATATTTATTCGTATAAATTTGTAGTAATTCTGGATATCGATGAAATAATTTTGCCAATAAATGATTATGACTGGCCAAGTTTACTTAACAGAATCATTAGTATTGCCAAAAAATTAAACACTTCTTATGCATCGTATAATGTTAGGAATGTCTATTTCATGGACCACATGGATCCAGAGTCACCGCATTTGAATATTCCTTCCTATATGCACATGTCGCAACATGTCTACCGATCCAGAAATTTCACAGAACCTTTTGACTATGTTAAATCATTTTTCGACACACAGAAAGTTGTTGGTGTTCATAATCATCTACCAATTGCATATGTCCTGGGTACTACGGATACATTTAACATAAGCACTGAATATGCACACTTACATCACTACCGAGAGGATTGTCACCTCGATTTATGGAACTGTAAAGACTTTTTGCGAAAACCAGTGAAGGATACAATTATTTGGAAATATAAATATCAACTGATAACCAGAGTGATGCAAGTACTTAAAAAAACAAAACTTTTAGTTTAGAGGAAACAATGATATACAGTATCACAAAAGTAATAGTGAAATCCTCAACTGTTACTTACAGATTACATTTAAATAAAACAAACATAAACATAGCGATAAATATACAAAATATGTACAAAGTTCAAAAGCACAAATAAGATAATGCTGTGTGGAATATCTCACTGTCAGATCAGTCCAATAGGCTACAACGGGGCTTACATTGCCATCGAGTTATTTTTGTACGTCAGATTAATATTGAATCTGGTTTGATTTACAAACCATTAATTCATACGAGTATTTTAAATATTTAATTAGACACAGTTTTAATTTTTGTAATAATTTTTAAATTATAATCATTTTAAAAAAATTTGTTTTAACATACTTTAAAGTTTTTTTTAGTATAGTGTAAAGTGCCAGTGTTTGCAGAAAGTCCCTTTTTCAGAAATGTACAATCTAGGTGAGGTAAAGTGTCTATGTTTTGTCTTCCTAAGGCTAGTTGGAGCTTGATAGCAGAATATACCTTAGTCTCTCTAATTATACCAGCACTCTGATTATCACGCTGTTTAAAGTTCACTAGAAACCCTGGCACTCGAAGGCATCGATGTAGTCTAAGATGAGAACATGCTGAATGTGTGAGATGTCTATCTGATAAAATCGATATGTTTCTCACCAACCACAAGCAACAGCTCGTCAATCTTATTGAAGATTCCTCTCGCATTCAACAAGAGCAGAATAGTGTGTTTAAAAGGACAGACTAATCAGTCATTTAGACCATACATCAGCTAGATTATTAGAAAGGCCTTATCCAGTTTGTCCTTACATTGTACCAGCCCTGGTCTGGCCCAAACGAAGAGGTGGATATTTTATCGGGTACATCGGAGATCGGAATCTGCAATGGCAGTGTTTATTTAGTTGGCGCGAGCAATAGGGTGATATTGACGCAACCCACCACGCCGCTCCATATGCACCCCAGCGAAATGTGCCTGAAGTCCGGCAGCTAATCCTCTCGACGAATGTCTGACCTTGAATGGGCACTAGATGTAGGTAGCAGTATGATGTCATCCGAAATTGATGCTCGCTGCCGAATTCTTTTTCGCCTTTGAACAATACGCTATCGGATGAAACTCGAAGGTAGCAATCAACTTATGCATTGACAATGTTTTGACACTTGTGTTATTGTGTACCGAAGCTTTTCATTGGCATTTACTTTCTGAACCGGAATATAGCCGTCGTTTTCCCAATGAGGGCAATGTAGGAGATTTTGTATGCTGTTCCTGAACAACAAGAAAACAGACGATAAAATTCTAATAAAGTAACATCGGGACACATTAATCCTACGACAACAACCGATGAAAGTCCTAAAATTAAATATTTAAATCAGTCCTTAGTTAAAGGTCCTTTTCAAAAACATTGACAGTTACCTCGATAAATATCGACGATGTGATTTTTGACAAAGAGGTGACGTATGTAAAGCCTCAGATGTATGAAAAACCAACAAATGTGACATTATATATTTTCAATAAACAGCGTGACAGCCAGAGTAATCGACAGACCATCTCAGGAATACACTTGATAGCCGATCTCTTAGATAATTGTATCAATACATTATTGTCGAAGCTGTCTCAGATTGTGACATCAATCACTATAACTCTGAAATAGTCAATTTTACATGAATAAATACAATAGATTGGTAGGTTTTCGCGGTTATTATGATCTATGGTGTAAGATCTTTCGAAGTTTATACAACTTATGTGACTCAAAGTACCGACGTTTCGAGAACGTTGCAGCACTCATATTCTTGTTATTCATCAACTTCGGTTCGCTATTATCGAAATGTCAATACTTGGATCCACAAATAGCGGTGTAAACTTCAAAAGACCTTATACCATAGAAAAAATAAATATTTTAACATTTTGAAAAAATGGCATTTTATTAATGAATTGTCTTAAACAATAGATTTTCGCAATATGTTTATTATATTGATAAAAAAATGTACATATTTTAAAGACTTCTTTAGATGTATACATCCAGCTGTTTGTTTATAAAATGCTCTCTTGCCTTTGCGAAACATTCTCAAAGTGTGTGATGTAGGATTGTAAAGAAAAAAAGATATTAATTTTTTTAAATAAAAACAATTGCAACGAAATAAAATGTTTATAACTATAAAAAATGTATTTTTTCTTGGGTTTTCTGCATTAAAAAAAAGTGAACGGAGATTAATATGAAAAAGGATTAAAAAATAAATTTAGTACGTGGACAAGACTAAATCAAATACATAGCTCTTTAATATGTGTTTGGGGAATAGCGCGGTAGAAATTGGTGAAATGGGTTGACGTTTTCATTGTAGCTTTGAAGATCCTATTTTCGAATTGGGTAGTTGATTTTTAATTTTGTAGAGGCATCGTCTGCGTCTCCTCACTGGGTGGTATTATTGTTGAAGCAGGAAGAAGACATTTGGTGTGATCGGCGAGGAATTTTGAAGATGTCGTGGTAAGGTCGCTGAAAGGTTGTTGTTCCCGCTAAGAGGGCCCGCTGCCATTCCATGCAAAGAAGTAAACTCTCCGTAATTGGAGAAAATTACGAACCTGACAATAAGAAATATATTTCCATGCGATAAATTGTCCTTATAATTAATTAAGGATATGTTTGGATGCATCATTATTAAATTTTACTACACAATGATATAAAAAAACATGCTTTTGTCTGCCATCTCTAGAAATACTATTCAAGCTGGTACTAGAAATGCGGCTTGAAAACGTAACCACTTGATAAGCGTCATCTACACAGTTGTCAAAAAACATACGATTGCATTTTATTGTCAGACGATAAGTAAGACTTGACTAGTGATGTCCAGTTTGCTTTTAGCATTAGTTCTTAAATATTAACTTATGTTTATATTTTGTAATATATTTTCAATTTCCCAAAAAATATACAGTTTTCTCGTAATTTAATTTTAGACGTTTTTAATATGGTTTTCTTATTTAGTTCAAATTTCTAAGATCGGCTAGAAATAAAAAAAATTAAAAATAACTTATTCTCGAAAAGTAGTGTTTAGTTTTTTGGTTCTTTAAAATTACTAGTTCTTTTTATTAGCTCGTTCACGACCGACACATCTCTACGCAATAGCGACATTAGTTTGATTTCGTGTGTGAAAACGCTGTCACAATTTTGTTTGTGTAATACTATTTGTGTTCATTTAATGTATTTTTGGATTAAAAACATTCTGCCCGTGAACATTTTTTCTTACTAAATGTTAAAATATGCGTTTGAGCTCCCTTTCAAGCGTTATAATGTTTGCTTATGTTTTTTAATGGTTGACAAATGTAAAGATGTACTACCTTAGGCAGTCTCGTAACGTTTCGATTTGAGTCATAAGAAAACAACGTATATAACTTAAGAGGGAAAACATGGATTCATCATTCGTATCTGGATGGCTGGGAACTGAAACTGGAGCTAGTTCGAGTGTTGACGAAAAGCCACGCAGAAGAAATGTTGCAACTTGTTGGCAATGGAGAGAACTAGGATTCAATCCTAAAGGATCTGTCTCCAATTCCCGAATGCTGCAGGAAGCTGCTGAAGACAATCTCGTTAACAAAGTCGATCTCAACGAGAGGGTATGATAACTGTTCAAATAATATTATTGATGTAACAAAACACTCCCTTTCCTATACTCAAGGTATTTAATTTGTGTTCAACTACATATATGCTTGTCAATAAACATGAGCTTTAAAAGTGATGACTCCTGCTCATAATTAATTAATTAAACAAACCGATTATATTCTACACATCAAACTTAATACCTTCACAAGCAAAATGAAATTGGAAATTGTTCACCATTGAGAACCTTGGTTGCATAACTAAAAGCATTGTTTTTATTTTGAATTTACTTCTATTTATAACACAAGTACTGTTCCAAAAGTTTATTCTTATGAAATGGTATATATCCAATTATTTTTATTGTCAATTCAATTAATCCACTTTATACAAACAATATTATTTTTGTTTTTAAATCTCTTGCAAAAGCTTCCTCTGGCTGCTCCGTAAGCATTCCTTGACTCTTTTCCTTCCTTGTATATATACTGCAAATGGATAAGTTCAAACAGGATCATTACTTGGAAACCAAGTGTACAAAAAGTACATCTTTGAACACCAAAAATTATAGGAAATATATGAAGAAATAGTACCGCTAAAAGTTTATTATATGCTTCCAAATCTTGCATTTTTATTAATTTTACGAATTAATTTATATGTGTTTTGTGATTGATTATATTTTATCTTAGACTATGTATATTCATCATTCTGCTTGTACAATAAATAATTAATTATCTTAATATGAATAAACAAGATTAAGTATTTTTCCAAATATATAAAAGGTTTTTTTAAATCCTTGTTTTGTCGTTACAAGGTGTGTTATTTTATAGTGTTTAATGTGATTAAATTTTACTTCTTATCATACCTCCTTAGATTTTTAGGTTATAAATTACATGATGTTATCTTAAGATTTTGCACCTTTTCAAGGTTGATAAAGAGAAGCCTTTTAGCCCTTTTTCTGTTTTATAAGTTTATCTTATTCCTCTTGAATTGTTTTTAGAAAAATAAGTCAGCAAATTGTTTTAAAATAATACCAAATTATCATTTTTTAAATTTATTTTAAGGTTAACAAGCTTGAGAAATAGGTATTGCTACCCATAAAGAATACTTGTTAAAATAATGGACACTTGAGAGATATTACAGTAAAATGAAAGCTCCTTTGGACTGACTAAACGTTGCTAAAGCAATGGAAGATTGACTAACCATAAATGCTCCAGATTGTCGAAATATATCTATTTCATATATTCGAATTTCATTTTTAAATTTGACTCCCATAACAGCCTGTGCTCCAATTGAGATTCCTCATTCTTTTTGGTTATTTAGTTTTTCAATGACATACATTTTTTTAATACAAGACCATGGGTCTAATGAAATTTATGTTCCTAAAATTTGATTTGACCTATGGACCTGTATTCCGACTTGACAACAACTGGGGGTAAACCATGGCTTAAAATAACATGGCATATCTGAAATTGTGGTTAGGTCAGAATATCATATATGTTATTTGCTTTTTGTTGAGAGTGGACATCATGCAACTTCTATTATGATTCTGTAGAGATATGCTCCATGTCGTGATTTTTCACAGAAGTCAACAAATATTAGAAGTTTTTTGGCTAATTAATTTCAATTCTTAAAAGCAAAATTCATATTTGGTTTTTATTAAAAAATGACACTGAGAGCAATATCTAGACTTTATGGAAGATGGGTCACAAGTTGAATTATAGATTATTGTAAAAAGTCCATGTTCTAGCAGCACTATGAGCAGGAGCATTGTCATGATGAAGGAGAATGCCTTGTTAACCGATCCTTTGCCGTCCAATTTAGATCTTATCAAATGGTTTTTGTAAACAAACTTGACAATACCAGTCAACTTGATCTGTTTCTCCTTCTAAGAAAATTACAGGCACTGGGACGCATCGATAATTTTCTTTTTCAGAACTTTGTACACAAATTTTATTGGTAAGATGTCATCTCTAACATCCAAATGCTGGATTGCTGTTTTGTTTTTAAATCATAATAGATCCATGATTTGTCATAAGATAACTGCCGCCATGAAAATTTTAATAATAAATTTACACTAATATATTTGTGGTTGCGTTATTCAGTAAGTAAATAATGGACCCATTGACCCATAGATATTTTTGACACCCAAACGATCATATAACTTTTTTTAAACTTCTGAAAATCCAGCTGTCAGTTCCTCTTGTATCTCGTGATATGCAACACTTCTGTTTGATTTGATCATATCTTTGACTTGAATATTGAATATCTCCAAGGTCGAGGTTCATCTAAAAACTACTCATTCTTATTTGAATTCTATACACCAATAAGTCTCTTTATATCGCTTGACTGAGGTATTCATAAAAAACAACCTAGAATGGATCACATTTATTCTATGGTTCGATGATAATTGTTGGTGAATAACATCAAAATGCAAGAAACGACTATAAACCTTAAGTACAGCCTTTCTACGTTTTATATTTAGAATATAATTTTTTAACAACTATAATTTTTTGCTAAATAAAGTGTAACTTGGATGCCAATCATTGTATTTGCTCAACTGATTGAAATATTTTATTTTTAATTAAAATAAATTATAAGATAGACTATCATATTAATTCATTCAAATTTAGCTAAAAAATATATATATTATACAAAGATCAACACTTTCAGATGTCTTAATGTGTTCCTTAGCATTAGATTTTACACAAGTTTCAAAATCTTGATTTTAAAATAATAAATGTTTTATTTTCTTAAGCCCATGTTATTCAAATTCTTGAGTATCCATTAAATTTTAAAAAGGCACATTTTCTAGACGAGTACATTTTCAAATGATCTCCAATAGTTTTAAAGGAATACATATTATTGATAACTAGGAGGGATTTGTATGTATGTGTGTATGTATACAACACATCGATCAATAAGTCCCGGGACTAACCAACAGATGGCGCCTCTAATAACAAATCCATACCATTCTCAGTTAGTATCAACCTTTATCAAGTTACGTGTCAAACTTCCATGAAATTCCGACATTGTGTCATTGAGTTACAGTGGTTTTAGTGACGCTACTTTTGCTATTTTTAAAACAATGGAAAAACCCGAATTTCGTGTGTTGATAAAACATTGCTTTTTAATGGGAAAAAATACCGTTCAAACTCAGCGATGGCTTGAAAAGTGTTATCCGGGCTTTGCTCCGGCGAAAACAACCATTTGTCGATGTTATGCTGATTTCACACACGGTCGTATAGACACAAATGATGCTGAACGCTCTTGTCGTCCAAATGAGGCTGTTACACCAGAAAACATAAAAAAAGCCGTCAAAATCGTGATGGAAAATCGCAAAGTAAAGTTACGTGAGATAGCTGACATCCTGAAGATATCATTTGGTAGTATTTACACTATTTTGCATGAACATTTGATCATGAAAAAGCTTTTTTCGAAATGAGTGCCGCGTTTGCTCACAATGGAACAGAAACAACAACGCATCGATGATTCAGAGCGCTGTTTGGCACTGTTTACGCGAAATAAACAGGAGTTTTTTGCGTTGGTGTGTGACAATGGATGAAACTTGAATCCACCACTATACTGCTGACAGTCAGCTGAGTGGAGAGCAGCCGGTGAAAGTTGTCCGAAGTGACCAAAAACTCAAGTCAGCCGGGAAAGTTATGGCCTCTGTATTTTGGGATGCGCATGGTATAATATTCATCGATCACCTTGAAAAGGGATAAACCATCAATAGTGAATATTACATAGCGTTATTAGAGTGTTTGAAGGCATAAATTGCAAAAAAACGGCCCCATATGAAGAAGAAAAAAGTTCTCTTTCATCAGGACAATGCACCGTGTCACAAGTCGATAGTAACGATGGCCAAATTGCATGAGTTGACCTTCGAATTGCTTCCATACCCACCGTATTCTCCAGATTTGGCCCCCAGCGACTATTGGCTGTTCGCAGACCTCAAAAAGATGCTCCAGGGAAAGAGATTTGGCTCCAACGAAGAAGTGATTGCCGAAACTAATGCCTATTTTGAAACCAAAGATAAATTGTTCTACACGGCTGGCATAGAAAAGTTAGGAAAGCGTTGGAATGAATGTATCACTCTTGAAGGAGACTATGTTGATGAATAAAGAAGAATTTTGGCAAACAAATGTTGTTTTAGTAGTTAGTCCCGGGACTTATTGATAGATGAGTTATATATATAGAAGTTCAACTTTTATTCCAAAAATCGATAAATTTGTAAAAATAGATAAATATATCATTAATATTACATTTTAAAATTAAATAAAAGCTCAATCATAAATAAATAAATCATAAAGTACATATTTATTTGTATTAATGACTTAGTGACAGTATAAACAACTATTGATACATGGAAAAATCTGGTTAAACAGGAATTGCTAGTTAGTCAAACACCAAGTCTTCACCGACGTATGAACGGTTATAAAAGAAAAATTATTTCGAATGATTTATTTTAAACTTAAATAAAACTATAAAATCTATCGTAATTGAGAGAGTTATGTACAAAAAACTACAAAATGTGAATGAAGGCATATAAGATGAGTAGGAAGTCTTCAAAGGAATTATATGTTTCACAGCGAATAAAGTATATGGGTCAAAGAAGACTGGACGAAAAAGGGGATTCATGATGGGGGAGGATGTAAGAGAGTGTGGAGGAAGAGAACCGAGTATGAAAAAAGTTCATAGGAGAGAAATTGAAAATCTAGACGGCAGAGTATTTTAAACACCCAGTGGTAACCTTTAAACACCCAGTGGTCCCGTACGGGACCTCGGATTTGCGTCATTCAATGCCCTAAGGTCCCGTACGGGACCAGTGTTTATGGTACATTTTGCAATTGGATTACACTGATTTATTTAATTTTATTTTTAAAAATTAGTTTGTTTATTTTTTACTTAGAGAATTAGAAAGCGTGCAAGTTTTGGTGCTGGTGATTGTTTGAAAAAAATATTTTTATAACAGCTACGGGTCGTGCGAATATTTCGCATAAAATTGCTTGGGCAGTGGGCTACCTCTATTGCGCACGGGCGCTTAAAGGTTAAGACTCAGAGAAATACTAAAGCACTACTCATGGCACAAAACTGAGAACTAATAGTGGTCCTTCCTCGAGTCTTTTAGAGTTATACCCAGAGTTCTAACATTTATTGAAAAGTGATTGCATCCATTCAATCAATCGATCCAGTCCATATGCAATATACTAAGGAGTTATACCATTATTTCTCAGTATCTTTCCTATCTTCATTTCCTTAACCGTATCTCCTCAAAAGCTATTTCATCATTCTCTATCATCCTTACCCCTCTCATTCATGCTCATATAATACTTGTAGGATTCGTGTTATCACCATTCATTTTAATTTTATATACATGTATACTCACTCTCAAATAATCCTTCCACCATATCTACAATTTTCCTTTTAATTAATTGTCGATCCATTCTTATCTTTCATATCTCTCATTTCTGCTGTGTGTAAATTTTTATTTTCTTTCAGAAAATGTTAACTTCCAATTTTTTCTTCAAACTTTCTCCCTTCAGATAAAAAGAATAGGTTTTTTTAAATTAATTTTGGGGGATATTTTTTATATTGTTCACCATTAAATTTTAAACATAAAAATAGGCTTATTATATTAAATATAAGCAATTTGATATGAACCTGATTTACTAGATTTCTTGTAAACACGCAAGCCATAAAATAATTAAAGCTAATTTCAGAAATTAAAAATATTCAAGTATTTACATTTTTTGACTTTCAAATATTTATTAAGACTATTATTTCCAATCCTAATTCTTCATTTGCATTTTTTTAACCTTAACTGGTTTAAGCAATTATTTTATTTTAATCAAATATTACTTTTTAGGGATGTGAGTTGCCTGGAGTACCAAAATCAACATTCCTAATGGTCTTCAGTCCTGATGGGTATGGTATTTTTTTTCTTCATATATTTGAAACAACCTTTATTTCTATACAAAGTAAACATTCAATTATATCACTATTTCAGTTTAACAGCAAATATTATAATTATATGAAACTATCTTAAGGCTGGATTCCTACTTGACCGCAGTCATATTGCAAACTGCTCATGAGTTACCTTTGGGTTGACATAGCATGCCCCATTGCAAGGCTTGCATTTTTTTTCTGACAATGCCACAAGTCAGATTGTGAGGTTGCTCCCTTAATTATTTTACCATTGATTGATTACTTGGAAGTTCTCACAAGGAATCTCACAGTGTGACCGCCATTGATAGGAAATCCAGCTTAACTGTTTATTATTTGAAAAACTATTAAAATCAATATGAATAAAAAAAAATTATTGAAGAAGTGTGTCCTCGATAAATATCAATTATTTGTTAGTAAATTATTATCATCACCTTATACATTTCACCAGGAGCAAAGAGATGCCACAATATATAATATTAAATATAATATATGCCTGGCACTCCACGTTAGGCCTAGGCATACATTATATTTAATATTATATATTTTAAACTGCTACACCAATGTTCGACACAAAATGGGGCAATCCAAAACATAAACAATGAGGAATCAAACTTCAGTTCACAAAAGAGTGTCTATTAAAAAGATTTGTTCAATTTATTGGTAGAATAATATGCAAAAAATCAATATTTACCTATCTTACAGTACACAACTTGATAAAAATATGGGGTTTTCATTATCAGTCACATGATCCTTAATTATACAATTGATGAAAAACAAGATACTATATAAAATCATTTTTGTGGCATTCTCAACTAAGTCTGCATAACCACAAACATGTTTACCACAATACGATTCTTGTGATTATATTGTTGAAAAAAATATAGCTTCTAATAACATAGCAAAATATGTGTGGATGAAATAATAATTGCAATTTAGTATTTATACTTAAATTATAAATAATGAGTTTTTTGTAACAACTTGACCAAATTCAATAGTAAGAAGTATCCAATTTCTAATATATAACAAATATATCAAACTTTTAAATGAAATGGGAGGTTTAATTGTATTATTTTTAGTTCAATAATTCTGAAAGAACACCTTACATTATTGAGAGTACAAACATGGAAGAAAAATATAACTGTTTAGTTTTTTTAAAGTTTATTATTTTTTTTGTAAATTCCTTTGTTTCCTTGGGAGTGATTTGAAAACACTTATTCCGGGATAGTAAATTTTTATTAAATATTCTATAATATTCTTCAGTCATCAGTAAGATACAGGCAAAAGCCTAGTTTACTGGGAACATGACAAATGAAAGGCAAGACACCCAGATCCATTAAAACTGTGTGTCCACATTATGTTTATATAAAATAAAATAAATTCTACCTGCCAAATCTGGAAGAAATATTTAACTTGAACGCATTTTCCTTTTATTGAATGAAATATTCCAAAATGAAAAAAAAACTGTTTTTTGAAATTTGAATCTTCAAGTTTTATGATCGCAGTTCTATAACATAACCAAAGTACCCTCTAAAGTGAAAACTATTATGTTCAAGTGAATCAAGCCCTTTAAATAAAATATATCAACTTTTTTCAATCGATCTTATTTTAAAAATAACCATTTTATAAAAAGACTAGGTATACCACCATTTAGCAGAGCACGTCACTTCAGTAGAACTTTTTATGAATATAGAGGGTAGCACAAATGTCTCTTATCTGATTTGCTATGCCCCACAAAATAATGTCTGAAGCTGTTAAAGCGGGTAATCCTGGTGACCAGTGTGTTGCTAAAACGTGACTTTAAGACATAAAAGTAGTAGATGATGAATTTTGTACTACTCTGCTACAAACATATAATGTTTGGAAAAGAAATAGCAGCATCTTCCAATAGAGTGATAACATTATCACCACTTTGTACTACGTCTTCTATAAAAGGAATGTAACATGAAATTGTGAATTAATTATATTTATTTTAGCACTAAAGTGGCATCAACACATGGAAACCATAAAATCTACGTGAGTGAATTGTCGAGTGGGAAACATGTAAAAACTCTGAGTGGACACCCCAGGACTCCGTGGTGCGTGGCCTTTCACCCTTCCCACTCCCATCTGCTGGGCTCTGGATGTCTCGGTGGCCAAGTTCGGGTGTGGGACTTGAGTGTAAGTTATTTTTCAATTATTATGGTTCATTTTATAGCTGCAGGTCTGTGAAGCTCTGTAATTGGAAACTAAGGAACTTTTCCAAATGAGGACTGGACATTAAAAGGTCTGGACCATTACGAGGGCTGCTACTTAAGTTTTGAGATATGGCAACACCAGTGTAGATATGTCAAATCTGGCATCAGCATCATAAACTTTGACGTTTTTAATGGTATACATGCTTAGAAAGTTTTGTCATACGAGTGCTATTTGTGTTGTTTACAATGACTAGAAAAATTCATCTCGCCCAAAACGGAATTAAACCGTGAACATTTTCGTGCGATGATTTTTTATGATTTTCATCGTGGGCTAACTCAACAGTGTGCTGATCAACTCGCTTCGGTTTTTGGTGATAAAACACCATCCCGGGCCACTGTGTTTCGCTGGTTTTCCGAATTCAATCGTGGTCGTAGTTCACTCCAGGACGAATTTCGTGAAGGTCGTCCAAAATTAGTTGTTGTGCCAGAAAACATCGATGCTGTGCGTGAACTGATATTGCAAGATCGTCATGTAACTTATCGTGAGATTGAGGCATGTTTGGGCATTAGTTCCACTCGCATACATTAAATATTGCATGAACATTTGGCCGTCAAAAAGATTTGTTCGCGTTGGATACCGCATAATTTGACAATCGCTCAAAAAAAGGCTCATGTCGATTGATTCAAAGAAATGTTGAAAAAATTCAATCGCGGTGCTTCAAAAGACGTCTATAAGATCGTGACAGGCAATGAATCATAGATCTATGCATATGAGCCAGAAACTAAACAGCAGTCGACTGTATGGGTCTTTCAAGACGAGCCGAATCCAACAAAAGTTGTTCGCGCAAGAAGCACTTCGAAGCAAATGGTGGCTTGTTTCTTCGGTATAAATGGTCATGTCACAACAGTGCCTTTAGTGGAACGTCGTACAGTCAATTCTGAATAGTACACCACCATTTGTTTGCCAGTAGTGTGTGGAGAAATGAGGAAAACCAACCGCCGAAGACGGATCATTCTCCACCACGACAATGCGAGCTCTCACACATCGGCTCAAACAAGTGACTTTTTGAGCACTCAAAACATCGAATTGATAGGTCATCCGCCGTACAGCCCTGATTTGGCACCCAATGACTTCTTTTTATTCCCGAACATCAAAAATAAATTGCGAGGTCAACGTTTTTCGACGCCTGAAGAAGCGGTTGATGCATTCAAAACGCAAGTTTTTCAAGTCACTGTAAACAAGACAAATAGCACTCGCATGACAAAACTTTCTAAGCACATATACCATTAAAAACGTCAAACTTTATGATGCTGATGTCAGATTTGACGTATCTACACTGGTGTTGCCATATCTCAAAACTTAAGTAGCAACCCTTGTATTCACATACATCAGAAATCAACAAAAGAGATCTTATGTTGAATTTTTCAGATAACTATCATCTCTAAAGTTTTTCCCCTCTTCAGAGGTTGTCGATCATAATGGCTATCTTGACCTTTGAGGCAGCAGGTCTGAACAAAGATATGGTACCACAACCACCACTCCCGTAAGTTCTACAACCAGGAGATGATCTTCCCACATTTCTTCTGTGCTAAATTTTCCCTTGAAAAATCTCATTTTTCTCCTCACATTATATGTCCAAATTAATCAAACTTTCTCCTTTTGATGGTGGACATAATGTCTATCTTTATTCATCCGTTTCAAGTTGAGATCATTATCTGTTAGACTTTGTTAACCCATAAGACTTACTATTATTCGATAGCTTCACATTCCAAAAGCTTCTAGATTCTTTTGGTGACCTGAGTAAGTGTCTGCTTCAATACCATAGAGAAGTACAGGGAATATGTATCAACACAAAAATTTCTAGATTCTTTTGGTGACCTGAGTAAGTGTCTGTGCTTCAATACCATAGAGAAGTACAGGGAATATGTATCAACACTAAATTTGCATACATATTGTATTACACTTTTGTTGTGTACAGCAGTGGTCCCCAACCTTTTTGTCGCCGCGGACCGGTCAACGTTTCATAATTTTACCGCGGCCCACTGGGGGGGGGGACGACGACATTGAATGTAGTTTTTTTTTTCAAGATAGAGAAAATAATTTATTTTGAGAATGCTTAGGGTTAAATATCGGGATTTTAATGTTATTCTGATATCTTGCAGATATATTAACTTGAAAGTTATTTATCTATTTTCTTTAAAAGTTTTGATGTTGAAGTTTTATGTGTTTTGATTTAATATTTTTAATTGAATCGTGTTTATTTTGGCTCTGCCAGACCAGACTCCCGGTACATTATTATTTAGATACATATTGAAATGGAAGAGCCACGTCCCGTACAGCTTGTACCTATAAGGAAGCTTCCAACAGTTAAGTACGAATATATATCCCGATTTTCACTTTTTTAAGTATTGATAAGATCTCAAATCTCGATCGATAGACGTCTCGACTCGATCTTCGACAGAGGACGACTTTTGACATCTTATGTATATATTAAGTATATAAAATATATAGTATTTGCCTTGTTTAAGTTACGGCAAGACCGCCTTCGGAATCAAGGACGACTCCGCATGCGGCATGCATATGGTAGTGTGGTGTTGTTTTATTTCGAAGGTATTGTCGGAAGGTCGGGGGTAACTTAGCGTGAAGGGGTTTTCAACGGAATAATTATTTTAAGCTATAATTAAGTTTTATTGGGTATGTTCGATTTTTCAAAAGTAATTTTGATTTTTAAGCAGGCCCTTGCGCGGCCCAGTACCATTTGGTCCACGGCCCGGTACCGGGCCGCGGCCCATGGGTTGGGGACCACTGGTGTACAGTACAACCTGACGGGCTTATTGCCATGTGGCAATATCTTCCAACCAACCAGAAAAATGTTAGAGCCCTTAAGTGAAAATCATATTGAAATCCTTTTTAAAAAAATCTGGGAATCGACCCCAAAATCTTTGGGTTGGAAGACAGACGTCTCACCAACTAGACCAGTGGTCTCCAAACTTTTTTAATCGCATACCCCTAAGACAAGAAATTTACAGTGCGAACCTCTGAATATATATAGGGGTTTGCACTATAATTTTTTATATATACGAGGGTAGTCCCAAAAGTACCCGACCTAACAAAGAAAATAAAAAAATTTGGGAAAAAATATTTTTATTTCTCAACATAGTCTCTTTTCAGCTCGACACACTTTTCCCAGCGATGTTCAATAGCTTCGATACCCTGTTTATAGTGAGAACCGTCGAGCGCCTCAAAATAGCCATCAACCACAGATTCCACCTCTTCATTGTTGGCAAATCTTTTACCACCGAGCCATTTTTTCCAGTTTGGAAAAAGAAAATAATCCGAGGGGGCTAAATCTGGTGAATAGGGTGCGTGAGGAAGCAATTCGAACTTTAATTCATTGATTTTGACCACCGCGATAACGGATGTGTGAACTGGTGCATTGTCTTGATGAAACAACACTTTCTTTTTCGCCAAATGCGGCCGTTTTTTCTTGATTTCATCATTCAAATGCAATAAGTGCGCATAATACCCGCCGTTGATTGTTTTTCCTTTTTGAAGATAATCAATGAAAATTATCCCACGCGCATCCCAAAAAACTGACGCCATGACCTTGCCTGCAGATGGAACTGTATTCGCCTTTTTTGGAGCCGATTCTCCCCTTTCAGTCCATTGTTTTGACTGTTCCTTCATCTCAGGTGTGAAGTGATGGACCCACGTTTCATCCATGGTTATGAATCGACGCAGAAACTCTGCTTTATTGCTGTGAAGCATCGCCAAACACTCGATTGAAACATCCTCACGGCGCTGTTTTTGTTCCATTGTTAGCAAACGCGGCACCCATCTTGCGCACAGCTTTTTCATGTCCAAATTTTCAGTCAATATGCAATGTACAGCACTTTTTGAAATGCCTACCATGTCTGCGAGCTCGCGCACTTTCAATCGACGGTCATCCAATACCATTTTGTGGATTTTCTTTACTATTGCGTGGACACCTCATTTGGTCAACCACTGCGATGTTCGTCTTGGCAGCTCGTACGGCCTCGTTTAAACTCTGCCACCCAATATTTTACTGTTGTAAACAAAGGAGCAGACTCCTCCAGAGTAGAATCTAGCTCGGCTTTGATATTGGTTGGACTTGGACCTTTCAAATGAAAGTATTGTATCACATAACGATGACCAATTTTTTCACTATTGATGGCTTGAGATGGATGAGAGCGTTCACTATTGATGGCTTCCAAACAAATACTAAACAACGTAGCGTCTTAAAACTTGAAACTTAAGCTTTATAAGTTTAGTACTTTCTACCATAGTATTTTTTTAAAGCAACAACCGCCATCTATACGTCAGGTCGGGTACTTGTGGGACCACCCTCGTACATACGTAAAAATGTCATGGATTGGCAGTCTAAGTTAAATAAAATAAATTTATTTATTTTATTACAAATTATTTATTTTAAACAGTTTACATGCTTATTATTTTTCTCATTACAGTTTAATTTGAACAATGTGACTGCATACGTTTCATAATATCGGAATAATCTGGTTTGATGTTTTCTGATACTGTGATATGAAGGTCCAATTCCAAGTTTAATTTATTTCGGTATTTATTTTAAATTCCTGTTATCGCAGAAAATGATACCTCACAAGGTAACATAGTATTTGTTCGTTCATCTTGAATAAATTTTCTTATTTTTTCTGTCACTTGGTGTACACCCAAGTATTAACTCGTACCCCACTTTGGAGACCACTGAACTAGGCCACTAATCTCATATGTATGTCATATGATATGTCGATATTGAAATCCTTGTCCTGCATTTTGAAGCTTTCATTCAGCCAGCATCCCAGATATTTATATTGTTGAACTCGTTCAGCAATTATATTATATCATGATTACCCTCGTCTATACTTTCCTATTACTCACAATCATAATTTTATCTTTAATATGTTCATTCTCAAACCTCGCTCATTACAAGCCATGTTGATTGACTCTCCAGTAACACTTGTAGACTAAATTGTCTGCAAAAACAACAGATAACTATCAAAATTGAATCATATAATTATGTAGGTATAAAAAAAAGCTTCCGATTTCTTAAATCCTAAATAAAACTTCAATTGATATAAAAAAAATATGTTTTATTTAATGTAATATGAATTAGAAGTTTATTTTAGTAAAGTTTACGCATATATAATGTCCTCTCTTCAAATCAATGTAGTTATGCAAAAAGGACCTAACCCACTTTTACGTGTTGTAAGAAAATTCAAGAATTATCTCGCTGCATTATGTGAACTCGTGTGGAGCAAAAATTTTATTTAATGTAACCATAAAAATTTAACCGTTAGAGTGCCGAGGCGCGCGATTGCGCGCTTGCGTGTACTATCCAAAATTGCCAGGAGCGCGACAGCGCGCCCAAAATCAGTTGCCGTTTAGCACGCAACAGGGGAGGTCGCTCGCACGCATAAGTATTTTTTTATCTTTCTATGTGTTACATAAAGTGCATATTATAATATTATTAGTAATTACAATATAAAAAGGATTTGGGAAAAGAATTTTTTTAACCCAAAATGTCGGAATACGAAAACAGTTCGAGTGAAAATTATCGTTCTTCAAGTTGTGAAGCAAGTGATAGCGGGAGTGACATTGTGGTGCGCTCACACCGCGTAATGCAAATTTTGAGTGAGAGTGATAATAGTGATGATAACTATTATTTTGCTGATACGGAGGATATACCGGACTGCGAAAATGACAATGTGACCTCGACCCAATTCAGACGCCTACCACCGGATACGCAATACAGCAAACAAACTCCGCATGTATTTTGCGAACTACCAGGACCAAAACATACCCCACCAGTTAACGCAAAACCTATTGATTTCTTCAATTTGTTCTTTACGGCTGCTCTTATAAAAAAAATTGTTGTTGAAACTAACCGTTACGCCGCACAGTTTTTGCAAGATCATCCAAATTTAAAGCCTCAATTTTGTACAAAATTGTGGAAGCCAGTCACCATCCCAGAAATGAGAGGATTTATTGCCGTTATACTGGAAATGGGCATCACAAGGAGGCCAACTATTTTATCTTATCGGATGAAAGGATCAAGATGTATTCCATGGGCTGGAAGAATGTTTGCACAAAACATATTTCAGTTAGAAAAAGGTTGTATTCAATGTATTTGGAAGGATGGTGGTGAATGCATTTATATTGTATAGTGAGAAATATGCAGACAAAAAAATGAAAAGATTGAAATTTACATCGAGTATAATTGATGATTTAGAAGAGAAATGGTTGCTCCACAAAAATAGACCAGAACCTGCTACTCAGACTTCATCTCCCCCTCGAAGTATTGGATTAGAAAAGTTACCCGGGCGTAAATTACGGCGCTACGTTGTGTGCAGCAGCAAGGATCGCAGCGCTGTGAAGAGGAGCAACTTGATTTGTGCCCGCTGTAAGGGCTTCATGGAGTCTGTGCGGGAAAGCACACATGTTAACTTTTTTACTTTTAGATTCCAGCTTTTGTTATAATTTTTGTTTACAATATACATTTCCATATTTTTTTTGTATTTTATTACCCTTGTACATGTTTTTATAAAGAAAACACCGAAAAAAATATTAGAATTGGACAATTTTTGGAAGAGATACAGTTTTTTTTTCAAGACAAGGGTAAATGACATAAAAAACAAAGATTTCCTTGGCATTTTTAAGTATATATGAGTAAAAAACAATGGCACTCAAACGGTTAATTAACTGGACTTGATACTTTTACACATACAGGGTTGATCTATTATGCTTTTCAAATAAAGCACAAAAAATATTTTGTGGGTTGGATCCTTTTTGAATATATGTGTCCAAATGTGAATGTGATGCAAATATTTCTAATCTAAATGTAATTCAAGGCCAAATGTGAAACCGTGCAAATTTTCTAGAGGACTGTCCAACGCAGAATTTAGCAGGCACTATTGACAAACTTAATAATCTGATATGTACAGCAACCTGTACAAAAAGAAGATTTTGTTATTTGCTATCTTTGTTATTTGTACTTAACAGTGCTACTCTCTCAAAGTAACTTGAACATTAAATTTTCTAGAGGACTGTCCAACGCAGAATTTACCAGGCACTATTGACAAACTTAATAATCTGATATGTACAGCAACCTGTACAAAAAGAAGATTTTGTTATTTGCTATCTTTGTTATTTGTACTTAACAGTGCTACTCTCTCAAAGTAACTTGAACATTAAATTTTTCCATAATCCTTCATTAAAAAATTCCTTATTTATTTTCGCAGGATGCCTAGTGGCTTAATCCCATAGCAACATAAAAAAATATTAAACAGTCAATAGGTTTTTTGTGAAACGAAGCATAAATTCAATTCCAGGTTTACAGCCTTTTATTGTCATAAATATTGCGTATCAGACATTAATGTCATCCAAATAAAATGTTGGAATAGAAAAAGGGGTCATTGTAAAAAACTGTTTATATGCACATTTTAAATGAAGTTTGTCCTGTCTTTGTTATTTTAGTATTTGACCTACTGAACAAAATTTTAATGTGCTTTTTTTATGTTTATTCAAATATATTGTATAATCCAAAGTTATGTCCTGTGAAAGAAAAAAATCTTGCGATATATGGGATGAGCAATGAATTATTAGAGCAAGTTAATGAATTCTGTTATTTAGGTAGTATTTTCTCAGATAGTGAAAGATTTATCAGAGATGTTGAATGGTGTTTAGCAATAGGAAACAAAGTTAATGAGGCACTAAAATATATATACTCGAACTGGACAGTAGAAAGGAGCCGAATAATGTTGTAGAAATGCGTGCGCTGAGAAGAATACATGGGGTAGTAATGTATGATATTACGAAATGAAGTGATTAGGGATAAATTTGAAATTAAATTAGATTAAAAAGAGCATTCTGAGGTGATTTGGGCATGTAGAATGAATGAATGAATGAAGACTAACAAAACATATGCAGTGCAAATGTGAGTGGAAGGCATGGTAGAGGAAGATCAAGGAAAGTATGGTTAGATCAAGTGAATTATATTTTGAAAAAAGGATATGTAAAAAGTTAGAAATTATAGGAGTCTGAGAAAGTGTATAGATGTAGGAGAGGTGAAAGATATGATAGGAAAGTCTGGCGCTCTCCTCTGCCTACCCCGACAGAGAAACGGTGCAATGATATGTATATATGTACGTAAGTCAAGTTGATTTCTCATGCGCCTGAAACAAATTGGGAAAAGATGCTGCTTTTATACAAAAATGAATATATAGTATAATAGAGATTTGAATTAACCACCTTCGTATTGAAATACCCACTATGCTTCCAAAAAACTGGACGTTTTCAAATGATACATATGTAAAGTCCATACATTTTTACAAACAATTTGCCAACTCCTGTGACATAGTTGGTAAGATGTTACCTCTAAACGAGTATGGCCGTATGGCGAGCGAATTTTTACCTCAAGAGAATATGGACGTACACAGTACGTCCAATGTTTTTATTCCCGAATACATGAATTTATCCACAAAACAGACAAGGCTCAAATGTTTTTATCTATTCAATTATATTGTATATGGCGGCCGCAATTACGTTATTTCTATTACTTACTAAATCAATTTTTTATTTTACTTACAAAATCTCACTCGCTTAGAGGTTAAGATGAAAAGTATTCCAGACTATATCACGAGTTTGTCTAAAAGGCTATTATTATCTTTCCATGAATTTCCATGGCCTACCAACATATATGACGACATACAAGCCTTCTTCAGCTAATTCTAAATCCGAAGACATGATTTACAAGGCTAAAGATAATATATCATGGTCACACTCGTCAACATGTCTGCATCAGCAATGCGCCTATGTTGAGAAATAACATAACTTCACAAATATTTTAAAATCGTGGAAGTGATTAATGCAAATATTATTTATGTTTGAAAAATGCTATACTGACATTTTTTTTGTCTGACTCAATGACTCAGCTATTGGCTTCTTTCCTTTGTCTATCTATACTGAAAAAGTTGAATAAGTAGTAAATGTATAATCAAAATAAATCTATTAGTTGTTTTTTATTTCTAATTGAAAATTCAGGTGATCGTCAGTTGGAGGGTTTCTAACAGCTGACCTGTACTTGAATTTAATCCAACGTTTTAATCACATAATCAAGCACTTCGTAATTACACTAACACTTCAATATTTCTTCTGAATTCTTTTTTTTGCGCTGAGAATGAAGTTGAGACTGTTAGTAATAAACTAAACAATTTACCCGTGCCATGCACAGTTTCAAAGTTTTTTTAACGTTTCTGAAGTGAACAAACAAATGAAAAATTTGTTTATCTATTCCCAAAAACGTAAAGATTGCCTTGAAAAATTGCCCCTGAAAGACTATATTAAACACAATACTGCCCCGACACATCAATTAACACCTGAATATCAAAACTATAAAATATTCAGTCTGATTATTATTTATTCAACACTACAGCCAAATGGGGATGAAAAGATTTCAATTTTATAATTGAACTATTACAATACTCGCCTCATTTATTTACAAAAGTGAAAATAATGCGACATCTGTTATTATTAATTAAAATTATTGTCGACAATAATGTGCTATTTGAGTTAACATTTTTTTTTCCTTTGGACCAACTTCAGAGCGTTCCTGATAGTTGTGGGTGTTTATTACTATAATACATTTCTTTTTCAGGGTGGGAGTAAAATTTGGAATGTTAGCAACAAGACTATTATTAATGCTTTATTTTTCTTGGTGAGAGTGAAGTTTGGAGGATTAGCAATAAGACTTTTATTAATAAAAAATACCTTTCATTTTCAGGGTAAGAGTAAAGTTTGAACTATTAGCAACAAGACTGTTATCCAAAAATGTTTTTATTTTACATGGTGGGAGTGAAGTTTGGATAGTTATCAATAATACTGTTATAAATAAAACTATCTTTCTTTTCCGGGGTACGAGTGATGTTTGATTACCAATAAGACTTAATAAATACCTTTCTTTTTCAGGGTGGAAGTGAAGTTTGGACGGTTAGCAATAAGACTGTTATCGCTTCTTTAGCATTTCATCCTAGAGACCGTCTTTTGGTTGTAGCCACATATAATGATCTTTATTTCTGGGATTGGGCTCACCCTCAGCCTTTTACCAAAGTACAAACTAATACTATAAGAGAAAAAGTGAGGTAAGCAAAAACTAAAATGAACATTATCACAAAATTTTCCTCATTCTCAAGTCCTTCCTATAGAATCCCCATTTTCCTTTAGAATCATAGATGCCAATAATAACCTTTTTCTTTTTTTTTATTAAACAAAGTAAATTATTGTACAAACATTTTTCAAGGCTATACCTATATACAAATTTATTACTTAACTAATCTTAATTATATGTTATAATTTATGAACTTACTTAATCTTATTTTCCTACATATCATTTTATTTTATTTTTTTCAATCTTAATATATGATTTCTTAGAAATAATTAACACCTACATACTACTTATAACTAGATAACAATTCTTACACTAATTATTTAGCAAAACAAGTCCACTCGTTCAGGCTACTTGTATTCCATCACATTCACTCAGACCTTGGTCGTCCCAGCTAATACTGTAGGTGGACTAGTCAAGCAACAGATAATGCTTGTGCTTATAACGGAAGGGTAGGTCGGATTTACTCTCGTAAGCCCCCAGGGCAGCGACTAAGGGATTGCTGTGATTATGTTGGCTTTTATAGAACTTCACGGTCCAAACGAGGATGTGGTGTTGTAGGGTTTCTTCTCGCTGTTCGGCGTGAAGTCGAGTAAGGTTTGTTCTGGGATGGGTGTTAAAAGATATCTTGAATACCTTGTCCTGCACTCTCTGGAGTTTCAGGTGATCCGTGTTGCTCACACAACCCCAAACAGGTGCAGCATAGGTCAAGATAGGACGAATAAGGGTTGTATAGAGGAGGAGCTTATTTTTGGGTGAAAGGAAGCTGCGTCGATGAAATATCGAACTGATAGCCCCTATGCCCTTGTGACCCTTCTGTCTGATGGTATTCAAATGGGTTTTCCACGTCAGTCGCCGGTCGAGGTGCAGGCCGAGGTATTGAACCACGTCCTGCCACTCAACCAGGCAACCACCGATGAATAAGGGCATCGACGGCACTCTTTCCTTGATTTTGCGAGAGAACATGATAGCCTACGTTTTGGCGTCATTGATTTTGAGCCTCCAGTGCTGGTAGTATTTCTCAAGGATCTCAAGAGCAATCTGAAGACGGCGACCAGCTCGATCCACCTTGAGTGACGATGCGTAGCATGCCGCATCGTCAGCAAAGAGTGCGAGCTTACAGTTAGGGGGAGTAGGAATGTCCTGTGTGTAGATGTTAAATAGACATGGTCCAAGTATACTGCCTTGGGAGACACCCATAGGGATGGGCCTGGCGGTTGACATAGAATGATGAGTGGTGACTGTGAAACTTCTATTGGAAAGGTAGGATTGAAGTAGTTTCACAAGATAGAGTGGAGTGCCAGTAAGGAGAAATTTGTATAGAAGGCCATCGTGCCAGACAGTATCAAAAGCCTTCTCAAGGTCCAGCAGTACCATGCCAGTACTTCTGTTCCTATTGAAGCCCATCGACACGTCTTCCACGACACGGGTAAGTTGCTGGACTGTGTTGTGTCTTGTCCTAAATCCAAATTGCTCATGAGGGAATGTATTATTGGATTCGTGATGGAACACTAACCTTGAGGCAACCACTCTCTCAAGGATCTTGCCAAGACCTGGAAGAAGGCTGATGGGCCTGTAGCTAGTTGGATTTTCGGTAGGTTTATTTGGCTTGTGGATAGGAACAATATTGGCTATTTTAAAATACTCGGAAAATGCCATTATGGAGTGAGGCATTTATTATTTTAGTAAGAAAAATCCTCGCTTTGAGTGGTAACTGTTTAAGAAGGCTATTGTGTATATTGTCGGGACCGGGTGCTTTTCGTGTTTTAAGTCTGTCAAGGATACGACCAATTTCGGATGGGGTGCAAAGTTGAATCTCGTTTTGGTTGGTCGGGGAGTAAGCAAAGCTGGTAAGTGTCCTCGACAGCTTTGTTGACATCAACATTTCCAAGGTCGGAAGTACGTATTCTCGTAAGCGTCCGCCAAGGCATTAGTCTTGTCAATGCCAGAAACAGCCAACCCTGAGGCTGTGCGCAGAGGTGGTATGCTTTGAGACGAGCACTTGATACCCTTGACGACTCGCCAGAGAGTACCGTTTCCCGGTTCTAGAGCCACCAATTTTCTCTGCCATAGTTGATTTTTAAGTAGGCAGATTTCTTTTTTGATTTCATCTTGGAGGACGTTTAGAAGTGTTTTGTCTAGTGTACGTCTGTCTTTGTTTGTTTTTTAGAGATATAAGGAGTTTGATATGAGGAGTAAGAGTTGTTTGGTATGGAGTGACAATTTTGAGGGGAACATTTTCATCACGAGCATTATGGATGAAGGTGGAGATGGTATCTATTGCGGCATTGATGTCCTGTGGGCTGTATAATAACCTATTGTGAAACAAAATCTTGTTTATTAATGTAATTATTACTTGTCAGTCATAGCCATATTGTATGTAGTTTTAAAACATTGATCGATAACAATTTAATGGACTTCAAATTTCTGACACCACAAAATTATTTCCATATAAGTGTATCAATATTAATGTGTCACCGCTTCCTTGTATCCATATTAATGTGTCACCGCTAAAGTATAAAAACTATAGTACTTCATATTACCCGTGATTGTGAAATATATAGGAGTAGTCATGTCAGTGGATAAAGTGCATTTTCGACTTTGTATTTTTTATGAATACCAAGTAAACTTGACATGGGAAAATACATTCAAGACTAATAAATAAGTAAACTTAAAAAAAAAACTCATCTGACTTTTGTTATTTTTTTGCGACAAAACTTTCCAATACACCTAATATTTTCAATAGTTTGTTTTTAAATTAGACATATTTTTTTATTTAATTTTATTTTATAGCTTTTGTATGTGTTATGTATTCAAAACGTATATATGAATCCATAAATTTCATTATATTACATTTCCATTGTCCAAAAACTAACGGATTTTTTGCCGTATGACAATTTCTACTAACTAAATAGAAAAATGTAAAAATTTCTTATGTGTAACCTCAGACTGGAACTGGTTCCATCTGGAATCAAACCTGAAATGTCCAAGTTGAAAGTCAAGCATTCTACCAATTAGGCCATGGAGATCAAGTTTGGGTCATGTTTTCACTAAAATTTGATTTTAACTAAAATGAATAGCACATAAGTTATAAAATTAAGTTGCCTCACATATTTAATACTCAAGAAGTTTATATGGCTTATCCTCTGGCTAGAGACATGTGGTCATAAATCATTTATAAAGAACCTTATTCCACCTGGATTTATTTGTGGCTTTTATAAGCTGCCTTTTATAAATAGAATAATACATTGAATTTATATTTTATTCCAAAACAGTGATGGTACATGTTGTGTATTCAATGTTACGATCTATATTTCCATATACTCTTTTTCCATTATTATGATATTGCTCTTTTTCCATTTTTCTCAAATCCGCGGACACGCTCGCTTCCACACGCGGTCAAAACAAAACTACTCGTCTGATTCGGCTGAAATTTTGACAGTAGCTGTCAACGAGAATGTACTACGCGATAAAAAATTGCTCTTGCGATAGTGGTGCCATCGGGCGGTGAGGCTAAGTACTTACCGGACCGCCCTCGTAAAATATTTAAATTTCTTGATATATTTACTATTTAAGTAACAGTTTGGCCTGCCTTTTTGTTACACCACAAATTATAACATCTACATTAGTAGTGGTAATCATTTTGAATTTCAAAACCACTGGCTTTTTGAAAATATGCTAAAAATATTAGGCCTCTTTCTGTGAAATGGAAGCATTTCGTGAAATTAATCCATATTTCGCAATATTGATATGTTCCAGGCAAAAAGGCTTATCCAACATTATGCAAATGAAACAAGTGGAGAAAAAAGAGAAATATTTTAAGTACTTAAAAGTATTTCAGTTAAATTTCAAATTATAATTTTAATCAAGAGTAAGATAACTTGGACATAATGCTTATCAAATTGAAGGAAAGTATTGTTGGACCAAGTGAATGTATTTTGAAAAAAGGAATTTTAAATGTCAGAGAAATTGAAGGAACATTACAACTTGGCAGACTTATGACCATGTAGCAATCTCTTCCAACCTATCAGAAGGATGTTCAAGAGACCTTAAGTAAAAACCAGATAGAAATCCTATTTTAAAAAATCTGGATTCTAATGGTTACCTGCAACACCCGGGTTAAGACAGATATCTTACTAACTAGGCCACAAAGCTGTATTAGAAGATGTATGAATGTGGAGTAAGTGAAAGATGTCTCGTGATATTTAAATTTTCATAGTATTTTTTTTTTGTCACTCCTGTCAAATTTGCAGTTACGCCCTTTTGCATGGAATTTGTCGAGATATATTTATTTTATTTTTAGTATGTGATCAATTTTTTTTATCTTATAGATTTGTTGCGTTTGATGCATTAGGACACAAACTAATCACGGGGATTTCAGTTTGGAACTGTTCGAGCTCAGCCAACTCGGTTCAGCAGCCCACAAGCCATTCAGGAATCGGCTCTCCACTGCATCCTGTCCATGGCCCTGCGGGGAGCACTCCTCATGATCATATTCCCACTTACAATCAACTTCTGCAGAGATATGATAATCTCGTGAGAAATTATCGTCACCTATTCTTAGCTCGTTCACAATTAAATACGGTATGTTTTATTTTCAAATTGTATCTTATTTAAAAATTATTATTTTACAGTAGACTATCATTGTATACAGTACAATCTGGTGGACCTATTACTATTTGGCATTTTTTTGTCTCTCTATCTCCACATTATAATACCAATGTGTAGTTTAGGATGGGTATCCGATTCGAACTTGTCCCCTGCAGGAGGTAAAACAGTGCAGTTCTTAGCAAGCTACCAAGCGGCATCTTCAATATGTGGCCTAACCACTTCCAGCATCTTTATTGTGACAGTGTAAGCTACTGCATCTAAAAACAATCTGTTTCATAAATCACACAATTGTACTAGCTGACACCCATTATCTTTGTAAAACACCTGTTTTCAAAACAAAAATTTTCTCTCTTGGACCTTGGTAATATGCCAAAATTTACGGCTATACAATAAAATGTGCAGAAATTCTTCTTCGTCGAGTTCCATATGGCTTTATTACACAACAAAAGAAAAATAGTTTTTTGACTCAAATCAGCCCCAATTTGAGAAGTTATTATAATTCAGAAAGTTTGTAAAAAAAATTCAATTTTTTTCAATTATCCCAGACTGATCGTGGAACAGATCCAATGGAGTTAGATCCTGGGCCAAATCTTCCATCAACAAGTACCAGTAATACCAATACTAATCGGAATCCTGAGGAATCGGCTCAAGGTTCTGCAACTACAAACAGTACTCCCATAGATGTGAACATCAATCACAATCATAGTGATTCTGATGATAATTCAGAAAGTGCTGGAAGAAGTCTTAATCTGGATGTGCAATCAATATCTTTGGGTAATAATACACCTGTATCACGCCAATCTTCCGTTTCAAGGTTAGTTTTATTTGTAAGATTATAATCCTTCAGTCGACCTTTGCTGTCTCAATTTCTGAAGAAATGTCTCAGTTTCATTTGAATCATCATTTAAAGTACTTCTATTTATTGATTTGTGAAATAATTTGGTTTTATTCTTTTAGAACTGATGCACCTACAACAGGCACAATGACTTTTGTAACAACCTCAGTTCCAAGAGTTTCATATATGGCAATGCCTAGAGAAAGATTTTTTGGATCTGGCGCTCATCAGTCGGCATTCAGACCGTTATCTGATACAATCAATTCGTCTAGATCAGACAATCCAGAATCCTCAGAAGCAGATCCAAGAAGAAGGGAGGGTGCTCCTCCTACTGGTCGACTTCCCTATCCATTTTCATTTCCTACAGATGCAGCACCATCTCCAAGCATATCTAATGATACAACTAGCCTTCGTAATGAATTAACAGCTTCCTTAAATAGACTTCAAGGTTTCATGGAAAATTCTATTGACGAGACATTAAATATCATAGAAAGGCATGACTCGGCTCGCACTTCACCGATATATTCTAGTTTAAATTCATTAAGACAGTTTTCATTATTGAGACATTCTGGCAATTCTTCTATTAGAAGGTTAAATGTTACTCCGCCAACAAATACATTTGTGAGAAATCCACAAATCAATTCGAATGGAACCAGACAAGGCACAAACCTTTACACAGTGTCTCCACATGTTAATAATAGTCATCATTTTGTAAATAGGACTGAAGAAAATGCAACTTCAAGAAATCCAGATCCTCCCACACCAAATTCAACTAATCAGGAAGAACCACAAATATCAAATAATCGTGAAAATGCAACATCGGTACAAGAAAACCAGCAAAATACCCCAAATGAAGGCAATTTAGAACAACAGCTGAACACAATAGGGAACATCATGAGAGCTTCTAGACACAGATTATTGAATTTGATTTCCGAGTTCACCGAGTTTAATACAAGACATATGCGTCAATTTCAACAACTTTCAGGTCGCCAAGCTGGCCCTTTCACCACAGAAAACATTCGAGACAGGACAAGACCTCAGTCACCCCCTGCATCCAGAAATGACCCCTTATCTCGTATCCCTTATCCCGATCTCTTATCTTCAGATGATGGTTCAGATAGTGACCGTGAATTATTTAGTCCTTTACCATTACACATTTATCGGACTAGAAACTGGAACGCTCCTAGATCTTCTAATAATAGTACACCTCCTAGACTCCTAGGTAATTTTGGTCTTAATTTGATATTTGAGCCTACGAGCACCTCATCAATATCTACTCATATAGATCATGAATATGTTGCAAATAGTACTCCAGATAATACTGAAAGTGTTAGATTGGACAGTACACAACCTCAAGATCATAGATCAAGACCTTTGGAGAGAAATTTACATGAATTAATGACAAGAAATACTTCTAACCCATCAACATCTAGATTATTGAATACAGACTCCCAAAGTAGTGTAAATAATTCTGAAAATTTAAATCAAATGGATATAGATGCTCCTTCAACAAGTAGGCAGGCAAGTCAGCAACAAATGAATAGAGTTAGAACTTCAAGTGCGCCTGAACAGTCTCCTGGAGAAAGCCAGGGGAATGATTCTTTTGTCAAGGTGACTCGGGGTGTTCAAGCAATAGAGCGCCATACAGAAGCTTTAGTTAATTTATGTTCAACTAATGCCTCGCAACCTCCCCTCAGGCAGCTACGTCGTATGTGGGAGGATTTACGGAGAGAAATCATCATAATTCAACGGCAGTCAGCAAATGGCCAAGGTCCGCCTCGATTATTTTCTCTCTCAGCGCATGAAAGGTGTAATCTTTTAAATTATATGTCGACTTCTTTAACAGAACGTAATCGAAGTTTGCTTTTAAATAACAAAACTCCTAATGCTAATTCTTCTGCAAATCGCTCACGTAATACTTCACAACCGTCAGAAGCATCTAGAAGCACAGATAATGTTAATGAGAATAATGGCAACCCATCGAATGATTCAACTAGCTCGCAAGAAGTTAGTGATGCTGCAACTAATAATTCTTCAAGTTCCAACATTGATTTACCTAGCACTTCATCTGGAATCGGAAGTGATACACCTTCTTCCAGAAACCGTAGAACTTATCCACCATCATCTAGATATCAGTATAAACTTCGTTTTTCCAACAGAGATCCATCTACCAGGAGGAGACTCAGGTCTATAATTTTGAACAGACTTAGTCGTTATAGAAATATGCGCAATAGAAGTCCATATCGACAAGAACTTGAAATAACGAGAGATAACATTCGGTGGAATGCTCGTCGGGTTTTAGCAATTATGTTTAATATCATGATGCATTGTCTTGAAGCTGAGCAATTGGGAAATCAAATAATTGTAATGTTAAGGTCTCTTAAGAAAGCTTTAGGATTAACATGTCTCTTGTTAATGTCACAACCGTTTCCAAATGAATCTCATCGATCAGAAGTTGCTAATTCTCAGGGAACTTCCTCTGACTCTCAAAGTCAGTCAACAGCTATGCCAAGCACTAGTGCAGACAATTCCACCAATCTATCATCGCCTACACCCCCTCAAAGGACTGAGAATAGTTCTGAAGGTGTAACCCCAATTTCTGTAGATGATCGTATTGCAGTTCAAATTTCTGCTGTTAATCAAAACAATTCATCTAATGCAAAGAAAAGAAGTGAAAATTACTATTCTTTCAAAAGAGCTCAAGCTCTCCGTAATCGCAATCCATTTTCACGCACACATTCCTTAAAAAGAGAGTCGTCCGCTTCTTTCATTCCACCCGCTAAAATCCCAGCAACGTCGAAGACTGTACCTAAATTTGCAAGTCAGCCAAACACCGTGGATGATCCAGTTCCTTCTACAAGTGGTCTTCAAAGAAGTACTGAAAACTCAAACCCTAGGATAAGTGAGAGCAATTCTCAAAATACAACAACTACTAGTAGTGCATCATCTAGAACCTCAAGGTATCCTGAGAGCTTATATTCCGGAATGTCAAGGAGAGTTTTTCTAGAATATTTCTTTATGGGGGGTGTTGTTAGTGTTTATAGAAGGCTAGAAAATCAAAGAGATCGTCAATCATCAAACGGAGACACTCCTACTACTCAACCTGCAAACAGCCCTAGACCATTCTCTGTTAGAGGAAACACATCTGTCGCCAACGAGAGTATCCCTCATAGTGGAACGACAGATTCCATCATAAATAATGTGGTTGTGCCTGTAGTGAGAGTGAACGATGTTCCTGTGCCAGATGTACAATTAGAAGTGCCGTTTCCACAACTTCAACTCCACACTAGAGAGCCTCCTATAATTCCTCAGGTATTGGATTCATCATATTTTAATAATTTCTAGCATAAAATCGATCTCAATGTAATTAAAACTCTTAATTAAGAAAATTCCAAGATTTTCCATAGTTTTGTTCCATTTAACACATTGTTTGCGGGAAATGAGTAAACACGTGTTTCGCATACTAGAGAGCGGGAGCAAACAAAACATGGTTTTTACAAATTAAGGGTGGGGTGCAGGAAACGTGTAAAAACGGGTATTCGCCGAAGTAAAAATTACGCATCATCTATTGTTCGACATTATACTATGTAGGTACCTGGTGATTAGTGGAATTAGGGCTGGAAGGGAGATCAAGGTCATAAAAAAAATAATGTAAATTTAGTTGTCCTTCCTTACATTTCTTCAGTATTGTCGAGTTCTCTGTTTTCGTTCCTGCATATATTCCACTATTACAAATAATTTTTATTCGGAAAATATTACAAATTTCATACAAAATACCTAACTATCATTGTATATTCGTGCTAGATCGCTGTTCTTATTGAACTGTTACTGAAAAGTTATTTGTTATATTATTTCTATAATAAAGTGATATTTTTTATAATAAATATCCAATAAAAATGGACTACAGTAGAGATGAGAGTGATTGAGAATTGTGTGCTGACAATTTGTCGAATTATTCTTGCGATAGTGACATTGAGATTCATACCGATAACGAATCTAGCGAAACCCGCTATGTGTGTAAATTCTGTGATGTACCATTACACAAAGCAAATGTTTCGAACGTTATACTTTGAAACACTATTAGTGTTTATTGTTTTGTATTTTACAAAATGTGTAATTATGTTGTGAAAAAAATATGAGTATTATCAATACTGCTTGTTAGAGCAGATACCTAGAATGATACAAAATTATAAGTTACATGTGATTGATTAGAAAATTGTATCGCAACATTTAGAAGTTCTGCCTTAGTTAGAAATATATTCTGAATACAAATTATACAGCACTATGTGCAGAATGTCCCAAAATTTATTATCCCATTTGTTTTTATTATAACTTTTAATATAATGGGAATAAAAACAACATGTAAACGACAAATGGAAATTTTATTCAATAAGTTTTTCATTATCAAGTTTTGAAAATAACATCACACAAGTGTCCACTGTTAGAGTGCTGACAAATTCGAGTGCTTTCTACGACATGTTTCATGACTCGACCAATAGTTTCTTGTGGTATAGTGGCTATTTCATCTCGAATGTTTTGCTTGACGTCATGTTGAGTTGTTGGCTTTTTGATGTACATTTTTGACTTAAGATAACCTCAAAGAAAAAAATCCAGGGTAGTCAAACCTGGTGAACGCGCCTGCCAATTTAAATCTCCATTTTTCGAGATTATGCGGTTCGGGAAAACTTCCCTCAATGCTTCCATTGTCGCGATAGCTGTGTAGGCCATGGCACCGTCCTACTGGAATATTCAGCTCGGGTAGCTTATTCAGCTCTGGTACCAAAAACTCCTGTATCATTACTCTATAACGGTTACCATTAACTGATACTGCATTTCCTTGCCCATCTTGGAAAAAATATGACCCTATGATGTATTCAGACGTCACACCACACCAAACTGTTACCTTACGCAGCTGCAATGACTTAAAATGAATTACATTAGAGTTTTCCGTTCCCCAAAATCGGCAATTTTGCTTGTTGACCGAACCATTCAGCTCAAAGTGAGCTTCGTCTGTCATCAATATTTTTGAAGAAAAATACATGATTTCAGCGTCAAGATTTAATAGAGCTTCACAGTAAGCAAGACTTGTTTGAATATCAGCTGGACTTAGTTCTTGAACCACCTGTATCTTATAAGGGTACAAACGTAAATCGGTGTGGAGTAATCTATGCAGACGATTTTGGGATACCCAAATGTGAGGATCGTCTTCTTAAAGATGTTTCTGGAGCTTCTTGCACATTTTCATCAACACGCGCAACGTTTTGCAAAGACATTGCGCGTGTTGCTAAATTCTTTAGTATCATAAATTTAATATTTCTAGTACAGTCTGTCAAAAAAGAGTTGAAAATAAATGAGGGTGCTGCGATCGCCTGATTGGCAACACCGTAATTGTGTATAGCTGATTGCAAAAATGCACTAACCCACAAAAAAAAAAAATGTCGGAAAAAATAAACACTAGCCGTTTTGATGAACTTACCTATAATATAAAAAGAGTATAAATGGTATTTCACTATATTCCGTTGAATTTCTGAGTTAACAAAATCATTTTGCTTAAGCTAATTAAGGAAAATTTGAAATAAATTTTGAAAGTTGTTTTAAGTTTTGAATCTGTTGGCGAATGGCACAGATATTGAAATCGTCTCAATTCTTTTTTAGGGCGACCCTTCCTTTTTTTGCCTCGAGTTGTGAAATTTCCCCCATTTTCTTCGTATTCTTTTTAATACATCGTCTAACCGTGCTTTTTTATTTACCTGTAAATAAAAAAAACATTAATGCTAATATAAATAATAATGTATTAAATAACATTTACAAAACGGTCCATTAAATAACACGACATATTCGTGATATATTATGGTAACGTAACCTTTATGTTCGTAATATAACTTTTATGATGAAAATATAAATCTCATAAAACTTTTCAAAAATATGAGTTATATATACCATTTGTCCAAGCAGCTGTCAGACTATGTAAACGTAAACATAAGCTCAGAAATGATAACTTTTTAACAAAAATCAACTCGAAATATATGTGAATAATTTTTAAACTTTAAAGATTTTTTATAATTATTTAAAAAAAAAATACATACCAGTCATACTAGCAGTTCACGCATAAACGTAATAAATAAATGTGACATGACAGTAATATTGGTGTCGCCAAGCTATAATTTTTTTAGTTCCAATTTTATTAATTTCTACTCTTTCTTGACAGACTGTACATGGGTATATTTTAGAAAACTTTGCTATCCAAAATTAGAAAAACCAAGAATGTAAAATTTAACGATTTCTACAGAATATAATGGAACCCAAGAACCTAATAAATTTAATAATTTCTACAGAATATAATGTCAGCTGTTGAAAATGGTGGTGCGGCATTTTTGGACAGTGGATCGAGTCTGGTAATAGAAACACTAGAATCTCCAATGCACAGGATCCAAGTTTGGGACTTCACACAGGGTCAACTTCCTGACATCAGTAATGGTACATAACTAAGTTATATTATGAAAATTGTATGAATTAAGAGTATGGAGAAAATATGTAGTATTTGACAAACAAAAAAGGGTCTTAGTGGTAATTATTTTTTAAAGTTATGGTATGCAAAAATGTTGTTTATAGAGAAATATTACCATTTTGAATTTTCAAAATATTGTGACGAGTCTGGCATTATATCCAGGTTCAATATTAAGCTGTCTTCATTATTATCTTGATGATATTATTTATGTATGACCCGCCATAAATATAGTAATATCATCATCACTCAACATCAATATGTGAGTCAAGATCCATGAAGATTTAGCAAATTTCATCTTCGTTGACTTTATGACTATATACTTAAAGGTAAAGTTAACTAATCACACACAAAACAAATTTGTTAAAAATAAAATTTTTAAAAATGTAGAAGAGATTAAAAAAACATGACACATATTAAAAATGAATCAACTATGAATTTGAATTACACAATAACAATTTGATGAACAGATCCACACAACTCGGTACAAATCCTCGCACAGACCCAGACACAACTCATGATACACAAGAGGTTAGCACGCAGAATTCAAATGAGCTGATCAAATTTTTCAGAAGGATGTCTTTAATTTTTTAATACATTATTTTAGAGCATCTTATTAAGGAAAATATTTATATAAACCTGTAGAAATATGAGTTCTTTTTTAAAACCGTATTTTTGTCACTTAAGTGGGCTGTGTACCTTTTTGTTATATTTTAAATTGAACTAAAAAAGAGCACATGCAAAGATTGGGATCGCACCCGTGGCAAGACATTTGAACCCTCTATACATGGGCATCACATACAATTGGTTAAAGGAGCTTTCTTGGTGTGTCTTAATTGTGACTGAAATTGAAACTGTCAGTTTTTGGGTTTTAAAAGGTTTTAACACTTGACAAACTTTAAGTTATACATATACACAAAATAATAATCATTATCTAACCATTATAATATATTATTTTTTGCAGCAACTATGAATGTTGTGGTGGAGAAATGTAAAATACACAATGATGCCAGTATTGACATATCACGTGATGGACAGCTTCTTGTGGCATTGCTGCCTGCGAGACTGAGGAATATCACACATCGATTAAGTATGTAGTTTTCTTTAATTTAATTTAATTTTTCTGCGGTGTCTCACTCTATAGACTTATTAATATTGATAATCACACAAGATGGAAAATGTCGATTTTTTTTAAGCTTGACTTCAATGACTTGATCCCATCGAAGTACACTCGATGTTGACATATGCTGAAATCTTATAATCACCAGTTTTTATAATATCCAGTAATAATACCTTACTGTTTTGCTGTAATACGATCTATAAATTTAAAAATATATATTTTTTTAATTGCATCACACACTGCCATTATGATGTTATCATACTCATATGACAGTATAAACTGTCTTTTAACCTGTGTACTTGGCACGATGCATGCATCAGTATAGCTCCAGGTATCATTACAGAACGGTATTCGATGTTATAAAGATATGAGGGGAGGTCAATAAATTCGCAGAATGAAGGGGTCAAGGAGAGGGGGGTAGTGCGCATGTTCCGATAATATGACTCATTATTAGTATATTCACCAAGTTTTAATCTAATTTTGACAGTATTGTTTAAGATATTATCGGGAGAGTATGTCAAACGTTAATAACATCCCAAGTATTGAAAAAAATTAGTATCGCACTGTCATTAAGTTTCTCACAAAACAAGAGAAAACACCTCAAATTATTTTGGAAGAGATTTTAGCGGTTTACGGGAACTGTTGCCCTGAAAAAATGATGGATTACAAATGGCATACTCTTTTTAAACAAGGAAGAGAATCGGTTGAAGACGACCTCTGACCAGGACGGCCTGTTGAGGCTACTTCAAACGTCGTCAAAAAAGTAGAAAAGCTTGTGCTGGAAGATGTCCACCTAAATAAACAACAGCTTGCAGGGATGGTTAGAGTATCACCTACAACCATTTTGAATATCCTCCATCAGCATCTAGGGATGTCAAAAGTCAGTGTAAGGTGGATACTCAGAATGCTTACGCCACTTCCAAAACAACATATTCACATTTTTCGAACCTCTGCAGAAACAACAAAGATGAGATTTTGAGCTGAATTTTTACTGGAAATGAAACTTGCGTTCATCATTATGAGCATGAGTCGAAGCAGGAGTCCATGCAGTGGCATAAAAAGGGCACATAGGCCCTCAAGAAGTTCAAAGTGTCGCAATCGGCTGGAAAAATTATGGTTAGAATTCTTTGGGATGCGAAAGGCATACTGCTGATAGATTACAAAAATAAAGGCATCACAATAACTGGAGAGTACTACTCTGGTCTGCTGATGCATTTAAATAAAGCTATGAAGGAGAAAAGGTGAAAATGAACAAAAGCTGTGCTGATTTTGCATTACAATGCACCCGTGCACAAAAGCAATTCTGCATTGAATGCTCTTCACAACTGTGGCTTCCAAGCATTAAATCACCCTCCCTACAGCTCAGACCTGGCTCCGTCTGACTATGATTTGTTTCTAAATATGAAATTCGAGGGAAGAAATTTACGGAGGATGAAGTGAAATGTGCAATTTTGGCTTATTTTGAGGACAAAAGGAAATCTTTTTTTTTCGTCGGTATAAATAATAAATAAGCTTATTGAAAGATCTGAAAAATCTATTTGAGTTAGTGGTGAATATATTGAAAAAGAAAAAAAAAAAATTGTTTTTTTCCCCTTCATTCTGCCAATTTCTTGACTTCCCCTTGTATGTATGCTGAAAAAAACCGCACTGTTCAAAATACTATTATATTATAATGTAGGAATGCATTATTTTATAATAGTACCTTGATCATTGCAGTTTTGCATAGTACAATGTTTTCTAACTCACATTGTCCATACTACGCAAGGTATTGCTGTGTTCAAGTGCCCTTGGTTGGGTTTGGTAACATAAAATGTCAGACTACTCTTTACCTTCCCTTGTTTTTAATAGTCAAGGACCGCCATAATCTCTTGGCCACTCCAGCTGTATCATATCTCTGAAGTATACTACTATTAAAAGATCATCAACTCCCAGCAAAGAAATTTTCAATATAAAATGCATAAGTTATGTTAATTTTTTTTTAAATAGTGCTTCAAAAATTCCTTTATTGTTGAATTTCCAGGTATATATTCGTTAGACTGGAACTGCCTGGGTGACTGCCTGTACTCAGCATTGTTGGAACAGAATGCTGTGTCAGTTTCCCTTTCTCCATGTGCCCGCCACCTAGCCGTGGGTCTGGGCTCCAGAAGGGTCAGCCTGCAGCCATATGGGAGAAACACTATCATGGCACTTATTTTTAGACTGGAAGGGCATAAGAAATTAGGTTTGTATACACATATGTCAACAGATTTATATGCCGTGCGTATTTGTTTTTAAAGGAGTGTTTCAATTTATGAAAGAAATATTAATCACTTTTAAAATGTGTAATTTATCATCTGTATTATTGAAGATTTTGAGGTAATGAGTGATTATGAAAAATTTTCAACAGATACTTATCGCTCAAGATAAAACAATATAATAACTCATATCCAGTTACAAAAACGTTTAGTTTATTTTTTATTAAACACTTCATTGTAAAACAACCTGGCACACTTATATTACCATTTACAAATACGATACAGGATATTACTATTCATAGAAAAAAAAGTGTATATCATTTTCTGTGTTTTAAGATTATATTGTGTATTCTCTAGTTATGAAGTTGGAGAATATCCAATTGACTACTTTTTATTATAGTTATGGGATATGTGGCATTGGTTTATCATGAGTGATTTCACTTAAATTAAATTAACCAAGATAATGTCCTATCTAGGTGTTGCAATTAATTTTTAAAATTTCAGTCTTTAAAATGTTCTGATTTTTTTAAATTTTACAGATGATTTACTGTAACGTGTAATTAACCAAAAAAGGATTTTTCAAAGTCTGTCTTCAGATATTTTATGCAGAATTTGATTATGGTTTTCAGGTAGTAGTACGCGACGTGGGTGTCTGATTCCAGTTCGGAGCCTGCAACAAAGCTGGGATTTGGGCTTCACAAGCCTCAACTGTTTGAGATGGGCACCACAGCCTGGTCAAGGGCTCGTGTATGCTAATAATACTGGTCATTTGAAAATCCTTAGTTAAGTAGCAAACGGAAGACTTGTATCTTATTTAAACATAATGTAAAATTGTTACATTTATATTATTTTTAAAGTTTAAATACTATTGTTATGTATTCCTTTTATAATTAATTATTATCGTCATATTTAATTATATAAATTTTAAGCATTGTATCATTTAAAATCTAGTATAAGTCGTTTTATTTTCTTTCAAGGTTTAATTCAAACAATTATAGCACACGCTATAAATGCAGTTTAATATAAAATACTTTATTTGTTTCAAAATAATGTGATTAATTAAAACTGTTTTTAAAATGTATTATATGGTGAAGGAGTGGAGATAAAATTTAATCAGTTTATTATTTTATTCATTCTCTTGGTCAGGGATTCTCAACTTTTTTTCCATACATACCTGTGGAATAATACTAACTCTTTGTGGGTGTTAAAGATTTTAAATAACCATAGACTTTACTATTTATGTAAAAGCAATCATAATCAAGTCCTAAAGCAATAGTCAAAACACGTTTAAAGAAATCTTGACTGATTATATTATGACATCCAAAATATGAGTGGGGTATGATGTGTGGAATATGATTTTGTATCATGCATGTTTTTACTTCTGAATTTTAGATTATTCAGCTATTAGCAGTGCCATGATAATTTAAGTGGATTACATTCATTTTCATTTTTTTCTTATATTAGCTCAAGCCTCAATATTTTTTTAGAATACAGGCCTTGAAGTGAGTTTATATAATTTAGACCCATCCAATTGCTCATGGCATGCCAGCTGATCTTAACAAAATAATTATAAATGAGTTCCCTAGGTAATGCATTTGGTCTCCATTAAAATATCTCCAGGAATCCCTGTTCACCAATGTTATTTTTATGGAATCAGTATTAGTATGTTTTTTTTAGTTTTTTATTTTATAGTTTATTTACTACAGTTACATGAGTTTTTATTTTATAATTTATTAACTACAGTTACATGAGTTTTTATTTTATAATTTATTAACTACAGTTACATGAGTTTTGACTTTGTTTATATTTTGGTTAACCTCAATTGACTGAACTGAACTATTAATGTATATGAGAAACTATTCTCAGGTTTAAAATGTAGCGATCTACGATCAATTTGGTTTCTAGTCATTAACAATTTTCACTGTAGTGAGATGAAATCGATTTTATTACTCTTTTGTTAATTAAAAATTGTCAAAAAAGAAATTTTATTAATCTCAAATGTTTTTCAAGTCTGTTTTCATTAGAATGCATTTTATATACATACCTATTTAAGTGAAATTAAATATTGTCAAATCCTCGCAGTATTTAAATGTAATTTTTTTATTTATACAAAAGCTTTCTAAAACAAATCTATGTCACTTTAAGATTGTGTTTTTAAAAAAAGTGACTCAAGTGATAATTTAATAAAATACAAATAAAATTTTAATTGTAATAATTATACGAAACTTTCCAAAAAAATTATAATTTGAGGCTTTAGGTTCAAAAGAATGTTTCAGAAAAATCATGTTAAACAATTGAATCAAAAGTGATTTTACATATTCTTGAAGTACTCGTACCATCTCCTATCGGAAGTTGACCACCATCATGGCAATCCTCCAGCCATAACGATCACTAGGGATAGATAATGGAGTAGTCCCTAATTGCTTTTCACATTGTAATATTTGTCACAGAAACGTGAATTGTCTGTCTGTCTGAATTCAAGCCGTTTCTTGAGGTGCCATCTCTTATAGGAGGTTGCTCACCATTATGTCAATCCTTCAGTCATGATTACTAGGGATAGAAAATGGGGTAGGTCTCCCTGTGATACATGTCACATCGCAATACTGTAATCGGAACATGGACTACACTGTCCTTTTTTTTACATCAAAAAGATTTTAAAAAATCTAATCATTGACCATTTTTTTTTTACTTTAAACTGAAGCTCGAAATATTATGGTTGTATTTAAAAATCTGGTTTAACCAAATGTGCATAAAGAAATCAACCCAACACATTAATATTCTGTCATCTTTGCTTACCAGAGTTGAAAGAATACTTAGTTACCAGCTAACATGCTGGAAGAATAAATAATCTAAAAATGTCGATAATGAAAGCAAATTAACTTGATAGATACCTATTGCAGCAGTTTATTGAAGAAACTGACCTTCTCCAATTCAAACCAAGTCTCTGGGATGGATCGTCTCTTTATTCTTCTTTTCTCTAATCATACTCTCATCTTCATATTTGTACTGGTGATGCTAAAAGTGTGGCCAGGAGACAACATTGTCTTCAGTTCCATCTAATGACTCTGGGTTTTATCACTCGTAATTAATCGATGAAAGTATCAACAATTACTACTTCACCTGAAGGTGCACAGAAGTCTCCAGGTATACGAAAATGCATTCTTTTGACCCTGAACCCTTCACCTGGGATAGTGATAACATATTTCCTCGATTTTAGACTTTTTTATACTAAAATTATTATTACACTATGTAGTATCACTTCTCTTTACTATTAGATTAATATAATATTAATTAAAGTATATCAAGTGCTGCTATAAATGATTTTATCAGCTTTTTTGTTCTGAAATATTTCAAATAAATTTGGCATTTCAAGTTTTGAATGAAATGAGATTTTTTTTAAATTCTTGGAAACATCATTTTTACCTCATTTTTTAAACTTTGTAATGGGCTTTGCAATTCCATGAATAAAAATGTCTAATAAACAAAAAGTTTTTTTCTCAAGAAAACAAATAAAAGGTGAAAATACTGAAGATTTGGGATCTAACTCGGTAAGACTAACAAAAAATAATTTATGTTGAAATTTGAGTGAAAATGTCTAGTTAAAATTTAATACTTCATGAGAATAATGTACCAAGTTTTGCATAATGGGTGTATTTGACAAAATACTGAGATGATGGAAATATAGCATTCCTTTTAAGTCTCAGGTAGTTGTGTGGAGTTCATTTATTTCTGTGACTATATACGAGGATAGTCCCAAAAGTACCCGACCTAACAAAGAAAACACAAAAAATTTGGGAAAAAATATTTTTATTTCTCAACATAGTCTCCTTTCAGCTCGACACACTTTTCCCGGCGATGTTCAATAGCTTCAATACCCTGTTTATAGTGAGAACCGTCGAGCGCCTCAAAATAGCCATCAACCGCAGATTCTACCTCTTCATTGTTGGCAAATCTTTTACCACCAAGCCATTTTTTCAAGTTTGGAAAAAGAAAATAATCCGAGGGGGCTAAATCTGGCGAATAGGGTGCGTGAGGAAGCAATTCGAACTTTAATTCATTGATTTTGGCCACCGCGATAACGGATGTGTGAACTGATGCATTGTCTTGATGAAACAACACTTTCTTTTTCGCCAAATGTGGCCGTTTTTTCTTGATTTCATCACTCAAATGCTGCAATAAGTTCGCATAATACTCGCCGTTGATTGTTTTTCCTTTTTGAAGATAATAAATGAAAATTATCCCACGTGCATCCCAAAAAACTGACACCATAACCTTGCCTGCAGATAGAACTGTCTTCGCCTTTTTTGGAGCCGATTCTCCCCTTTCAGTCCATTGTTTTGACTGTTCCTTCGTCTCAGGTGTGAAGTGATGGACCCATGTTTCATCCATGGTTATAAATTGACGCAAAAACTCGGCTTTATTGCTGTGAAATATCGCCAAACACTCGATTGAAACATCCTCACGACGCTGTTTTTGTTCCATTGTGAGCAAACGCGGCACCCATCTTGCGCACAGCTTTCTCAAGTCCAAATTTTCAGTCAATATGCGATGTACAGCACTTTTTGAAATGCCTACCATGTCTGCTAGCTCGCGCACTTTCAATCAACGATCATCTAATACCATTTTGTGGATTTTCTTTACCATTTCTGACGTGGTCACCTCATTTGGTCGACCACTGCGATGTTCGTCTTGGCAGCTCGTACGGCCTCGTTTAACACTTCCCTTACTGTGCTAAAAAATTATGCCAGTAACGGTGTTGGACACTGAGGGTACAGTAAACATGTATGTTTTAAATTAAAATTATGCAAAATCTATTAGTTTTTTTTTGTAATTAGCTATAAACATCATTTTATTGTGTAATAAAATGTCGAATAATATAAAATTAGTGTAAGAAATGATAAAATAAGAGTTGAAACAGAGAGGCGACATTTCTATAAGAATATCATTTTCCCACTGCGTCGTTCGGTCTGCGCAACGTTCAAAATGCGCATGACTGAAAAGAGGTCTCGCACCTTTTAAAAAAAAAAACATAAAATTATACAATAAAATGTAGCGTGTATTTTTTGGCAATAAAAATATAATTCGAATTAAGACAATAATTAACATATTAACAAAATATAAAATGAATATATAAATTCAAAAATAATAATATAAAAACAAACACGAAATTCAAATCAATAAAATATGCCATTTGGAAAATATAAACACTTTGAAAATAGGTCAAAATTTGAAAATAGGACAAACATATCATAAAATCAAAATTTAATCCTGTGGAGAAAGTCTATCGCAATTGGGGCACGAAATAACTTTTGTTTCTATTCTATGTACTAAACACACAGGTGTTTGACAAATATTGCAGAATAACCTGGTTCTTTTTCTCGAATTTTTTGAACAAAACACACAACTTCTTTTGACGACCTCACAGGGTGCCAACAAGGTATTATATACCGATGTTTCGGGTATTGACTCGCCACAATATGTTAAAACAGTATTGAAAGCATCATGTTGTTGCTTGTGATATTTGATGTCGCTATTTTTCCTTTTTAGGATATTAGGCTTTGCCAATTCTATACTTAACTCTCTTAAGAAATGTGTTCGGCGGCATTTATTATTTTGTTTCCACTCTGGATATTTCTCTATCCATAAGAGGTATGCATTCAATGCAGCCATATCTATAATTTCCATAAAAAGGCGGAAAGGCCATCTTCTCGTTGACCTTGAGCAAGAGTACTCTCCAGTCATTTGGTCTCCCTTATCCACTCCAATTTTCGTATTATTATAATGATTTATAATTAGTGGTTTTTGTTTTTCTGAATTGTCGATTTCTGCATCATTGAATTGAGTGGATAATAATAATACTGCTTTATTTTTTTGTGGTACATACGAAACAAGTATTTTATTTTCAGCAAAACCAAACATACTGCTATGAATTGTTTTCTCTCTAGACGGTAAAAATTCAAGTGGGATTTCTCTTTTATTTTTTCGAAGCGTGCCAGTTAGAGTTAAACCTTGTAATAAAAGATCATCGGCTAATTTGATGGAGGTAAAAAAATTATCTGTGGTTATCCCCCTGTTAGTACCATACTGTGATTGAACCATTTCCATAACTACTCGGTGACCTTGATGTATCTCTCTGCGATTATTTATGGCAGGCACAAAGAATAATAAATATCTAAAAAATTATTGAGATATTACCAGATTACTGTTTTTATGCGGAGCGCAACACTACTGACGTTGAGAAAAATACTCACAATGGTGGCCAACATGTATAACTAGGTTTGGCATGTATAACTAGGTTTGGCATGAGTAAAACGTTAAGGGGGTGTACCGTTTGCCCCGATGTCCGTATGCCGCAGTATTACCCTACCAGATAAAAAATAATAGGATTATAAAACTGGTAACCAATCCCTGGAACGAATGTACTCGTAAAATATTAACTGTCAAAAAAGAATAAGTCATACGGAGTGTTTTGTTTGACATTTCGTCAATTCTCGATTTAATATAATTCATTTCTGTTGATATTTATGAATGATTTTATTTCGTAATGACATCATTCAAATCATAGAGGTTTCGATGAGGAATACATAAAGTATGAAGACCCTGCAAGCAGTATATTTCGAGAAATTAAATAAAATACAAGTCTTGGTCACTTTTGTCCGTTCACAGATCGGCAAGGGTTAAACTCTACCACCCAATATTTTACTGTTGTAAACGAAGGAGCAGACTCCCCCAGAGTAGAATCTAGCTCGGCTTTGATATTGGTTGGACTTAGACCTTTCAAATGAAAGTATTGTATCACATAACGATGACCAATTTTTTCCATGTTTACAAATTCACTGAGAGCGTTCACTATTGATGGCTTCCAAACAAATACTAAACAACGTAGCGTCTTAAAACTTGAAACTTAAGCTTTATAAGTTTAGTACTTTCTACCATAGTAATTTTTTACTTCTGGGACCACCCTCGTAGACCAATCCTCCATCTGCATAGTCTAGCAGAGACATTGCACTTCCAAGGTGGTCTAGAGACTTTGTCTGAGATTGAGTGCTCGCACTGCTTCTTCTTGTCCAGCTCCCTTGATGGCATTATAGACCTCCTTTCCTGTCAGGGGCATCTCTTTCCAATTTCAATGGTTTTGTTTGACAAAAGCTTTTGATAAGGTGCTACAATTCACTCTGAGTGAGCTGGACAAAACAAGAGGTTGTTCATTAGGATCTGCATTCTTATATTTTCTTCAACTTCTCAAGATTTTCGAGTTCCTATCAATTCTGCTATAGAGGTACACACATCAGTGATATCCCTGAAGGTTGATCGCAATAAGACAGAAAAAGATTTCAAACACTGATTGTGCCAATGCACACACATCTCACAAACACTGATTGTGCCAATGCACACACATCTCACAACACAGAATTTCAACATTTTATTTTAATTATAACCAGCTTCCTTTCCTATCAAAATGAGTTACGTAAGTGTTAGCCATGGCTCACATTTAAAAAAAAAATGAGTATCAGGTCTGTAAATATAAAACCGGAATTTTTTTATAGAAAATACACATTTATTGTATGAAAATGGTTAAAAAATATTTTATTCAAAGTATTGCCCATCGCTAGCTACACATTTTTCCCATCTCTCTGGCAATTTATGGATGGCAAACCAATCATCAAGCCATTTTCGTAAGAAGTGAAGCGCTGCTCAGCAAGTGCGGTGTCCCATCGATGCAAATAAGTAGTAATCGGATGGAGCCAAGTCTGGTGAGTAAGCCGCATGCGAAAGTATTTGCCAACTAAATGCCTCAATCGTTTCCTTAACCGGTTTTGCTGTGTGCGATGGTGCATTATCATGAGCAAAATCACTTTGTGTTGCCTCTTTTGATATTCTGGTCGTTTTTCACGCAATGCTTGGTTCAAATCCATCATTTGTTGTCGGTAGTGTCCAGTATTAACGGTTTCGTCAGGTTTTAGCAGCTCATAATAGATAACACCCTTCTGATCCCACCAAACAGAGCATTGTCTTCCGTCCATAGCGATTTGGCCTTGCAATCGATGTTGCTGGTTTGCTTGGAGTTACCCATGATCTTTTACGCTTAGGATTCTCAAAATATATCCATTTTTCATTGACAGTCACAATTTGATGGAGAAATGATTTTCCTTTGTACCTGGCGAGCAGCATTTCGCAAGTGGTTTTTCGGTTTTCCTGCTGTCTTTCATTCAGTTCATGTGGAACCCATTTTCCCACCTTCTGGATCTTTCCCAAGGCTTTCAAACGTATGGAGACGGCTTCTCGTGTCACATTTAATTGATCCGCGAGTTGTGCGTTTGAGCGTCATCCTCATCCAACAATGCTTGCAATTGGGCGTCTTCAAACTTTATCGGTGGTCTTCCACGTTCTTCGTTTCTCACGTCAAAATCGCCACTTTTGAATTTTTTAAACCACTCAAAGCACTGTGGTTTACCAAGAGCATGCTCACCATAAGCTTCGACAAGCATTCGATGCGATTCTGCAGTTTTCTTCAAATGGTAACAGAAAATCAATGCTGTCTGCAAATCGTAGTTTTCAGCCACAAAAACAGACATGTCCAACGCTATGAAAACATATGTAGTTGTATTAAACTTGTATTGTTGTGAGTTAAAAGTCTTTGACAACTGTAAACACAAGAAAAAGGCGCCAATGACGGGGTTTGACATACATTGACAACTAGAGCCATCTATGAGCAAATTCCGGTTTCATATTTACAGACCTGGTACGAGGGTTGCTACTTAAGTTTTGAGATACGGCAACACCAGTCTAGATATGTCAAATCTGACATCAACATCGTAAATTTTGACGTTTTTAATGGTATACATGCTCAGAAAGTTTTGTCATACAAGTGCTATTTGTGTTGTTTACAGTGACTTGAAAAATACATTTCGTTCAAAAATGGAATTAAATGGTGAACATTTTCGTGCGATGATTTTTGACGTGGATTAACCCAACAACAGTGTGCCGATCAACTCGCTTCGACTTTTGGTGATGAAGCACCATCCCGGGCCACTGTGTTTCGCTGGTTTTCCTAATTCAATCGTGGTCGTAGTTCGCTCCAGGACGAATTTCGTGAAGGTCGCCCAAAATCGGTTGTTGTGCCAGAAAACATCGATGCTATGCATGAACTGATATTTCAAGATCGTCATGTGACTTATCGTGAGATTGAGGCATGTTTGGGCATTAGTTCCACTCGCATACATTCTCAATATTGCATGAACATTTGGCCGTCAAAAAGATTTGTTCGCGTTGGATACCGCATAATTTGACAATCGCTCAAAAAAGGCTCGTGTCGATTGGTCCAAAGAAATGTTGAAAAAATCCGATCGCGGTGCTCATCTTGAAAGACCCATACAGTCGACTAAACAGCAATCGACTGTATGGGTCTTTCAAGATGAGCCAAATCCAACAAAAGTTGTTTGCGCACGAAGCACTTCGAAGCAAATGGTGGCTTGTTTCTTGGGTATAAATGGTCATGTCGCAACAGTGCCTTTAGTGGAATGTCGTATGGTCAATACTGAATGGTACACCACCATTTGTTTGCCAGAAGTGTTCGGAGAAATGAGGAAAACCAACCGCCGAAGACGGATCATTCTCCACCACGACAATGCGAGGTCTCACACATCGGCTCAAACACTCAAAACATCGAATTGATGGGTCATCCGCCGTACAGCCCTGATTTGGCACCCTATGACTTCTTTTTATTCCCGAACATCAAAAATAAATTGCAAGGTCAACGTTTTTCGACGTCTGAAGAAGCAGTTGATGCGTTCAAAACGCATGTTTTGAAGTTACCTCATTCGGTGCTTCGTTCATAAAAAGTGCTTCAAAAATTGGTTCAAACGCATGCAAAAGTGTATTGATCTTCATGGAGAGTATTTTGTAAAACAATAAAGCCCTTTTCGAAATTTGTTTTTACTTGTCTATCTCAAAACTTAAGTAGCAAACCTTGTATGTGTGTGAATATTGTATTATCACTGTTTTTATATTCGTTGATTTTAGGTCCATACTTGACACCACTTCATCTTATATCATTCAGCTGATATCCTCTCAAATGTGTGCTGTAGTTAAAATTAGGAAGTATCGAATATTAAAATGAATAATCAAAATAATGGTAGCCGTGTGACAGCTGAGATTTGTTCAAACCATATTCTTGTTTTGTGATGTTAATGTCAAAAGTTTTTGGAAAAAATCAGAGATGCAATTCATGACTTTCCTGTCAATGGTTGGAATTGCTAAAGGTAAGCGCCAGGAGGATCAGTTTAAAGAAAATAGTCAACAAATAGAACCTCTACTAGTTTTAAAATATAAGGCACATTAAAGAGTAATAAACCAACCTCAAGATCCCACAGTAGCTACTAATTACAAATCATGCAAATTTGAACTGTAGAAAAAAATGAGTGGTAGACTAAAAACACCCATGAGATTCATAACTTTGCTGATCGACATGATCTCTGAAACTTTTTGCAATCAAGTCAATCTATGAATATAAAAACAAAAATTCTTGATGCAAACAGTACTCTGCTGAAGAATAAAAATTAGATTAAGGAAATAAGGAAGAACCACTACACCAATACACTACGCTAGTATAGAAATTCAATTTTATGAAAACTTATCGTGTTTTATAGTATGTATAGAATATCAAATTGCTGTGGCGCTGCAGCGCTTTCCCCCTCCCTGCCAACCGGCCTATGTGAGCAACCACGCGTCATTAGTGGCGTGTGAGCCTTCACTTGTGACGATCGGTTATCCGAAAAATCAGTTATCTGAACACCCCCAGTCCCAAATTGTTTCAGATAATCGATGCTCTACTGTAGAACTATTGCTAGTTATCAGGAACACAATGGAGAAAGAAAGCGCAGACAAGCTGCAAATACTGAAGATTCTTGCCCTATACATAGCAGGATATACGAGGCATATCCAGAAAGTAAGTGTACTGAAGTAGGTTACATTTTTTTTTATTTAAACAAAAAAAATTACGTGGTTACCGTAGTACATATGTAAGCTATTTTTCGACATAGTCGCCATTCCTCTCAATGCAGGTGGTGAAGCGGGGTATCAGCTTTTTGATGCCTTCCTCGAAGTAGTTTCCCGCCAACCCCTCCGTCCATTTCTCCACCTCCTCCTTTACCTCCTCGTCGGTTGAAAACCTTTTTCCACCCACGTGCAGCTTCAGGGAGGTAAAGAGATAGTAATCTGAAGGTGCTAGGTCAGGGGAATGCGCGGGATGGTTCAGGACATCCCATTTAAACGAGGCGAGCAGTTCCTTCGTGGCGTTGGCCGTGTGTGGTCTGGCATTGTCGTGCAGCAGGCAGACTCCCTTTGTCAGCATGCCTCTCCTCTTGTTCTGAATCGCCCTCCGCAATTTTTTTAGGGTCTCACAGTATCTTGCAGAGTTGATGGTCTCCCCTTGAGGCATATATTCAATTAAAATTATGCCTTGACAGTCCCAAAACACTGATGCCATGATTTTCTTGGCTGAAATTGTGGTTTTGAACTTTTTGGCGGAGGGTGAAGAGGTGTGACGCCACTGCTGAGACTGCTTTTAGGTTTCAGGCGTGTAGTGTGCAACCCAAGTTTCATCTCCAGTAACGATGGAGCGGAGAAATTCATCTCCATGGAGTTTGCAGCGCCTCAAAAACTCTTGCCTGGCATTATTTATTTCGCACTTGGCGGGAGATTGGATTGACATTTTTCACAAAACATGTTGTCGCGTCGACACTTCTCAACGTACTGACCTCGAACCGGTCTCGTTGCGGAGGGGAAGGGTCAGGCTACACGGAAGTGTAGCCAACATGTCGAAAATAAAATCCATCCGGTCGTGAGAGCCTCGGTACACTTACTTTCTGGATACGCCTAGTACATACCACAAATTGGCTTACATAATCATCTCCGGCGGTATCAACGTTAGATACACTGCTCCCCCCACTGTGTATTGTGCTTTCTATTATATTCACCATGGTTAATGGGCATTCAATAATCAATAGTGGCTTAAAACATTTCTGTTCTTTGTTTTTCACCTTTACAGACATCAGATATTTCGTCTTTTCCTAAGAAAAGTGTACTGTTAGAATAGCCATAAAACTCAAAAAGGTGCAATGTTGAGTAAGCTAAGAATCAATAGTAGACGAACTTCTTCCATGCCTTCCTTCCTGTTAAACTTGCAGTAAAACAATTTTAGGTATTTAATAAATATACTTTAATAATTGAAATTATGGATTACACCATTATTTACCACAATCATAATTATTCAACTTTCACTTGTAAGTGATAATATTATACTATTAGTAAAACAGTTAAGTAAAAAATGAATACTGAAACGTTTTTTATGACCGATTTTCATTTACGTGTACTTTAGTAGGTCATAAAATTTGATAACACAGTAACTACGGTAAGTAAAAATCTTGGTCATAAAAAACCCGATTAAATATACAATGAGCTGCAACGCAATCAAGTATGAGGTATGATTACCAATTATGAAATAATGACTGATCAGTGAAGTAACATCAATGATGCGGCTCCTGGTACCATTTGTTTCATGGGTCCTTAAAGAAAGAAATGTGTATCCAAAGTTGATTCATAAAACCTTTTATCATAAATTATTTTTTCTTTTATCAAAAATAATATTTGTTTATAGGAAAGAAACTCGAAATTGTTTCCAATATCTGTATTAATTGGGTGACAAAGTATTGTAAAAAAAAAGTTTTTTTATGTACAATCTTCTATTTTTAAGCAAGAAATTTAGTTACAGAATCATAAATAATTTCAATTTAATTATTATAGCAAGATTAGTAAAAATTCGATAATTTTATTCAAATTAAAAGACAGTTTATTTACTTATATTTCTTACTAAAAAACTATGGTTCTTTATAATTATTAATGTAATTAAAATTGTATTACATCGCTTGTTGTAAAGGGACAATACTATCCAAAGGTAATTTATTTTATATCAATGTACAAAATGCTTTTGAAATGCAAATGTTAGAAAAAATACCATTCTATGGGCACCCAAAGTTCCGAGCCTTAGTGTTATCATACCATACCATATGCACAATAAGATGATACGCCACTATTAAGATTGTAGTAATTCAATTACAAAGTTCATTATTTTATTTATTATTCAAATAATTTGACTTTCAATCGATAAAATAAATAAAATAAAATTTACATTCCTTAACCCCAAAGCCCAAAAATATCTAAAGCAACAATATACTTACAACTTATTAAAATTATGTACGACTTACATTATGTACCGAGTTGTTGGTAATAAAAGTATGCAATTTAAATAATTATTATACATTTTTGAAACACAGAAAGATAGTTTAAATTTAAAAATTACATATTAAAAGGTATCATACTTAAATTCTTTTAGTAAAAACATCTTGTAAATTATTATACGTATTTGACATGTTCTCATTAGATTTTTTTATATCAGGAGCAAAGACAATTATTTCTCATCAATATCTGATATTTGATTATTCGGCACTTTCAACAATAACATGGTAAATTGTGAAAAACATAATATATAATAAATTATATTTTCATCCTGATGAAAAACAAATTCAACACATATTTCTACGATAACACTTACTCGGGACAATTCAGTCACTATGTGAACAGCTCAAACTATGTTTCAAAGTGTGAATGGCAAAACGACAGAAAAATTCCTGGTACAAACTGGCCTTAAACAGGGATGTCCATTATCACCATTACTATTTGTTATATATGGATAAAATAAGTAGTCGCACTGCAACCTCAGGACTACCCATAGAAGATGTATCGAAGATCTGCTATTTTCTCATGGTATAGTTTCAATTTTCACTTCACCTGATGAACTCCAAGAAACCATTAGCTAATTTAAGAAGTTATCAATACATTGAATGAAAGTGAGCACACCAAAGTCATAGTACTAGACAGAGAAAGAAAGTCTGAATACTTCAGGGACGATAAACTACCCCATCCCTTACAAAAGAACTTCAGGAGCAAAACTTAAACCAATTTACCTCAATTCAGTACCTCGAAATAGAGTATGCAAGTGATGGGAAGGGAAAGAATGAGTGATGACATTCATTTCTCCATAATCTTATTTTAAAGAATAATTATGACCAAGTCATAATTAAGAAAGTAGCATAGCACGGGCATTGAAAAGGTAACATTCTGCAAAAACATCCAGTTATTATCCCTTCGAATCATTGAGTAAAAACAGTTATTATAAATTACTAAGGTGAAAATATAATGTAAGATTTCACTACAACTGAATTGTTAGTCAAGTGTTTCTTTAAATATGAGCACGATAGCATTTCTCAACCCTTTTCAAGTAATTGTATTAATTACATAACCTAACAAAAAAACTTTCAAAAATATACTTGATCATTATTTTAACTAATTTATCATTATTTTTTTATTAGTTATTTTGGTAGCCGATTCGACCTGTTAAAAATACAATCCATAATTTGTGTATTTTTGGTCTAATTCTAATAACAATTGCTAAGTATTTTGTAAATTATACAAGATATATAAGACGTCCACTAGGAATTAAGTTGATGATTTTTTAGCAACTCTCTTCATTTAAGAATGAACTAGAAATGCCAACAAATAAAAATAGGTAAAAAGGTTTTATTTTTCTAAAGAATAATTTTCAAAATTCCTAATAAGAAATATTAGAACTTGACTAGAAACAAAATTTAGCCTAGAATATTTATTACACTGGTCAAACTTACAGAACTCTATTTATATGATGGGCCTAATCTAATATCTAAAAAAAGCTGTGTGCCTTGCGTGTATCACTTGTAAATTTATTGTACTCTAGGAGCGCTTAAGCGCTTATACTCCTTATAACACTGAACACATACACAGAATGTATGAAACTTAGTCATTTTATTTCTTTTTCTTATACCTGGAACATGGTATTTCTTCAAATAATTTTTATTGTCAATATATTTCTCAAATATCTCAATTTAATTAATATCTTCATTTGTGACAAAACACTTTTTCATATCATGTATTGTGTGTATACAATAGTTATATTAAAAACTAATATTTTTTGGCTTAAGAAAATTAACTTTGTTTCCTATGGTTCATTTTTGAATAGGTTTCTCAATGATTTTTAAATATGTATTACGAAAAAAGGCTAGTGTGTTTTAGCATAATGTTTGATTAAATTTTAAAAAATTCAAAATTTAATTCAACTAAATGCAAATCCTGCATAAGTGTTAATCAACACTTGATGATTATAAAAATAAATCCTGAAAATAATACACAGATAATGGAAAGCATTGCGGTTATTTTAAGAAATAGAAAAATCCACTACAAAAATCACAAGTAATGGAATAGGTATTGCTGAGAAATCGCTATTTATATTTATTTATTAATTGTTTCAAGGCAAGTACAATATTTCTCTTTTTAAAACTACAAATTAACAAACATATTTTCAAAACTTAGATTATATTTAAAATTTTAACTAAAAATAACGTAACATTTACTCAAGTTATTTTAAAATAAGGACTTTTTGAGAAGTTTGAATGTATATTAGGAGGAACTTCAGCTTAGTATCATAGAATTATATTTAATTCCAAAGAACAAGTAGAAAGAAATAAAATAATATGTCCCAGGAAAGAAATTACAGAAACTGTGCCAATACAGGTTTGGCCTGCAATGGAGCACAATAATCCAATGGCGCATGACAGGGCCTTATGCAGATGATGTGACCCCAATTCTTCCAAGATAAGGGAAATAACCAAGGCCAATAGGCTCCTCCTATCACACCTTCAGCGGCACAATAGTTAATTCTTAAAATAACTAGAGTATAGAAAAAAAACTTTTAAAGAAAATTTTTCTTGAATTTAACTAAAAAATGTAATATTATTGTCGAAGTTATAAAGTGTTCATCCAACATACATACTTACAACTTAGCCAGTCTATAGATTATACAACTGGAGTTGTAACCTAGTTTTAATCATTAACAATATGTTTTCCATATACATATGTATATTTAATTTAAACTAAAAAATGTGAAACTAATGGAGTTTGCATTATACGAATAAAATGCAATATTATGATCAGAAAAACCATTTTGTAAATAGCGAGGAATATGTTGAATTTCTAAATATTTTTCTTAGGAATAATAAATTCTCAAGTTCAATAATTTTTTTACGTAGTTTTCAATAGCCGCACAATCATAAAATATTTTGTACACCTAGAAAAAGAAAAAATATTTCATAACTATATTTTATAATTAAGAGGGTTAACCAAGTGTCTTGACTAATATTATGTGATCAAGGCATATCCCTAATAAGTTAGTGATATTTAGTTTGAAAATAAAAGATTCTTCGTTTAATTTTCATATCCAAATTGTTCCATTACAAATAAGCCTAAAATATAAATAATATAAAATTAAAACACGATTACATTGTTTTATTCCACTTTATTTATTACAAAACACAATACATTTCAACACTCGCCGTGTCATCATCAGGCGAGTTGTTATGGGTTCTTGACAACTCACATGATGATGACACAGCGAGTGTTGAAATGTATTGTTTTGTAATAAATAAAGTGGAATAAAACAATGTAACCGTGTTTTAATTTTATATTAATTATGGAGTTCCACCAAGTGACACCAGTTATTTAAACAACTAAAATATAAACCTCAAAAATAGCAACATAAATACTGGTCTTGTATATGCATTGCTATTTAAAGTTAGATTCAGACACTATTTTAATATTAACCTTTGATTTGTACTTAGTCTCTACACTTCAGGACTAAATTGTGACTCATGAGTTCTTTAACTTCACAAAAGTGATGACAAGTAATACAATTCATCATATTTGCAATGACAATCTCGAATGGGTAAATCAACAATATTCAATTGCTGAATGCATTAAATTAAGCTTGAAATTCGAAATAATATATCGCTGGCTTAACTACTCATATATCAGGAGAGAATGATAAAGAAGCAGATTATCAATCTAATAATTGATGCATCATAATTATAAAACATCATAGAAAAATTATATTTGTAATATTCCAAGAGTGTTAAGTCTCCAATATTTCGGAAAAATAATGTAGATCATTAGATATTTATATCGTCGTTGTTAAGGAAAAAATCATTAATTGCATTTAGACTTTATGGAGCTCATCAAGTAATATAATGACTTTTCCATACAAACAATCCATTTTTACAGTTAATGATTTTTCGCTATTGACTTTAATGCCGTTTTTTACTTTTAGAATGATAGAGATTTGTGTTTTTGATTCAAATAATGAAAAATCTCATTTTGAGCAAAAATGGTAATTAATGACTTTTTCCTTAACAACGACGATATACGAGTATGTTTGAGATATAAGATAAAAAATATTTACTGCGAATATTATATTGCTCTTGCAATAGACTTTCAACTTTCACGAATTTGAAAGTCATGTATGCATTGACTGGGATTATCATTAGACATTTAGGGTTGTTGAAATACTGCTGTAAAATAAACTTACTTTAAAATTTCAAGTTATTGACTGTTCAGCATCTTGGAAAAATCAGCTTTTGAATTTACACATTTTCAATATGTTGTTGAACAGTAGTTTTCTTTATTCTATTAAATGGCATAGGTGAATAATACAAAGACATAATTGGTTAATTTCTTTACAAAGAATAATAAAGCTTATCCTGTCATTGTACAGCATAATTAACATATGTGATCTGTAATGAAATAAAATAATGATAATGTGAATTGTTTGTGATATTTATTCAACAAAATAATTTAGAAACTCATTAATGGCTTTAAGCCCAATTGTCCTACTGCTCCGTAATGCTGTTCCCTTCTGAATACAGCTGAGTTCCTGATTATTAAGCAGTAAACTTTACAATATTTTATAATATATTAAGACTTTACCCCTTATTCTTTACCCCTTATTTTATGGGAAGTTGAAGAACTTCCAATAAACTTTTCCCAAAAAAAACCTGGTGATTTAGTATTCAATGCTTTCTACATTTGATTAAAAAGGATCAAGGAATATATTGAACATTCAAGATCAAATATATGTATAATCAAATCAATAACTCATTCCTCACATGTTCTAATATGAATTAATTTGAATAATAATCCCAATATACAAATACATACATATTCATCTTTATACCATTACAAATATATGTATAATCAAATCAATAACTCATTCCTCACATGTTCTAATATGAATTAATTTGAATAATAATCCCAATATACAAATACATGCATATTCACCTTTATACCATTACAATTACTGAAGGATTCGATAATTCTAGTTTTGAAAGTAAGTCAAATTCTTACGAAACTAGTAATTATTTCACAATCATTTGTCAGATGAATGTGCACAAAATAATTGAACACTGAGACAAACAGTAGATATGGTTGATGGCTTGTTAAAAAAGAAACTATCGTTCTGCTTGATAGAAATTTATTTTATCATCTCTTGGAGAAGTGCTAAACATTTTTCCACAGTAAATGGATTATTAGCCACACATTAAGATTGCGATTGTCAAAAGTCCATTATTTTAGAAACATGTGAAATAATAATATAAAAGGATATAATATAAATTTTAATAAACACTATTTATTCAAAGTAAAGTCAATTTGAAAAAAGGATTAATTTTATTTTGTGACAAAGTTAGAACTTGAAAATTGGTTGATTTATTTAGCAATATTAAGAATGAAAATTTGGTAGAAATAGGCTTGTGGCTGGTATGTTATCTGCCTTATGCAGAACCACAAAACAACAAGCATAAAGTACATTAAAGAAATAGAAAAAGTTTTTACTTTATTATAACAATATATGTATTGTAAAATTTAAACAATACGAAATTTTATATTCAGATTCTAAAACTACACAAGCACAGAAACTTGTGTATGGATAATAGAAGTAATTTATTTTAATATTAATAATCCAGTATGTTTTCATTGGATCTAAAAACAAATTTTGATGAGAAATAAAAAAAAAATTTGTCTACTAAAAGTGAAGATTGAGTCAGGGTACAATTATTGTAGGTTCTAAATTAATAAAAAAATAACGACTAGTTTTTCAACATGTTATTTTGGAGAATTTTCAAATATTTATAAATATATATCATTCAGCATATTAAAAATATATACCTTTAGATAAAACCAGTAATTACTTGAGGAGGTTTGATCTCAATCTCTTTACTGTGCCTCAAAAATAGAGAATATTAATATTATATTATATGTAAGTTAAGTTTGATTACAAAACAACTAAAATACAGCTTGATTTCTTAACTCTGAAAGCCAAGAGAAAATCCACAATCATATTTCTACTCTTGGTCATTTTTTACTTTACTACATATTATTACATCATATATGCATTAAACATTTTGAAAATAATTTTATGTGCTAGGCACATTTGGCAAATCCGCCTTTTTTGAAGTTACAAATGTTTTTAATTAAATTATACTATAAAATCTCACATTTAGCGCAAATAAAACTAATAAGCAGCAAATTAACATTTTTCTTTATAGCCATAATAAACTTACTGATGTTATTGAGATTTTTCAAGTATTTGATTTCATTTATAGAATAACATAACAACATGGTAACAAAACAGCGTTATGGGTTTTGGTTATTATAAACATTATTTGATTTGTAAGTTTCAAAAATAAAAAAATTAAACTATTACAATTTCAAAAATATATACATACAACAGTCTTTCAAGCATCCTTAAAGTTTTAATTGAATTAAATGGAGCTTATTTAGATTAAATATATATAATTAACTACTATGAACAAAGCAGGTAAAGTTTTGATAAAACATTTTTTTTAATTCAATAAGACTAATTCAGCTGAACCCAACTAAATGTTAAAAAATATTCTGTCAACAGTGCAGGTTACTAAAAATATTTTTGACAATTTTGTTTTTTTACATATATAGCATGTTATTAAATTTCAGGTCTTGGCTTGAACTTTTCCATTTTTACTCATGATTGTATAAGTAATAATTTCAAGTCTTGGCTTGAACTTTTCCATTTTTACTCATGATTGTACAAGTAATAATTAAAAAAAAACTTAATTTATTCGTTTTAAAAAAATGGATAAAGTTTTTATTGATTCTATTGATAAAATCAAATTTGGAATCATTTTCGTGCCAATGAATATGGAAGTTAAGAAGAAAATTCATTATCTGGTATCAGAATATTATTTGTTATTATTATCTTGAGAAATATTGTGTTCGTTCAGGTCTTTAATTTTTTCAATATATTAAACAGATATTTTGTAATATGAGCTAAAAAATAACAAATACAGTAAAATGTTGCAAAATTTATGTTTTACGCAAGCTTCCATATTTTTTTAAATATTTTTTAAAATGACAATAATGACTAATGAATGTTATTTTAATTTCTACATGAAACCAGACAAAATGGTTCAAAAATATTTATTTCAAGAATCAATTTCTTCAACATTCGTCTTAAAATATAAATTCAAATTAAAGGTCTTGCAGACCTCTCTAGTATAATATGATTTTTTGAGAACTTTTTAAAATTCCCAGGACATACACTTTTCTCTAGCACTGAATAGATAGCGATAACTCAAAATGACATGCAATTTTGTCAACAATAAATAATAAAAAATAGAAGGGCCCAAATTAAAATATTATTGAATTCATATATTTTGCATCTTATAATTGAATCTAAAAACTTGTTTCTAACATACTATCAATTCAAAGGCATTGTAGAGTAAGTTTGAGAGGAAGGACATATTTGTTATGAAAAATGCATTAAATGTTAGTGATCTGATGGCTTTAATTCCTTTATCTGCTTAATAAGGTAAGCTTTTTCATCATTAAATTGTTCATCTTCAGAACGATCTGTATGAAACTTTGTAAGGAAATCTACTAATTTGTCTTGATTGCGAAGTAAAATGTCCAATATGGGCTTTGGTTTGTTGGGATTCGCCACAAACACCTGAAACAGAAAATATATAAGTCAGTTCAAATGTGAGACACCGAGGTACATAAGTCCAGGGACAGCATTCTTTGATTTCTAAATACACATTCACATTACAACAATGTCAGAGTATCAGCACAAAGTATACATACACATATAGTGAAATCCAAAAAAACCAATAGCTTTTATTCATATCCACTAGCACTTATACAGTAAAACTCAACTTTACATTTTCCTGCATTTGCGCCATTTTTTGTTAGTCCCGTTTCAATCATACATTCCAAAACAATATTTTCCCACAATTTACAACATGTAATAAAAACAATTTTCCAATTTTACATACATTTTTTCCGAAAAATGTAAAAAACTTCTAAAAAATTTCATCTTACCGAGATTCAAATAGGCAACCGCAACATTATGAAACTACCGCATGAAATATAATTACTACTACTCTCTTACGCATCATACATTTAATGATCGATACTTTTTGAAGACCAGGCATGTTTTTAAAATTCCATGGGTTTTGGCATAGCACGAATGCAGCACACTTAACATACATTCATATTGTGTAATTAGTAAAAAGGTATAAATCATTATCAGTACTCTATTACGTGGCATACAGCTAATGATCAACATTCTTTGTAGACAGGGCAGATTTTTTTATTTTCGTGTGTTATTGCATAGCCTTGAATGCAGATATCAGATATGTTAATATTGTGTTGATCAAACTGTGAAAGCTTTATCATTTTTGTCATATTTTGAGATTTCGTTCCATTTTGTAGTTTATTGAGATTTATTTGTTGGTTTTGTGGTTATTCATTATTTCTTGAAATTTTTTGTTACTTTGTTATTGATATGAATTATTTTGCTAGCCGTTAAGTATAATTAATGACGCTGTTGAACATTCAATTACGTTGTTGTTAATATTTATGTGAAAGTTTCTTGCCACCATCCAAATGTCTGATAAGAAAAGCTTTATCCAGAATTCTATTTTTAACGTGTTCCTCGCGGGAAGCACAAACACCTGTGATCTGACGACAATCCAAGTTTCAAATCACAAATACTTAAAAAGAATAACACAAAACCGGGATGAAAATGGAACTAAAATTTAAAATAATCTTTATTCTAGCGACATCTCTGAAAACCTTGTCAAATAATATATTAGTTTATGAGATATTGTTGAATAAACAGAGCGCCAAATTTTTTTGGTTTCTCAATATTTCCAGATATCGCGTCAGTATGCGTGACGCATACTGATGTTCGTTATGACCGCTCGTAATTACCTGTCGCGTATGGAGTCTTGCGTTGAGTCTCTCTTATGTAAATAAACATTACTAAATATTTTATATACGAGCAGCATTCAATCTGATTTGAATGCTGCTCGTATATAAAATTTATTTCTTTTAAAATGTTTTTAATTAGCGACTATATAATTGTGTATGGTTCGTTTAGTTATTGTCAGTTTTTAGTGCTTTGATTTCAAATTTGATATTTGTATTTGAAATCAATAAATTTTAAATTTTCTGTTTTATTATTTTTAACACGTTATATTCATTATGGCTAAACGTGGTCAAGTGAAGAAGAAATTGGCGATTACGTATGTGAACTTGGGTCAAATTACGGGTCAAGTGTTAGTGAAGATGATAATATTTCGAACCTTAGTGATGTTATTGATTCCGATAATGATGAAAATGTTGGATTTGGCGGCGAATCGTCTACAGAAACGTTTTCATCTTAGTGGCTTTCGGGTCCACATATTCCGGTTATTCATAATTTTAACGCATTTTCAGGAGTGAATCCAGACATTACGTTTTCTGAAAACTCCAACGAACTTGACTATTTTGAACATTTTCTCAATGAAGATATAACTAGCAAAATTGTTGACGAAACTAATAGTTTTTTCAACATGAAATTAATAATAAAAGTTTTGGAGATAAATCAAGGATAAGAAGATGGTATGATACATTTATTTACGAAATGTACATATTTGTAGTAGTTACAATGTTAATGACGAGGAATCGTCATCTTACCATCGAGGAGCACTGGTCAACAGATCCTCTTCTGCTGAGTCCTATTTTCGGTCAAACAATGTCTAGGGACAGATTTGAGCTCATTTTACAGATGCTACATTTTAGTGACAACGCATCACAATCATCAGATAGACTGCATAAAATAAAAATTGTGATTGATTTTACTAGAAAAATATTTAAAGAAACCTTCGCACCTTTTCAGAATCTCTGCATAGATAAAAGCATAATTGCTTTCAAAGGGCGCTTGGTTTTCAAACAATATATCCCGTCAAAACGGCATAGATTTGGAATAAAAATGTTTGTACTCTGTGACGTGATGACTGGATATATATTAGATTTCATTATTTATACAGGATCTCAAACTGAAATTGTCAATGAAATGGGACTCGGTATATCTGGTTCAGTGGTCACAACTCTGTTAAATAATTATATCGGAAAAGGACACAGTTTGTTTTGTGATAACTGGTACACTAGCCCTGAACTCTTTAAACGATTATATGAAAACAAAACAAATGCATGCGGAACAGTGCGTAAAAACCGAAAAGGCATGCCAAGTTTTAAAAAATTGAAAAAGGGAGAAGTGGAATCTTTTAATAATAGAAAATTGCTGGCGCTGAAATGGTGTGATCGGCGCGACGTGCACATGCTTACCACTCTTCATGACGATTCAAAAGATTGTACTGGAAAAGTAAACAGGTCAACCGGTGAAGCCATACAAAAACCCAAGTGCGTAATCGATTACAACAAAGGTATGGGTTTGGTAGACAAAGCGGACATGATGCTAAGTGGATTAAGTTGCATGAGAAAGTCCGTCAAATGGTACAAGAAGGTGTTTTTCCATGTAATAGATTTGTATTTGCTCAATGTCCATATTTTGTACAAACTTGTTACATCTAAATCGGTTAGTCTGGCTGAATTTCAGCTAGCTGTTATTTGGCAATTGATTGAGAAAAATTCAAAAAAAGTAATGCTCAACAAAGTTCAACGCCCCACTACTTCTGCTGACAACCCTACAAGATTTATACCAAAAAAATATTTAAATCATGAAAAGATAAACATTCCATCTACGCCAAAGTGCAAAAATCTGCTAAAACTAAAATAAATGTTAAAGTGCGTAAAATGACTAAATTTATGTGTTCTGAGTGCAATGTTCCGTTGTGTTTCTAACCATGCTTCAGGGCATACCACGAGAAAAAGAAATATTGAAAAATAAACAATCTTGATTTTTATTTCATAATAGTAAATAATTCTGAGTTAAGTATTTCAATATAGACCAATAAATATGGTGTGAACAGAGTGAGATTTATAGTGTTTGTGAAGTAAAAAACACTTCATAATTCATATCCTTGAGCCCATACTGAACGTACCATTCGTCTCGTCCCAGTGCAGTGCTCTTCACACGCACACGCATATATGCATTTGATTGGGTGAGTGTAATGAATCATTGCTTTGATTGTAGCATTTCTTTGTTTATTTTACGTAATTTTTAGTTTATCTCCTTTATTTAATGAATCTCTTTAAGAGTAATGACTATTATTTATTATCAGAAAATTACTTGAGTGTCATGTTTACTTGGTGTTGTAATCAAATATCAGTGGTTCTAAACAAAATACGCGTTTAAACTTAGAAATTAAAAAACGGCGAAATTGTGCCGCGCACAGGATTCGTGGAATTTGATTTTTAACGCGGTGAACAGATTAAACTAGAATCCTGCTTGGAGGATTCCAGAATTCATAATTGTATCCAGTTAGGTCTCAGATTCTTTTAAGAAAATACCTTAAGACATATTTTGTCAAATAAATTGTCGAATGAAAGAATTTTTTGAGTTTTACTTCCTTCTTACTTGAGTATTATTTCCTTCTTACCGTGATTCGGATATATCAAAGATATATCCGCATGGCCAGGAAACAATATTGTCTTCGGTCCCAGTAATCAAGCTTTCAGATTTAGAGGCACTGGAGTCCACGGAACTCATGGTTAGTCATTGCATATGTTGGTTACACTACCACACGTGAAGAGACAACAAAACACTCACACGTACTTGGCATGTGCGAGTATTGTAAGCTGATGATTTTTTTTTGTCAGATTAGAACCCTCGATTAACACCGGGAATCGAACCTGAAACCTCTTGATGGATATTAAACGATTACCTACTAGGCAACAGAGGTAATAAGACAATAGTCAAATTGTGCTGTCCAATCACAAACCCGTGGAATCAAGGAATTATACATGCACTGTTCACAAAAACAATATCTAAATCCCTCTAGCTCTACTATGTGTCATTTTTTCAGTCTTGGTCTTCACTCAAGTGCACATTTTGTTCACTTTTCTACAATTTCTGCTCAATCTGAAGGCATTGCTTAGGATGATAATATTTCTTGGTTATTATTTCTACGGATACTTGCTTATTAACATAGTACAAAATGCTATCTAAGACTTACTTATTCCAGTAACTTTTTTTTTTGGTAATATTTCGCACGAGACCTTTAACTTCGAGTTCAGTCACGGATCTGCTACAGAGCAGTCGCTTGTTGCTAACATAACGCGATCTCACTGCAATCCGTTGCTAATTAAAGTACAATACACGATTCTTCATATAGTGTCGCTTAAATTTCACCGTCGCCGTTTTTGCCAGTGCGCATACTTTCCGCGCATCGTCGCTAAAACAGCGATAACAAGTGCCGTTCCCGGCTTCGCATGTGCACAAACAACAAACATTAAATTGACATTCCACTCGTCCCAGACAGCTATTAAGATCAAATCGGTTTATTTTTTATATTAACTCGTGATAAGGAGCCGGCCTCCACAAAATTCTTGGTGACGTAATTTGTTCCGAGTGCCGGTCGATGCCAGAATTTCTTCTTCTTCATCAAGTAAGCCACTGACTGTTACTATCCTTCTTACCCTTTTACACTCCGAGGGCAGAGTTGAAGATCTGAAAAGGTCGACAGCTCTCCCCATCCTATCTTCATTTCATATTTCACATTATTTATCAAAACTTTAAAAACTTTAATTCTTTATTTATCACTGTTTGTGTTTCTACTCATTACACAATTATATTTATTTTTTCCACAGCTATATCCTACTTTTTAGTGTCCACAATTATTCTTTCTATTTGTTCAATTCCTCCTATTAAGCAGCCATGAAGTCCGTCAAATCCGTCAAACCGAACTTCATCATTAAAACTCCACGCATCAACCAACCGAAACGCCCGCATCCGTCGCCGTGACCTCGCCTATACCAGACCTCGCTAAGTCCCCGGACCGCTCAACATCCCCTGATCTGACCATCTCCACTTTCGAGGAAGCCTTCGAGCTCTTCAAGATGGAGACCACATCCAAAAAAGAGACAATGAAGATGGTAAAACTTCTTCGTGAACTCTTCAATAAAGGTGAGGTCTCGATTGAGGCCAAAAATCCTCCATCTATTTCACCCACTGTCTTGTCAGTGGTCCCTATCCCTATCACAACACCGCCGCGCCCCACCCCCACTTTTGACTCCCCACTTTCCCCGCCAATAATTATCATTCCGGATATTCCAGAAATGGACTGGCAATCTGTTGCCAAAAACCGTAAAAGGGCTCTTCAATCCCAAGAAAGCCCCCCCCTCGTCTGCCCCCAATCAGACCCGAAGCCAGCTGGTGCCACCGTGGCCCAAACCAGCAAAAAAATGAGAGGCCCACTCAGCCCTCCTCATCCCGCAGCCCCCGCCCCACCTCTAAATAATGACTCACGACCTCTACTTCAGATCAAAAAAGACCGCATCCCCCCCATCGTACTTCACAATTCCGCCAAATATGGAGACCTGAGAGCTAAACTCAGGTCTCAAAACATTCACTTCTCCTCGAAGGTGCAGCCCAATGGTGATCTTAAAATCACCACTGAAACCGTAGAGGCCTACCGCTCCCTAGTCCACATTACCGATTCTCTCGCCATTCCATACCACTCTTTCCATTTGGAGAGCGAGAAGCCCCTGCTAGCCGTCATCCGCGGCCTACCGACCCCTATCAGCGTCGAGGACATTTCAGATGAACTCAAATCACTCGATTATCCGGTTTTAAATGTGTATCGCATGAAAAACCGGAATCGAGTGGAACTCCCCATGGTCATCGTCAAGATGACAAGGGACTCTTCCGCAAAGCGCATCTTCACCGAACTCCACGGTGTACTCGATATTCGAGTCACAGTGGAGGAGCTGAACAAGCGCAAAGGCATGGGCCAGTGTCATCGATGCCAACAGTTTGCCCATTCCGCCGGCAACTGCCACGCCCCAGCCAACTGTGTGAAATGCGGTAGAACGCATCACACATCTGAATGCAGGAAGCCCGCGGACACTCCCGCCACCTGCTGTAACTGCGGAGGCCCACACACGGCCAACTTCAGAGGCTGCCCACGCTTCCCCAAGAGCAACCTCCCTTCAATCGCTCCCCACCACTACTTCCAGACCCCGCAGCCCTTACGGGCCTCATGGATGGCATCTACCAACGCCCCTCCACCAACGCCCCCTTACCGAACGCCCCCTCGGCAAACAACGCCACACGGCGATTCCCCAACGCTCCCCAGAGTGCATCGAAACCAGTCACTTCCAACGCGTCATACGCGAACGTCGCAACTCATCGCCCCCTATTATCAACATCTACACCCCAAAACTACATATTGCCCGCCACCCCCCCCCCAAATCGCGATCTCATTTTGAATAACTTAAAATCAGCCATCACCGAAGCCATGAACCTCCTCAACTACATCCAAGAACATGGCTCGCACCTATAAACCATCCCATATATCCGCCGCGTTCTGGAATGCAAACGGTTCCCTCAGAACACATAAACAAGAGGTCGAGGATTTCCTTCTCGAGCACAACCTGGACGTGTTGCTGATAACGGAAACGCATCTCAAACCGAGCTACCGTTACAGCATCCGTAACTACTACTGCTACAGAGACGACCGCCTCATCGGCAGAAAAGGCGGCACCGCAACTCTCATCAAAAGCACAATAGACCACTGCCACATCCCCTCCCCTTCCACCGTCAACATAGAATCCACATGCGTAGTGGTGAACACCGCCAATCACGGCCCTCTTAAACTTTGCGCGACTTATCTTCCACCTACCTCCCCACTTGTCGAGTCTGAATTGGACTCATTCCTCGCAGATAATATCCCCACCATCATGGCGGGAGATCTAAATGCTAAACACCCCTTCTGGCACAGCCGCACTTCCAACACTCACGGTAATAAACTTGACGAAATCTCCTCCCGGAAAAGATACTTCGTGGAAGGACCCACGTCTCCCACCCTCTATCCACTAATAGACAATCATCGCCCTGATGTCATCGACATCATTGTCCATAACGACATTCTCTATCAAACAGATCTCACGACTGTTCACCAGCTTCAATCCGATCACTACCCGGTATTACTTCAATTGACGGATGGCTTACCACCCTTCTCGCCCTCAGCCCCTCCGCGACACATCACCTCGTGGAGCGATTTCGCTATTAACGTCGACAGCAGCATCAAAATACCGACAACCTTCCCCGACACGAATTCCATAGACGCCGCTATAAATGACTTCACAACCACCATCAAATCCGCTCTCACATCCTCTTCAAAAGAGAGACCAGCCGATAAACCCGAACTTCCCCTTCCTCCACATATCAAAATACTGATTATGGAAAAAAACAAAACCAGAAAGTTGTGGCAAAACACAGCTGTCCCCTCTTACAAAACCGACTACAACAGATTAGTCAAAAAAATCAAACACCTCCTACAGCAACTCCGCAATGACAAATGGTCAGACTTCGTCGAGTCTCTCGAATACAATGATGGACTCAAATGGAAACTAACGCGTAGCCTTAGAAAAACGCCCTCCCGACCCAGCTCTCTTCAAGGACCAAATGGCCCCGTTTTCTCTGCTCGCGACCGCGCAGAGACCTTTGCTGACTCTCTAGCTAATATCTTCTCGCCAAATGCAGACCTCTCTAACCCCTCTCACTCAATAATGGTCGACAACGCAGTTGCCGACATATTAAATGAGCAAACCCCCCCCACCACAGACTTCTTCTCACCGTTAGAAATTCAATCTATCATAAAAAATCTCATCAACAAAAAAGCCCCCGGCCCCGATAAAATCAATAATCTCACCTTGAAAAAACTTCCGAAAAAAGCCATTTACGCCCTTACCGCCATTTACAATGCCTGCCTTCGACATAAATTCTTTCCAACCCCATTCAAAAACGCCGACGTCATCATGTTCCCTAAACCGGGTAAAAGCCACGTTATCCCTGAAAATTACAGACCGATCAGTCTGCTCCCGACTCTAGGTAAAGTGCTCGAAAAATTAATCCTAGAACGTCTCTCGTTAGAAACTTACTCACGTAACATCATCCCAGATTCGCAACACGGATTTAGGCCATTACACTCTACAAACCATCAGCTTCTTCGCGTTGTAGAACACATCATCAAATACTTCAGCTCCAAAGGCCTCACGACCCTCCTTTCACTAGACGTGGCGAAAGCCTTCGACACAGTCTGGCTCAACGGACTCATATTCAAACTGCACAAGTCAGGTATTCCCCTCAGACTAGTGCAAATCATCGCATCATTCCTTGAAAATCGCTCCTTCTCCGTCAAAATAGACGGTATAAACTCATCCCCTCGCCCCATTCTGGCAGGTGTGCCCCAAGGTGCACTGTTGTCCCCTATCCTGTATAACATATACACGAGCGATATGCCCCAATTTTCACGTACACATTGTATCACCGCGCAATACGCTGACGACACAGCCTTTCTCTCTTCATCGAAATATGAGTCCGTATCCCACAACAGACTGCAAGACTTCATTCCCATTCTGGAGCACTGGTGCACCAAATGGAAGATCAAAATAAATCCCACCAAAAGCACAGCAGTCCGCTTCTCACGCAGATACATCAAACCCATCAGAACTCTTAAACTCTTCGGCCAGAGCGTCCCATGGTCAAAACACGTAAAATACCTAGGCCTCACATTAGACAGTAGACTCTCGTGGCATAAACACGCCCTCAATATCAAATCAAAAGCTCACGGAACACTCAAATCATTATTTCCCTTGATCAGTAAATACAGCAAACTTAGCACGCGCACTAAACTCCACCTATATAAAGCGATCGTCAGACCGCAACTGACATACGCCCTTCCGGTCTGGGGCCACGCGAAGAAAACAACGCTACATCACATTCAGATCATTCAAAACAAAGCCCTCCGCATAATTTTAAAAGCACCCTACATCGTCCGTAATTCAAGACTCCACGCAGATACCAAACTACATACTATCCCCGAACATATGCGCGCTCTGGCCGAAAGGTTCTACAGCTCTATATCCCGTCATCCCAACCCAGTCATAAAAGCCTTAGATAACTACAACGCGAACACCAGTTACAGACACACTCGTCCGAAATCAATATTGCGAAACATCCCCCCGACCCCCCCCTCTTTAACTCTAATCATCCCCCCAAATGACCCCCCGATTGTCACTCTGAACACCCCATCATCGATAATTCCTCCGGCAGACAGTTTACCCCCATAGGCAACCGCATTTCTCACCTTCAATAAACATTTTCTACACCTTAATATATTTATAAAAGTCACACACATTTTCCCACTCATTTACTTATCTACATATACTATATACATTCTTATAATTTATTCACAATTCATTTTTTTTTTTTTTCACTCATTCAATATAAAACAGTGTGTGACGACACAAATTTATGTATATTTGTATTTAATATTATGTACATATCATCATATTTATATATGTATTTAATCGTTTATAATTTCTCATAATCATTCATAAAATCAAAACAATTACCACAAACCTATCCTTTCCCGATTCCCAAAAAGATCCAAAAATTTCCAATAAATATCTTAACAGTCAGAACTTATCCGATGAAGGAGTAGGGTGTCCTACCATCGGACCGAAACTCCGAACAAGCTATCCATCACTTGGAGACCTTTAACTTGAATATAATTTATTATAGTAAAAAAAAAACCCTCTTAAATTATCCTCAGATTTAACTATGGTCATATTTTTACCTTCATCCTCTTATCCTGGAAGGGTCAAGTCTCCATCACCTGCACAAGGCCCTGCCACCTGACCTTATCTTTTAACATAATAATAAATCACCTAGGCCATTTGTATTGGTCTATTTTTATAATATATTTGAAAACAATAGAGATGATTCAAATAATAAGATAAAATATGTTAGAAGAGTAGATTTTTAAACATAAAACCCGTTTTGTTTTTTTAAAAAAGGTTTTTAAAGTACAGAAGATTTTTACACAGATTCCAAGTGTGAAAAACTGACAATTTTATTGAAATGATCCTCACTTACCTTAAAGACATGGAAAGCTTCAAATTGAATATTCCTTGACTTTTCTTTCAACATGTTCATCATAAGTTTTAAATTGTCTGGATTTGAAATATATCTGGTCATAACAGAAAAATTATGTCTATCGAGCAAAAGTTCACCCAAAAGCTTAAGACTTTGTCTTCTTGTAACATAATTTTCTGAATTTAATAGTCGTTGATAATGTCCAAAAACTTTATCATAATTTGCTTCCAAAAATTCTGAACACAATAACTTATGTCTTGTTAGAAGTTCCTGAAATATAAAGAAAAAAATAAAATAATAAGACAATTTATATAACGCCGTTTAGAGAGCAAACTCTCATAAAGGGTGTTCTAACTTGGGATTTAAAATTCACTATTATTAACAGATTTTGAATATTGCAAAATAGATATATATAAGTTGGGTATATGGATAGGAAGGTAGTGGTTGTGGTCATTAGCTTAAATACTTTCCCACAGCTGCATATGTTCAGAAAAATATGTTTGGTAAGAAAATCACAGCAAACTTACCAAGGTAAGACGAACTATAAAACACCTTTATAGATCTTCCGATATGTGATAGTAACACATTAGGCTTTAAGTGTAGTGCAGTATATGTGTGTAGTGTTCATATAGCATTATAATTTTTGATAAGACCAATAAGATAATTTTGAGAAGAAATATTTAAATTAATGTGGTTAAGTATCAATACTATTTTTTATTTGGCTAAAATATTTTCCTTAAATTACATTACTTGATTGATTTTCTATGATTATAAAATGGAAATTATTCCTTGTTTGTAAAATTATTACATGTCATATGTTTCAGGCAATAAAAATCTAAGTGATGTAATACCAGTTTTTATGAACAATAGTTTTATTTCCTTTTTATGAACAATAGTTTTAACCCTTAATTGGACCGAAGGAAAATATTTCTCACTTGATATTATCCATGTTCCTTTAGAGCAACAGCTAACCCACAAAATGTCTTATAAATAAAAATAATTCAGAAGATGCATAACCATAGATATTGTCAACCGTTAAACATAACGCTACATCACATTTCGATGCCATCGTGTTCTCGCAACGTCTAAAGAGTGTTCAATTGTTAATCATGTCTAAAAAAAATCCGGTAAGTTGAATATTTTCTTAGATTATTGTTGTTTTTGAGTTACTTTATTTATTAGGTTATACTCGTAGTATCTCTAAATTGTTTGGAGATTTTAATATTTGTTGACTGTTTGAAACATGTGGGAAATATGTGACTATTGCCTGTTTAGGTTATATCGAACAATGTAATGTGGGAAATATATTACTATTGCCCTTTTATCATATGTTGAATAATTATATCGAGGAAATTCATTTATACACTGAAATGATTAAATACTTTAAAATATACTTATATTTTTGTTTTATTTTTATTATATTTGAAGGATGTGGAAATTCAGAATATTCCATCTTCAGATGGTGAAAGTGATTAGTTTATTGGGTTTGAAAAACTTGTTCCTCATAATCTCAATAAGAAATTGGACATTATTCAGTCCATTTCTGATGACCAATATGTGAATGAGTCTTCATCCGTTACATCTAATACGAGTTTTCTTCCACCAGAAAACATTGTAGAACCGATTTTCAATGAGCAAGACCCGAGTTAGTCAGATTTGCTGACGAAGCCTATAAAATGGTCAACAGATGTTCATGAAATGCATGTCCCTGAATTCAGTCCCTCTTTTTTTATAATTTTTTTTATTTGTGTATAGATTGTTTTGGAAAATTTCATAGTTCCAATAATGTAAATTATATTTTTTCAGTATTTTTTAATTTTTTTTCTTTCTTTTTAACTATTTTTGTTGGGCAATAGGAAATTATTTCCATGTCTGTATTTTTTGTGTGTAATAAATTTGGAAAAAAAATAACAGATTATTTTTTAGTGTATATTTTTGTACCTCTCCATTGATAACAATATTATTTAACATAATCAGTTTCCTGGTGCCCAATTAAGGGTTAAGATAAAGACTTTATAGCTGTCATAGGACTAATATTAAATACTTATTATTGATGAATCATTACAAAGAAATTCCTTCAAAATTGAATAAGCTTAAGTAAACAAGGACAGTAACTTTTCATAAGATATTGGTCATATATCTCAAATTATTTTTGTGATATCTCTAAGATATGATATATGATACTTATCAAGGTGATCGGCAAAAGACATTATTTTCAAAAATATATAAACAATTATTCGAAATCATGCAATGTACTAAACATCTCTGATTAAATAAAATGATAAGTTGAAAAGTTTCACTATCCTTTAAAATTTAGTGGGCCCCTTAGAGTACCCCGCTTCAGAACTTTCACAATTTTTTTAATCTTAACAATGAAAGAATTAAATTTGTTTGATTCAAATATTTTTCCAAACATATTTTATATTCTTAATTTTATCTTTGATAGAAAAAATCTACTGAAGTGATGGAATATATTGATATCCAGAAAAAAAAAACAATTTAATGGTATTTTTAAAACAGAACTTTATATTGTTATATGTCAATTCAATTATTTTGCTCTGGTTCTTTCAATCAAATGAGAGGTGAAAATTATTAATTTCAACTCAATACACTAATATTTTAAGAAAGAAAAGTTGCTTAAGTTTGACATTATTTATTACCAGATCTAGAAAAATCTATACAAATGTGATAAATTCATTCGGCAATTGTTGTGTCGATCACTTTATTGTAACAATCATCATAATATAGAATTATTTGATAAGAGATACTATAATTTTTTATCACTATCTTTACACTGAATGAATGAAATATGAATCATAAATATTCTCACTTATAAAATATACCAATCACAATAAAGTGACTAAAATATGTACCTTAAAAGTAGAAAAGGCATCAGAGGCGATATCAAACGTAGAAACTTCAACATATCTGAAGAAATTGAAAAAATCTTCAGAGTAAAGCATAATTTTTGCCAGTGCTTCATACCTGGCACACTCTCTTAGCATTGTTCCACCATTTAAGGCAATTTCTTGGTGCTCATATCTATAAAATAATACAATTAATAACAATAATATATTTTATATAAAAATTGCTAAATTTTAAAATTACCAACAAATATTTTGTGAGTTTATAATTTTAAGAACAGATACAAAACTGTATTTAAAAATCATTATATATTTGGCAATCAGAAAAATTGTTAAAATACTGTAAGCATTAACAGGAATAACATAAAATTTAAATAATATCCTTGAGACAAAAATGTAAAAGACCTCATGCATAATGCAATGGCATAATTAATCAGAACATTTTCAATGTGAAATTCTATAGACCTTGAACATTTAAAAAAAAATATGCAATTTGTATTACAATTTTTATTATTTGGATGAATTCTTCAAAATTATAGGTGCTGTTACATTACGTTACATAAATCATTACCCAGAATATCGTTATCATATTTAGTCGTATGAAAAGGATATTTTATATCCACAAATATCCCAATTCACAAAATTATTTATGACATCTAGAGATACTCGTACTACTTAGTGTGTGATATGAAAATATATGGGTCTTGATGGATCAAAAGTAGGAAAGTTCACAATTTAGGTAAAAGGAGTCAACAAAATAATCAGTATTTTCTTGAAATCATTTTTGACTGTTGATAGTTTAAGAATCCTTAAATATTAGGTCCCCACATACGAAACCGGCGTTTTGCCGTACTGGCAACTTTGATCTCAAATATCTTCTCTTTGGTTAGGAATTTCAAATTAAAATTTATACAGCTATTTACTCAAGTATTTGTGTTTCGAAAATTATAATTCATTTGTTTTTTCCTCAATTGTTTTTTTTCTTTGCGTCACTCAGTTTACAAAATGGAAAACTTGAAATATCGCGTTATTTACGAGTACGAGTTCCACCGTGGCACCAGTGCTGCAGAAACGGCTCGAAGGATTAATGATGTGTATGGCGACGGTGCCGCAAAAGAAAACACAGTGCGTTTTTGGTTCCAACGTTTTCGTTCTGGAAATTTCGACCTGCAGAACAAGCCCCGTGGAGAAAGTTGATAATGAAGAATTGAAGGCTATTGTGGAAGCGGATCCATCGCAAACCACGTCCGAGTTAGCTGCAGGCTGCGGTGTTAGTGATAAAACTGTTTTAATCCACTTGAAGCAAATTGGGAAGGTGAAAAAGCTTGAAAGGTGGGTACCTCACGAATTGAGTGAAGCAAATCAACAAACGCGCGTTGACTGCTGCGTTGCATTACTCAACCGGCACAATAATGAAGGGATTTTGAATCGAATCATTACCTGTGATGAAAAGTGGATCCTGTATGATAATCGGAAGCGCTCATCGCAATGGCTGAACCCTGCCGAACCAGCCAAACCATGCCCCAAGCGAAAATTGACTCCAAAAAAGTTACTTGTGAGCGTTTGGTGGACTAGTGCTGGTGTCGTTCACTACAGTTTTCTTAAATCTGGCCAGACGATTACGGCAGATGTCTATTGTCAGCAACTGCAAACCATGATGGAAAAGCTAGCTGCTAAACAACCGAGGCTTGTTAATCGCTCTAGGCCACTGCTGCTTCATGATAACGCTAGACCACACACTGCACAACAGACGGCTACCAAATTAGAAGAGCTTCAATTGGAATGTCTAAGACATCCACCGTACTCTCCGGACCTTGCCCCAACAGATTACTATTTTTTTCGAAATTTGGATAACTTCTTGCAAGGGAAAAAATTCAACTCCGATGGGGCAGTCCAAACCGACTTCAAAGATTTTATTGATTCCCGTCCGAATGGTTTTTTTAGTAAAGGGATCGATGAACTACCTATGAGATGGCAAAAGTGCATAGATAGCAATGGTACATACTTTGATTAAATAAATATATTATATTAAAAAAAAATCAACTTTATGTTCCTCCCAAACAAAACGCCAATTTCACATGTAAGGACCCAATATTAGTAAAACGGTGTTTTAGACACTTATTTCAAATGAAAACACCTAGGTTGCAGAACTTAAATTATTTTTTAAATTAGTTTTACTTTAGTCTCTTTACATACTTATTGAATATTTTTATTATTACACTTCTAAATGATTGAGGGTGAATATTCTGCTTTCTTGGAAGAAAATATCATAGGGTAAGAGCTAATAATTGAGCTACTTGAAGTTTGTTTGTGGTTTCATTATGTTTTTACTTATGAGAGGAAATGAAACAATAATGATAGTACATACTTATAAAAATAATTATGTGTGAGAGCACTTACCCTGACATAAGTGTGAATAAAATTTCAGGTTTTGTACAGATGTACTCCACAGTTGGGGATCGTGGACCGATTTGGCGTCGCAGCACATTATTAAACACTTGAGCTACATCCTTTTTCCCTTCAAAGTCGATACGGTTCAAATTCTGTAATTTAATTAATTAGACACGATGTACTCGTACAATAATCCATATGACCTAGAGACAGGTGGTGTGATTAGAATGAAGTTAAATTACATGAAGGTGATTTGCGTATGTTGAATGAATCAAAATAAGGTGGAAATTTCCATACAAATGAAAAATTGTTCGCAATCCCCAATATTTATCATCAAACTCCTAATTAATAAGAATGTATATTGTTTTATTTCCTTTATGTAAACTTCAAGGACACAAAATCAGCCGTGGTTTGCCACCAATTCTACATTAAATGTAGACAATTTTTTTCTATATGCTCCATTCCGAGGATAGATATGATTGAATGAAATCACTCATTCATTTTAATAACTCCTAATGTCTTCAATCCATTGATGTTCTAATGTAATGAATACTCGTATTTGAACATAAAAAAAATTGAATAATGTTCATGAATATTTAAAATTACTAAATGTAATAAATAAACTTTTACCCATTGGTAGTAAATTTTTTAATTTCAATTGGTACCTTGACAAGGGAGAACACAATGCACTCTCATCAGAGTGAATTTCCTAAACCAAAAAAACAAGGGAGAATAGGGAAGACAGTGATATATATGATTAAGAATCTAATGGACAAAATAAGTTTGTAAGGTTACTTCAGATTTTAATACAAACTAAATCTCTAATAATTTATTCTCCGGTTATAATGCGGTTTCGAAAGAATTAATCTGACCCGGGTTGAAACCGATGATTATAATAGTTCTCCTATTCAAATAATTTCTAATGGTTTCACTGAGACATGCCAAACCTGCATTATATCTGAATCCACGGCATGACTTTTACAGGGAAAACAAATATTGATTCATTTTAATTGAAAAAGAACATATTTAAAAATAAAAATGACATTTTGTAACGATTTTCCCTTATTTATTATCAAACTTAAATACACATAGATATTCCATTGCATTCATATACTGTGCCAACTACTATGCAATAATATAATACTAATATTCCCCACGCACCAGAATACTTATCAAGCATGAGAACTATTAGACACTGATTACTTGTCAGAGATTTTGTTCCTTACACATTATTAATATCTGGGCTTTTCGACAACTCTACATTGTTCTAGTTACTTTTTGAGATTAAAAAACTGAATCATTAGTTATTTTATTGCTATCTATAATCTAACCCTTATATTATACTGCACGTGACATGTCACATAACCAGTAAGATTTACCTGTGAATACATGTTTGAATGTGAATATATGCTGTGAATGGTGTTCTCAAACACAAGCAATTATATTTATTTAGAAATGAATGTGTGTTCAAACTTGTGATAATGACAAGTACTCAACACAAACCTGAATAAGTAGAAGCAATAGATTTGTTGTGTACAATTCTTGAGCCAATTGAGCAACTATTATATCAGTTTGCGGTTCAGCGTCTGATGTCCCATAGAGCATATTTTTTATCAAAACCTAAAACAAATGTAATAACATTAGATAAGAAATGTGGTATGAGGTATCACATCAGAAACAAATATCCGGATCAATACGCACCAAATTTTTGCTGACGTCTTCTTGAGCCTTCTCGGCCTTTTTATCTCCTCTTTCTAAGGCACAGACTGCGTCTTTCAGAGCCCGGACGAGCTCCGAAGGACTCTTTTGAGACTTACCGAAGAGAGGCATAGTCTTACAGGGATGTGAAAGGAAAACTCGAATATACCCGATATTTTTCTACATATAACTCACTAATATAAACATTCAATTCGTATTGTAAAATAAAGGGGACGATATTAAAAACACTTCAAAAAGCAAACATTTATACTTTTTCGCTGAGAAACGAAGACGTTCACTCTAAAATCTTCAATGACATTTGAACGATTTCAATTCTTTTTTAAGGTTGGCGATCTTGTATTCATTCTCAAAAGAAAACTTTCTAGGAAACGTACTTATCATTTACGCATAAATTAATTGATTATATCTGAATTACTCGCGTAAAAAATATATCGACACAATATTGTAGAATCCAAATTTTTTATCGCCATAAAATGTCACCACAAATCTCAGGCAAATACATTTCACGTATTTTCTATGAAATCAATAATGCCACCTGAATCAATGTTAAAGAAAAAATATCAAAAAATATTTTAAGTGCCTATTTAAATACCATAGTTTTGGCCCGTTATATTAATATACACTTGACTTAATATGTCATACGTATCGAAGACAGATTGGAAAATTTGGCGTCTATTTCGGTGTTAAAAGTATTTAAATACAACTTGTTAAAAGTATTTAATTTCAATTTGCAAAATGCTTTTTTTTTTCATGTACTTATAATACTTGTTTATAGAAAATATGATGATTATTACAACTTGAATTCATTTTGAACGATTTGCAAATAATATTGTCGTTAATTTCTACTATTCAGTAAAATTGCATTGGATTTTTTAGTAAAAAAATCAAATTCTAAAAATTTGTTTTTGGTATTTGTGGATAGTCATTTCTTCAACATATGTTTTTTTAATAAAGGATTATAATCTTTGATTTTTTTGTTTTAATCCGTTTGTGTAGGATTTTTAGGGCATACTTACTAGCAGAAAATAATTCTCTAAACACGAAAGATCAATTAATGGGGCTGAAGACAATATTGTTTTCCGGCCACGTTCATCGACATGTCCGCATCATCAATATGCATTATCTCTGATCATCAGTTCGGATACGTTGAAAGATACCATACGAATAAATGAATGATTTAAAATATGATATTTTTATACTTATGCATTATTGTTATAACCATATGTAAAAGCTTATTTTCAAAGAGTTGTTTATTTCCATTAGAAAAACTTTTTGAATATAATTCAAAATGTTATCAATATCATTGGCTTTTTTAGAGACCGGTAACAAATTACGAATCACGCGAAATTCACTATTCGAATGTTTAACGTAGAAAAATAATAAAAGGGCATAATTGAATTCGATGGAAATGCGTGCACTGAGTTGAATATATGACGTGTCGACGTATGACAGAATGTGAAGTTTAATTGTTAAGAATGGGTGTAAACTTAAAAGTGATCTAGAAACGAGTATGCGGATGCGATTTGAATATATTATGCAAATAATAATATGTGGTCAAATACTTATTATACAAATTGACAATACGAACATTAGTGAGATAAGCGAAAGAAAAGTAAGTAAATAAATTAGGCTAAATCAAATTAATGAAAATTTGAATGGAGGAAATATAGGGAAAGAGAACGTAAAATGTCTGTATGAGAAATATAAATTTCAAGCAGGCTAGGAAAAATGTCATAGATTTTAATTTATATTTGGTCCTCTCAATGTACATCGACAGAAAAAAGCTTCTTGATGTTATGTATTTTATTGAAATGGTATAGTATATCTTTTATGTATGATGAGACTTTTTCCTCCATAACCGAATAAATTTCCACTTCGTTTCCGTCGTTATTGCAGAAAGCTCCATATATAATGAGAATTTTATTGTCTTAATTGTTTAAAATTTACTATTCCTTTTCTAAGACTTTGCCTCTGACAACTTTCCTTGTTATGAATTAAAAATTAATAATATTTTTTCAATCGAAAAATGTCAACATGATAGGCGTTTTTTATCGAATTTTTTAAAAATTAGGCAAGTATTGCCATAAAAACCAGTAACAATAGCTCGAGAGATTTCAAAGAAGAAGAGACATATTATATAGAAAAAAAATTACCATAAATTTTCTGTCAATCGGTTGACGTTTAGCGCGAATTCCTTATTTATTAATTATATTTTTGTAGTTTTTAGTGGTAATTCATTGGGTTTCAAAATTTTATTTTTATTTTGACTTTTTAATTTATCCCTAGAAATGAATTCATGTACCGTAGCTTCTGCTGCGAAGGATAATGATGGTGATGATCGATGGATTAGCATTGTAAGTATGCGGTTCGAATATTTTATATTAAAATTGCCACCGTATTCGATACTAATTAATAATTAACATTGTTCTAGCATAACCGTTTTCTTTTGGATGCTCGAGACAAGGATCCTGAAGTTATTTTTTTAGGAGACTCTATTCTCCAATTTCTCGGACACACAGACGTTTGGAACCAATGGTTTGCCCCACTGCATTCTTTAAATTTCAGTATTCATAAAGACCAAACTCAAAATATTCTTTGGAGAATCGTTAATGGAGAATTGGATAATGTTCATCCGAAGGTACGTTTTTCTTATAATGTATTTTTCGTTAATTAACGTATACTATCCCTAATCTTCCATTGAAAAAGCTTCCTAAAAATAATTTTTTTGTAAAAGTTTTCATTCTCCGTTAGAAATGTAATAATTGATAACTTTATTTAAGTAATCAAGTAATCCAGATATGAAAGACAATTTTAAAAGCAATTCAAAATAGATATATAGTGCAAATGTGAGTGGAAGGTGTGTGAGAGGAAGACCAAGGAAAGTATGATTGGATGAAGTGAATGTTTTTTTTTTAAAGTAAACGTAGAATGTTAGAAATCGTATATGTTGTTTGAGAAGGTTTTTGGATGTAGAAGAGATTAAAGATGTGTGTCGAGATAGGAAAGTCTGGTGCTCTGTCCTCTGCCCGACAACCCTGACAAGGAAATGACGTGATGGTATGTAAGTAAGTGTCTCAAAAAAATATTAAATTAAGAAAACACAGCTAAGAACTCTATATATCATTAAGATATTTCTAATACAATTAACTTTAATCTATTTTATTATTATTTATAGTTAAGGCACTAACATTGTGGAGGTTTAAAGACATTGTAATGTGTTTTATCAAACACTGTTTATGTAATGGTATAACCCTACCGGGGTTAAGGTTTTCACCTCATCATCAGGCAGCACAAACAAGACTGAATTCAGTTCGAACTGGTAAAGACATACACACTTCTAACAGTAAACATTCGGGTTGGGGATTGTGGGTGGAGGGAGGCAGGAGACAACTTCAGTGACCAGCGGCGAGATTCTGGGAAATCAATGAAATAATTAGTTGCATTTTCAAGAACTGTACTGTTTTGTTGTCCTCAATGAACTCCCATCATACACCATACACTGGTGTTGTAATATGGAAATTTGCAGACGTGGAGTGCTGAACTTTGAACACACCTGAATAGGGGCATTGTATGGTATCTCTATATTATTTTATTTTATTTCAATGGTTAAGAGTGACCTTTTTGATACAAATGATTAAAATACAAGAACAAATAAAATTCAACATTGACATGTAAGCAGTGAAAAATGTTAGCACTAGGCGAACCCAACACAATAATAACAAAGCAAACCCATGTAGTTTAATCAATTCTGCAAGAATCATTTCTTTGCTTTACTCTTGTAAGTAGTCAACGTTACATGGAAGTCTATACAATTGCTGTATTATGATAAATTTTGAGATATGCTCATGTGGTTAATTGTTTGTCATCAGTTCAAATCCCACAAGGGATGTCACACTCAAATAGCATGTTTTTTTAAATAATAGGGATATCTATGATGAGGGTGAAACAACACATTCGTAGTCCGACTAAGAAAGAAAAAAAATCTTTTTGTATTTATTTTTCACGTACTTCTTCCACCTTGATACACACTTGTTGAAAACTTCAACGCTTTTTCCACTTTGATATACACTTGTTGAAACCCTTTTTCCACCCAAGTATTTTTTTAGGTTTGAAAATAGGTGAAACTTTTGAAAACAGAAGAGGCAAAAGCAGATTTGTAAATTTCAGTCAGTGATTGCGTCAATGTGGGAACATGGGATTTATCTTGTTGGAACAACACTGTTTTTGAGAGATTTCCTGGACTGGATCCTTTTTATTTTTTATTTCGTCTTGCAAACTGCGTAGGAAGTCAAGTATATTCAGAGTTTATTGTTAGGTAGTCATTATAATCCCCTTTTCAATTTCTTTGAGACCATAGTTCCAGTGTTTCTACTGTTGTTTGGACTCCAGAGTATGATAGTGAACCCATATGTTATTCATAGACACAAATTGATCTAAAAAACTCTTAAGGATCTGCTTCGTAGAGGGCTAAACACTTTGGAAATAGTGAAATGAATTCTTTTGTGTTCAACCGTTAAACTCTTAAGGATCTGCTTCGTAGAGGGCTAAACACTTTAGAAATAGTGAAATGAATACTCTTGTGTTCAACCATTAAAAGCTCATCTCGCAGACACCTTAGGAACTCCTATCTTCAGAATCTTTGATCATCCATTATTATATAATTTTTTTGCTGAGTGGGGGATATTAAAGACTTTTCTTTGAGGATCATCTTCAATGTTTTTCCAAACACATTTGAATTCGGCTGTCCACTTTTTAACAGTTGTGTAAGATAGACACAAAGATCCCAATGTCTCTTGCACGTCATCATGGATCTACTACGGAGTCACCCCCTTTTTATGGAGATACTTATAACAACTCTTCGTTGAATTTTGTCCAATTTGCAAAATTATACTGACGCACAAGGCCAGCTAAATGAAAGCAAATGACAATAAATCATTGACACTTTTACACACTTTTTTTTATTGAATAACAATTTATGGCATGAAAGCATAATTTTTATTGCCAGGTTTGTACTTTTCTCACATTATGAAGAGTTTACTTCTTTCTTAAGAATGACTGAGCTCTCTCGGCGGGAAAAACAACACCTCTCTGTGACAACTTCAATAATCCTTACCCATCATACCAGATTACTTTTTCCTACTTTAACAATAAAACCATCCAGTGAGGAGACACAGATGGTGCCTCTATAAAAACAAAAATCAACCACTCTAACATACGTGAAAAAAATAATTTACAAAGCTCCAATGAAAACGTCATTTTGTCCCATCGATAGACATCTGCCCACCCTCCCATTTACATTGACAGCTAAATGTCGCCACTATAACATAACAATGTTGCCTGGAAGCCAAAATGGAAACTTCATCTTGAGGCCGCAATTTTTTTAATGTATCCACGTGACGTATGATTTTTTTATAAAAAAAAATAAGTTACTTCTTGAATAATGGCCAGTGTCAAGTGATTTAATATTTGTAATTCTTTAGCATTCTTTAGACAGGTTCTATAGAAAAAAAAATAGCATAGATAAAGCCCATATGAAAATAGGTGAAATCCGGTGAATGTGGAGATTGAATTAATCAATTCTGCAAGAATTGAATCTCCAGAAATCAATCTCCAGAAAGAACCACACTGTCATATATGCGCACATGGAGAATTACTCACACTGAAAAATGTCCGATACATAGAAAATTACCCACATCGAGAAAATTGCTTTAACTGAAAAATGCTCACATGGAAAATTACCCACACAGAGGAAATTGCTCACACTAAAAAATGTCCACAAGAAAAATAGTGTTAGCATGGTTAATGCAATATTATCGGTAAAATACGGGCTGAAAAGAGTTGAAGTGTATTGGAAAAATGATGTGTTACCAGAATAAGTGCAAAATAGTTACAAACGAAGCTTATGAGGAGGTATTGAATTATTACACTTCAATCTACTAGGTTAGTCAAAAAGTTTTGAAAGCGGAAATGAAAATACATTTTTTTTGGGGGAAATCACTTTTATTGCTCAGTATAGTCTCCCATAAGATCAATACACTTGGTCCAACGATCTTCCAACTTTGTTGTCCCATCACGGAATGTCTTGACTGTTCATTTGTATCCTGGATAAAAGCAGCCTCTTGAAATTTAAGGTTTTCCTATATGTATAAATTTTTTTTATAATTTCAGGCTATTGTTTTACACATTGGTACAAATAACATAGATTATTCCGCTTCTGAAACGGCTGAAGGCATTTTGGAAATAGTAAAAACTATTCGTCAAAAACATCCAAATGCGTACATTATTGTTCCTGTAAGTAGAATTTGTATTTTAATTCATAATATTGATTTTAATATAAAATACCAATAATATAGTATATTAATTTCTTCTCCTTGTCTTGAATTTTTAAATATTATAGAAGCCCTCAACCCTCCTGGGAAATTTTAAAGAAAGTTGAATTGATACTTTATTTATTTTCATCAGTTCTAAATCTAGATTGATAGTGCTGTAACTTTTTAGTGTTATAAATAAAACAATGGCCTTAACAAATTTTTTTAGTAACAAATTTCACTTAAATATTTTGTATAACATAACTTTTAAGCTCTAATATGCTAACATATTCTAATATGACCTAAGTCTAATGTACTATAGAAAATTTCGAGTGCAAGTAGTTAAAGCGTGAAATTCAAATTTGTAACATTTGGTTCTTAAGTGCATGACCTCTTAAATGTTTGCTGTTGAAAAATGCTAAATATGAATTGGGATTCAAATAAATCTTCATTGCCAGTTTTGACAAGTTTAAAATGCAAAAGCACATTTGATTAGCCTGATATATGTAAAATGTAATCATCGTACTATATATGATCATATCCAATAATTAAACTATAATCTGTTTTTCAGACTTTACTGCCACGAGGACAACATCCAAATGTGCTTCGAGATAAAAATAAGAAAGTGAATGAACTTGTTAAAGAAAAAGTGTCTAATTTATCAAGAGTGGAGACAGTGTCAATTGATAAAGGCTTCATCCAACCAGATGGGAGCATAAGTCATCATGATATGCATGATTATTTACTTTTAACCAATGCTGGATGTCGTAAAGCTTTTGAACCTGTTTATGAAATTTTAACCCAGATATTATCAGAAGGAGAAATCGAAAAAGACCTAACCCCTTCAGAATAAATTGTGTAAAAATATGTGTCAATGGCGATTGACGAAACTTCAAATATTTCTGCATTGATCTTTACCAAAATATATTTTGGTTTTTTTACCAGTAAAATATCAAGTAAATATTTCAATGTGATTATTTTTTAATATACATTTATATTATAAACATATTCATAATCATAAAGACTTAAGGTCTTATTTATTTACCATTTTTTATACATCATTTATTTATTTCTATGATTCTGTTCTAAATTAATTTATTTGCAAATCATGTTATTTTTTTATGTTTGTTATTTTATTGTATGTTTAAAATTGAATCGGCCAATCAAAAACCCAATAGTTATGTAAAATTGTTTCATAATTTTACAATCTTGTCTAATTATTTATCTTCATAACTCATTGATATATTTTTATTGATTATGTCACAAATGGAAACCATTTTTATGTCAAAACCAAGAAAATATGACAACTACAAAAGTTCTGACCCCTAAGATCCCTTAAAAGAATTGTTTAGATTATTTTAAAGTCAATTTTTTAAATGTCATTGCAAAAAATTTTACAACAAATCTATCCTGAAAAGATTCATATTTTAATTTGACACATTGACTGCTGAATAATTCATTTTATAATTACTATGCTCTAATAAAAATTTAAAAAACATGTATAATTCATTGCCATATAACCCTTACAAACCATATCAGTAGCGTAAGGACACTCTAGGCTCACTTGTTTTTTAATTCATCTAAAGAAATTGAGAATAGAACGACGATTGGTATTTTGAGCATCCAGCAGAAGTTTATATGAGCGCCTGCCTATATGCATTTTCATTACTGGTATTAAAAAATGTGATTTACAAAGTTCAAAAGATTCCTGGTTTTTTTTTAATTTACTCTATAGTTCCAAAAATTTTAAGTAAATTAATTCAATATTGACTTAAAAATCATTCCAAGCTATAATATAAAATGTTGAATATTACGCAGCTATTTTGTAATTATATTTTATATTTAAGTTCTACATCTGTGTTGATGCAGTTAGTTCCTTTTTGTAAACCAAGTTTTTCTTTCCTATTTACCATAATCTTAGGCTGTGTTCCGAGAATCTCTAGATTGTGAATATTCATAAGTAATAATATTTTTTTTTTATTAGAATGTAAAAAAACATTTCATTTATAAATTTAGAAGATATATAATATGTAAAACTGGACATATGGAGAAAAAATCAATTCAAATAAATCACAGTTATAGAGCTTTTTTAATTATCAAATAAAATGAATTTACCAACCTGGTTTCGTTGTTGTTTTTGAGAAATTTTTATCTAAATATGCTTTATTTTCACTGATTCCTGTATATATTTTTTTTCAAATGGAATGAGCATTTTTAGTTCAGTGTAAAGAAAAAAAACTGAATCTCACTGTTGCCATACTGTGCCCAAGGCAATAAAATGTAAATCATTCGATATATCAAACCCTTCCAGGCAAACCATTGTAACCAGCATTTAGTATATTTAAAAGAAGAATATTGATTTAAGAAATATGTTAAAATTGGTTTATTTCTTTTCAGTAATACACTACTTAACCATAGAAGAGTAGCTTTTGTTTCAAGTCTTTACAGTTGGACACTAAACAACTAAATTATTAACTCGTACAGCTGACAAAGGATATTCTATCTCAACTAGTACATTTATTTCGTTAATTTCTCATATATGGCACTGTTCCATTTTGATATGAAATATTCCGAAAATACATATCGAATAAGATGATTCGGCTTTGAAAGTAGATTTTTCGATAAATTAAAGAAATAGGGATATTATTATTGAAATTTAAAAAAAACTTATTTTAACACATTGCAAGCAATTACGTCACACAGTCTCCCAAGGCTGAAAGTGGGCCTTTTTTCGCTATATCGCCGATTACTTTAGGTACTAGCTAAAATTTGCATAACTTTTACAGTTTTTATCGGATTTAAAAGTGTTTTCTTTATTTGTATTCACCAGTATCCGTAGATTCTTTTCTTGGACACAAAAGTATTGAATTTCACTGCGTGTTTTATGAGCGGCATACACACAACACGTTCTAGTTGGATACTTTGATTTGCCGCTTGTTACTATATGACATAATTTATGGGTTTGTAGCTGTCACTAGCAAAATATTTTTTTGAACACGAATTTTGTCGTGATCCGCAATTTAAGCACAGACTACGTAAACATGAGAATTCTCATGTCCCGCTTTTTACCGTTGGGCACCCGAAGATGAGAATTGTCGTGAGCCGCTTACAATGTGTTAAGTTCTATATATTTATTTCCACTGTTTAGATCAGCATTTCTCAACCGGGGTTCCCCCGCACCATAGGGTTCCATAAAAAATTGCTAGGGGTTCCACAAGGTCTCTTGAACAGGCAGTTTAATAAAAAAAAGTTCATATTGTCAATAAACTTGAGCAAAATACAAGTTATTTTTGCTTGAACTAGCTATCAGAAAAAATACACATACATATACTATGTTTTTCTTATGAATTTTAAGTTTACTAAAGAGAAAGAAAGATATTGAGAATTTTAAATAATATAATTTTTATATAGGGGTTTCCTGAGATATGAATATTATTTCATGGGTTCTCCAAGTGTAAAAAGGTGGAGAAACGCTTGTTTAGATGATTATTTCATAATATAATATATGCATTCTTTTTTTTTATATAAGTTCAGCTATAAAAACAATTACGATCTTACATGCCTGCGGCCAAAATTTATTGAGTAGAAATTACATAAAACCACTTTTAGGGTTCATTGCAAATTTATAGCTTTATACTAGGAATCCCAGTCACTAATAAAATTACTGTACAAAAACTAAAACAAGGCTAGGGATTAAATGATCATGTAAAACTAATGTATTGAATCTTTTATCTTTATTTTATATATATATATATATATATATATATATATATATATATATATATATATATATATATATATATATATATATATATATATATATATATATATATATATATATATATATATATATATATATATATATATATATATATATATATATATATATATATATATGTATATGTATATGTATATGTATATGTATATGTATATGTATATGTATATGTATATGTATATGTATATGTATATGTATATGTATATGTATATGTATATGTATATGTATATGTATATGTATATGTATATGTATATGTATATGTATATGTATATGTATATGTATATGTATATGTAATATATATATATATATATATATATATATATATATATATATATATATATATATATATATATATATATATATATATATATATATATATATATATATATAACTGACGATTACTAAACCGGATTTCTGGTGATAATGTTATTTTGAATATATGTAAATAGTTTTTAAGAAATTATAGTGCAGTACATATAAGTATGTTCATCGTTGAACATTTTGTGTTAGATAGGAGCTAAGGAAAAAATGCAAACCAGAATTTAAAAAGAGCCATCAGTGTATTACAATATTATAAGGTTGTAAAATTTGATGAAATGAGAGTTTTTTGAGATAACAATATGGTGATGCTGTTGCAATACTTTTGAAAAGGTTTACAAATCATTAATGTTTATTCTTAAAAATATCCTATTTGTTTTTCTTATGGGAAATTGTTAGCATTTTTCTCAGATTTTACAACCATATAATGTACCCATATGACATTTCTAATTTTGGTTGACATTATTTTATCGTTTTCTCCTATTACATAGCATGGTCAAAGTAGACTTTTGGCCAGAAACCTGTTTTAGTTATTTTTAGTTGGATCTATTAAAAAGATTCGATATATTAATTTTACATGAGAATTTAACCTTGTTTTAGTTACATTTTTTATACAATAATTGTACTTTTATTAGTTTTTGGGATAAAGCTATAAAATCATAAATATCTGTATGCCACCTAAATTGTAATAAATCGCAAAATTATGGAATTACTGCACTCATTAAATTTAGGGTAATAGCATGTAAGCTTGTAATTGTTTTTTCCACTGAATCTATAGAAAAAAAAAAATTCTATCAGGTATGTAAATATGAAACCGAATTTTTTTAATAGAAAATACACATTTATTGTATGAAAATGGTGAAAAATATTTTATTTAAAGTATTGCCCATCGCTAGCTACACATTTTTCCCATCCCTCTGGCAATTTGTGGATGCCACACCAAAAAAACTTGCACTTTTGAGGCAAACCAATCATCAAGCCATTTTCGTAAAAAGTGAAGCGCTGCTCAGCAAGTGCGTGTCCCATCGATGTAAATAAGTAGTAATCAGATGGAGCCAAGTCCGGTGAGTAAGCCGCATGTGAAAGTATTCATGCCAACTAAATGCCTCAATCAGAGCATTGTCTTCCGTCCATAGTGATTTGGCCTTGCAGTTGATGTCGCTGGTTTGTTTGGAGTTACCCATGATCTTTTACGCTTAGGATTCTCGAAATATATCCATTTTTCATTGACAGTCACAATTTGATGGAGAAATGATTTTCATTTGTACCTGGCGAGCAGCATTTCGCAAGTGGTTTTTCGGTTTTCCTGCTGTCTTTCATTCAGTTCATGTGGAACTCATTTTCCCACCTTCTGAATCTTAAACGTATGGAGACGGTTTCTAGTGTCACATTTAATTGATCCGTGAGTTGATGTTGCGTTTGAACGTCATCCTCATCCATCAATGCTTGCAATTCGGCGTCTTCAAACTTTCTCGGTGGTCTTCCACGTTCTTCGTTTCTCACGTCAAAATCGCCACTTTTGAATTTTTTAAACCACTCAAAGCACTGTGATTTACCAAGAGCATGCTCACCGTAGGCTTCGACAAGCATTCAATGTGATTCTGCAGCAGTTTACTTCAAATGGTAACAGAAAATCAATGCTGTCCGCAAATCGTTTTCAGGCACAAAAACAGACATGTTCAACGCTATGAAAACATATGTAGTTGTATTAAACTTGTATTGTTGTGAGTTAAAAGTGTTTGACAAATGTAAACACAAGAAAATGGCGCCAATGACGTGGTTTGACAGTCACTACATTGACAACTTGAGTCATCTATGAGCAAACTCCGGTTTCATGTTTAAAGACCTGGTATATATTTTGTGTTCCTGATAATTGCCTAACAAGCCGAAATGATCATCCAAGAAATGGGTATAAATATATGGAATATAAAATAACTTTTCTATTTTCATTTTGGTGCCAACTTTGATGTATGTGAGTGAAATGTAGACGTGGAACATGACTGATAGGAGCCGAATAAATGTTGTAAAAATACATCCATTTAGAAGAATAAAAAAGGGGACAAAATACGGAATGAAGTGTTAGGGATGAATATGAACTTAAGACTGATGTGTTGAGTAAGATGAAGAGATCACACAGGTCTGGGCTTGTTCTGATTTGGGTATGTAGGAACAAATGAAAGAAAGAAAACTAACAAAACAAATATATAATTCAAATGTGAGTGGTAGGCGTATGAGAGGAAGATCAAGGAAAGTATGTTTGGATCAAGTGAATGATAATTTGAACGAAGGCAATGTAGAAATCCAGAGAAGTTGTATAGATGTGGAGGAGGCTAAGGATGTGTGTCAAGATAGGAAAGTCTGGCACTCTGTCTTCTACCTACCCCAACAAGGAATTGGCATGATGGTATGTATGTATTTAAATGAAAAATGAAGTTAAATAGTCTTAATGTTATTTCTTTAAATAAAATTAAAATATCTAATAAGAATGTGTTATATTTTTTTGCACTGTAATAAACTGCTGGTTATAACGTTTTGCAGGAAAAGGATTTATATTTTATTTTATAAGATCAATGATAATTTTGTTTTCCATGATTTATTACATAAAGGATATTTATTTTCAGCCTTAGCACTTTTTGTATTTGGAGCTGATTTTTATTAATGTGCTTAAAATTTTGTATCTTTTAAAACCTGATTAATAAAATATGCCATTTTTTTAGATTGATGATGCTGTTTATTTATTTAATTTTGAGGCATTTATTATTAAATCACATAAAAATGTTGTTTGTAAAAACTTTTGGGAAACAATATGTTTAAATTTTACGAAATTTGCACTCAATTTTTGACCAAAGGTCTCAGTCATATAGTATTGAAGTTTTGAGTCCAATTCACTTAAGATTTTTTTTATGTATGGCTTAAGTGTTTATTGACATTATTCAAGATGAATAAGAATGAATTTTATTGCTATATAATTCTGATATGAAAAATACCTTTATTAGATCACCTTTATAATCTGAAAATTTTCTATTTTTAGTTTAGGGGCAGACTGTTCAACAAAATGACTTTTTAGAAGGGATACGCTTTATATTCATGATAAAAGATCTGACTGCAGCGGTCAACAAATATGGTTTGAAATATTGCATATTTCCACGAACCCTTAATAAAATCATCTTCAAATTTTAATAGTAAGTTTCTCTGTACCAAAGTTATTCTAATTTTTCTATTAATAATATAAAGTTTATGAGAGAAAAAGAAACAGATTTACAAAAATTAGGAATATTTGATACCACGTACCTTATCGGGAATTTTTGTTAGTCGAGTATTCTCATAGGAAGGAATTTTATTTTGGCTATATGTAATATTTAAGAGCCTTTTTCACTAATATTATTGAAATTTTAGTTTTATTTAAAATTCTTAAACATCACCCAAAATTCTTCTCCCAAAAAGTTGTCTCATGTTTCATTTATATATTTCTTCAAGCATTTTTTTATTTTGATAATTTTCATGTGTTGCACATTTAATCATGCTGCAACAAGAAACAACACTATTTTTTTATTATAATTTATTATTTCAGCATAATTTATTATTTCTCATACTGATTGTATGATTTGCCTTTTATTTCTTTGATCACTGAATCATAAAGGGAGAAATGTTTTAAATAACATTAAAAATTCATCAACCATTTTCATTTAAAAATATTCTGCATCAGATTTGCAATAATTTATATTGTTTTATTTAATACTACATATTTCTTTACCACGCTGAACAAAAATATGTTTAAATTTACTAAATTCGCTATGGATTGTCACAGAATAATGAGAAATTAATTAATTTGGGAATATAAGTCATTTGTTTTCATGTGTACATTTGTATCAAAATAATTTTTCATTCTTAGATATACAGGTAACCCCTGTTGATCGCGGGGGATATGTTCTGGAAATGGTCGCAGTAAGAAAAATTTCGTGATCAACGGGGGATTAAAAAAAAACATTTTAAAATTTAAAAAAAACACTTTATTAATAAAATAAACATTATTAATATAAAAAAATGTCATACTCAACATAATTAATTAATTTTGTTCCGCGTTGCAAAAAAAATCTAGATTCCCTTGTTTGGCCTCTCTACGTTTATTATGCAAAATTTGCCGATAACTGTCAAATAATCCATTACAACCACGCTTTACAGCACTCACTCGTAATCTTGGTAGTTTTCTTAAACAACTCCATGCATTGATAGTGAAGAGAAAAGGCCTTTTCAATGATTTTGACACTTAACTTTCGCACGGGAACAGGTTTCGAGATTTTCTTGGGACATAGTATGGCAGTCCATTTCCTGCAGCTCTTCATTAGTAAAGGGTTCTCCGTGTGATTTTGATATTTTTCTAAACCGATCAAACCAACCTTTGCTTGCTTTAACAACTTCTCCTCCATGTAGAGACTTTAAATGATCCCAAAGACTAAGTGATTTATTCATTATGATTTGGGTACTCATAGGCATATGGTGTTGATTTAGGTCCTCTATCCATTCGCTCAATAAATTTTCCATTTCTGTCATCAAAAAACTTCTAGTTCGTAAAACTTTCATCGCTGTAATTGGAATACTACTTTCGCCAGCCTTTTTAATTTTGTCTTTGTTGCACAATTGATCGCACTGTAGACTCAGGCAATTTGAAATTTCTTCCTACAACAGTAAATTTACCACCACTCTCTTTCATTTCAATAATTTTTAATTTCTTTTCTAAAGTCACTACATTGCGAATTTTTTAACCGATTTTTCACATTGTCTTTTTGACATTTTAAAAATAAAAATTTAAGGATAAAAAATATGTATGTCGTCAATTTAATTAGCGTGCGTTTGACACTGCAGCTAAAATTACACTGGGGTTACCTGTATGGTGTATCGCAAATGTTTCATGGATCATGTAATTTGTTTCACACTTTACTTTTTTATTGTTTGTGAAATTTACTAAATATGTTAGCATAATCTTAAATTATGTATACATAATCACTGTTGACTTATTTTAATTTGAGTCAATTTTACGAGGAAAAATCTACAGGATCACAAACTAATAATGTACTGGACTAATCATCTTTCAGTATGAGCTCTACAAACTTTTTTTCTGTGTCTCCTCTTTTATGGGTTGGAATGGGTAGTTCACATTTAAATCTACCCCAATACACCGCCTATTAAAAAATTTGTCAATCTAAAGAATGAGGCGCATTCCATATTTTCATCAACGGGATTATCGGTGTTTCATGAACCAAAGGATAATCTATACATTTCCACACGAGAAACAATTTGATCGGTGCATTGCCATCAATGGCCATTTTTACGCCGATGTATTCTTCATAGCACATGTTAGTTTTCCTTCACTTTTATTTATAAACTGTCAGTCATGTGCGCAATATTCTAAAGCATTTTGTTTGGCAACGATGACCAATTGTAGACTGAATAAAAAATTGCAGAGACCTGCAAAGGATTTAGCTATATAAAATAAACTGAATTATTTTAAAACTGTGCAAACTAAAATATTGGTTCTGATTTGGACAAAAGATTTTAATTAATTTTGAGCCTGGTCAGAGTGTAGAAGTTGATGGGCAGTGCAAAAACTCTGTTTTATAAAATATACCTTCCCTTTCAGATACTGCTCAAGTAATCATAACCAAACTTAACAGAGTTGTTAGTCAAGTCCACAATTTTTGGTGGTTCTGACATATTAGGAAAAATATTATAAAGGCTGCATTATTTGTTTATTGTGAAGTTAAAATAAATAAATTATGAAATATATAAAAAATATCATACCCTTATACCGATCACTATTTTGACTTGGTCAGTTCATCCTAAATTACAAACAATGGAAGAGTAGTCTCCCACATTGTCTGGTCTCTCCCAACCGGCTAAAACATCACCCATGATTTACAAAAATGGTCAATTGTGTTACCCGTAATATTTTGTAATTTGTGTTTGAGATAAACTTCTATAAATATATTGAATGAATATCATATTAAAAATGATTTATAGTAGGGGATTATAGAATTAGCTGGCACCCAGAGTATTTCTAGTGTACATCCAGCTTTCAGTGTATATTTATAAATGTTTGTGATATAAATGCTGAAATCATTTGAAATGAAAGTTTGGTTTGATGATTCTTATAAAAAAAAATTATAATGAACTTCCCAATGTTGTAATCTTTATTTATTAACATTTTAAGTGAGATGTATAAATATGATTCGAATAAGAAATACATTTACAAAGTGGGAAAATAAATGTTACCAATCAATTTTCTAATTCTCATCAACAGATAATATGCAATATTTATTGCCTCTATAACTGTGAAAACTTATAATAAATTGATTCTGGATAGGCAAATCTTATAAATCTGCACATCACTTAAAATTTCTTTGTTATATTTAATGTTGATTGTTTTTAGATAAAATCAATGTGTTCGGGACTAAAGGAATAACCTTCATATTGCAAACTTTACAAAAGGGTCAATTAATTGTTTAATTTTAACTACTAAATTGTACTGTATTTAAAAATATCTAATTAATTTTTTGTGGATAAATTTGTTCTTTCTTGTCTATCCTTGAAATTTTGCTATTTGAAGCTTAAGCCTTGAACATGTTGATATACGAGTATACTTGGCTATATGCATAATTTATTTGCAGTATTTTTTTATAGAAAATTCTAGATTTAATAAAATTTGTTATTTTTAGTTATTTTGTAATCTCTTAATGAAGAAGTATTTTTTTGCTTTCTTTACAAATGTCACAGCAATCTCTTATCCGCATCACACAGGAAATATTTTTTATGCTTCATTATGAGTTATCATGTTTTTTATGAATGAAAATAACATATAATTTATATTTTTATTTGAAAAGGAAAAAATATTTGATAGATATTTCTTTGCTTTTCTTAATAAAACAATGATAACTGTAATTCTGAAATCACATTTTATAAATCAAGTTGTAAAATACAGGTAATATTTCTATTAAATACAGTAAAGAAAACTGTATATAATTTTTACCTAACTATTTAGGCAAATAAATTCAATAGAACAATATGCATAGATGAAATTGATCTAAGGGTGGCAGAAACCGGTATTTTCTTTTAAATGATAATCTAATTCACATGAAGTTATCATTTTTTCTATGGGCAATGTGTCCATAAAACTACGGTTTGTGCTTCAGACATAAATTTTACCATAAATTAATAAAAATAATATTTTTTTTTATCATATATGTACCTACAATGCATAATCTGAATTACAATGGAGCTTGATTTTTTTTATTAACATTTGGACTGATATTACAAGTATTTAATTCTTAAGACATTTTGAACAAAATCTTTGTAAAAATATGCAGTCTAATCTTTTAACTGAATATAAATGAGATAAAGCTGTTACTTATCTGATTTTTTTTTCTAAATTCACAAAAGAAACAGATAAGAAGAAAATTATCTATGGAATGTATTTTTATACTATTTGATTTTTTAATGCCTTAAATATAATTTAAATTATTAGCAATGATTGATAATTGAATTTTAGAATGTAATAAATATGAATTAATCTTAAATACACAGGTGCGGGCATTAGTATGTACGAATTAGAAATTGGTCACGAAAAATGAGAAAATATTTAATGATTTTTTTATGATCAGCAAATGGTCTCTGTCCGCACCAACATGAATATAATTTAACTGTAAACATTCCACTTTGTACTTAATTTTGCTTGTGTATTGTTAAATAAATTATTACTTTGTATATACTTTATCATAATTAGGGTATTTTTGGTCAATTGAATGTATATTAATTATGTCATGTGACATAAAATACTAATCTTTTAATCTTAAATACTTCAAAATCAAATTAATGGAATTTTAAATGCATTTTAAGTAAAACATGTTTTTGCAATAAAGTTTTATTTACAGAAATGTTGAACATTATTTACATAATCTGCTTGTTTTGCTTGAATTGAGATTTATACTGATAGTATGAGGCTTGAATTATTTTAATGTTTTGATGTGTATATTTAAAAGGGTTTGTTAAAATTTATAATGAAAATATGTACATTACTAATTAGCATTGAATTAAAATGATAATTAAAAATTATAGACATAGATTGTAATTATTAAATCACACGTTTCTTCACAACTAGAAATTTTAGAGTGAATAAGAAAACTTTTATTTATCTGATGTATCGAAACAATTTGGGCATTTTAAGGGCTGCTACATAGAAGGTCATATAGAGGAAATATGATTTGACTTTTTTTATGGTTTTTGTAGTTGGACACTAATGATGTAATGTTCAAATTCATACAATTAAGTGAATTAAAAATTTTCATAGAGACTGTATGTGTACTTTTTTGTTTTTCTTTATTTTAAGCTATCTATACGGCTTTCTTTTCTTTGGAGTTTATTTGATGCAAATGTCATCGATAGTAATTTCCATAAAAATTAGTAAATGCATTTTTTAAATATATTCTGAACACAATTTAACACTTGTATTTGGAGCAAAATATCCTCATCAATTTTACCTTCTTTTATAAAATGAGTTCTATTTTTTAACACAAAATTTTACAATTGAAGCAGTTGAGTTATCTTGTTAGATTGTGGAATGTTTTGTATTGAATAAAATTTTGCACAGATATTTCAACTTCTTCACTACAAACCAAATAACATGTGAAGTTACTTTGAAAATATAATTATAATAATATTCTATGTACTCAATTCACATTGAGCCAATTTTAACCATTTAAGATTTCTATGTCAGTTTTGAATTTTTGAGAGTGGCTATAAGATTCCACCATATACAATTAATAAATGACGAATTTTGTAAAATATGCTTTTCCTAAACATTGTATAAGTGCTATTGTTAGGAATTAGCATTTGTGATATTTATATAATATTTTTTACTATTCCATGGCATCGCTTCTTTGTGAAAAAAGTATTGTACACTCAAGACTGTATTAATTTGAATTAAAACATAATTATATACATCTCGTAAGTGAGTTGACACACGAATGAGATATATTTTGGAAGAATGAATTATTAAAGTTTCATATTAAAATAATCATTTGAAACATTGTATCCTTTAATGCTGCTTGAATGTTGGTTTACAATTTTGTGCGTGGTAATTCACCAAAGAATAAGCAAATTAAAGCTCAATTTGTACAGAACATTGTTTTATTAACTAATAACCTTTTCTTTTCTCTAAATAAGCAATGAGGAAGCTATGGTCCAAATTCATAGTTCGTTCTTAGCACTAAATCTTCTATCCCATCGAAGTCCGACCTTAACACTAAATATCTATTTATTTTACTAAAGAAATTAGTATTTACAGTTAAATTTCATATAAATTTGTTGTAGCTTTAAATAAGAGAGTCACATGATTTAATTATCTCACTATCAAATTTGGAAGGTATGAGGACCAACTAAATACAAATCATGATATTTTAAGTGTAAACACCAGTATATATATTGTAGTATTAACAGCTTACAGCCGGCCGATAATTTCAATAGATATTTGCCTAGGACGAGCAATTTTCGTGCAAAAACGCATGTTTTCCAAAATTTATTAAAATCGTCGAAAATATTTTATTGGTGAATCGATTTTAATGAAATTTTCAAATAGTGCACAATAGGATGCATTTGAAGTGTTGGTGAAATAAAAACGAATTTTTTATGTATAATTACGCTTAAATACGAGGGTGGTCCGATAAGTACTAAAGAATAAAAAAAGTCTACAAAAGAATAGCCGTTTTCGGGGCACCTGGGCGTGGCTCATCAAAAACCGACGTGCGACCACGTTGAAACTCGTTAAACCAATTTTTGACGGTCGCCATCGAAGGAGAAGAGTCCACAGCATACACACCGCACACAGCATCCAAGCGCTCTTTGATTTCGCTGCGCGATTTCCCTTTCAAAAACTAGAATCGAATCACCGACCGATATTGCTCTTTTTCCATTTTTCTCAAATCCGCGGACACGCTCGCTTCCACACGCGGTCAAAACAAAACTACGCGTCCGATTCGGCTGAAATTTTGACAATAGCTGTCAACGGGAATGTACTACGCGATAAAAAAATGCTCTTGCGATAGTGGTGCCATCGGGCGGTGAGGCTAAGTACTTATCGGACCGCCCTCGTATGTAATTAAATAATCATGTATGAAATAATAAATAAAAAATGTTGAGAACCACTGACATTCACCAGATTCATTTATTAGTTAGAAGATAAGTTGCCGAACATAAAATAACACGTTTTGCTTCACGTTCAAGGTTGATTTTACAAAAAAAAAAAAATTATTTGAAATATTAGGTCCCCACATATGAAACCGGCGTTTTGTTTGGGAGGAACATAAAGTTGATTTTTTTTTAATATAATATATTTATTTAATCAAAGTATGTACCATTGCTATCTATGCACTTTTGCCATCTCATAGGTAGTTCATCGATCCCTTTACTAAAAAAACCATTCGGACGGGAATCAATAAAATCTTTGAAGTCGGTTTGGACTGCCCCATCGGAGTTGAATTTTTTCCCTTGCAAGAAGTTATCCAAATTTCGAAAAAAATAGTAATCTGTTGGGGCAAGGTCCGGAGAGTACGGTGGATGTCTTAGACATTCCAATTGAAGCTCTTCTAATTTGGTAGCCGTCTGTTGTGCAGTGTGTGGTCTAGCGTTATCATGAAGCAGCAGTGGCCTAGAGCGATTAACCAGCCTCGGTTGTTTAGCAGCTAGCTTTTCCATCATGGTTTGCAGTTGCTTACAATAGACATCTGCCGTAATCGTCTGGCCAGATTTAAGAAAGCTGTAGTGAACGACACCAGCACTAGTCCACCAAACGCTCACAAGTAACTTTTTTGGAGTCAATTTTCGCTTGGGGCATGGTTTGGCTGGTTCGGCAGGGTTCAGCCATTGCGATGAGCGCTTCCGATTATCATACAGGATCCACTTTTCATCACAGGTAATGATTCGATTCAAAATCCCTTCATTATTGTGCCGGTTGAGTAATGCAACGCAGCAGTCAACGCGCGTTTGTTGATTTGCTTCACTCAATTCGTGAGGTACCCACCTTTCAAGCTTTTTCACCTTCCCAATTTGCTTCAAGTGGATTAAAACAGTTTTATCACTAAGACCGCAGCCTGCAGCTAACTCGGACGTGGTTTGCGTTGGATCCGCTTCCACAATAGCCTTCAATTCTTCATTATCAACTTTGGTCTCCGGCCGTCCACGGGGCTTTTTCTGCAGGTCGAAATTTCCAGAACGAAAACGTTGGAACCAAAAACGCACTGTGTTTTCTTTTGCGGCACCGTCGCCATACACATCATTAATCCTTCGAGCCGTTTCTGCAGCACTGGTGCCACGGTGGAACTCGTACTCGTAAATAACGCGATATTTCAAGTTTTCCATTTTGTAAACTGAGTGACGCAAAGAAAAAAAACAATTGAGGAAAAAACAAATGAATTATAATTTTCGAAACACAAATACTTGAGTAAATAGCTGTATAAATTTTAATTTGGAATTCCTAACCAAAGAGAAGATATTTGAGATCAAAGTTGCCAGTACGGCAAAACGCCAATTTCACATGTAAGGACCCAATATGTACTGCAGCACCACGCGCAACATGCATACAAAAAAAGGGTCGCCTATTCATTCGTCTTGGGTCATAAATCGTATAAGTCGTCGCCTATGGGTTGTAAATATAAAACATATTATTAAAAATTTCTTTGGATTTCGATTGTCCATATAAATATATATTTTCACCTGATTACTTTTGCTGTCTTTCCTTTATTTTCTTGCACTAATATTCAACCGGATTTGATTATTTTATCGCACTAAGAACTTTTATTGCCAAAATCTAGCGTATTTTTTTTCACAAACTGAAGTTTATATGACACAATTATTATAATTTCACAATGAAATGCTTAAAAATATATATAAAGAATCCACGTAACTATTTTTATTTACAAATTAAAAGTTTTTTTACTATTATAAAATTATAAAAAGTTATTATTATAAAATGTCGATCGACTCTGAATATTGAAAAAACTTCGACCACATTGAACTTATTTTCAAATTTAACCGAAAGATGTAGATGAAAAATAAATCCTTTCCAAAAAAATCAATTCGAAAATAAAAATCGCACAAATGCAAAACATATGATTTGAAAAAAAGCCAAATCAGGTAAAATTTCAAAGTCGTAAAAACCTTAGAAATGGAGTTCAAATGTTACAGGAATTGACTCTTAAGTTTGAAGCAAACCTAAATAAACGAAACTAATAAATATCCGAATAAATATGTTGCTTTTTTTTTCCAAGAGATTGCGTTCAGTTCGACTGTATACAACCCGCGCAAACGCGGGACCCGTCCTAGCGGTACAAGCAAAATTTCCGCGCTAGCGTGGGACGCGTCTCTAAGGTGTTAAGGATGAATTTGGGCCTGTAAGTTTCACCTTTGACTTGCAATTAACTTTTAGTAAGATAAATAATAACGCATATGTGATTGAAGAATATATACAGGCTGTTCGATTACAATAAAATTATGTTAATTCAAAATTCAGGGGACCAAATTTCACGAAAAAAATGGATTTACAAATTACACAATCACTAAAAATCAATTTGAATTTTCGCGGCACTTCCCAATAGTTTGGAACACCGCGACCATTTATTCTTACTGTAAAAATAATGTAAGCCAAATACAGTTTTGTCGACATATTTCTACAATATTGAGACATAACATATTAAATGGTAAAATAAATTTTTAAAATATCTAGGTGCTTTTTTTCGTGGGCAGCCAACACAAAAGAAAATCATTTATTTGATTTTGACATTGTCACTTGTTTATGTTTGCACGCGTAATATAAATATGATGTTACTGGTTTTTATTTGGCCGATCACTTGATTACAATATAAGTTGGTTTGATCGTATTCTTTGGCCGGATTCCCACTTAACCACAATTATACCGTGAGCATGTCATAAAGTACCTTTGAGTCGACCGCAGTAGATTTTAAACGTTAGATTGTTGTCTGCTTGTATTTTTTTAAAATTAATTAATCGTTACGAACGCTTACACCCGTTTGGTCACCCTAATAAGTAATAAATTACACAAAGCGCTCTCAGCAGGATGAATTGTCTAAATTAAAATAAGTACCAGAATAGAAAGTTCTGGCAACATTTTTTTACTGTCAAGATTTGACTGTTATTAATTTGACATGCCGTCAAACAGTTAAGGTTGTCTGTGTTATCCCTATTTTTCGCGACTTTTCGAAATAACCTAAATCTAACAAACCGTGCATATGGCTGAACAAGGTGAACAGTTATCAATTGAACAAAAACATAGAAAAGAAAAAAGGGACCTTCAATCTAAAATACAAAGTTTAAAAAAATCTGCAGGGAAAGGAGACAAAAAGAAGAAGAAAGAAATTCTTGACGAAATATTGAGGTTAGAAACTGAATTAGAAACTAGACATTTAGAAGAGATAAGTATTTCACAGGATAACTTTCAGCCAGAAAATGTTATTAGTGATGACTTTTCTCAAAATGATCAGTTACCAAAAATATCCAAGGCTCAAAAACGCAGAGATAAGAAGGCGGCTGAGGAAAAAGCCAGAGAAGAGATGATTTCTAGACAGGAGGAAGAGAACATTAATGGACCTAGAAATCTTGAAATTCAAGCTATCAAAAAATTATTAAAGGAAAGAGGCTTAATGCTTTATGAGATTCCTTCCAATGGGGATTGTTTATACGGCGCAGTTTTACATCAGTCATCTCTTTTGAATGACAAAATGATGTCAGTAGAACAATTAAGATCTTTAACGTCCAATCATGTCAGACGTAATAAGGATAATTTCTTACCTTTTTTGTCAAATCAAGCAACAGGTGATATGTTATCCAATGAAGAGTTTGAGGATTATTGCGACAAAATAGCAAATACTAGAACATGGGGCGGGCAAGTGGAATTGCAAGCTCTTTCCGAATTATTAAAGTGCCCCATTAATGTGTTACAATCTACTTTGCCTTCGGTTATCCAACAAGGGGAGCAATACAAAGGAACTCCTTTAACAATAACATATCACAGACACATATTTGGATTAGGCGAACATTACAACTCTACTCAAAAGTATGTAAAAAATGACGAAGAAGAAGCATCTTAACAACCCAGCCTTATATGAGTAGTCATACTGCCTACGCCAGACTTAAAAAAAACTCCTAGTTAATAAGATTTAAAATATTAACTATCTACAAACATGAAAAAAATGTTTTTTTTAGATAATTGATGATAAATATGTTCGAATTCTTGAAAAAGTCAGGGTTGTCACAACACTAACATTAAAGTTTTTCAAACTAATTAAGAGTATAATCACAACTAACGTGTTCCAAAATAAAAAACAAGAAGTGTATAAACAAGTGTTCTTAGTGAAATCTATGAAAAAATGCCAGTTATATTATCTTGATGACACTGCCGATCGAAATTATCAGAAATCCTGAATAAACCATAATTCTGCTTTTTACTTCTCATTATCAACTATATTTTGTTTAGCAGTCTACTATAGACATATTTCTACTAGTGTTAAATATATTACAAATGCATATTATGGCAAAACAACTGTTAAAAAGCGATGATGCATACTGTATGTCACGGGCATGTGGAGTAATTATTTGCGTAACAGATACTGTACATTACAGGTTGTTAAAGGGTTAAATTATTGGAAAACTCAACTTTTTATAATACATTCAAGTTTTGTTAAAGCTACTATAATAAACTTGTATTACATAGTTAGATTTCTCATTCCTAAAAATGAGATATTTTTTGCTATTTAAGAATAATTTCCATTTTATTATTATATATAAAATAAGCAGAGTAGCATGCTACTCAAACAAGTAAAAAATAATAAAAGTTCTATTTTACAGCTACTCTTCAGACGAAGTGTGCTATTTATAGCGTATTAATTAGCAACACTGATTTTTAAATAAAGAGACTAATGTTTTATACGAAATGTATTAACATTTTATTCACTTTAAGAAATTGTTGAATTGTCAAAATTTATTAACAAGTGTCGAGTGAATGTTTTTTATTTTCATGTTTGTGTTAAGAGATACTTGTTTTTGACAGAAAAACCTTAATAGGTATCTTCAAAATTTACTGCTTTACAAGTTGGGTTCTAAAACCTATCTCAAAATGGACAATCAATTTTATACACAAAATTTAAATCAAGTTAATTAAAATTTGACATACACCATATGTTTTTTTTATGTATTATATGTACATATATGATGAAAGTAGTTAAATTTTAACCAAATTTATTTATTTTAATATTGTTAATGTTTTTACAATACCTCCTATGTAGATTTCATAAAATTTTGATAGGTAAAAACATAAATTGACAAAACTTATGGCACTGAATAAATTAAAATCTGTTCAAATGTTGTAATGTCACATTTGTTGTTTAATTTCTATAAAGATTGATGTGTGGGCAATTTAAAAGATGATGGAAGAGGTATAAGAATAAATGAAATAAATGTGTGTGGACTTCTGTATCGAGATGATATGGTTATGCTTGCTGAAAATGAGTATGATTTAAGGGATTATGAAAGATTTGAAAATGAATGTAGCGAAATCGAAAGGTTATAGAAAGAGGTGTGGTAATTTTTTGCGATGTATGGGTTAACTAAGAGAAACAGGAACAAGTAGATGAGTTCAAAAGTGTTGGTGACCATTTTGACACATGGAAGTGAAGCTTATACTTGGCAAAAGGATAAAAGTAAAGTGAATTATTTGAAGTAATGCACCAAGGAAAAATTGTGGAGCGTCAATGTATGAAAAAAGGCAGAATGAAGATATCAGAATGATTGCATCGTTAAAATGGATGTTGTAAGTAAGATGAAATAAGGAGCGATAAGATGGTTTGGATGTGTGGAGACAAAGAATGACTAAGCAAATACACAAGTCAGAAGTGCGTGGAACATGTGGGTCGAGGAAAATGTGGCTGGACCAAGTTTAATGAAAAAAGGTAAAGTGAGAAGCATGAATAATAGAATATTGTGCTTGACGAGATGTATGAATGTGGAGGAACCGAAAGTTGTGCGTTTGGATATATTGCGTGTGTTCTGTCTACCCTGTAAGGGACACATCGTGATGATATATGTATGTATGTAAAGTTCAAATATATTTCATTTTTTAATTTACGTAACCTCAATTTTTTCTTTCTTTTCTTGAATTAGTTTTTTTCCTTCCTGCCAAAATGAAGTTATATCTACAAAGGAGATATTGTAAAATTAGTGAGATATATGAATATCCTTTCCATCAAAATATAGTGAAATTCTTTTAATTTTGGAAATCTAACATAATGAGTTGGATATTTATATAATAAATAAGTATAAAATACTATTATAGCAAAATTACACAAGATACACTATGGAACTCTGTTAGCAGAATGAAATAAATCAAGCACAAACTTCTAAAGTGCCATTAAGTAGTCACTACTTATGGTCAAGTATTTCTCAACATGTGTCAACTTCTTACAAGTTCCATGCTGTCCATCTCCTGTTAAGTGTGTCTACCTTTTTTATTTCAAATCTGTTAAGAAAGTTTCACAATTGTAATAAAACACTAAATTATATTATGTATGAATCATTCATTATACATATATCTTATTGTCATGCCGATAAATAATCAAATTGAACTTAATGAATTGTGCAAATAAATTGAAAATAAAAATATGTATTTATTTCTTTTATTTAAGATGTATAGGTATGTAGTAAAAACATTACACCCAACTTTTATCATAAAACAGACCACCTTTCTGATACTATATAATGGTAGAATTTTAATCTTCACATAAAGGTCTTGTCTGGTTAGTAGGCAGACATATTTACATAGCAAAGACTCACCAGAGTTTATTGTGTACTATTAGGTGTACAAATAAGTTTCCGCCGTTTTTTTATCAAAAATTGGGCATTTATTGTGAAAGAACGGAACCTCATGTTTTATTCGAAGTATTGCCCATCGCTTGCCACTACTTTTTCCCATCTTTCTGGCAGCATATGGACACCGCGTCGGAAGAATGCTTCATCTTTTGAGGCTATCCACGAATCGACCCAATTTTTGGTATCTTCATATGATGTGAAGTGCTGCTCAGACAGGCCATGCGTCATCGATCGAAACAAGTGGAAATCAGAAGGAGCAATGTCTGGTGAATACGGCGGGCGGGGTAAAACTTCCCAATTGAGTGTTTCCAAATAGGTTTTTACCGGCGCCGCAACATGTGGATGAGCATTATCATGCAGGAGAATAATTTTGTCATGTCTGGAGTAGTAGTGGGCGCGCTTTTCCTCGAGTGCTTGACTCAATCTCATCAATTGTGTTCGGTAGACAGCTCCAGCAATGGTTTCGTTCGGTTTGAGCAACTCATAATACACGACACCAAGCTGATCCCACCAAATACACAAGAGTTTTTTTTCCATGAATTAGCTTAGCCGTAGATGTTGAAGCATGGCCAGGGGGTCCCCATGATTTCTTTCTTTTTGGATTATCATAGTGGATCCATTTTTCATTACCAGTGACTATACGGTGCAGAAAACCCTTTCGTTTATGCCTGGCAAGCAGCATTTCATATGTGGAAAATCGGCATTCAACGTTTCTCGGTGTCAGTTCATATGGAACCCAATTTCCTTGTTTTTGAATCATTCCCAATGATTTCAACCAATGTGAAATTGCTTGTTAGTCACTCCTAATATAAGTGCAAGTGCTTCTTGCGTTTGGCACGAATCTTGATCCAATAATACTTCCAATTCCGTGTCTTCGTACACTTTCGGCCTTCCGCTACGTTCTTTGTCTTCGATGTCAAATTCACCGTCCTTAAACTTTTGAAACCACTCACGACAACTTCTCTCACTTAAGGCAGCGTCACCATATGCTTCTACAAGCAATCGATGCGCCTCAGTTGCAGATTTCTTCAAATTGAAGAAGTAAATAAAAAATTTCCGCAAATGACGCTTATTCGGCTCAAAACTTGACATTTTCGCACACAAAAGAATATATTATACTGAAAAAAATTCACTAATATTTCAAGGTTATGTTGTTGACAGATGTCCAACCTTACGACAATGACGTTTTACATCTGGCAATTTTAACCATAACTTACTGGTGGCGCCAATTTTTGTCAAACGGCGGCGGCTTATTTGTACACCTGATATATATAATTTTAAAACCTTTTGAGAACTAAAATGTAGATTGGGTGGTAAACTACATCACTGATCCTTCCTTTCCTGAAATTAGCATTTCTCATGAAAATTAAAATTTAGATTTTTTTATTGACAAATCTGCCTGATTGTGGCTCGCAGAGTAATTGTTTGCTTCTGTCATAGAGCTATTCCTTAAAAAATCTTTTCTACGTTCTTCCAACAAGTAACCTTGATCCATTGCCAACATGGTTGTCAAAGGAGTATCTGGATGACCTGATGGCATTCATTATCAATATATCTTTGATCAATACGAATCAAGTACCAACTGCATGAAATATCTTTATTAATTAAAAATATCACTTTGGACAAGAATGAACCTGGGAATTATTGACTCATCTTTAATATTTTTTTGGTCTTAAGTTTTGGAGTTCTAGCTATTCAAATAACTGTTTACTAGAAGATCAATATTTTCAAGGCATCAATCTGCATATCGAGAATGTCACTCCACAGAAACTGTGGTTACTAGTCTTCTAATACTATATCTCGTTTAACTGTGACAACCGTGGGCTTGCTAGTAGTCTTGAATATGAGTGTGGTTCTTGATAAAGCGGAATATATAATTCTGAAATTCTCAAAGATCAACTATGGTCTGCAATGTTAAAGTGGATAACTCAATAGTGTCAGTTGATAATACATCATTTGAGTTTACCAGGGTGTGCCACAGGAATCTGCTTGGATCATTGCTCTTTATTCTGTATTTGAGTGAACTTTGTTACCTCGGAGATGAACAGAGTTATGAAGCCAAATAAGGCATGTATATATGTATGTATATATATGTGTATATGTATATATGTAAATGCGGCACCCATTTCGAAAAAAGCTTTTTCATGACCAAATGTTCATGCAAAATAGTGTAAACACTACCAAATGATATCTTCAGGATGTCAGCTATCTCAGGCAACTTTACTTTGTGATTTTCCATCACGATTTTGAGGGTTTTTTTATGTTTTCTGGTGTAACAGCCTCATTTGGACGACCAGAGCGTTCAGCATCATTTGTGTCTGTACGACCGCGTTTGAAATCAGCATACCACCGACAAATGGTTGTTTTCGACGGAGCAGAGCTCAGATAACACTTTTCAAACCATCGCTGAGTTTGAACAGTATTTTTTCCCATTAAAAAGCAATGTTTTATCAACACACGAAATTCGGTTTTTCCATTGTTTTGAAAATAGCAAAAGTAGCGTCACTAAAACCACTGTAACTCAATGATACAATGTCGGAATGTCATGAAAGTTTGACACATAACTTCTAAAGGTTGGTACTAACTGAGAATGGTATGGATTTGTTATTAGAGGCGCCATCTGTTGGTTAGTCTCGGGACTTATCTTTTAATTTGGTGCTTCAATTATAAACTTCAGATTTCAAATGCAGGCACTGGGTTGGTGATTCACCTAAAGTAATATTTCTCGGCAGTAAACATGACCTTCAAAAATCTAAGCTCAACCATATGTGATGCTGAGAATTCATTAGCTGAATTTTTTTGAGAGTGCTGCAATGTCCAACTCCTTAGGAGTGACTTTCGTTATGAAAAATTGCTGTAAAAATAAAATTTGTGTTGTCCAAACGCTGGTTATAATATTTTATTTGGAAAGGCTCGACATGCTTTACTTAAGTGGTAAACATGTTAAAGAGAGAATTCACCATTGTCGAGTAGGGGGTAAACCTTGTATTTGCTGGGAACACAAAAATGAACTTGACAAGTCTTCAAGAAAATAATTAGGTTAGATAAAATGAAAAACATGCGAAATCTCATGAACATTTATCAAGTAAATAAATTTAAAAAAATACAAATGAATGAACATAAGACAAAATCCTTATCAATTAGATTTTATTTCTTCCACCCCATTATCACATGTGGTTTGTTCAGCCGTGTTTTTGTTATCTTCAGGTTTCATAGCTGGGAAAAGAAGTACTTCCTGTAAAAATACATAAAGTAGTCAATGAATGTTATGTTAAAATCAAATTATATATATATGAGAGAATAAATTAGATTTAAAAACAATATGAAAATATTTTTCTGTTGGATGAAGAAAGTTAGTACGATCAGATATATCCCAACCATATATTATAGAGTTCATCAACTGTGATATTGATCGTTGAATTTTATAAAAAAATTGAGAAAATTCAGGAGGACCCAATTGCTACCATTTACAAAGTGACTTAAAAGTTTAAAGTCTGAAGTTTGGCCTCTTTAAGTCAATCTCACATCAGGTGACAATTCAGAGTAACTGTTCTTAACAGTATTGAAAAAAGACTGATTACCTTAATGTTGTTGGCATCAGTGAGGAACATAGTTAAGCGGTCAATTCCCATTCCCCAACCTCCAGTAGGGGGCAAACCATACTCCAGAGCGGTAATGAAATTCTCATCTACACCTTGCGCTTCATCATCCCCAGCAGCTTTGTCTTTAGCTTGTTGATCAAATCTTTCACGCTGGACCACTGGATCATTCAATTCAGTGTATGCATTACATATTTCCTTCTTCATAACAAAAAGTTCAAACCTAAAAAATGTAAAATATTAATCTTTGATGATTGAAGATTTAGGATATTATGGAAAAGAATAATAAAACATTTATTAAAAAAAAATGCGTTGTGTATTATCCTTAACCTTTTGCACTCGAGTGCTTTTTGTTATGTGCCTACCGCCAACTCGAAGCATTTTTTAAGAAAAAAAAAAACATTTTGTTGAAATATAATTAAATTTATAAAAAAAAAATCTTTTTTTAAATTTTGTTTTGGTAAAATAGGTATGTAAGGAATAGAATGGACATGAAAATTGATTATTTGAAGTTTATCATTGTATGGTATTTTACATAACAATCCCCAACGCGAAGTCCAGGTTTACTTTCGCAGGTTTGGCAATATAATCGTGTTTCTTTTCTTCCACCCGGAATTTTTCTATTGGAACATATTGCGCAGTCCTTCTTAGTTCCAGAACGTAGAATATGCAATTTATTTATAAGTCGGTCTTCTGTAGGGAGAGTAGCAGAGCGTCGTTGAAATCGAGTATCTCCTCGATAATCTACTACCAATTGATCAACCAATCATTTTACAAATTTCAAATGTGTCATCGGTTTTTCATTGTTTTCTTCCTTGGAAACTTTATAAAGTATATAAGAGTTTATGACACACACCTCCATTCCCCAAAAAAAGAGTTTCTTCCACCATTTCAGGGACCATTGTGTGTTGAGAGTGGTATTTTGTGTTGCTATCTCGCCTCCTGAAGTGCGAGGAATAATATCTTTATCCAAAGAACTAACCTACCTTACTCGATCAAATTCCGTAACTTATTATTATTTAATTGTACTAATATGATCCTTGGTTAAATAATATTGAAAACTGAAAAACCTAATATATTAAAAATATTGAGAAATAAGACTTTATTTTCTTGGCGCCATAGCGGCCACATCGAGTAATATGGCATACCATGCATGCCGCCTCTATGGCGGCATTATAGTGCAAAGGGTTAAAACTGCATAGGAAAAAGTAGTTTCTGTTTCGAACTTGAACTAATTATCTACATATTATATTTTTTTACTTCTAGAATATGATACAATAAAAGAAAACCGTAAATAAGAACAATGATAATTTGTAATTTGAATTTTTCGCTATTCTCTAGGTTCTGAAATTGAGTTCATAATAAATTCTAGTGATAATTCGAAAAACTGCATATTTCGTAATGTTTTTCACCAAAAACATTTTCCACACAAATCACGGATTCACACGCTAGCTGGTAGAATGACTGGTGTATTATGCGCCAGCAGTGGTTAAATCTTCAGGGTTCCCTTATATCCAAAGATTCAATATCAAAAAATCTCAAGATTTTCATTGAAACTATGGAGAAGTCTACCAATAAAATAAAGAAAAGATGCAAAAAGGATATAATATAAATAAAATTTCAGAATTTTTTGTTTAACTGTTATTTTTAACGTTTCTATCAATTAGCAAATTTTCTCCATGAAATTTTCATTCTGAGATGAAATTCTAACAGCACTAACTTGGATTATTATCATAAGCATGTGGTTTTGAGTATTCTTTTCATTTATGTAGATTATTACAGATTTTAAAGTTTTTTCTTCTCTTTTACCTTTAATAATTTCACAATGGTGAAAATAAATTTACCAAAAACTTTGAAACATTTATAATACTGTAATAAAATGTGTGACCAAATAAAAACCAGTGACTTTATCATACATATATTATGCATGCAAATATAAACAACTTAATCTGTGTAAAAAGTGACCATTTCACAATCAAATGAGTGCCCATTAAAGCGTTCTTTTTAATTTGTGCGACTTGGCTGCTTATAAAAAATAATAATATTAGGTGTACAAATAAGTTTCCGCCGTTTTTTATCAAAAATTGGGCATTTATTGTGAAAGAACGGAACCTCATGTTTTATTCGAAGTATTGCCCATCGCTTGCCACTACCTTTTCCCATCTTTCTGGCAGCATACGGATACAGCGTCGGAAGAATGCTTCATCTTTTGAGGCTATCCACGAATCGACCCAATTTTTGGTATCTTCATATGATGTGAAGTATGTTACTTAAATATGTTATACTGATAAAAAATATGTTATACTGATAAAAATTCACTAATATTTCAAGGTCATGTTGTTGACAGATGTCCAACCTTACGATAATGACATTTTACATCTGACAATTTTAACCATAACTTACTGGTGGCGCCAACTTTTGTCAAACGGCGGTGACTTATTTGTACACCCAATAGAATGTATTTTTTAATTTATTTTACTATTAAATATGTTATATGCCTCAATATTGTGGAAATATGCCAACAAAACTTTACTTGACTTATATTATTTTTATAGTAAGAAAAAATAGCTGCGATATTCCCTGCCGTCCGAAAGTGCCGTGCAAATTCAATTTTTTCTTTTAGTGATCGTGTATGTTATTCGATTTTTTAGTCAATTTGGTTCCTTGAATTTAGAATTAACTGACTTGTACTATACATAGTTACAATAGTGAGTGGAAAAATTATTGACAGTAGAAAATGTTATTAATTTAGTCAGTAGACTTTATTTTTCAATTATATCTGTATTTTATTTATGGTCATATTTCAGTTTTCTCAATTACATTGAATAAACAAGATCTTTCTTTACCTTTCTGTTAGTCCAGGGTCGTTTCGATGATATTTAGCGAGTGGACTCATTATTTGAGGATGATCACAAATAAACGTGGGATTGATACAAGTTTCTTCCAGGAAGTGACCCACTAATTTATCCAACAGTCTTGCTGTAGTTCTTGGAGGAGGGCACTCTACCTTTATGAAACAGAATTAATCATTAGATAATCAACATTTTTTTTGTCCACAGCTTGTGTATCACATAAAGTGAATTAAAAAAAACATAGGAATATTTTTATGTATTGTTGATGTACAAATACAGATATAATTTTATATGTAAATATATTTAAAAAACGTATAATAATAGAGGATATATAAGTATACATATTATCAACAGACAAAATGGTTAGCACAATTGTTAGTTATTTTTTAAGATATGATTCATTGTGGATATCCTGAGAATAAGATAAAAAAATTATATTATTAATTTTATATATTACCTCTTGTTTTATACATAAATCATCGAGAAATTTATTTGCTTCTGCTGTTCCCAGTTGATCCGCTTTTGGAAATTTGACTTTCAACAATGTTTCTAAAGTTGAAATCATAGGGATCCTTTTGAACGGAGGAGTAAAATCAATTTCAACAGTATCACCCTCTGGGCCATCAGGATGATACGTGATCTAGAAATTAAATTCACATAATAAATACATGGACATTATTAATAAATTGTTAAAAAACATGATTATTAATCATGTTTTTTAACAATTTTCACCCTTAACATGAAAAAATTTATGTCAATACATCTAGACATACTATCGCACCATTTTCCTGTCTGGGTAGGCAAATAATAGAGCATCAGACATTCCTATCTCAACACACACATCATGAACCTCTTCCACATCCATACGCCTTCTCATATAACTCTTATGATTTCTCTGACTTTCTACATTCCCTTCTTTCAAAATATAATTCACTTGATCTAACAATAATATCCTTGGTCTTCTATCACATACCTTCTACTCACATTTGTACTATATATTAGTTTCGTTAGTTTTCCTTCATTCATTAGTTTCATTTACCCAAACCATCTCCGAGTGCTATTTTTCATTTTACTCAACACATTAACTGTAAGTTCACATTCATCCTTTATCACTTCATTCGGTATTCTATCATAAATTGTCACCCCATGTATTCTTCTCAGTGCAAGCATTTCTACAGCATTTATTTGACTCCTATCAGTATTTTTTCACGTCTAAATTTCATTTCCATACATCAAAGTTGGCACCAAAATACTGTTGTAGACTATCATCTTAGTATCGCTACACGCCATTCGATATCCCTAATAATGTCCATAAAGTAAAAAATATATTATACTGAAGAATGTCAAATCATTTCCAAGACTCACAAGCTAGATAGATTATTTTTTTAAAGATTAGTAGTTATTAAAAGTCTTTTATTAATCAGTTTTTTTTTTCTCAAACAAAAAAACAATTTCCATCACCTGTTTTAGTATGATTTAGAGTTCCTAATGCTTCACTTCAAGAGCAGATGTCAGGCTGGATCTAGGATGCTGGGAGTTTGTGTCGATCGAAAGGGTCACTAGATGAGCTTAAACTTTGTGCGAAAAAGATGGCGGAAATCAAGAATTCCTTTTGATTTTTTTTGGAACAAATGAGTTAAATAACATTACACGAATTAATTTTCATAGAAGAACCTGGTTATGAGAGCGAAAGGTTTGAAGTGGAAGTGGACAAGGCATTTGTGTACAGAATAGATTGCTAAATTTATTATATCATCCAATAGCGCCTGTATAGTAAAAATAGGATAAGAAGGCTGAGTAATAAGCAGCATTGAGAATTATAAAAATTACAAAAGAAAGCCTTTATCCTGCAGTGAACTGCTGTTAAAATGATATCAATTTTATATGAGAATGATTTTACACCTCGAATCTGATAAAATAATATGATTGATATATTCATTCTTTTCATTATATATTCATCTTCTTGATATATTCATATTTTGTTCAATCATATTACGAGTATATTTTAAACCAACCAAAGTATATTAAATTACCTTATAAGTACCATGAATACTCTTAACCATTCCAGACACCATTGCTTCCGTTATACTGATAAGATCATGGTAATCAGCATAGGCCATGTAAAATTCACAGGTTGTGAACTCAGGGTTGTGTGTCAAATCAATGCCTTCGTTTCGAAATTGTCTTCCAATTTCATAAACTCTGTCTAAACCCCCCACAACTAACATTTTGTGATACAGCTCAGGAGCTATTCTCATAAAAAGGTCCATGTTCAAATCATTATGATGAGTTACAAATGGTTTAGCTGTTGCACCTCCTGCAATCATATTCATCATCGGTGTTTCAATTTCTAAAAATCCGAGTTCATCTAGAAACCGTCGAACATAGGCAATGATTTTCGCACGAACGTGAAAGGTTTGCCTAACCTGTGAAATAAAAATAATTTTAGTATATCAATAGTTTGTGTCAAATTTAGACGAAGTTTCCCAAACGGACGTAATATATACAACATACTTCTAGAAAACTTTCGACAAAGTTGATCACGCATATATTACTTAAGAAAATGCATGACCTTGGCTTCCGCGATAATCTAATTTGATTATTTACATCACACCTAAAAGAAAGATCCCAATATGTAACAATCCGGAACAAGTCTTCTGTGGAATATTGCAAGATCTGGTATACCACAAGCATCTAATTTAGGTCTCCTGCTATATCTCATATTAATAGATGATATTCAAAATTCCATGTCACTCGACATGTTTATTGTTCGCCGACGACTTGAAAATTTTGAAAATTAATTCACTTCATGATTGTGCAGTTACAATAGGACCTAGACTCTAGTTTCTTGGACTGAGCAAAATCATCTGTTCAACATAAATAAATGTGTCTGTATCTTATAGTCGATCGTTTTCACCAATCCACTATCAGTATACTATACAGGAAGTAGCATTAACCCTTTTAATCCCCACGGGGCCGATCATCGGCCCCAACTGATTCATTGGAAAGATCCCACGAGGCCGATCATCGGCCTCAAAGTTTTCATACAAATTTTTATGTTGAATATATATTTTTTTAAACTTGGAGAATCATTCACTTTTAAAAGAATGCATTTAAAACTAAATATTAACTGATTTAAAAAATAAAATATAAACTATAGTTTTTTTGCCAAAATATGCTGGGATTAAAAGGGGTAAACAGAGTTTCGGAATTCAAAGATTTGGGCGTTACCTTTGATGTCGGACTCACGTTCGTTAACCATGTCTCGCGTTTGATATCTGACTAACAGTACCGATATCCTTCGAAATATATATAATTATCTAATAAGAACCAAATTAGAATATGCATCTACAGTTTAGGATCCTCATCAGCTCAAATATAAAAACAATATAGAACAAATATAAAAAAAATCCTCAGATATCTATGATACAGAACAAAGGGCGATTACCTAAAATATGCTCATCATGTCGAACTTCTCATGGTGTGTAACTATAGAAGCCTCGAAACAATAAGGCAAGAATCTATTGCGATATTCCTACTGGTTTTTCAAGGTTGCTTTAACTGTCCCGCGATTCTAGAAGCACTAAGTTTATATGTACCTAATAAATATACCCGTGCAAGGAATCACCCTCTGTTCTACATGCCAACTTACAGAATGAATATCATGGCTAAACACTCAGTCACGCGTGGTATAGAGATATTGAACCAACTGAATGACACTGTGGATATATTCTCGGCACCGCCAAGCAGTATTTTTATTTATTTTATTTTTTTATTTTATTTTATTAGGAAAACATACAGTGTTTATGTCGGTATTATTACTGATATCTATGGGTTTCGAAACACCATTTAACAGTTTTCGCATATGGTTTCAATATGTACACTTAATTATGTTAGGAGATTGGTAAGAAGGTAGTAGGTAGGCTTTAAGTAATGCTGAAAATTGTTAACCAGGAGACAGTCAGAGATCCACACCAAACCAGTTCCCGCATATGCGCAATCTAATCGAGTTCGTAGAAGAGTTAAATAAATCGAATTCCGGGAAGTCTTCCAGGTTGTTTACGAAGTTAGATGCTCTTACAAAGAATGAATTTTGTCTGCATTTGGTCGCACTAAAGGGGATGTTCAGCCATTTAGTATGTCTTGCGGAGATTCTGGGGACGTTAAGGTTTATGTTTGAGAGTAATTCTGGGGCATCAATGTGATATTGCGCTATTTTCGTTAATAATATAATATCGGCTAATTTCCGTCTTTCGCGAAGTGGTAGGAGGTGTTGTCGCCTGCATCTGGCCTCGTAATCGTTGTCGTATTCTTTGCATTTAAATTGAAGATACTTGACAAATCTGCGTTGGATTGATTCTAGCCTGTTAATATATATATCGTACTGGGGGTTCCAGATTTGTGAGCCATATTCGAGTATGCTACGGACGTAAGTGCAGTACAATGTTTTGATCACTTTAATGCTAGAGAATTGAGAACAAGATCTTTTTATAAATCCAAGAGACTTGTTGGCCCTATTTGCTATGTCATCAATATGCTTGTCGTATATAAGTTTAGTCGTGAATTACGCCTAGATCTCGTATCTCGTTTACTATTTTGACTGGTTGACCCTTAAGTATGTAATTAAATTCAATAGGTATAGATTTACGAGTAAAAGAAACAGCATAGCATTTCGTAACATTCAAATCTAATTTGTTCAGGTGGCAGTATTCTTCCAATCTACATAGATCCTGCTGCAGCAGACGACAATCATCTGTATCGCGAATCTGTTTAAAGATTTTCATATAATCCGCGTACAGCAAGAATTCAGAATGTTGGAAACATGCAGCTATGTCATTTATAAATAGGTTAAATAGCAGTGGTGCCAGCAACGATCCTTGGGGCACCCCAGAAGGCACGTAATTCTATCCTGAAGAGTACCCGTTCAGGACTACAGCCTGTGATCTGTTCTCAATGTATGAGGTAAACCACCTATACAGATTTCCATGGATACCGGCAGCGGAAAGCTTCTGGAGTAGTATGGTGTGATCAATCCGATCAAAAGCTTTGCTATAGTCTGTGAAGATGGAGTTGACTTGGCCTCCCGAATTCATGTTGGAACTTGTGTAATTAATAAAGGATAATATATTGGAAATAGTGGAACGGTTTTTTATGAAGCCGTGCTGTTGCGGAATAAATAGAGCTGATAAACTACTGTAGACTTGATTATATACTAATCTTTCGAGAATTTTGGCAAATATGCATAATTTTGAGATCGGCCTGTAGTTTTTAATGTCATTTCTACTGCCACTTTTGTGTATTGGGGTGATAAAAGCAGACTTCCAGATCTTTGGGACGATGCCTTCTCTTGTGGAGCGCTTGAAAAGTATGGTAAGAGGTTTTGTTAAAATGTCTGCACATTTTGTTATAAATAATGGAGGTATTCGGTCAGGCCCAGCACCTTTTGTGAGGTCTACTGAACTGAGCAGCTTATTTAGCGTATCTGGTATTATTTCTATATTATTAATTGAAAAACTAGATCCTGACTGACTTGTATTTGGATCATTTTGGCTAGTCGTGGGTCAAAGAAATGTGGATTGAAAATAAACTGAGAAAAGGCGACATACATCTTCTCCTGTGTCCGCCGTTTGACCTTCATATGAAAGGGAAGAAGGCACACTATTAGAGTTATTTTTTAGATTTCGTAAAGGACCAAAATAATTTAGGATTTTTTGTTATTGATTCTTCACATCTTTCAATATAGGTTTTATAACATTGGTCTTCCAGAAGTTTCGCTCTGTTACGGAGCACAGAGAAGGTATCATAGTCCTCTGTATTGCCATATCGAGTGTATTTCTGGTAAAATTTAAATTTTTCCTTGAGTAACTTCCTCAGTGGAGCACTGTACCAGGTTGGAAAGTTGGTGGGGGACGAGAGTTTATGGGGGACGACATGTTTATCTATGACGTCATATATGCTTTTGTAAAAATAATCTATAGCTTCTTCTAAAGGTATATTCATTAGGCGGTCGTCCCAATCCACTTCACTTAAGATTGATTGGATAATATCATGGTCACCTCGTTCATACATATATAGCTGTCTTTTATTTACTTTTAAGATTTTACAGTTTTCTAAATTAAGAGTTAAATGTAAAGATTTGTGGTGACAGTCTTCTGTTACTAAAGGGTCATCACATGGAGAAGCTGTAAGGTGAGTATTGCTGAGTACTAAATCTAATATCCTATTATTTGTTATAACATAAGTTGTATTGTGTGAGGTTACATTCGGATACGGTATCGAAAAAATATACCTGTGCTTCACCTGTTATACCTGAGCATTCAGCAAGGCCGTGACAGCCAGGTGACCAATGAATATTACCCAAGTTAAAATCCCCCATTAATATAAATATATCGTTTGGACAGGAGTTGAATATCTGCGACAAATTATCTGTGTAATTATTAAGTTGTGAATAGAAAGAATGACCAAGTTTCTCTTTGCATAAATAAACAGTGCCGAAATGTATTTTAGAGGTGACATTATTTTTGTTCTTGTATGTGACCGTGACCCATATATCTTCAGCAGAAGACCCCCACTCCGGCCGCTCCTCAGCAGTGAAGCCACACTTTATAGCCAGGAGTACCCCGCCGCCATACCTTTCGCGTGTAGCTTTGTAGTTTCTATCTCTTCGCCAAATAACATATCTGTCGTCAAATAGTTCACAATCGTTAATACTGCTAAGCAACCAAGTTTCGGTCAATGAAATAATATCATATGAATTGAGCTGCAAGTTTCTTTTAAATAATGTGTTTTAGTGCGTAGGCCTCGAGTATTTTGATAATAGATATTAAGGTTATTAAAATTATCAACAGGCGCCATGGTTAACAGCTGATGAGTAATAACTCGTGTGAATCTAGGTAGTTGTTATAGTTTAATAATTGACCCCAAGAATGTATAGTGCGAACAGCGTGTAAAAAAATATAAACTATTATTCGTGTTGTTTCCAATAGAAACACAATAATGCAAAGAATAATGAAACACAATAATGCAATGACTGGTTAAGTTTACGGTAATTAATAAATATGTAACATTGTAGTTTGAATGTGGAATACGCAAATACAAAATAAAAAATGCAAACGATGTTTTAGAAAGATAAAAAATAATTTGTAAGAATTGAATGTCAGGCCCCGCAAGACAACTCCGACGTAAACATGTAGTGTCAGCGCGAACAATTACATGCTTTATAGAACTGTAGATGCAACCGCGCTTGGGCGCTAATCGCGTGAGCTTGTGTAGACTTACGTGCGTAAACCGGTTGACTATCCCAGCGATACTCGAACATAGACAAGACGAACAAAGGACTCCGGCTTTAGTTGTGTTTCCCAAACTGTCGAGCGTAGATTTATGTAAATGGCGAAATAATTTTGTAGTTGAGTAGTTTAAGTAATTTTTGAGAGATCGTTTTCGTTCTTGATAAAAAATACTGGTGAGGTATCCGATTTCCGGGCCATTATTTTGCAGTGTTTGACCCATATGTACTGGAAGTTCCTCTCCTTAGCTAGCGCTCTCGCTTTACTCAGAAGAGTCTTGTTGCGCTGCGTCAAGTGATCGTTCACGAAGAAGCTGTTCGCACCACTGAAGCCAAGATTAGCCAGTTTGAGTTTGTTCCTCCTCTTACGCGACGCTGCCACAAGTTCTTCCTTAGAATAGCGATTGTTTAATGAGATCACTATTGGTTTTTCAGAGTTTGGTACACGAGTAGGTATGCGCGCAATATAGTTAATATCTTGTTTATTTAAACGGAAATCGCATATTTGACCAATCCCTTCCGCTATCTCATACAGATTCTCGCCATTCTTCTGAGGAATCCCTCTTATTTCTACGTTGTTTGCTCGTGCCCATTGGTCTCGTTCTTGCAAATCCCGATTGAGTCGAACGATTTCAGTCTTTAAGGCAGAAACTTCCTGCATTGTTTTTTCGGTTGCAATCACTCGAGATTCCAGGTCTTTGACTTTTTCTGAATGAGCTCCGATCAGCTGGTATGCCATCTCCAGCGAATCCTTCATGCTGGCCACCTCGCTCCTAATAACCTTAATATCTTCCACCAAGGACGACAGCGGCTTCAATTGGAGTATGACTTTATTAAGTTGTTCTTGTATTGCATCCAGCTGAAGTGGTTGCGGAGACATCGCAGCAGGCGATGAGGCCTGAGAAGGACCGGCCATGCATTTAAGGCACTTCCAGGTATTCTTCCTTTCACCCAGTTTGCGGTAGCCCACCTCAGACTCCAGAGCATGGAAAGTCGAATCGCTTCTCGCAAACGCTGCATAACGTTCCATCCAGATGTAGTGTTCCACAGCTAGCACACTCGTACATGTTGATGAAAGTTTGAGATTCACTGAATATTGAGCAGCGAAGTGTACGTGCGTTCTCTATTAGCCACAAGCGGCGAAAAAATGGGAAGAGTTCTGGGTGACATTCTTTCTAACGAATAAGCTAACTCTAGAAGCAGACCCTCTTTGTGTAACAGGAGAAATCCGAGCAAAGTGGATAATAAAAAACTAATTTGTATTATGGAATTTATATTTAAAGAGAAATAATATGGAAATCGATATTGAGAAACTCACTAAATATGTTAGGGTAGTAATTGCTAAAAACTAATTAGGGGTTGAGTTAAAAAATATGTTTGTATATCAACTCTGCCACAATGGAAATCCCGCTTCAATAGGATTCTAATTCATTAATATACAACCATATCAGCTTTGTTCAGATAAATATGTTGACAAATTAATATGCTCCATCCTATAAAAACATACAGGCACCATATTATTTGGGATATGCTGCCTATTTCATGGATAGTCATAGTCATGCACTCTAATACTTAAATCTTGGTAAAAGTGAAAATTGCAGAACGACTCTCCTCCATATGCATAAGAACTGAGTCTTATGCATATCGAGGAGTTTTAATGTAGTTCTTCAGGCAAATAACACATCAATCAATAAGTCCCGGGACTAACCAACAGATGGCACCTCTAATAACAAATTCATACCATTGTCAGTTAGTACCAACCTTTAGAAGTTACGTGTCAAACTTTCATGACATTCCGACATTGTGTCATTGAGTTACAGTGGTTTTAGTGATGCTACTTTTGCTATTTTCAAAACAATGGAAAAAACCGAATTGCGTATGTTGATAAAACATTGCTTTTTAATGGGAAAAAATACCGTTCACTCAGCGATGGCTTTAAAAGTGTTATCCGGGCTCTGCTCCATCGGAAACAACCATTTGACGGTGGTATGCTGATTTCAAACGCGGTCGTACAGACACAAATGATGCTGAACGCTCTGGTCGTCCAAATGAGGCTGTTACACCAGAAAACATAAAAAAAACCCTCAAAATCTTGATGGAAAATCATAAAGTAAAGTTGCGTGAGATAGCTGACATCCTGAAGATATCATTTATTTTTATACTATTTTGCATGAACATTTGGTCATGAAAAAGCTTTTTTCGAAATGGGTGCCACGTTTGCTCACAATGGAACAGAAACAACAACGCATCGATGATTCAGAGCACTGTTTGGCACTGTTTACGCGAAATAAACAAGAGTTTTTGCCTCAGTTTGTGACAATGGATGAAACTTGGATTCACCACTATACTCCGGAATCAAATCAGCAGTCAGCTGAGTGAAGAGCAGCCGGTGAAAGTCGTCCGAAGCGACCCAAAACTCAACAGTCGGCCGGGAAAGTTATGGCCTCCGTATTTTGGGATGCGCATGGTATAATATTCATTGATCACCTTAAAAAGGGAAAAACCATCAATAGAGAATATTATATAGTGTTATTGGAGCGTTTGAAGGCAGAAATTGCAAAAAAACGGCCCCATATGAAGAAGAAAAAAGTTCTCTTTCATCAGGACAATGCACCGTGTCACAAGTCGATGGTAACGATGGCCAAATTGCATGAGTTGAACTTCGAATTGTTTCCGCACCCACCGTATTCTCCAGATTTGGCCACCAGCGACTATTGGCTGTTCACAGATCTCAAAAAGATGCTCCAGGGAAAGAGATTTGGCTCCAATGAAGAAGTGATTGCCGAAACTAACGCCTATGTTGAAACCCAAGATAAATCATACTACACGGCTGGCATAGAAAAGTTAGGAAAGCGTTGGAATGAATGTATCGCTCTTGAAGGAGACTATGTTGATGAATAAAGAAGAATTTTGGCAAACAAATGTTGTTTTAGTAGTTAGGCCCGGAACTTATTGATCGATGTGTTAGCTAGATCTTCTTCAGTCTGTATTATGAAGGGTACAAAGTTGTGTAGACAAGTACCTACCGAAGGGGTGTTCACTAAGGGCTATGCCTAAGGGCTATAAACTGGCATTAATCAAAATGTATGCTTAAAAAATATACTTACTTTGTCATTTAAAATCAGGTCTAGGTACCGTTGCCGGAATCTAGTTTCTTTATCTTTAAGTCCGAAATGTAAGTGAGGCAACATATGTAGGCATGGAGAGAGAAGTGTTACTTTCTTGGGCATTATAGAAAGTTCGCCCTTCTTTGTTTTCCCCGGGTGTCCAACAACACCAATGATGTCTCCTCGTCGAAGTTTGGCTGTGTCACGTTCAAATTTCTCTTCAGATTCATAGATTTTTGCATTAGCCATGACCTTGAAAAATAAACAAATAGTAGTAATGAACAAATAAAAAAATAATAGAACTGTTTTGGAATACATTATCACTTAAAAGTCCTTTGTTTTTGTGCTTATAAAAGGCAGCTTATTAGATCTAGTATATAAATTTGGAAGGACTAAGATTCAAACCAGTATGCCAATAATGAATAACAAGTCCACTTTCAATAGATTTTTGGCACAATTAATGTTACCTTTCGATGGTCAGTAATCCAAAATACATATTTAGCCAGAGTAAAAAGTGTAAAGTTATAATTACTTCATACAAAATTGTGCCTATCGAGATCTTCGTCTTAACCACATTTTATTACACATATCCTTCTACATCTCATGCTTCATCTTTTCATTTTCAGTAATAGATATATTTTTGTATTATGTATTACACTTTTGTTGCATACAGTACAATCTGGTAGGTTGTCATACAGCAAAATTTAAAAAGGGTATCAGCAAAAAACCAGACTGCGACCCTTTATATTTTTCATGGGTACTATTGTGAATCAAATCTGAAACCTTCAGAGTTAGAAAACAGACATTTTACCAACTAGGACACAAAGGTCATCGAAGGACAGAAACAAATATTGTTTGGTGCAGTAAAAAAAACAATGTGAGGAAACAGTGAACCAAGAATACCACAATAAAACAAAATGGAATGTGGTTGAGCTCAAATCAATATTTCCATGCTTTCTGAGAATATATTATAGTGATTTATCCAGTTAGACTACAAATTCAATCAGACATACTCACTCATTGTTCACATAGTGTAGTTTTACTTATAACATTTGTCTTAAACAGATAATTATTCCTACTATATTTGTTCTTTAATTTAAAGTTTACAACTGTGCTTTTGCATCAAAATAGGATATCTTTTAAACTGTCAAAATATGTAAACATTCCACAGATACCTGTAATTTGACACCTTCTCCACGCAAGTCATAGAATGCCAATTTGGCACCTGACTCTCGGATCGCATGAACCCTTCCTGCCACAGATATGGTAATATCTTCTAAAATTTGGCCATCAGTGATATCCGAGTATTTAGATATGAAGTCAGTTAGTGAAATATCAACATTAAACTTGTGAGGATATGGATGTTCTTCAGGAAGCCCAGTCGATTTAAGAGCTGCAACAGCAGCTGATCTCAATTTGAAAAATTCATTTGGGCTGATTTCTTCTTCATTTGGTTTAGCTTTGTCAGACACTTTATTTGCTACTACTGTTGTGGCTTTCTCAGCTTTTTCTTGTGCTTTTTGTTGGGCTTTAAGACGCCTTTTGAGTTCACTGTAATACAAAATGTTAATTTAAAATATTTTTTCTTCATATTGAATTAATCAATTACAGTTATAATTTTTATAAATTGATTTGATATCATAAAAGTATACGTATCAAATTGAGTAAAACATTATTTCAACTATGTTATCATATGAAATGAAGACTTTTGAGTAAAACATTATTTCAACTATGTTATCATATGAAATGAAGACTTTTTTTAATGAAATTACTCAATGAAGAAACTAGATTATGATTATTTTATTTTTACACAATTAAACTCTTTTACTACTGGAAAATAGATAAATATAGTAAGAAGTTAAATGTTTTTTTAACCTCCTAAAAGATAACATTTCAAATTATAAATGGTTAAGTAAAAATATATTAGATTCTTTTGAAAGTATATAAGGAAGTCTAAGAATTATCAGTATCTTGACTATCAGAAAGCTGCAGTTAAGATAAATTATGAGTTTACACACAATATAGAAATATGTTGAGGAGAAAAGGATGCATAGTTATGTTAATTACACTGTTCTTCTTGGGGATAATTAATAGTCTACAAATATAACTGGAGAGGGTTAACACAGCTTGTAATAAAAGGGGCTTGAGAATGAACATATCAAAGACAAAACTTATGATTGTCATTAAAAGGAATGTAAAGCAATGGTGCCCCTTGATATAAATGAGATTGTTGAGCAAGTCCAACAATATAAATATCTGCGATTCTGGCTGAATCATCAATGGTATCGGTCATAAGAGATCCCAGTGAGAGTGGAGATGAAACTAAGTTGCTTCTGCAAAATGGCTTAACAGCAAAGATTTTAATTTCATGTTACATTATGTGTTGCTACATATTCACAGTGCTTCTCTATGATGTTGTAGCAAGAACACTTACAAGAGAAATTTGAAATGTGGTGTTCTTGATAAATGACAAGTCTCATGATAAATGACAGGTTATCACAGGCCGTAATTATCTCATATTGAAACATATTAATAAAGATAGAACAGTATTTTACACCATCAAAACGAGAAAGTGCGAATGCTTTGAATATATGAGGAGAAAAATGAGAGTAAAAGTGCAGGAAGAATACATTTCCTGATTGAAGAACATACAGGAGTGGTTTCACTGTAGTTCCACATTTTTAAGAGCTGATGCTTCAAAGGTCAAGATAGCCATGATGGTCATCAGCCTCCGAAAAGCAGAGGAACGTTAAAAAATGAGAATAGTAGTTAGATTATGGGAATAAATAAGTTTAAATGATATATAATCTTGATATGAATCTTGCAAAAGCTAAAAAAGCATAGTTGCATTTTTATGGTTGGCAAATTAGTATTTTAATACTTGGGTTTTACCTTAGAATGTGCCTGTAAAGAATATTTGAATGTACTGGATTAGAATTAACTTTAACAAATATTATGGATCATACTTGTAAACCATAAGTTTTGATAATTGGTTGGGATTTTTTTATGAAACTGACCCCTGTTATATAAAAGTATCATAGACCAGTTTAAAATATTTATTTATCTATCGTTACATTATCACTGAAATATATGGCATAAATTTAATTTCTAAAATTTTGCTATAAAGGTATATTTATTATTAGGATTTTCAAATTTCTAACATTAACTTGTTTTTCAATTACGAGTACATTCAAACTATCACTCCATTTCCCTATTGGGGCAGGTAGAGAGGACAAAGCGCTAGACTTTCCTATCTTGACACATCTCCTTGACCTCTCCCACATCCATACACCTCGTACAAAATCTACGACTTTTCTGATTTTCTACATTTCCTTCTTTCAAAATATCATTAATTTGATCTAACCATATTTTTCTTGGTCTTCCTCTACCAAGCCTTCACATATTTGCCTAACATATATTTTGTTAGTCTTTCTTCCTTCATTCATTCTACATGTCAAAACTATTTAGATGTGCTCTTCTTCATTTTACTCAACACATCAACCTTAAGTTCGCATTCACCCCTAATCCCTTCATTCCGTATTCTGTCATAAATTGTCACTCTATGTATTCTTCTCAGTGCACGCATTTCTACAGCATTTAATAGGCTCCGTTCAGTGTTTCACTCCCATATATTAAAGTTGGTACTAAAATACTGTTGTGGACTATCATCTTAACATATTTTGATACTGTCTGGTTCGAGTCTATATATTTTAGTACCCTATCGACTTTGTTGCTTTTCGATACACACTGTTCCCTCTTAACTCTTCCTTCATATGAGAAAATACTACCCAAATTCTTTAATTTGCTCCAATATTTAACTAAATTGTTAACCCATATATCACATTTACTTTTCCTTTTAAACTTTTCTATCACCATGACTTTGAATTTTGCTACATTTATTCTCAGAACTTTCTCTTCACATCTCTGATGCAATTTACTTATCAAACTCTGTAATTCATCTTTATTCTAGGCTAACATTACCATGTTCACAATCTGCATTCATTCCCATTTGACATTTGTATGCCACTCATTGACCTCTAGTTATTTGATTAATGTTAACTTATAATTAAAATTTAAGCCTGATTCGTCAAGGACAGAACAAAGATTCAAAAGTTTTGAACATCTCAAGCCATTATTAAAAAATGTCAGATTAATATTTTATAATGTATACGAATATATGTTTTTTGATTTTATTAACACAAAAATTGGAAAAGAATCATAAAAATCTGATAATATTAAAAATAATGTTATACAGAATCTGATTAGAAAATATTACAAAGAATAAATATATGATCTGCATTAGAAACAAATTTATTATTTACTTAAGAGCTATAAACAATTTTTTACAGAAAAATCACACAAACACTACTTTAATGATACATTCAGAATCTTATCTGATTTTAATAAGACCAAAAAGGATTATATTGTACTACTTTTTTTTATATTTTAATAAATCCACTGAATCCAAGTAATCAAATTATATGAAATTTTATAAACATAAGTGTTAAATTTTAATAAAAAAAATATTGAATAGTTATAATCTGCATGACGAATCTCTGCTTTGTCGAAGAGAACGAATCAAGCGTAGCGCCGAAATAATCTGTACCGTTGATTTTGCGCAACCACAGAAGTAAAATATCGTTGATATGTCCTCGGTAGTCTATAAAAATTATTGCACAACAATGCCATACTTTTTATTCCAATCATCGTGGAAAGATAGATCATTCTTGTATTTGATAAACTTCTAAATGGCCAATGTTAGGTTATGTGATGTACACTTCTTTATGGTGGAAGCAAAGCAATTTTTCAATCAAAGAAATATAGATCGTGTGATAAACAATATGTGAAACATATTTTTACTGTTAGAACTCACTTTTTGGATAACTTTTCATTAATTTCGTCAGCCATTCTGGCAATTTGAAACTTGCAACGTGACACGAAAACGCCGATCAAAATACTCTCCAGAACCAACGTTGACACTTCATTCCTTTCAATGTTGCCATTTAAAGTATTAATTTTAGACTTCTTTGGGCATAGTATTGGTGAAAGTCGTAAAACTAAATTTCAAACTATTTATATTTTTGACAGTTTTAATTTCATTGATTTAGTGCAAATAAAAAGGATATTATTTTGAGGTTGGCATCGATCTTGGATGAAATAAATTAAAAAATACTCTAGTGTGTGCAATGAAAATGAGTATACATTTTTTTTAAATCCATCGATTTAAGTATCAAATCAGCAGTCAGGCCTCGGCCACACAGGTAGGAGCCTCGCTTGGTGCTAAGAGCTACGCTGCGAGCTAGGCGACATATCCTAGCGGACCAACGCACCGCATACTACCGCAATGCCCACACTGCACGCTTCGCGCCACGCTACATGACGATTAGTCACCTAGTGAGTCTCCTAGTGAACAGACGTGTTGGTTAATTTTATTGTGTCATCAAGTGATTTTACAAGATGGTGGAAGTTTATAACAGCTGTGTATAAAAGGGAGCCTTTGTGGAACCCATCGAGAAAATTATACAAAAATGTACCTGTAATAAAATCATTTGGAATGAAGTTTCACAGGAAGTAAATAAAGATGATAAGTTGTAATGAAATTGGTTAGCTTTGAGAGTGGCATCGTTTGTTGACTCAACCACTCCCAAACATCAAATGAATTTGTGCGAAGCACTTTGGTGTGACCAAGCATGAAGTCACCTAGTCTATTATTCACGTAGCACCTAGCTTAGCACCTAGCTTAGCACCTAGCGAAACACTTTGGTGTGGCCTCAGCCTGCGTGTTTGGATTACCAAAAAAAACTAAATTTCTAATAATGCTCTCTAATATATTTTCTTATAATGCTCTAAATATATTTGTTACGAAGGTAGTAGTAAATGACGGGACAAAAGTAAAATCAGTTTAAAAATGGATTTTTAACATTTTAAATTCAATTTCATATATCGGTTATTTCGGTGCCGTTTTAGAAAACATTAAAAAAACTCGTTTTATTTACCTGATTGTCAAATTGCCTGTTTATAGATTTTTTGACTATCGAATTTCTCGCAAGCAAGTTAGTGGTATGACCACGGTTAAGTAGGAATCGTGTCTTAAAATCTGTCCGCGCGCACAGTCTGAGCCGGGATTAAATCTTAAGTATTTTTTATATGGAAACTTTGAAAAAACTGTCAAAATACATTGACAAATTATGTTTCGATTTGAATTATGTTATATTAAATGTTTAATTATTACTTAAGAAACTCATTTATGCATATTCTTGAATAATGCAGTTATCAGGAGTGTGTTTAAGAAAATATTAAGTTATAAGAGAAGAAGAAAGAAAATATTACGTTTTATAAATTAGAAATCATGAATTTTGTATTGAAATCTTATCGATGTTTTGGCCAAACATTTTTACGGCAAAAATCGAGCAATTCATCTGCACAGTATTGCATTGATTCAGTCAGGTGAAGTGAAAGATTTCGGTGAAAACTTTTATGTGTAGTAATTTTTAGCATATTATGTAACATCACTTTTTTTTCTAGGTAGACAGTATGATTATGAAAACTTTTTGTCTACTCTTTTATTAAACAGTTCCTTGAGATATGGAGCTTTTGTTATAAGGGCTTTTAATGTTGAAGTTGCAAGGGTACAGGAACAGGTGTCTGATGATAAAATAGGATTGATGCGTTTCCAGTTTTGGGATGACACCATTGAAAAAATATACTCTCCAAATTCACACAATTTTCCAGTCCATCCAGTTGCACAGGAATTAATGAAGGTGAAATATTTGTCCTTCAATTTTTTATGTTACCTTTCATATTTCTTAATTTAGTTGAGATACATTGTTGATAATTGTATAATACTGATTTAACTTGATTTAGGTTCAATGTGTGGCAACATTCAGTATTTAATAGACCAACAGATTACTTATGAAGCCTGCTTCTCCATTTAAAGTTATTTAATCAAGTTTTATGGAATACAGAAAGAAAACTTTTTAAGCTGAATACTTCTATGAGTTTTATTCAGAATTTAAACAACTCATTAAAAAATGTGCACTTGTCCAAGTGTTACTATTTTTTACTTGAGTAGCATACTTCTTAAGATTTAATGTAGCTGTAGCAGTGCACATTTTTGTTTCAACTTCAGCAGTTATTATTATGAATATATTTAACTGCTGACAACTTGTTTCTCACCTCTTTTCTTATTGTCTTAATTGCACTAAATTATTTCCTCCCATAATTCTGTCACTTGGACAGCACTGGATGTTTCACCAACCAAGTCCTCTTGGTGCAAGATACTGGACTCCTCAGAACTGCAGCAAGTGCATGGACTTCTTTTTAATTGTAGATACAAAGAGTCGATCTGTCATATAATGTTTTCCATTATAACCTCGTTTCTCTAAATTCCCATTTGGAGCCTGTTCAGAGATTTCTAGGGCAATTCAGTCAGGTGGTTATGCTTCGACCTACAAAATCCATCCGCTGGTACCCGATGTTCCTCCCATCTCTTAAATGTTGACCAGTGTGTCAATAGTTTCAGTGTAGCTTCTTTAGTTGTCAGTTTTTATTATTTTGATTGAATATACGAGTATTTCCAATTTTTCGTGAACATCATTATTTACCAACAGAATCTCATTCAAATCTGCAAAATTTATTTCATTTTTCATTAAAATATTTTAGAAATAATCACTTTCATCTTCAGAGCTTGATTTCCATTCACATTCACTGATTTCTGATTCTGATGATGACTCTAGGTTTTGCAAATATTTTTTATGATCCAATTTTTGTGTCCTCTTTTTGTTAATAACTTTAGTATTTTTGTTGTTCTTCCGAAGGTTTATTTTAGTACTTATTTTCTTTTTAGAATCCTTCAGTTTGTTTTTTAAACGTTCTACAACATCATCATAAGTTATTACTTCAGCTCCGTGTGCAATTTTTGCCTTTTTTACCTTAGGAGGCTCATTTTTCTTTATACATCTTAACACAAGTTCTTCAAATGAGTGTTTGACTGGTATATTTTCTGGAAAAAAATCATCACTTCTCAAGAAATCTGAATTAGGTGGATTAATTATTATGTCTTCTAAATTTCTATACTTTTCGAAACGTGATAAAGCTAAAGGATCAAAATTTTGCATATTTATAACATTTCTTTCTAGTGGATGAATCCCACCTTTTTTGAACCCATTTTTTATTATCTGATCAAGTTTATTCCAAATGTCCTGTAAGCATTCTCGAAAAATGTTTTTTTGGAAGTTTCGAACTTACATGCAACCATTGCCATTTAACGAGGCTCTCGTCCCAAGCATCATTCATCGATTTCATTACACTAAGGTCTAGTGGCTGAAGTACATGGCTGGAACGAGGTGGTAATTTCAATGTCATCACATTCTCTTTTTTTTTTTTACCTGGCGAGTTTATTGCCATGTGGCAATCTTTTCCAACCAACCAGAAAGATGTTTTTATAGGCCCTAAGTGTTAACCAGACTGAAATCCCATTTAAAAAAAATCTGGGTTCCAGCGGGGATCGAACCCGCAACCTCCAGATCGGCAGACAAGTGTCTTACCACCAGGCCACGGAGGTCGTTAGGAGGTCTCTTTTCTGGCCTCCTCAATTATGCCTAAACTTATACGAGTATGTGTACTATGGCCATCATAAATAAGTAATATTGGACGAATTGGCCCTACCGTTGGAAGGAAACAATCCTTAAAATATTTTTCAAATATTTTGGTTTCCATCCATCCATTTTTTGTAGCAGCATACCGCGTATCTGAAGACTTTTCTGGATTAGTCCACTCATCCCGCACATACTTTCCCTTAAATATAATCAGAGGTGGACATTTGTCTCCGCCTGCACTATGTTACACCCCAACAAAACAGTGGTGTTGTCTCTTCCTGGTGAACTAATGGTTCTGGTGGAAGGATATCCAATAAGCTCGACTGCTTTCGTTTTGCTGGGGTCTTTCGAGAAACTTGTTTCATCCAAGTTCCATATTTGATGAGGGCGATTTTTAAGGTCTAGTTTTTCCATAGTATTTGTCAAAATATTAAAATATTCATTTATTATAAATGGTTCTAACATTCTTTTTCTGGCATATTCAACAGGTTGGGGTTTTTTTATTGACAAATTGTTCCATTTTGAGAACCCCATAAACCAGTGCTCCGCAACCTTTTCTCACCTACGACACACCAAAATTCTTCCTAGAATTCCGCGGCACACCAAAAGCTAAAATATATAGCTATTAAATTGATACACAAATTTTACAATAAATTTTTGTTTTTTATTTGAAAAGTATACATACATAAAACTATAACATATTTATTTTTACGCAATCTTAATAATTATTATAAAATAATAATTAATTAATGTGATACCTGCACTTATTTTAATGAACACAAAAGTTTTATATTCGGCTCGATTTTTGACAGCGCAACCCGAAGTTCTTGGTCAAGACCTTTTACGAGGGTGGTCCGATAAGTACTTAGCCTACAAGAGAATAACAAAATTTTTTGAAAAGTGGCGATTTATTTCTCAACATAATCTCCTTTGAGTTCGATACACTTGACCCAGCGATGCTCCAACTTCTTTAACCCGTCTGAAAAATACGTTTTCTGGAGGTCTGCAAAGTAGGCCTCCGTGGCGGCGATAACTTCCTCATTCGACTCAAATTTCTGCCCGGCGAGTGACTTTTTCAAATTTGGAAACAAAAAGAAGTCGCACGGGGCCAAATCCGGAGAATACGGTGGATGGGGCAGCAGTTCGTAGCCTAATTCTACCAATTTGGCCGTGGCGACAGCGGAGGTGTGAGCCGGTGCGTTGTCATGATGGAAGAGCACTTTTTTCTTCGCCAAATGGGGCCGTTTTTTCTGCAATTCGGCATCGAATCGGCCCAATAATTCGACATAGTAGAGCCCTGTGATCGTTTTGCCCTTCTCCAGGAAGTCGATGTAGATCACACCTTTTGAATCCCAGAAAACGGTGGCCATCACCTTTCCGGCCGATAGACAGTCTTCGCCTTCTTCGGAGCACGTTCGCCGTGTGAAGTCCACTGTTTCGACTGTTCCTTGGTCTCGGGTGTGTACCAGCGTATCCATGTTTCGTCGACGGTCACGAAACGACGCAGAAACTCCTTCGGATTGCGCTTAAACATCGTCAAACACTGCTTTCTCATGCCCAATATTTCATGCAGGATATGACCCACGCTGTCTTTTGAGATGCCTATTGTCTCAGCTATCTCGCGCACCTTCAATCGGCGGTCTGCCAATACGAGATCGTGGATTTTTGTCACGTTATCCTCCGTGGTAGCCGTTTTCGGGGCACCTGGGCGTGGCTCATCAAAAACCGACGTGCGACCACGTTGAAACTCGTTAAACCAATTTTTGACGGTCGCCATCGAAGGAGAAGAGTCACCATACACAGCATCCAAGCGCTCTTTGATTTCGCTGCGCGATTTCCCTTTCAAAAACAAGAATCGAATCACCGACCGATATTGCTCTTTTACCATTTTTGTCAAATCCGCGGACACGCTCGCTTCCACACGCGGTCAAAACAAAACTACGAGTCCGATTCGGCTGAAATTTTGACAGTAGCTGTCAACGAGAATGTACTACGCGATAAAAAATTGCTCTTGCGATAGTGGTGCCATCGGGCGGTGAGGCTAAGTACTTATCGGACCGCCCTCGTAAGCATGACCGCTTATCATTTTTAATTAATACAAGAGTTGAAAAACTTTGCTCACATAAATATGTCGTCGAAAATGGGAGTAGTGTTAAGATTGCTTTGTCGGAAATGCGAGGATATTCTTTTTTAACGTAAATCCAGAACACATCTAATGGAACTTCGGAGAAGTGAAGTTTTAAAGTCATGTCATTATTTAAATCTGTAAATTCCTCTCGAATTTGCAGAGGCAGTGCTTCCGTAGGATTTATTGCATTGGCTGCAAAAGGATTTCGAATCCAATTGTATTGTTCTGTATTAATGGAATAAAAATATTGATCAAATTTATGCTGAAGCATACTTAAATGTTGTTGGGCCAGATCCACAATTAATTGTTTGTTTTCAATTGTACTATGGTTGGTCCTTTGGTACATTTCCAAACATCCTTTTTGCAACTCTTTCTGCCAAAGCTCGAGTTTTTTTTTCAACCCTTGTAATTTGTCGGAGCACGTCAATATATTCTCATTTTGACCTTGCATTTTTTTATTAAGTTCATTCAAATGCTCAAATATATCAGCCATGTATGCAAGTTTGGCTATCTAGTAATCATCATCGAGGTGCTGGTATAGTTCGGGCATATTTTGATTTAAAAGAAACTCACGCACCTCGTGACGAAGCTCAAACAATCTAGCCAAAACTTTGCCTCGGGATAGCCAACGAATTTCAGTATAAAACAATAAGGATTCATATTCGGCTCCCATTTCTGCACAGAGTATTCCAAAGATTCGCGAATTTAGGGCTCTTGATTTAATTATGTTTACGATTTTAATGCATTCATTCATCGTGTTCAAAAGTTCCTCCGGCAAATTCTTGACCATCAATGCTTCTCGATGTATGCAGCAGTGTGTAAATTGTAACGTCAGATTTTTTTGTTTTACACAAGAGACAAAACCCTTTTTACTACCCGTCATTGCCGCAGCGCCATCCGTGCAAACAGCAATGCAATTGCTCCATTGAATATTATATATTTTGAAGAAATCATCGGTTACTTGAAAAATTTCTTCAACGGTAGTTCGCTCTGGAACCTCCTTACAAAATAAATAGTCAACGAAATGTACAATAGCTATCAGCTGTGCTTTATTTTTAATATCGGTTTCGTCGATCTGAAGCGCAAAATTTTCAGCCAATAACAGTTTTCTAATCATTGTTCCTAAAATATCGCTTGACATATCGTGAATACGTCTTTTAACAATATCGGCAGACAACGAAACTTTATTCACTTCCTTAACTTCATTGGGCCCAAGCATAAGTCGAACAATTTCCATGCATGCTGGTTTAGTAAGTGTTTCGCCGATAGTATGTAGTTTCTTCTGACGTGCAATTAATTTTGCAACATAGTAGCTAGCTTCTAAGGCCTTTTCAGAAACTATAACGGTCGATTTCATAAATTTTTTCTGTTTTTTATTTTGTTCTAAGCACCTCTTAAAATATTGTCAGTCTTCGTTGGCGTAGCTGGGATGGTTTGATTGTAGATGGCGATTTAATTTACTGGGTACCATTGACTCGTTTGATAGCTGTTCGCCGCAAATGATGCACTGTGACTTTGGAGCCGTTTCGTCACCACACCACGAGAATCCATATTTAATGTAGTCTTTGTCGTACTTTCTTTTCACTATCTTCTTTGGTTTTTTTGTAACACTTGTGCTGGGTTCTTCATCATCTGTACGTGAAGACGGATCTTTTCCACGTAAAAATTTATCCATATTTAAAGGGGTATAAAACTAAATGTGTATCACACGAAGAACGCTAACCACACACAATTCAGCAACACAATTAATAGTAATTATCGTTAATGGTAGAAACTTGTTTATTTAACTTTGTGTTGTTAAAATAGTGACAGCTCTGCACACGACAGTAATGACGGACGAGTGAATGTGATGTAACGCGTGCAAATGCAGTATAACGCATGCGCATGAGTCTTCAGCGACGCGCATAAGGGTCATTTTTCTTTGTCTATGACTAATTTGGTGCGGTCATGGTGTGTACTAAACACACTACGCAGTTTTCAACAGTTGGCACCAGGCGCTGGGGGACCATTGAAAAATTATTTAGTTATAATAATTATTCTATACTACATTTTGAAAAATAGACAATATTATGAAAAATAATTTGTCATTGTGTATTAAATACATAATGAAAAATTGTGAAATGTCAAATACATTGAATTTGACTGCGGCACACCTGTATCCGGCTCATGGTACACCAGTGTGCCACGGCACACCGGTTGCGGAGCACTGCCATAAACCAATCATGACCCGGAATTCCATTTTTAAAGGGAGTTTTCAAATTATTATCGACGATATATTTGGCGACTAACTCAATCACTTTCTTTTTTAGAAAGTCCGAATCCATATTTCTCCATAACATGTAGATTTTCCGCCAGTTTTTGTTCAACTTCAGCTGGAAGTGCCGTTCGTGGTGGATTTTTTCCCACGTCTCCCAGAAACATGGCACATAATAGTCAATCTGGGTATTTCAAATTTTTTCTCTGCCTGGTACCCATTCATCCGACCGCTCTTTAGTTCTTCTACTGCTTCTAAAAGTTTTTCTTTTTTATAAGGCATTTTTTACTTTCTGTAAAAAACTATAGATAAGGTTTTTACAGGTAAGTAACAACTTCTTTTTTATCTTTTACATCGATACAGGAACATGCCCAGATAGTTGAATATTAAAATAAATCAAATTGTTATGTTAATATTGTAATATATTAGAGTAATACATAAAAGTACATAATAGTACGTAAAAGAATTTAAAAAATATAAGTTATTAATTTTTTTAATAAATCTATTTTTTTAAAAGTAATGCACATCACTAGTTCCATTTCCGTCCATACAAAAATATCAGTGATAAGTGCATCCACATTGTAGTTGCACTTACCCCAGTATGTAAAATTATGGGGGGAAGTGTATCTAGTCACAATTCTTTTAAATATTTATTTAATTAATATATACAAAACAAACAACAATTCAAATGAAAGGCACTTACCAAATTTGAATCTCCTAGTACAAGTTATTGTAAAGTTACAGAAGAATTACGAAGGAGCTCCCGACTCGTACGTTGACAAAAACCAACCATCAAAATTTGAACATTAATAATAATGGCCCTGTGTGTGCTACAGCTTTACCTGTTTACTGTAGTGTGAATTTAGTTCATTACAATAGATCTTTGTAGATGACAGTGTTTAAACATAATATTTATGGAAGTTGGAAGGCTTAGATGCACTTACCCCGATTCACCTTATTGAATTTTGAAATAAATAATATCTCTATACCCCGTATAAAATTGATTGTCAAAATATTTTACTTTACTTAAAATATTTTTTGTAGTATCCTTTATTGACAACCCAATGTTAATTGTAAGGTTTTAAATCTGCACAATATATTGCTGATTTTTTTGCTTCAAATCTGTATAGGTAGAATATAAAAGTCAAGTAAAGCATGATTCCACTTAGTTTTTCTACAAATATTGTTCTATCTTTTAGGTGTGCAACACATTTAACATTTCCAAAAGGAACATACTAAGATTATTAAATAGTAGAAGAAATAATATTACAAAGAAGTACTACAACAGTTTAGAGGAGATGGAAAAATATTCTGAAGAATCTGTTTCTCCAATTTACTATTTACTCCTGGAAATTGCTGGACAAAAGAATATCCATTGTGATCATGCTGCATCACACTTGGGAAAAGCTCAAGGACTTAGTAATATGTTAAGGTATCTACAATTTATTTACACAAATATATGAGTACCATATAAGTAGAGTGTATGTGAATCTCCCCAGAATGCAAGTTGGTATTTGACTTTTTTTTAAATTCATTTAAATATAAATTTGTGTCTTTCCACTTGTTGATTTATTTTGGAGTAAATTTTATGTAGATTCTTTGCTTCTTACAAGCTTCTTAATTTTGTTCAGATAAAACGAACAGAAATACTAAAGCATGGCATTACAAAAATATAAGTAACTTACGAAATTATTCTTAATTTTTTTTTTAAAAAGTGTGTATATATATATATATATATATATATATATATATATATATATATATATATATATATATATATATATATATATATGTATATGTATATGTATATGTATATGTATATGTATATGTATATGTATATGTATATGTATATGTATATGTATATGTATATGTATATGTATATGTATATGTATATGTATATGTATATGTATATGTATATGTATATGTATATCGTATATCGTATATCGTATATCGTATATCGTATATGTATATGTATATGTATATGTATATATATATGTATATGTATATGTATATGTATCTGTATCTGTATCTGTATCTGTATCTGTATCTGTATCTGTATCTGTATCTGTATCTGTATCTGTATCTGTATCTGTATCTGTATCTGTATGTGTATGTGTATGTGTATGTGTATGTATATGTATATGTATATGTATATCTATATGTATATGTATATATATATATATATATATATATATATATATATATATATATATATATATATATATATATATATATATATATATATATATATATATATATATATATATATATATATATATATATATATATATATATATATATATATATATATATATATATATATATATATATATATATATATATATATATATATATATATATATATATATATATATATATATATATATATATATATATATATATATATATATATATATATATATATATATATATATATATATATATATATATATATATATATATATATATATATATATATATATATATATATATATATATATATATATAATATATATATATATATATATATATATATATATATATATATATATATATATATATATATATATATATATATATTTATTTTGTATCTTTCAGTAATAATGGGTTCAAATCCTAGGTTAGTGCGCCCTTTAAGAGAGTTTGCTTCTAAACAGTGCTATATAAGTTGTCCTTTTATTATTATTACTATACCTCTCTAAATAATGTTGAAAATTAAGGACTTCAATCCTATACAGGCATATCTTGCACTCGTTATGTATAAGGTTACAGATTTCTGCCCAATCTCGAAAACGATTTTAACTTAAAGTAATCTTTTTTCTGTTATCTAAGCATGTACTGCACTGTGATCATCATAGACAGGCATAACTTATGTAAATAACACATTTAAACTAAGATTAATAATACTGGAAACCTGATTTTGAAGAATAATAATCACTGAATCGAATGGGAGGCATTGTGATGCCTAGGTTACAACAATGGAAGCATGTTGAGTCATGTCGTAGTGTCATAAGTCGGCCTGCTTGTATTTGATTAATTTTTCCTTTTTTCTCAATTTACTTCTTACTTTTATACCTTTTTTCTTTTACCTTCATGTTGAACTCTATGTATATTTCAAGTAAAAAGTACCTATTTTTTTTTCGTAAATGTTTATTTTGTTATAGATCTGTGGAGCCAGCAGCAAAACAAAGATTTGTAATGTTGCCGCTAGATTTACTTTTAAAACACAACCTAAGTCAAGAGGATGTTTTAAGATTATCTGATTCTAAGAAAATGAAGGATGTTGTTTTGATGTTGCCTCTAGAGCAAATTCACACCTTGTTAAGGTATATCAATTTCGTCTTTTAACATTATGTCTAAATACAGTATTAATAAACATATTTTAATGAACTCTATGAATTGTAAACCCACAATCCAAAAGATAAATAATATTTTTTTACATTTTATTAGTACTAATAACCAGAAAATAATAGTTAAGTGAATGGTTCTATAAAGCCAATTTATGTATGCATGACAATGGATCCATTCATCAACGTAAAACACAACTGTTTGATGAAAATAAATTATTATATGCACACCTGTCTTTTTTGGGATGTGACTGTGTAGAATTACTCAATATTATTATGACAATATTCGTGGCCTAGTCTGCAAGACTTTTGACTTCATCCTGGGGCGTCGTGTTTGATTCCTGATGGTATCCAAAAATTAAATTTAAAAAGTTTCTAGTTTGGTAAAAGAGTACTCGCGTGCGTTAGAATTGTGCGAGTTTTGTTGCATCTTTACATGTGGTAGTATTGCCAAGACATGTTAAGACAAAGCTCTATGCATACTCTAGTGGTCAAAAAATACAAAAGGTTCGATTAATGGGGCTGAAGACAATGTTGTGTTCAGACCACACTCTCAATATGTCCATAATGCTACAGTACTGTGCGAATTAACGGAATAAAAGTAATTTTTTTCATTATTTACGTATAGCAACACTGTTATGTTAATTTTAACAGTTTTTTAGCACTAAAAAGTATAACCTATAGTTCCATGATTCTTTGGGAGCTCATATTGGTGTTTGTTGGTGGATAATTGGTTGTTTTTTTTTACATTTTCTCAATGAAGGAATAATTTTGAAGTTGCTTGCATATTATACAGTATTTTTAAGTTGGTTTACATCTTGGATATCACACCGAGAAAAAGAGAAAAGATTATAACATTAAGTGAACACCCTTCAATGACTCACAAAGAGATTGCAAATTAATATTTTATGAGTCAGGGAGCAGTCAGTAAGATTATTAAGCAGAAAAGAGAAACAGGGACAGTTGAATCAAGGAGAGTTGAGAAATGTGGGAGAAAAAGGAAGACCACTGTCCGAGATGAAGTATCTTTGATCAGAAATAGTAAGATAAACCCCAGAAAAACAAGTTACGAACTTCAACGAGACTTGGCTACAACTGGAGTGATGATTCGTGACTCAACAGTACGAAGAAGACTTATTTAATCTGGAAGAAGAGCAATTCGACCACAGAAGAAGCATTTCCTGACGGCGCGTATGATCAAGCAAAGGCTAAAAAACATGCCAAATGGACTGCAGAAGACTGGAGAAAGGTGTTGTTTTCAGATGATACCTACTTTATCGTGCAGGGATATCACACGAAATTTGTTACAAAAAGTGGGGATGAAAACCTTACTGCGGTTCATATTGACCAAACGGTGAAACATCCTGTGAAGATGTTCTGGGGCTGCTTTTCGTATATGAGGACTGGATATTTGATACCAATAGAAGGAATAATGAATAGCCTGAAGTATAAAACTCTATTGGAGCAGCACTTGAGTACAGAACTGATTAAATGTTGTGCAAATGGTGAAGCTGTATTTCAACAGGACGCAGCTCCGTGTCATGTATCGAAGAATACGCTTAAATATTTCAATGATAAAAAGATAACTCTTTTAGATTGGCCTGGAAATTGATCTGTCCTTAACCCAATAGAACATTTGTGGGCGATGTAAATCTAGGATACAAAAATTGGACTGCACCACCAAGAGAAAGATGATAGAAGCTGTAATTCAGGTGTGGTTTTGGGATGGCAAAATAAAAGAAAATTGTCGAAATTTAATTGATTCCATGCCCAAACGTGTTCAAGCTGTTATAAAAGCAAAAGGAGAACATATATCCTATTAAATAAAATTTATTTTATGATTGTATGTCATCTGTGACTCAAAATATTAATAATAAACGTTTTTTATGATTTTAATGTATTTTATTCCATTAATTCGCACAATACTGTAGTTCAGATGGGTTGTGAAATTGCACTTGAATGAATGAACTCAACATTTTATCAGTTGGTCCTCATTTCAGATTGATTAATTAAGTAAGTGGTTGTATATTTGTCATAATAAAAAAATCATTCATTTTAGGCTCGAAGTATATCATTACCATCAGAAGTAAAGCCAATCCTTCTACCTGCTGTGGCTGTGGAGTCTTATCTGAAAAAGCTTCAAAAATATGATTTCAATTTATTTGTTAAGAATGTTAAAGAAAGAAATTCGATGCTAAGTTTTTCCTTGTATTGGAATAAATTAAGATCTAAATATTAAAAATTGTTTTAATTTCTCTGATAAAACTATCTGGGAATCTTCTAAGTTAAGCATTTTTATAAAAGAGTTAAAACTTGTATAAAAGTAATGAATAGATGATTTGTATTAATTTGTTTATTTGTATTTTGAGGTCTCTGTTTAATGAACTTTGCTGAAGGCCGCTGTTTGGAAACCTCTGCTATTGCAAAATAAATGATAGTAAAAATAAAAAAAGGACTGTTCATGTTTCATTGGATTCAGTTTCGATTCCTTACCTCATTTTAGGCAATGCAGTAGCAAATACAAATAGTGTTTTCCTTCAATATTTTCTACAAAGATATACAGCATAATCCAGAAATATCTTCACAATTACAGTTTTTTAACTGTTGAGCTTTTTTTCTAATGTTCCATTGCATTTTTTTACATCTGATTAGTCACAGACTAAGGTAAATTGGGGTCCTAGGCAAAGTTCTATATAATTATATTAATCATAAATGAACTGTTAGTTATTACAAATAATAATTATCATTATCATCTCGGTGCTACAATCCGCTGTGGATCCTGCCTGATCTTCTCAAGGATGTATACAACATGCTGTTCTGCTCCAGTTTCTAACACCGAGGACATACATATTGTTTTGAACATTGTCATTTCATCCGGTTTTGGGTCTGCTTATCTTTCTGGACTTTCATTGCGAAATAGTTTCCGTGTTCTTGGCCATTTTTTATTATTTATAAGTGATTTCTTTAATTTTTCCTGCTTTTTCCAAATTTTCAAAATCGTCTGAATACTTTGTATGAAATCTACTTAAGCATTATACAATAATATTGTCTTATTTAGAGATTCGTTGGATTTTTGTAGCAACTTTCTTGAAAGCATTTATTCTCTAAAATCTGTCCTCATAAAATTAATAATAATACATGTATCACATAGATTAGTAATTTATTTATGTTATTGCCTGTAAACATTGTTGTGAAATCATTGCTTGTAATATTGTAATAAATATCCCTTTGTGTGGTCCTCGCATTATTGCTGCATTATGATCGGATGGCTCTTACGCGCAATGAACACGTGCGTGTCAAGCATTGAGCTAGCAAAGGGTGAACGGGGTAAGCGGTCGGATCGATCTGTTTGCGACGTGCGGTGGGCTAAACATAAAAGATGCAAAATACTCGTACATTTTCCTCCATGTTTTTATTTCTACAAATTCTACCGGTCAGCAAGGAATGTCTTCACCCAATTGTCACTGGGACTCATTGAAGTCACACCGGAATCTCCTAGGATTGAACACCAACCATCCACCATAGTCTTTATACAGGTGCTGTACAGTACGTATTCAAAATTATCCTTATTTTCATATTGACTAGCAGCTTTAGATCATACTACTGGTTTTTAATTTTTGCTTAACCCGTTGACAACCAAGCCCGAGAATTTCTCGGGCAAAATAATTATGCATTCCTTACCATGCCCGAGAAATTCTCGGGCTATGACAATGTCATAATGTATATTTTTTTCTGACTTACTCTGATATCTACCGCAAAAACACTAATGCTTAATGGTAAATTTTTAGTTTAGCAAGGATTCAAACAAGAAAATTAAGAAATTTGTAATACTAAGATTGATTTATTTACTCAATATTCAAAATGGCCGATAAAACGTGCTCATACACATTTTTTGAACTGGAAAAATGAAGTGAAAACGAGTTATACAATGTATTAGGCGAGTCAGATTGTGGCGAATTTGAAGACGAAAGACTTCTATAGTGAGGATGAAGAAGAGCCAGTTTCAGACAAGGATGCTTCAGATTCGGTAGATGAATCAGGTGAAGGGAACATTTCAACCACCAGGCCAAGTAATGAAGAAGTAGTCACTGTCCAGGATCCCACACTCGGCAGCTGGTGAATAGGTCAGGGACCTCCGACACTCCTCTCAGGCTACAAGGAAGAAACTCCCACTTTCTTTATAAAATCTGTGGCAATGCTGGTGGAAAAAGTATGTTACCAGAAAATGTATAGTATGTAAGGCTAAAGCAAAGGCCTGAACAGGGAGTGCCGGTGGGAATTTAGGATATGCCAGGTCTCCCTACATAATGAAGATTGCTGCATTGATTTCCATTGTAAAAATGATTTTTCCAAATAATTTTTATTTTTTTTATTTTATGTTTTTACTGTGTATTTTTTTTTATATGTGAATAAAAAATTAAAACATAATTGCATTTTAATTATTACTTCATTTTTGACTTCCTCCAGACAAGTTCATCAAAATATTTTTTTGACTCATAAAAATTTGAATTCAGCATTATTGTTGAGTAAGTCTTTATTTTTCTCAAATCAGACTCCTGTGTGATTTCTTATTGAATTTTTAAAGCTTGATGTCATTTGACTAGAGCAGAGGTCGGCAAAGTGCGGCTCCGGAGCCGCATGCGGCTCTTTGGCCCCTTAAGTGCGGCTCTGGCACAAATATCCATAGGCAAGCGCGCAAGATTCTTTCCTTTTTCGGTTCTACATATTCATGCGAACAATCGTTTTCAAGCATGAACTTTATCAAGAGTAAACTGAGAAGTCGTCTTATTGATGAGAACCTGGAATCGTGCCTAAAATTAAGAATAACAATATACAAACATGACTTACTTAAACTTTCCGAGGAGATGCAAGGACATTGTTCACATTAAGTGTTTGTCAGTCGTTGTCATGATTTAAATTTATGGATTCCTTAATTACATAATATTTTTTATCAAAGAACAAATTTTTTATTAAGTACGAAATCAAGTTTTATTCAGTGTACCCGTAATTTAATGAATTGCTAAAATTATAATAAAGGTTTGCTAAATTAATAAACAGATTTGGCTCTCAAATTTTTTTTTAATCGTTGTAATGTACATATTTGGCTCTTTGGCTAAGAAGTTTGCCGACCACTGGACTAGAGAAATAGACACAACATGCTGGTTTGAGTGGTCAGTTTCAGTTTTAACATGGCGGTAGTCAAAGGGTTAAATCTAATTGAAGTAAGCATGTTTTAATTTCCTCGATTTTGCTGTACGTATTTTATCGCATCGGTAGTGTCACATATACACTTAACCTTATTATTAATTTAATATAATAACCACAATTTTACAAGTTCTAAAAAAATATAGACCATAAGCAGTTGCTTAGGCTGTCTAGGCGAAAGTCCGCTCCCGTATTTGATACAACTTAAACCGGTTTTAACGACGTTTTCCACGATTTGCATCAAAATTGTATTACTTTTTAGTTTATTTCCATGTGGCTCTCTATTTCAACAAACCAGAAAGCAGTTTAAACAAGTCTTATTTTTTTTATTTGGGTATCGAGAATCGCATTCGCAACCCTCGGGCTGGAAGACAGGCGTTTTACCAACTATAGTTCAGAAAATGTAGGGTGAGTCCTGTGACAGCTCACAAATTGGCCCCAATACAACCTTGTAACGATGTTCAGTAATTTTAATTATTTTATCAACTTTAATTTAAGCTTCAATTCTAATAAATAGCAAGTTATTTAGGTAAATACATTACATAAGGTTGTATTGGGGCAAATTTATGGGCTGTCACAGGACTCATCCTAGAATTTCCGAACTATAGCGATAAGTAAACACGTAGTCTATTTACATTACGTAAATAAAACTACAATTTACGCTTTTTAGAATTGTGTATTTTTTCCGTAAGTTAGATGAAAAATGTCTCGAATTTTCTAATTTTAATAAATTTACACGGTTGTCTTTATTATTTACCTCAAGATTTACGCGATAAAATCGTTATTTTGACATTTATGAAAAATACCTAGAAAGCTATAGCGCTCGTCCTCAAATCCACAACCCCGTGTACGTATGATACTCTCTTAAAGGAAAACGCATTCTGACCCCTTCCACAACACATTTAGGCATACTATTGTACATATAGATGTAGCCTATCCAATTTTAATTCATCAGACAATAAGATGCTTCGCCTGACATTTGGAAAAACCAGCAACTATCGTCTTAACACTCGACCATCGACTAGTGCAGTCTGCACAATATCGCTTGTCCAAAATACTTTTGCCACATTTCTAGTTGCTGCATGCACAGTGACTATAAATTAATATAATATGCCACCAATAGTTCGAGTCTTTATGGTACACAGATAAAAAGGGGTGAACTCTATAAAGGAAAGTTAAATGGAATACAATATCTATATTATGCTTGGCGTTGCGGCCCTTTTGAGTGCTTTTGCGTGATAAATTAATCCTCTTTAAGCTTCTCTACACTTCGTCAATTCACTCTATTGAGAGTTAAATACTTAAAGTGTGCACGTTTCAAATAAACCCGCTTCCGACCCGAAGGTTGACGACCTCCGTGGCCTAGTTGGTAAGATGCCTGTCTCCCAGCCTGGAGGTTGTGGGTTCAAATCCTGCTTAAACTCAGATTTTTTAAAAAAGGATCCCGGTTTTCATTTAAGGCCACTTTGACATCTTTCTGGTTGCTTGGAAGAGATTGACATATGACAACAAGCTCGCTACGTTGTACTGTAGATAATTAAAGTGTGAAACAATAATACAATACAAAAGGTTGTGGGTTGATATATATTTTTAAAGGGTTCTAATCTGGTTTTAACTTATGTTTAGGTGGTTGTAAGAGATTGCCACATGGCAATACACTCGCTACGTTGTGCTATATACAACGAAAGGGTATTAAAATAATAATAGAAATCTTAGTGTGTGGGGGTGGGGGTGAACGAATGATCGAGTAGTTGAGACAATTTTCCAACAAATGGGAATCTGACGACATACCGAAAGACTGGAGGAGTGCCGCCGTGATTGCTCTGTTATAATAAAGGTGCAACCATACCATAGAATGTGTAACCTGCAGAGCCACTAATTAGCTTACTGAGTGTAGTATGTAAGAGTGAGAAGAAAGTGTGGGATGTTCAAGGTGACTTTTAAAGTAGAAGAGGATGCACGATTCAGATTTTTTCTTTGCATATGGTTGTGGAAAATCGTATGGTAAAATATAAACAGGTGTATTGTGAGCTTGGAAAAAGTATTTGACCGCGTGATAATAGGCAATGTATGGAAAATATTGATTGAATATGGTGTTGAATGTAAATGAATACGTGGTATGTCGAAAGTAGACAGAGTAGATTAATATTTCAAAATATTTCATTATATGTGTGTTTGGAAAAAGTATTTGACCGCGTGATAATAGGCAATGTATGGAAAATATTGATTGAATATGGTGTTGAATGTAAATGAATACGTGGTATGTCGAAAGTAGACAGAGTAGATTAATATTTCAAAATATTTCATTATATGTGTGTTTCTTTCTCGATTCATTTTAGTCGATAACAAGACATTTTTCCTAATATTATTTTGCGTAATATTTAATGAATCCGATGATCTTTATTTTTGGTTAACGCTCGTTTTATCGAGTAATATTCAATTTGATCGATCTTTGTCTGCCTCAAAGTGATACAGACGTGGGTGGGGTGTTCAGCTTTATGAAGCACTTGAATACAGACCTTATTGGGAAGTCTTATCAAAATTTATAATTATACATGAACTCTACACTCCGCTTGAAGCCGAATGTGTTATTATAATATATTTGAAGATCTATAATGGTTTCTTTGTAGTTCGCTTCCCTTGGTCAGTTTTCTACAGTTAATATTTACCATTTATGTTTTTTCTAAACATATGCAGATGTGGGGAAATCCCTAATCTAATGACTGCAGTCACAGCCTTCATGTCCTTATAATTAACTGTTTTTTTTTTGTAATATTCAAATCCCAAATTAGAGCGCTCTTGAGGAGAGTGTTTTTTAAACTGCGCTATATAATGCCCCCATTTGGCGCTCTTCTTTGCTACGCCTCGAATGTTATTTCAAAAGCGATCCTTCGTGATTACTCCGAAAAATTATTACGGCTATCGAAGCTTTCGAGGTTCTTATATGATTCTTGATGACATTAAATTTGGCAACCCCTGGTATATTATTTCAAATATGTATGTCGGATTCTATGTTATTTTTTTTAAATGTTGAAGGGTAGGTGGTTTCATTTGAAATGTTAACGTCTGTTAAATGTTAAATTCAATATGCATTACTTCAAAACATTAATTTACAATTCATCAGGAAATAAGAAAATTTACACCAAAAGTTCATATAACAAGTCAATTTTATTTGATTTTTAATAATACATGAATGAAAATTGTTTACTTACATCCTTCTTTGTCCTTGTTGTTTAATGTGTTTTCATTTTTCTATGTTTACGAATGTCAATATCAAGGAAATCTGCGTGATAACGAGAAAAAGTCGAATGACGAAATAACAACCCGTAATAAACAAGATATTGTTTGGTCGAGTTGCCATCGAGAGGTGTTGTGATTGAACAGCTCATCTGCATACTTGTTATCAGCTTATGGGAGGTGTGTTGTGCTCCACCAATGGTGTTTGTTAGTTAGGATGTTTACTCAAACAAGTTTCCAAGGCGCACCGAACAAAACCAGCGGACTCTACACCAGCCGGATCCAGTATTAGTAATCTTCGCAGTGTGACAATTTTGAAAGGAAGAACGTTCTAATTTGGCCTGGTGCCGATGTCTCGAGAAATTCGCAAGAGAAATCGCTGGGAGGTGATCGCCTCGCCTGCTGCTCTAAACACCCACAATCCCATCAGGAGGATCGTTGACAGCCTTTGCGTGGAGCCGAATCCTGAGAAGCCTTTAATTGCTCTCTCCATAGGTTAGTACTTGCATCGCATCGATGGATGATACGTATACATTCAGACATTTTAATCATTTATATACCTTGATATAATGTTGCCTGTTGCTTTTCAATCAGTCTTCTTTCTTGTTCTGATCTGAAAGATCGTCTATTTCAGTATAAATGGAAACTTTTATCCTTAAACACCAGCAGAGGGGCTTCTTTGCGGACTTGCAGATAAAGGTTTTTTTTTTTTTATTTAAATCGATTAAAATTAAGTTTAAAATGTTTTGATAAAAAACCGTACAATGATTACATAAGAACGAAAAAAATATGACGTAGTTTAAATTAAAAAAAGCTTGAACTATAAAACATTTGCTTACACATGTTTTTTTCTACAATTCACCCATCAAAGCATTAATATTTTCGCAATAAAGATTTGTTTCAATTTGACATAGGATTATTGCTAATTGTTGAAATTTTGGACTGAAATGCTTCAAAATTCGTTTTATAGTTGATTCAGTACAGTTTAACTCAAAATTTTCAATTAGAGGAATTTCATTAAGTGCAGAGATTCAACATATTGCTCGATAGTTTATTTAGAAGATTGTGATTGTTGCTAAACTGTTGAAATTGTGCATTGGAATGCTTCGATTAAAATTAATTTTCTAATTGATTAAGGATTTAGTACAGTTTGAAACGTTGAATCTTCAGTTAGAGGACCTTTCATTAAGTTCAGAGATTCATCATATTGTCCAATAATTTATTTAGAACTATTTTAATAGCATAAGGGATGCCGTATTCATACTATTCAGTGTATATACTCGTATTATACTATACTATTGATACATATTAAAAATGAGAATTTATCAATCAGCATTTAAAGTATTTTAAATTACTCTGACAAATTTTCAATACATATATTATACTCGTATACTCATATATAATGCTAGCTCCATAAAAAAGTTTTACAAAATTAAATTGATCGATGTGTTATAATTGTCTTTCGCAACCCATTTAATTCTACTTATTCATTCGTATGGTAACCCTTCATATCCGAATTGGTGATTCGAACATATTGAAGAGAGAGGTCAGGAATAACATTGTCTTCTGCCCCTTTATTTGAGCGTTCGGGTTTAGAACCATTCAATTAGGCACGCAACGTTCTGGCAGTCTTGGAACTCTTTTCTTTCTTTTTTTTCGGGTACCATCGGGAATCAAACCCGAAGCCTCCGAGTCGAAGTCAAACGTCTTACAAACTAAGCCGTGGAGGTCGTTGGTATTATAAATAATATATTTATTCGAGTAAGAAACAGTTATTTCTTATCCGATTCTTCGCAAGGTAACATACGAGTACATAACTTCGACTGCATTTATTCTGCTTTTACACTTTTTCACTGTCTAGGTATCACTTCTCTACATCAAGATCGATCCTAACATGGTATTGTGCGTGAACTACAATTTTTCAGGATTTCCGAGTTTTAACGTATTTAACATTCAGAATTTTCTAAATGTATCTATCAAATAATTTTGTTCAATAATACAAATTATTTAAATCTGCAACTCGTTTTCAAGTATATTTCAAGTATTTATACTCCTTTCTATCTAAATACCCTATGATTTATAACCCTGTTTGTTATGTAAATAGTTTTAACTTGTGGATTTCATACGTTTATCAAGATTCCTTCGTCCATAATATAGTCAATGCAAACAGAGCCGTTTCTATGAAATAAATCCCAAGTGGTAATATGCCGCTCTGTTCGATTTTCACCAATACAACGAGTAATAATCAAAAAGTTAACTCTAGGCACATGCTATACCACGTGTTCGCCTTCGTAGGTCGGGACACGTATCTCGCATGTCTTAATCCAGATTCTCAAGAAATATCCTCTATGGTGAGTTGACGGAGTGACACGCTCAATCGATAACTATCTCCTTCCACATTTACTTTGGATTACATTTTCCTCGCTTTTCATTCTTTTCAGATATATATTTGTTTTGTAAGTATTTCATATTGCATTTTATATAAGTTAAATTTATTAAAAAAAAAACAAATTATGAGTAGAAGTAAATGCAATATTTTGAGTATTTATATGTATAGTAATACTGCATTTTTTTATGATATAAATAATATATTTTAAAAGTAATTATGCGCTCCAATTTTAATTGCGCTCTAGGTGGTTGCATTTTGCACTCGACGATAGGAGCATAACTGTTGATTCTAGAACAAATAACTATGCATAAACATAATTTTATATAATCTGATTAAAGAACAGGATGTTTTGATTAAAATTAGCTAGGAAATTAAAGTTTGGCGTAGTCAAAGATTTTATCTTGACTAGTCTCCTATTCTGCAAGAAGCTTTTAAATATTTGCTCGAACATATTTTTTTCTTCTATAAGATGGACGAAACTAAGTTGTCATGTTCTAATTTAATATTATTATTGGGTCATATAAATATAAGTTTGCTGGGGATACAATTATTTTACCAAATTCAGTTTGAGGATTTTAAAATTTGGCAGGGGGGATTATTTGAAAATAACTTGAATAGGTAAATGATGTTTTTTCAATTCATTATATGTTATAAGTTTTATACGAGGAATTCTAATTACAAAATTAAAATTTATAAAAAAGTTGGAAAAAAAATAAAAGGTGAAAAAATATATGATATAACAGACCTAGAATTGAAAGATGAAATTCTCACGAAATCATGAGATTTAATTGAGCTTTGAAGGTAATGATCGTCTATATCAATCGGCCTTTTGTTTCTATTTTGCCTATGAAGTTATTGCGAATATAGTACATTTTAATTGTTGAAAAAGCTCAAAAGATGAAAAGTGAAACGTAAACGTGAAATTAAAATGTGATTGTGATTTGTTTAGTCCAATACTTTTTATTTTACTTTATATAACGGTATAACCCTATCGGTTTCAAGGTTTTCACCTCATCATCAGGAGAGCACAAACACTTCTCACGGCGTGTAACTATAGAAGCTTCGAAACAAGAAGGCAAGAATCCATTACGATATTCCTACTTAAGGTTTTTCAAGGTTGCTTTAACTGTCCCGCGATTCTAGAAGCACTAAATTTATATGTACCTAATAAATATAGCCGTGCAAGGAATCATTCTCTGTTCTACATACCAACTTACAGGACGAATATCATGGCTAAACACTTAGTCACGCGTGGCATAGAGATATTGAACCAACTGAATGACACTGTTGATATATTCTCGGTACCGCCTAGCAGTATGAAAAGAATCCTGGCTGATATTTTTCCTAACGAATAAGCTAACGCTAGAATCTGGCCCTCTATGTGTAACAGGAGAAATCCGTGCAAAGTGGATAAAAAAATACAGTCAAACAATACACTCGCACACATGACACAACAGTGGAATAGGTACTCCTCAAATCACTGACAAAAATATGAAACACGTGGATAACACGCTCCCTTAACTACAACATCAATCCTAGAACTCTGTTCTGTGCTCTCCTGGTGATGAGGTGACAACATTGAAACCGGTACGGTTATACCGTTATATAAAGTGGAATAAACAGTGTTGGATTAAACAAATTACAATATCTTTAAACCTCCACAATGTTAATGTCTTAACTATTGTATAAATAACATATAATATCACTGTCGATAAATAATGAACTTTTCTATCCATTTTAAATATTAAGGAAAAAATTTACAGTTTTTTTTTCATGTATTCGTTTTAATAATACGTAGGTATTTATATATTTGTAATTAAAAAAGTTATAATGGTTTTTGCTTTTGTGGTGCGGTATAATAATTTCACTCTGTACATAAGAATTGTTTATCACGAGTGTACATATACATAAGCAAATTATGTACTCGTATATAATTGCACTTTATAGCTCTGAATATCACCCAAGGAGCCAAATTTGATACCTGACTTGAGATCGATTTGATATTTTTCGTAGTAAAATTTTCAGTATCATAATTTTCTATGATGATACTATAAATAGCCTCGCTATGATATCCATAGGTATATTACCCTCGCCAACTTTATTTTGATCATCTTTAGGTCAGCTGTGAGTTGTGTACAGTTTGCTTTCTTTTTGTTTTAATTTTATAAATAGATTTTCATTTATTCCTATTTATGGAATATTGCTTAGTGCGCTTGCTAATCAATCTGACGTCCCTGGTTTGATTGCACCAGGTACCCCATATTGCATGTAGCCCTAATAAACTCATACATACATGGATGTCATTTTGTAAGAGGTGTGGTCGTAAGGTGTGGAGGTGGTTTCCATCCAGTGGACTGTGTTAGTCACTGAACTATTGTATCCGATTGAAAATCGTACTAGCCCGTGAGGACCTGTCTATAATGTCATCACTAGGTCACCGAGTTTGTCGATAGTAAAAATAGCGGGATATAAAATTATATTAGAATCGAATGGAAAATAATATGTTACGTGTGCCATTCTTACCTATCGAATTTAATCAGGTGATAAATATTTTGCTTGCACCGCAACAAGACGGGTGGAAAAATGTAAAAATGCAAATGAGTTTTCGATCCCATCGCTATTAAACGATTTTGGTGCTTGGTAACAATATGCCTAAAATCTGACCTTTTGCACTTGAATCGTGGACACCCAAAAAAACATTATTTTCTAATAGACTAAGTTTTTATATTTTTTTATAAACATAACATACTTTGGAAATTATCGATTTCTTTACAAAACCTGCCATAACTCTTTCGTCCCAGCGGGAATTGAACATGCTACCCCCGGGTCGGAAGACAGGCGTCTTACCAATTAGGCCACGGAGTACATTTGCGTTATCTGGTAATAATTCTAACAGCGAATGAATATTAAAATAACCATCATCATTCTAATGTTTATAAGTTAACCTTCTACGACTTGTGACGTTTTATATTAGGATAGATGATGAGCTGGGTGGCTGATTGTAATTATGGATAAGCGAAGCGAATTCCATGTATATTTTCACTTAAAGCTACATTTACCCCAAATTTGTGATCTCTTTTGCTCTAAGAATACATCATATGGAAGGGAAAAAATGCACACACATAGACAACATTGCTTGCAATGAGCAAAAGAGAAAAATAATATTTTCCAAGTAGCAAACATTGCAAATTTGAGTCTCAATCTTACATTTAATTACGAAAAATTTGGTGATGCAATGATAGGTCAGTCGTTTAAATTATCCCTAAATTTGGTGATGCAATGATAGGTCGGTCGTTTAAATTATCCCTAAATTTGGTGATGCAATGATAGGTCAGTCGTTTAAATTATCCCTAAATTTGGTGATGCAATGATAGGTCGGTCGTTTAAATTATCCCTAAATTTGGTGATGCAATAATAGGTCGGTCGTTTAAATTATCCCTAAATTTGGTGATGCAATGATAGGTCGGTCGTTTAAATTATCCCTAAATTTGGTGATGCAATGATAGGTCGGTCGTTTAAATTATCCCTAAATTTGGTGATGCAATGATAGGTCGGTCGTTTAAATTATCACTAAATTTTGACACTTCTTTCAATGAAAGATTCAACGATACACATAATAAGTAAAAAAAATATTATAATTAACCTGAAAATTTAATTAACTTTTCTGCGTTATTAGTAAAACATTCCAACTTTCTCATTTTTCAGAAATAAAGTCTGTTAATACTGTTAAGTTTAATTTAGCTAAATTCTTTTTACAATGAAATGAAAATATAACTATAATTTTTAAACCCATGGATATTTACCCACTTCCAAAATAGTGAGTTGAATCAAAGCTAGGCTTTTAGGTTGTTTAATCGTAGACTGTGCTGGCTACGATATTTACATCGCATGCTGGACACCAATCCTTTAAATTCATCGATCCGATGCGGCGTAGGCGAGTTGAGAAACCAACGTTAGGATTGCTGGAGAGTGTGATGTAGGATTGTCGCACTTCAGGCGTATCAATTGTTCCTACATGCCATGACAGAGAGAACAGAGCACTAAATTTTTCCATCACAACATACTATATATCTTTCGCTTCCTCAACATTAATTCTTCATTACATATAACATTTACGATTTCAAGGATTTCATTCCCCTCCTATAATTCCCACTTACTCGTACGTCCGCGTTGTAGATTTGTTTTTACAACCTAATATAGGTGGAACATAAGTCGCACCCCAATACTCCTCTTCAAGGTGTTGTTGTGGATCTTGTGGCTTTGATTCTTGCACCGATTGAATTTTATACGAAAAGAGGTATAAATCGCTTCTTAAGATTCGTTGCAGTATCATTCGAGACATTTCGAACTCAGCTATATGTCGTCTGGTTGAAGTTGTTACATCGTCAACAATGTGTTGTACTATTTGAATATTTTCATTATGCGGATAGTACGTAGCCGGTTGGAGACAAGTCAATTATTGATCTCTACCGTCGAAAATGTACAATCAATCTCCTTATCGTTGATTCTGTTGGATAATCTCCATCAGTAAAATTTCGATGATATACGCGTTTTGTTCGAATAATTGACTCCTGATTTGTGAAATGAAGTTTCTCTTTTGTTACATTCTCAATAACATTCATCAATAAGATGACTTTCAAATTATTTAAAAAAAATTTATCAAACTTAAAAAAATATGAATGTTTGAAAGTGAAGCGCGTGTGATGGGCCACTCTGTAGAAACAATCCTGCAGGCTAGTTGACTCTAGGTTGCAGTACTAATGATGACTACAATCATAATGAATACAATTACATTATTTTGCTTATATGCTGCTTATCGTAAATTCTTATAGCGATGTGTACAAAAAAAACAGCCTAAAGAAAGGCTGCTGCAGATTTAACTTGCTGATTGTCGTGGAATTTTAACCTCTTTGCTATCGGAACTTTGGATTTGATCTGTCAAGACTGTGTGCTTGCTGAAGTGCAAGAGCTTGACCACCAAAACAAAAAAAAATAAGCATAAGCGTCTTCTTCCACATAATGGCTGACATTACCATATACTCGATCACAAGGGATTGCCTATCGTGCCGTATTATATTTATGTTAATATGTAAACGCTGAAGAATCTAGTAAATGGAAATGCTGAAGAATCTAGTAAGTGGAAACGCTGAAGAATCTAGTGAGTGAAAACGTTGAAGAATCTAGTAAGTGGAAATGCGATTTGAAAATATAGTGTCTCGATGATTTTTTGTCCTTCGATGCAAAATAAATTCAAAATGGTCCCGTATTGTTTTCCAAAGAGAAGTGGTTAGTGCTATAACTGGTTTTCTTGCATTACTATCGTAATTATATTTGTCTATCCAAAAATCGCATACAAATTTCCAAATACAATTTACAATTTTGTTGAACATGCATGAGTATTTATTTATTTTAGTCTCGATTAATAATGATCTCAAAGTAACTCGTGCAATTACATCAGTAGTCTTATTTGGAGTCCTTAGATCTTTTTTATGCAATCAACCAATAAAATCGAAGCTTTTGAAAAATATAAAATCTATGGAATATGGTGGACTTAAGATTCTAGAAATTACATAGTAATTTTTCTCCTTTTTTAATTGACATGGTTTTTTTAAAGAAATATTCTTGAGATATCAATACGTACAAATATTGCGTTTGATTTTTACTATTATTAGTTTTTATACAATAAAAAGATTATATATAATATACAATGAGTAAGTTGGTAAAAAAATCTTTATATTGAAAAGTTATTTGCTTTAAATATAATGAAAACTACATATTGTATAAATAATTATCCCGGTCTTTATCCCCTTTTTCCCTTGAGATTTAACATCAGTTTTGTCTTTTGTTGTTTTTATTGAAATATTTTATTTAATTAAGTTTAAGACACGGTCATATATATCGATAATGATTTTGAAACAAAAGCTGGTTAATTGTAAGAAATTGCTTTAAAACAATATACCCGCCAAATAAATGAATAAATTTTCGTGTCCGGACCATCAATTACTCGTATGCCACGGGTTTCCAATATGAGGCAACAGAGATCCCAGTGCCTTATCATACGCATCAATCAGGTCCTGCCCAGAGCATGTACTCGTAGTCCTGACGTTCGGACAATCAGGTCCTGCCCAGAGCATGTACCTACTCGTAGTCCTGACGTTCGGACAATCAGGTCCTGCCCAGAGCATGTATCTACTCGTAGTCCTGACGTTCGGACAATCAGGTCCTGCCCAGAGCATGTACTCGTAGTCCTGACGTTCGGACAAACTAGCATTTGTTGTGAGTCCTGTACGAGTATATCCCCTATATATCCAACAATCATATTCAGTGCTAATTTTATTCAAGAAACCCCATCTTTGTATGCTCATCTGCATTTAGTCAGCCTTACTCGGACTATTCAGTGATCTCCAAGTATGCCAAGCAGATACCCGCCAACTGTAATGCCATGGGGAAAAAAACATATTACATGAATATTTAAACTTATGAAATATCATCCAGTCTTTTTTTAATTTTTTTTTATTTCACCTGGTGAGTTTATTGCCCTGTGGCAATCTCTTCCAAACAACCAGTCTTCAATCTATTGGGAAATGAACTTGACAGGATTAAATTGGTAGCGAGCGAATACGATGCTAAGCAGACAGTTGATGTAAACTGTGTATAATATTTTGATAATACCAATAATACATCTGTTTATCAAATAATTTCAAGTTTCCCACTGTATTTGATAACAACCAGTGGTGTAGTGTAGTATCAAACGGCAGGGACAATTAAGGAAATTGTACGAACATCGGGCAACAGTAAAAATATTTTTAATTGTTTTTACCCATTTCTTCATAAATTCACAACTAATTTGTGGAAGTAAGTTATACATAAGTACGATACAAGTTTATATATAAATTGTTCAATAAACTGCTCTACAAACCAAAAACGCATTTGATGCTATCATTATTCTGTCTATTGAGCTAGTGTTTAAGTATATTGCTTTAGTGATCAAATAGCATACATAAATACCATTACGCCATTGCCCTATATATGTACAGAGAGAATAGAGCTAAACTTTGCTTTAGAATCAAACTTTGCTTTCACGGCATATTTCCTTCAATTATTTTTTTAAAATCACACCAAATTCATACATATCCCTTACTACTAGCAAAGAACATCGAATCCAAAACCTCCGGGTGAAAGTAAAGCGATGTATTACTAGGTTACAGAGGTACAATGGTAGAAAGTAAAGCGATGTATTACTAGGTTACAGAGGTATAACGGTAGAAAGTCATAAATAGTTAATAATGAGTTATGAAATTTCATCCTTGAGAGGCCTCATTGAGAAATGTTGCACCAGGGCTCGAGATGTCGTGGTTATGCCCCTGATAAAAACTGTTGTGATTTTCCAAAAACAAATCACGAGGAGAATGAATTCAAATAATGGATTCCTTTTCCATAATAGTATAATTAAAATTCAAACTAGTATCGCAAACAAGTCGTATGTTAATAAAGTGAAACAGGTTATTGGTGAAATATTGGAATTCCAGTTGTTGCTCGCGAAATGAGACGCGTCTCGATCAAGGGCGTCTGGATACCGCGCCGTCACACAGTTGCATGCGGAAGATTCCAGGACAAAACTGAAGGCGGCTTTGTCCTTCGATGACCTCTTCATTATTTTTCCAACGCATATTTCTTTTCCACACAGTGCACATAAAAGCTTTTAACATTTAATTCGCGTACCACTCTAGTATATTGTGCTAAACATTTACAGTGATTTTTATGCCTATTTTCTACTTCGAAACTTTATCGTTTACTACAAAAAAGTGAGACTTTTCTTCTCTCATAGGTAGCAATAATCCGAGTATATCGTCATTGTTACCATGAAATCTTCAATTTATTTTTAAAGTAAAAAATTGCATCGGGTGTTTGAAATTGGAAGAAATAATTCGCCTCTATTCGCTATCATCGTCTTCATGAAACCTCCGACCTGCATTTTGAAGAAAAAAACTATAAACTATCTCGGGGCTTTAAAAATGGAAGCAATAATAATGTATATCGCGGTTTTGATGAAACCTTCAATATGTATTTTTAAGTAAAAAAAAATGCATCGGGCGTTTGAAATTGGAAGAAATAATTCGCCTATATTATCAACGTTTTCATGAAACTTCCGATTTGCATTTTGAAGGAAAAACTTAAAACTATCTCGGGGCTTTGAAAATTGCAGCGATAAAAGTGTATATCGTTGTTTTCATGAAATCGTTCATAGCAATAACACGCGTATATCGCCGTTGTTTGGATGAAATCTCCAATGTGTATTTAAGAATAAAAATTAAAATACTAGTAAAGCGTAGTTTTTTTTCAATTACAACTTCAATTATATGGTTGGTTGGAACATATTGTTGCTTGGAAATCGTAATTATTAATCACCACCCAGATTAATCGCTTGATCACATTTTGTGGGACTGTGAAATAGGGAAGAGCTTTATGCAGTTATATGCCGGAGTAACTTCGGTCGCACTTTGTATATTTTAGGTCAAATTCAAATGCAAAATTGGACCAAATGCTCGTAAACAGTAGTTTTCGATATTTTCGCTGGTCTTTCGCTGGTGCTTTCGATATTCTCGATCGAAGTCTTGATTTGCATCGGTAGTCATCGGCCTACCAGAGTGGACACCATCTTCGAGTTGTTTTATCACCATAACGGAATTTTACAAAGCACATTTGATTCATACGATCGTTTACTGCACCGTCGCCAAATATGTATTTTTTTGTGTGCGTGACATTTTTTCCTATGCGGTAGTAAAAAATACACACACTTAAAACATAACTTATTTTGTTTCATATTCAAAATTATGCCTAAAAAACACACAGACAATTTGGATAAAAAAATGCCAAAAAAATGCGCTAAGCTATTTTACCTTTCACAATAATATACATTTAGCACGTTTGGACTAAAGTTAGCAACGAAAATTTTGTCTTAACGACATCTATCCGAGAAATATGAAACTACTTTCTATACGAAATTTTATTTTTAAATAATTAATTATTTATATTAAATAAAGGTATACAAATTGTCTTATTTTAGGTGACCCTACAATTCTGGGAAACCTCAAACCTGCTGGCGAAACCCTCGAAGCTATTACGAAAAGTTTGAAATCTCTCAATTTCAATGGGTGAGTACGCTAGAAAATATTATTATGTTTAATATATACATACAATCACGCCGTTTCCTGCCCTGTTCCTGTCAGGGTAGGCAAAATGCATACAGCGACAGAATATCCTATTGCAACATATATATTTCGCCTCTTCTACATTTATACAACTAATAAAACTCTTACGATTTACCTGATGACTTTTTAAATTTTCTACATTCAAAATATCAATCACTTGATCCAACCATACTTCTCTTGGTTACTCTACCATGCCTTCCACTCAAATTCGGGCTATATATTTGTTTTGTTAGTCTTCCTTCATTCATTCATTATACATACCCAAACCATTTCAAAGTGATCTTGGTAATGAGCGAGGAAGTTCATTTCGACCTCAGCGGTTATATTAACAAACAAAATAGCCGCTATTGGGGCGTTGAAAAGTGATTTATTAGGGGTATTTGGTCAAGAGATGTGATTGGACTTTAGTTTTTTGAAGATGCTGCGGATAACGCTGAACGGCGACTACTATCATGCCATGGTCGAGAACTTTCTATCACATCAATTTGATTAATCGACTTTGGAAAACATACGGTTTCAGCAACGTGGCGCTTGATGTTAGTCAGCACGAGCCACCATCGAAATTATGAAGATAATGTTTCCAAGTCAACAAATTTCCAGAAGCGGTGACATCGATTGTCGTCAAGATCCCCAGATTTAACAACTGCAGACATATATTGTAAGATATGTGAGCTTATCCTAAAGTACGTAACGATGCCAACGTCAATTGAACAATTTTATTATTATTATTATTATTATTATTATTACACATGACAAGAAACATACACAATTTGAGAAAAAACAACAGGTAATTTGATTTGGACATATAATTTTAATGGATCTGGGTTTGTTGCCTTTCATTTGTCGTATCCCCAGTAAACTAGGCTTTTGCCTGTATCTCACTGAGGATATTTAGCATGAAAAAATAAATCGATACTTCTTTCCGATTTTTGATAATACAAAAAAACCCCGTTGCACGCTCTCATCAACCTGACAAACAGTGACACTCAACTGGAAACATCTTGCGAAACTCAACTCCTCACACATTATCACTCCAGAAAGACCAAAAATATTCATCCCACAATATACCGCACACAATCATAAGAATAAAAAAAAAATTTAAGAACAATGTTCGAAGAGCAATGATTGAAACATTGCCTGAAATTTGTTTAAATGTTATTAGAAATGCTCTTGGAAGAGCATGCATTTGTGTGGCAGCAAAATACGGTTGTTTGGCTGAAGTTATCTTCATCTTCATCGCGTGCTCAATGCAGAGCGTCATTAAAAAATATATAAAATGAGAATTATAAATAATATAACATTGTGCATAACGAGTTGTATAAATAAGGAGGAGGCGAAAGTTGTGTGCATGGACAGAAAAGTTTGAAGATCTGTTATATTTGTTCACTCCGATGGGACACGGTGTTATGATATGTATGTAATTATTTGAAATGAAAGTTGTCAAGTTAATTATTGGCAACCCTATATTATGTTTGTGATGCTTCAATATGAATTCAAATTTGTTTTATTAAAAGTGTTTTCGATTTAGATATGCACCAAGTACCGGTTACAAAGAAGCCCGTGAAGCTGTTGCAGAATACAGTTGCTACCAAGATGAAGAAGGGAATAGTTGCAGTGTAAAATTTGAGGACGTGATCATCTGCAGCGGCTGTTCCCATGCATTGGACCTCTGCATAACAGCACTAGCATCCCAGGGGTACAATATTTTGGTGCCGAGACCAGGATTCTCTATTTATAAAACCTTATCTGACAGTTTTGGGATTCAAGTGAAATACTACAACCTTTTGGTAAGTAATATATTGTTATAATGTATTGAATATATTTAGCGTACTTCGTCATAAGAGTAACTGTAAATTAGAGTACTTCGTCATAAGAGTAACTGTAAATTAGAGTACTTCGTCATAAGAGTAACTGTAAATTAGTGCCATTTATATTTTTTACTTTACTTTTTGAATATCATGTTACTTCAAATCAAGATTTCCCAAACATTTTTGGACTGACACCCCTTGGAACATCTTAGGATAAGTCCAATGCCCCCTTAATATCTTCACCATCTTCGCATTTATTTGACAGTTTTCGCAAACGTTTTCCTAGAATTATTCCTTAGCGGAAAATATCAAAAAGATCGAATAAATATCGAATCGAAAAATATCGAACCTGTGTCTGAGAGATGTTGCTTTGGAGAGGAGGAGAACTTTGAGGTCGATTTCGTCTTCATTTAATAAATTGATTGTTCCGAATCGATCCAATAGGGTGAAGTATTATAAGATTTTTGCAATTGCTGCTCACGTGGTGTGAAATGGTCTGCCTCTTAGTGTTAGATATATTGGCGGCGTGTGCAGATTTAGGAAGCATTTGAAGACTCCCTTTTTGGGAGGTCTTATTAAAGCTTATGATTGTATACGAACACTACACATATATACTATATTACACTTAAAGCCGAATGTGTTACTATCACATATCGGAAGATCTACAAAAGTGTTTTTGTAGATCGTCTTCCCTTGATAAGTTTTCTGCGTTTTTATTATCAAATATATTTTTCTAAACATAGGTATGCATATGCGGGGGAAAACTCAATCTGAAAACTCAATGGCCACATCTACTAACTTCCTACCCTTATACTCAACATATATATATTTATTTTGTAATATTTTTATTTGTTAATACTAGTGGGCTCGAGTCTCGAGTTAGAGTGACCTTGAGGAGAGTTTGCTCTCTGAACAGCACTGTATACATTACCCTTTTATTATTAATTATAATTATTTTCAAAGGTTTAGATCTTTTTTTAACATAAATTATTTTCTCAAAATTGGTTTTCTTTTCAGGAAGACAAACAGTGGGAAGTGGACTTAATCGATCTGGAGAATAAAATTGATGCTAAAACTTGTGCCATTGTGGTGATAAATCCTTCGAATCCTTGTGGTTCAGTTTATTCGTCAGAACATTTAAAAGAAATTCTGGAAGTTGCCTCACGGAATTGTGTACCTATCATAGCAGATGAGATATACGAACATTTGGTATTTCCTGGGCATAAATATGTCCCTATGGGGGCTTTGTCTAAAGACGTTCCTATTTTGTCCTGCAGTGGCATTACGAAGAGATTCCTCGTTCCAGGATGGAGAATAGGATGGATAATTATTCACGATAGAAATAATATTTTGGCCACGACAGTGAAAGAAGGATTAATAAATCTATCGCAAAGAATCATCGGAAGTAACACGTTAGTTCAAGGAGCATTGCCAGAAATTCTACGGAACACACCGCAAACTTTTTTTAGCGATGTCATCAATTTGATTCATGTAAGTTTTATCGAAATTCCTCGATTAATGTGGTTAATACGTACTTCAAAATTTCATACTTACCGAAAAACAGTATTCAATACAGAATATGTGATAGGTTAAAAAATGCGGATTTTGCTACTATTTTTATTATACTCGTATGAATGCAGAGTTAAAACAATGCTATTAATCAGTAAAAAGTTTATTTAAACTCTTCAAAAATAAAAGTTAAAACAAATATTCTTGCTTGTGACTGTATTATTTACACTAAATGCAACATTATGTCCTGTTAGCTTAGACACGTGGCGTCCAAAATGTTCAAGGTCGATAATACACTATCCTAGACTTAATTTATTATAATTGTGAACAGAAAAATACCACAAAGTGTATTTGATCTCTATACCCATTATATTGGATGCCAGGTCTAAAAAGGCTAAAACAAAATCATGTACATAGGCAGATCCATATATAAAAGTTTGAATAATTACGTAGTTTATTTTTTGGCAATATAGCGAAGTCTGAACCATGTAGTTTTTCTTATTTTCCTCATTCTGTAGCAGCTAACATATTTTTCCAGATCTCGGTGGACTTGTATGCTTCGTTCAATGTTGGGATCAGTATTCATAATAACTTCCTTTAGAGTTTCATGATCGCGAGATAAAGTAAATGTTTTCGACGGTTTATTTTATTTTGCTTCATAATTATCTTCATCTTCAGAAACGCCTTGATGCTTTATATCAACAGCATCATTATTGCTGGGTTCTTCTCTATGAGATTCAAATAATTCACAAACATGTTCTATTTTACATAAACCTAGCTCTGTTTCAATGCCAATTATTTATTCAATAACATATTACACTTGAGCCGTAATGTCATTTATGTAATTTCCACAATGTGGCATGTTTTTTCACCAGCTCTGATATTTCAATATTTTAGGAGAACCGCATTAAATCGAATTTCTCACCATTTCGAGTCGTTACTTACCAGAGATAAATTAATTAGTTCACGTGTGATGTTTTCTTAGATGTTAGAATTTAGTAATTAGCCCCGTCTGTCAAGTCGGAATATACTCCGTAGTCTAGTTTTCGCTTGTTAATTAAACTTGCATCTCGCTGTCTCTATGCTTACCAGTCAAAAATTCAAGCCATAATTTATCCAATTTAAAAGTTAAAAAAAAATCTTTCTAAATTTTTGGAAAAAGTTTTGAAAATATCCCTTTTTTACTATTTCGAGATTCAAATATTAACATATTACGTAGTAAAGTAAATTTATATTGAAAAATTTTCCATTTTTTATAATTACTATAATATTCATTTTTAGCATCAGGCTAGACTTGCATTTGATACACTGAAGCGAGTAAAAGGGCTGAATCCAATAATGCCCGAGGGAGCGATGTATATGATGGTGGGAATCAATATTGATCTATTTCCTGGAATAAAAGATGATTTGGAGTTCGTTGAAAAGTTAATGTCTGAACAATCTGTCTTCTGTCTCCCAGGAAAGGTAAGTTCTCTTACTTTTTAATGAATCAAAAATACATAAAACCATAAGCAAAAATAAACATTGTAATAAATAACCAAAGAATGTTAAAGATTTCGCTCCTCTTAAAAACTTCTTTGGATTAATAGACCATACATATTTATGATGAAACATGACACCCGTTGGATCAAAGCATTGATTTCGTAACAAACCGGAGTCATTCCGTCAGAAGAGAGCCTCGAGGTAGGATCTAAAGTCACGTGTCGCAGGTATTAATGTAATTATTGGAATATCAAAGTAATTTTATGATTAAATATTCTAATATGGAGTTCCACAAAGATAAAGGACGAAACCTTTGTTAAAACATACAAATATTATTCATTTATTAGTATTCAAGCTCTCTCAAATTAAACTTGACTGTATGAAATATCTAAAATAGTAATTAATACTCAACTGTGTATTTTTTTCATCTAACTGTATGCGGGGTTTGACCAAGGCTTCATACATTTTGTGACCTGAGACTGAATTTATATTTGACACTGTTTATATGCGCCAACTTCATTTCATCATTCAAAATAATCTCAGCCGGCAACCATTCGATCTGATTTGGAAATTGTCAAAAGTGTGTATGCAAGTCTTATAGCCCTTTAGGTATTCTTCGGTCAACCTATATGTTGCAAGTTAGTAAGGAAAGCTGTGGTGAAACGTAAATCCAATCTCACGGTATCTCCTTCAATACAATCAAGCTGCAAAATATATGAAACCCAGCGTGATTTGTTGTTTTCAGTCTCATTGACCATCAATTGACGACCTCCGTGACTTAGTTGAGAAGATGCTTGACTTCCCCCTGTGTGTTGGCTACGATTGCGATGGTACCCAAAGAAAAAAGGGGTTCCAGTCTGCTAAAAGTGTTCGTCTGGTAATATTTGCACGCGTCGAGTATATGTGCGAATGATACTGCCAATACGGGCATTGACGAACTTTAAATTCCGTGCCTACTCCAGTGGTACTAAGCCCAAGGGTCGATTACTGGAGCTGAAGACAATATTGTTTCCCGACCACACTATTTAATATGTCCGAATTGCTAATTCAATTATGTTGAAGAATGCGTACGTAAGAAGGAGTTTCATCAAAGGTATACAATTGAAATGGACACTGTAACAAAGGCTTTATAAATCCAGTTGGGCGTTAAAGAACACCTTAATATATCATATATGAGTACCATACGTATATACGAGTATATTTAAAAAAAGGCTTACATTACACTTCTGTCAGTCTTTTGTAATATCAGTTTATTTTCTGGTCTGGGCAAATAGTTTGGCTAAAAGGCCGTATTGAGAATTTATATGTAAGGAAAGACAGGCCGTCAAATATAATGTATTGGTGAGTACGGCTTATGCATATACAAATTCGTAGTAATGCAGACGGCTGAGCGTCACACGCGATTACACAAGTTAAAACTATGATTTTTCGGTAGGTTATAATTAAAAATAAATGTATACTTATATAAATAATACAAAAAATAGTGAATGTATTATAAATAAATATTAGAAATTGCTTGTGGGTCATATTCGAATTTGAGACGGAGCCTATTGTGGAGTGTGGGCTGCTATAAACTGGTGAAATGTATCAAATTCTAATGTTTTTTTTTTTTATTTCAGTGCTTCAATTACCCAAATTTCATGAGACTAGTGCTTACTGTGCCAGAAGTTATGTTGAAAGAAGCGTGTTCCAGAATTGCAGAGTTTTGTGACAGTCACGCCCTTATATGCAATCAAATACAGAATTATAAGATACTCGATTGTGATGAAATCAATATTATTGGATTGCAATGATAATGTATAAATAAAATATATAAAGCAATATAATTTTTTTAAAACACAAATATTTTTATATATACTGATTAAATATATTTATTGTTTTTAATATATTTTGAAGTTTTTGCTTGATCCCTATTTGACCGTGGTCATTTCACATACTTGTTTGAGATCGACCGTAATCTGGTTTAAGTATACACGAGGACGACAATACTACATATATAATACAATATGACCTCCGTGTCCTAGTCGGTAAGTCGCCTGCTTTATAGCCCGGGGGCCGTAAGTTAGATTCCTATTGGAACCCAAACCCGGATTTTTTAAAACGGATTCTAATCTGGTTTTGTATTAAAACCGCTTTATCATTTTTCTGGTCGGTTGGAAGAGATTGACACATGGCAATAATCACGTTAAATTGAGTGGTATTCAATGGAAGTGTAATACATTACAATTCATTATTTTTGGGGACATGTCAAGTCGCCCGGTAACCATTCTTGGCGATTGATTAAAATAGTAATTCTTAATGATTTTAATTAAATAGCGCGATCGGGCACGGGGGATTCAAAACGATATTTTGTGTGCTTCAAATGCCTACAGCTTATTACAATTTAATAATATCCATAATGTTAACGACATGCTTCTAGATTTAATATATTCTAATATTAGTTCCAAGGTGCAACGCGCCCATTTTCTGCACTAGAATTCGATCTCACAGTCTTCTCGATCAAGGAGAAAATAATTAAATCTCCAAAATTTTTGACAATCCAGTGTTTAAAAAATGCCAATTTGACAAAGGAGATTTCCATTCCTTATATCTGAAGACAAGGGGTATTAATTGAGAACCCTTATATTCAATTTTGGACGTGAATGAGGTGGTACGAGTATCATATTTATATCAACATATTTATTGTGTGTTTGATGAGTGCTTTCCCGCAAAACCTAAAGAGTAAGTGGCAATATCCGAGGTGGGTCACAAGTTAAATTGTTAGGAGGGTTAGGCTTAAAGATCATCTTCACCGAATATGGAAACACTCTTGTCTTATGAGTGACTACGATGCGTTCAAATGTTCACTCAGCTCAAACATAATATTCGCACGACTTATAAGGACTTCATAAGGAACCTGGAATATCGAATGGTACTTGAACCAAAACTATTTTGGAACCACATTAAATCCATGCGTAACGATTCCCCAGTGCTTAATGTCATCAATTTGGATGGCAATCAAACAACTGGTTCTGAAATATCTTCTGCATTCGCAAATTATTTCTCAACAGTTTATTGTAGGGACTCTGCAGTATATGTTTTTGATGAACACCATACTTTCTCGGGATTTAACCTAAGCATCACTACGTTCGATTTACTCAAATATATAGTTGATGAGCAGCACGGTTTCAGAAAAAGCAGATCTACTGAATCCAATCTGATGGTCTTCACCGACTATGGTTCAAGGGTAGTAGGTAGTAGAAATCAGTTCGTATCATGCATTTGCAAAAGCTTTTGATCGCGATAATCACAAAAAAATATTAGAAAAAATGAACGAACTTGGGATCCCAGGTAACTTACTAAGGCTGATGTCAGATTATCTTACTGAAGAAAGCAACTCTAATCTATGTAGATTTCAGTCGCCATCTGCACACTCGCCGCTCGCACTTGGCCGTCCTTCCCCAGTATGGTTTCTAGGACTCGTCCACGAGGCCGCATATTTCTCGGTAGGGCTCCATCCGCGATGATCACTATGTCTCCCTCTTGAATGGGGCGTACCGATTCTCGCCATTTTTGTCGCTGGGTAATAGTTGATAGCACATCCATCGTCTCCAAAATATATCGGCCAGGTGTTGCGCGATTCTCCATTGTTTTCGTTGGCAGATCTCAGTCTCGCCTTTGTTATATAGCGCCAGGTGTGGTCGACCTCCGGCGGACCCGATGAGAAAGTGATTAGGCGTTAGCGGTGAATCATCCATTGGATCGATGGAAACGTGGGTGAGGGGGTGACCACGTGTTCAGCTTCAGCCAGGGCCGTCAGAAGGGTCTTCTCACGGGATGTTCGCTCTTTCAAAATGGCATTCAGTGCTTTCTTGACTGAATGCAGCAGACGTTCCCACGCTCCCCCCATATGTGGTGACGCGGGAGGTGTAAACTTTCACTCATTCTGTTGCGTTGCCATCTAGTCTTGTAGCTTCTCATCGTTCTGTAGGGCTCTTATTGCTTCCCTCATTTATTTGTTTTACTCCATGGAAATTCGTCCCGTTGTCAGATATACCAAGGCCGGGTAACCTTATCGTGCCGACATGCGTCAAAGGGCCATGATGGCGGCGTCGCTATTGAGGGACGTCGCCAGCTTCAGATGCACGACTCTCGTAGTCATGTAGGTGAATAGGGCGCCGTATCTTTTCTCTCGCTGTCTTCCTATCGTCACGTACATCGGTCCGAAGAAATTTAACCCACAATGAGTGAAGGGTCAACCGTGGTGGTCCAGGTGCGCCTCAGGCAGCTGTCCTATGACCGGAAGCTGGACGCTCACCCTCCGAATGCGGCACGCCTGACATCTGTGTGTCACTCCTCTTATGGTGGTTCATAGTCGCAGAATGTAGAATGCGTGTCGTAATTCGGCTGCTATTTTTTTGTACTAGGATTCCCCGCCCTCTCGTGATGATGCTGTACCAACAGCATCGTATACGGGTGATTGCCATCCAGTATCACTGGAGCACTTACGCTCGTGTACGAGCTCTTCAGAGCCATTTGGTGAGTGCCCATCCGTAGCACTACATGTTTGTCGAGCCAAGGCGTCAATCCTCGCAGCCTGCTTCCAGAGGCGAGATTTTTCCCGTGCTGCAAGGCTGCCAGGTCGGCATCAAATGCTTCCTGTTGTGCCTGTCTTGTCCACCTGAGCTCTGCTGCCCGGATCTCTTCAGCTGTCAGCGTGCCGTTGTCTCTCTGGTTCTTAGGGTGACGGCATCGTGATACCAACCTTAGTACACATCCGGTGGTTCGTATCAGATGGTTCCAGCACGAAAATCGTTCCAGCTACGGTAGGGCCATGTTGGTGGTAATTATGACACCAACGTATCTTGTTCTCAATTCCAAGGTGGTGTAGTTCGGCCTCGGTCGCGACCTCTCCACGGGCCAGTCGTCCTAGGGCTATGCAATGAAGGCTAGATCCTGGAATCAGCTTCCTGAAGGCGACAGGTCTGGTGCCTCTCCATCCCGCGTTCCCATATCTGCGGAATTCAACTTCGAGGATACCCATCTCCAGCCCCGCGCCGCCGATAACTCGTCAATTTCTCCCAATCTGTTGGCGACGAACGCTGAGTAGGTTCGAGGATCGGTCCAGATCCAATAAAGCACTGATATCGAGTCCGTCAAGTACACGGCGCGTATTATATCCGACGTGCATTCCTTTTTTATGGTGGCTGCCAGTCTTGCAGCTATCAAAGCTGCTTGCAATTGCAGTCGTGGTATTGAGAGCGATTTCAACGGGGCCACGCTGCATTTGCTGGTTAGGGATGATACGAGAGTTTCATTGCCAAGGTTCTCCGTCATGTATGCCATTGCGCAGCATGCCGCTTCGGATGCATCACAGAACACATGTAGCATGGCCTGACTCCACTTGTTCTAAAGGCAGCATCGTGGTATCCGGATGTTTGCCTCCTTCAACAGCCGTAAGCACTCGCGCCACTTTTCGTACAGCTCCTCAGTCAATGTCTCGTCAAATCCTATAGTCGAGCGCACACCGTCTGGGGCAGTATCTTCGTCCTGATGATTAGGCATGAGATAAATCCCATCAGGTCAAAGATCGTCATGATTGTGCTCAGCTGTTGCCGCTTGATAGGTTGCGAGCCACCTTCATATTTCAGATCTCCCATCGTGAAGATGAACTGATCCGTCTAGAGATCCCATGTGATTCCCAAAATTCTTTTGGTGTGTGCATTTCCGTCGAGGAGTTCAAAATTTCCTTCGGCCCGCTTTTCTTGCGGTAATGCAGCGATTACACGAGGTTCGTTCGATGCCCAGTTGGTGGTTTCGAACCCACCCCTCTGTCTATCGTTACCTCCTTGACTAAAGTCACGGCATGCTCGGGTCTGTCGACTGCTTCTAGGTAGTCACCCATGTAGAACTTTCTCGTGATGGCTGCGGCGGCGTCCGGAAACTACTTGCGATGGCTACCCTATTCCAAACCTACTGTGCGCTGCTTGGCGAACATTTTTCCCCGATCATCATTGACGTAAGTACAAATGTTTTGATGCCTCTTTTTCCGAGGGCTTCCATAAAAACAACTGCGAGGCATGATCAATTTTTTTATTTTATTTGCAGGAACATCTCTTTTGTGTCCGCTGCATTCGTGATTTTCCCTTCGTGGAAGCGGAAAATATTTCCCATTAGATTGGTCAGTAAGTTAGGGCCGGTCAGCAAGTGGTCGTTGAGTGATGTACCTCGGCAGCGGCTTACTGTGTCGAAGACCACTTGCATTTTTCCTGGCTTGGCTCACTACCGCAAAGTGTGGTAAGTACCATCTCCTTGTTGACGGTACCGCCGTTTCTTCCCAAAACATCTCGCGTGCGTATCCCTTGGCGATGGTGTATCTTGGCGCGATATGTCAATGCGAATCTCTCATCGCGCTTAAACCTCTTATCTAGACTTGTCAGCCGGTTCTCGGCGCACTGCCTATTGTCTGGGAGCTACGCATGGTCTCCCTTCCACAGAAGTCCCGTTTTCTAGCACCCCGTAGGCAAGAGACGAGTTGTTTTCTCCAAGAGCACTTCCACTCTTTCTTCTTCTTTGTTAACACGAGCTGTTGATGTGATTCTCAGCGCGTCGACCGCAAAATTTAAATTCATCATCTCACTCCAGCGCGAGTCTTCTTTAGTTTCGTGACTCAACGCCAAATTAGTTGCTTGAGTGTGCCAATTACTGCCCCCTTTGGTGATCTACCCCAATGCAGTGTATGAGGTCACGCGATCATTATCGCTCCTCTCCCGCACCTCTCGTGACACTATCAAGTACACTTTGTCCTGTCCGATGATTATTATAGGTTTGACTTCCCGTATCTAGCCAGACTGGCTTCCATGGATTCAATCAGCTGCCGTTGGAGATCCAGATTCTTTATTGTGTATCCTGATACGGTGTCTTCTCCTTTCCCACACATCTGGACCTTGACCAGTCGTGACGTCTTTTCCGCTGAGAGCATTCGGTTTGAACCGTATATTCGTAGGCCGCAAACGGCCCCCTCAGCTCCAATTTTGTCTGCTGTGGCTGCGTTAATTAGGGTCACTGAAGCATCTTCGTCCAATAGAGCGTGCACCTTTATTTTTCCTTTTGGCCCTGTCTCGGTAACTGGTACCAACTTCATCAGCACCTGAGATATGTCTAAAGCGCAGGTGGTGGTAACCATAGTTCTCGAGTTTGGGCTGGCTCCAGATAGTTCATAGTGTAGCATAAGGTGGTGCGTTCTTCTGCAATTGCTTACACCACATCTCTGTTTTCTACGCTTAAATGCTCGATGCATGGACTCCAAGCAAATAAAGTGTCCCGATATCTTAACGCACTCCTAGCGCTGATTCACGCCCTTGCTCTGGTAGACTTGACACGCCATCAGCGTGTGTTCCCTTTCGCATTATGCACATTTGGTCTCGATCCTCATCTCAACAGACTGTAGCATCACATTGTTATCACGTTGGGGTCTCTGCAATCTTGAGAACAGCTATGGGTCCAGTACTCCTACGTAGGGGGCCACGTTGCACATCTCCATCAGCCATGCAGCTGGCTCGTTCACCATAGCTCTGTGCAGTTGTCCAATAAACGATCCAAACCACATGAATCGGATAATAAGGGTAACTTCGTTAGCATTTCGGTGAGTAGTTGCGGCGACGGCAAGTATTCTCCTTCCAAGCCCTCCACTGAAGCGACTACATTCCGAACCGCCATAGCATATTCATCAACGGCTTCTGTAGATGCACCTTCCGTTAGACGAGGCAGCCGTCGAACTTTCTACACTATTTGGCTACGATCACCTCCGGGTGACTGAAGCGCATTTCCAAGGTGCGGATTATCTCCCGCACGTTCCTCGGCTTCACCAACAGAGCAGAAACTGCTTCTCTAGCGCGTCCCTTCAGGGCACGCTGAAGAAGATTCTCGGCCTCCGCTGGCTTACATAACTCCGTGGACTGATCTTACTGTGCTTTGAACGTCGGCCACTCGAGGGGGTCTCCAGAAAAGATGGGCAGGTTCTTGGCTTCAGTTTGTCGAGCAATTAGCGCGTTCATCCTCGAACCTTGTCATCAGGAATGCGTGCCTCTGATGGTCCAGAAACGGTGTCACCCATCGTAGTTTTATCCTTTATCATTGTCCTTTCGTCGAGCAACAGGGACGTTCTTTTTTCTTTGCCCGGCGCTCTTTCCTTAGTTTCCTGATTGCGTCCTCCGTGTTGGTGTATGACGACGCAATCGAATCGTTATCATATGTTTGGTTGCTCCGAACTCTCGCTTCTATAGCGGAGTTATTCCCGGAACTTAGAGAAGGCATGATGGTGTGAGTAAAAATCTTCTAGTAATTGTAGCAGCTTCGGCTCGAAGGACCACTTTGTACAGCACCGGTACAAAGACTGAAATAGGCGGATGGCTGCCGCTCAATCCTTGGAGATTCCGGTTTGCTTCTTGCGTTTTCGGTGAAGAGCAGGGTGAAGAGATTCTTCTTTGGCAGGTATAAATTTGTCGAAATAAAAACACAGCAGAAGTTCCAGTAGGTGAGAATATATTTTGAACGTTTTCCGCTCCTTATGTGCAGCCCATCTCTTATCGTAAGCCTCTTTATTCGGCCGTGTATGCCGTCATGGCTTGCTATAGTTCGGAAATTCTAGGATGAGTCCTGTGACAGCTCACAAATTTCCAAACTATAATGCCATGTATCCACGCGAATGGGCTGTTTGATCATTATTTTATTGTGATCATTGCGAAGGCCACGCATAAGGAATATTTTATTACAATAGGTACAGTAATAATTTAACATTTTTTTGCACAGGCAATTATATAAATAAAATTATTAATCTACATAATATGTAGATACATATTATGTAACACATACGCCCGATAAACTTGTCTTTTTTAAATTATGGCCGTAAACTCCTATATTACATGGAAGAGTGTAGTGTTGCCAGAGTCAAGAGATATTCACTTCATAAATCGTTCATGACAAAGCAATACCTACCTCGCATACCACACTTTTATCAAAAACGAGTTTTTTTATGTAGTGAGTCTTTAAATGTATGAATACGTAACCTGGCAAAAGCTCGTTTCTTATTTTTTTTATTTATGTCTATAATTCAATCAATGCAATACCTTGTATACCATTTTGTCCGCTGCAATACCTCGTAAAGAGGGTTACGAGGTATTGACTGAAATGACGTGCGTAACCCTCATTATTCAGTGTAGTCCTCGTGCTAGACATTTGATGTAGTGAAGTTTTTTTTAGTTTTTGCTAATATATAAATCTATTTGGATACTAAATTATTAAGATGTAAGTATATTCAATACAAATTATAAAATAAATATATTTTTGAAGTTGAAATCGATGTATTATACTTAGATTTGACATAATAAAAACATAACCTCTTTATATTTTTATAATAAATATTTTTGTTTCAGTTGATACTCTGAGGATGGCCTGATAAGCTGAAATAGTGCTAGAGGATATAAAATATTATATTGAATGAAGAAAACCTTTCATTTTGACATAAAATTATTGATTTGGTTGTTGTAGATTACATCAAGAATTATTGCCCTCAAGATAAAGAAGTCATTACATTCAGTGATGGTTGTACCTACCAAAATAGGAATTATATTTTGGCAAATGCATTGCTAGACCTATCAATAACAAGAGAGCAAAATATTACCCAAAAATTCCTTGAGCGAGGAATGCGACTCTGTCCATAGTTGTATCGAGAAAAATAATAAAAAACGAGAAATATATTAAAGGAAGCAAGGAAAACTCTATTTCCTTATGAAGCCAAATGGATGAACTATGAGTTTTTTTAATGATTTTAGTGATTCCAAATTGTTGTGACTTAAAAGCATAAGGCCAGGGAGAGTACTAAGATTACAGACCTGTGAGCACTTCAATATTACAACGGAACGATAAAATACAAATTAGATTTCACAGGTGATTGGCAAGATCTACCTCAGAGAATAAAAAATGTAAGCCAGGGAATTGAATGGCCAAAACTTAATTCATCTCCAAGAATTGAAATCAGTCATTCCTCCAGATTGTTCCTCTTTCTATGATTGCCTTCCTCACAAATAACATATTGGAAATTGTAGATTATTTGAGCCAGATGTACTAGGAGTATTTTAGCTTATTAAAATATTTTTTCTACAATCTTACAGCCAATAAAAACTGATGTACTTTTTTAACTTTATGGATACATAATATCTATTTAATTAGCTTCTTCATGATTTTTTATTATATATAGTAGTTGGGTATTACTTCACTGGGTCATATTATGCTGTATAATATTTTAAAAACAATTATGTTGGTCATATTATGTAATATAAATATTATTTTTGCGTATGTATTCCTGTTTTATATAGTGATTTTTAAATAAATTATAATGTATTAAGTGTGTTTTTATTGTAACAGTGGACATTATTAGTGCATTTGTTAGAAGCAATTACTTGTAAGCCACAATATTGTTACTTTAGTGGAAGTAATATCTCGTATCCCACTTAAGTAAAGGAATTTTAACAATTTTTAAAAAGTAGATAACTAATATTAAAAGTTGTTATAATAAATGTACAAAAAAACTAATTATACCAAATATAATTAAAAAAATGTAGATATTATGAAGTTTTTTGCCTTCCCTGTAAAATTTGTATTAAGTGACTTACGAGGTATTGCTTTGTCATGAGCGAAATGAAAAAAATATTGTCTATGTAACATGTTCCCTAAATATCAAGTATTGTCTTTGGCGTATACTCCTTCGTGTATAGGATTTCACGGCAATGATTCAAGAAGAAGAAGAAGTATTGTCTTTTGCTACATGTCACTATATTATTATAATCAATACGAGTTGAAGTTCACTGCAATTGTTCAAAGGAAAGGAATACTATAATAGAGATATGAAAATTGTAGTTTCTTTACTGATTTAGATATCTCGAATTTCTGTTTAAACAATTAGGAATTCTTAAGTATTTTTCTTAGCTTTGGTCTGAAAATGGCTACAGTTAAAGCAAACAATCGAAAATTTAAATGGGCCCTCGATTTCAATCAAAGGTAATTAATTAAATGATTGTTAATTACTGACAATTTTATTCAGTGTTTCATAATTTCTACTTGAAATCAATATTTGAAAAACAACAGATGGAACTACTTCCACTAAAGAAAATTGTCAATTTATTAAACGTGGGTTGATCTGCCTCGTATTTTTTCTTTATTATATAAACGTCAAACTGTATAATTTTTGTAATCCAAATTGCTTATAAAAACTTAAAAGTATGATTATTACATTAACATTTTAAGAAAGTTATTGATTTGACTGTTGAAAGTTTTTCTTAGATTTGTCCAAATGTTGATAATCATGTGTGGCTTTAATAATAACACGATCAACCTATTTTCTCTTTAATTTCAAGTGTAATAAAATAGAACTCTTTCTACATTATGTGAAACTATTCTGAACTATTGGGAAACACAGTTTTACTCTACAAATAACATTCACATAATACGCTTTGTGTGTGGCGTGTAGCTTTACCCACGCACCAGACTAATATTTAAAGGTGGGACGGTTACTTCTACCTTTCCACTGACAAAATTTGAGCAGTGAGAAAGCCGATTGGGATGTTATATTTCATATTTTTCTGTGAAATGTATTTTATTTTCATTGATGTAATCGACTAACTAATAGTTAATTTTAGACATTATTACAAAATTATCATAACCCAGAGAAATTATAACAAAACCCGGAGCTCGGAGAGACGGTGTTGTAACTGTGAGACTCCGGATGAAACCTCGGAGCTGATCAACCTAGTATTATGAAAGCTTGTGTGTACAGTACATTTTATAAAAAAGTTTTTTTATGATAAGCCATTTTGTTAAGAAATTAATGAATGTTTTGTTAAACTTTCAAGTGTGTAGCCCAACGCCGGTATGTGAGCCATAACAAATCATAATTGTAATTTTTACATTCCTCAAATCAACGTGTCTTGGAATTTTAGTTTTTAAATACCGAATCGTCAAATATTTAAATTACTTTAACTTTTAAAGTTTGCTTCTAATAATTGTTAAAATGATGACGATATATTTGCAGATAATTTATCTGCCTCTTCTAGTGATGATTTGCCTCAATTTGACAGTGAAAGTGACAATAAAAATTATGGTGAAAAGTTTTCTTGTAGGAGAAGGGTGCCATTGGTGCTGTTACAGTTCAGTGAGTTTGAATAAAGTGATGTGTAGAAAGAAGTTATAGACGGTATTGAAAAGACAATCCACCAATATTGACGAAGCTGTAGAGTACTTCCATAGTGTCATTTACGGAACGCTTGATATCTGTGTCCTACAGAAACATAATCTACCAAATTTGCCCAATTATTCAGTTTGGTTCAATGCCGATATAATCCGAGATCTCAAAAATAAAAACAAACTTCATAATAATTATCTTCAAAGCAGAAACCAGGCTGATTACTTAGAATACTCAAGGCTGAGAGCCAAATTAAAAACTAAAAACAATCTTTAGTTAACAAGTATTTAGCCAAAATAGAGACCGACATCCGAAACAACCCTTCAATCTTTGGAATCATGTAAATAATAGAAAAACTAATAAAATTAGCTTCAAATCTATGAAACTGGGAGACAGTGTAATCGAAGACCCCCAATAGATTGCAGTTTACCTAGAGTCGACGGCTAAATATGACCTAAAAATATATTAAACAGTTCATCAGACAGCAGAAGCATATCGCTGAAGCATAAGTGTTGAAAAGCATAAACTCCTTGCAAACCGACAAAGCAATCGGACCAGATGGGCTATCAGCTGACATTTTCAAAGTCTGTGCAGAATATGTGTGTGATCCCATTTGCTACATATTTAACTTGAGCATAAACACCAATACATTTCCCGTAAGCTGTAAGATATCCAGGGTCTGCCCTATCTTCAAATCGGGAGACCCATTAGACTTTCACAATTACAGACCTGTAGCTGTGTTTGTAAAAAATTTTGAAAGCTCTCTATGCTTTCAAAATTTTTCAAAACTGTACTGTGGAACCAATTGAGCCACCAAGTATCATCAAGACTTATTGGAACACAGCATGGCTTTATGCCAAAATGATCGACTGTTACTAACCTTCTCTCTCTCACACAGCAGCTTGCATCAAATTTAGATTAACTTTCCCAAACGGACGTAATATATACAGACTTCCAGAAAGCTTTTGACAAAGTTGATTACGATATATTACTTAAGAAAATGCATAACCTTTGCTTCAGCGATAATCTAATTGGATTATTTACATCACACCTAAAAGAAAGATCTCAATACGTAACAATCCAGAACAAGTCTTCTGTGGAATTTAAAAACATTAATTCTCTTCACAACTGTGCACAGTTACAACAGGACCGATACTCTAGTTTCCTGGACTGAGCAAAATCATCTCTTCGATTTGGGCGTAACCTTTGATGTTGAACTCACGTTCGTTAATCATGTTTTGCGTTTGATATCGGACTGTTACAAACTAATCGGTTTTATAATGAGAATATCAAGAGAATTTCACAGTACCGATATCCTTCAAAACTTATAAATTATCTAATAAGAACCAAATTAGAATATGCATCTACAGTTTGGGCTCCTCATCAGCTCAAATATAAAAACAATATAGAACAAATACAAAAAAAAATCTTCAGATATCTATGGTACAAAACAAAGGGTGATTACCTAAAATATGCTTACCATGTTGAATTTTTCAGGGTATGTAACTATAGAAGCCTTGAAATAAGAATCCATTGCGATATTCCTACTAAAGGTTTTTCAAGGTTGCTTTAACTGTCCCGCGATTCTAGAAGCACTAAGTTTATATTTACCTAATAAATATAGCTGAGCAACGAATCACCCACTGTTCTACATACCAACTTATAGAAGGAGTATGATGGCTAAACACTCAGTCATGCGTGGTATAGAGATATTGAACCAACTGAATGACACTGTGGATATATTCTCGGCACCGCCTAGCAGCATGAGAATCCTAGCTGATATTCTTCCTAACGAATAAGCTAACTCTAGAAGTAGACCCTCTATGTGTAACTTGAGAAATCCGTGCAAAGTGGATAAAAAAAAATTAAAAAACATGGAACCATTTTTGGGTCACATTGGTGTTTGTATAACACGAAATAATTCTGAAACAAAATGGATATAGTGAAACTATTTATCAATTTTATGAAAAATTTGCTCAAAATGATATTACAAGAAATCAATCAGTACCATACACAATTAAATCACGGTTCAAACATTTGAAGAATCCATCAAGTAGAAGCTCATAAACTTAGTAGAGTTGAAAAATATTCTAGGATTGATTCTGCAAATGAGACAAGTTCGAAAAGATACAAGAGATGATTATTGGTCAACAGGGGGCTCATCACAATTGGTGCTGTGTTGAAGTTGTATTATTAAAATATAACTCTCATAGCAGCTGATTAAGTAATGGGTACGGGTATAGCGAACCCGAGGTTTCCAAATCTCAGCGTCACCTTGTACCTATGACTGTCGTTGTACCTCTGTCCTTTTCCTATCTTTTCAATCAACCATACTGCTGCCTTGTCGTCACACACGAGAGAGTGAAAGGCTAAATGAGTCAACCCTGACAGAAAATCCATTGAGAAGCACTACAGGCAGTCTGAAGGACATATAATGCTCTCTAACCGGCAGCTTCTACAACTTAACTCTTTCCAGACGTAGCAACAAGCGTTTTCCCTCTGGATTACAGTGAGAGAGAATGGCTCAGGTGCTAGGCGAGTTTGAATCTCCACAACCACGCTCAGGTGATGCAGTGCTTATGGAGAAAAAATACTTCATCTTCGTTTCATCAGTGTAAAAAACAAACCAGAGAGTAGCAGTTTAGGTATTTTTCATGATAAAATTGATGGACTAAGTAATTTTTAGGGACTGGTTGCTTTTTTGAACTGGAAATATATTTTTTTTATTTTGTGTCGTATAAAAATGGATAAGAGTATTTTTAACTTAAAAAATAAAGATGCAATATAATGGAGTAGAAAATTCTGTACACAGAACTGTTTTTAACTCAAAATTGACAAAGGTAGACTTAGGGTTTTTTTTTATAACTTGGTCATCCATGTGAGAGAATGAAGAATAAAATACTTATTCTCTTTGAGAATAAGAAATAACTTCTTGAAAAGGCGAGCAACAAAATTCTAAATTGACATTACAATATTGTTACATAAAAGACAAGTTTTTTAAATTACCAACTTGATAACAAACAAAAACATGGAGAAATGTAGACATTATTACATCTTACTCTGACTGTCCAAAGCTCCCCAAATAATTAAATTTTAAAATCGTTCACACATTTGGGACATCACCTGTAGCTCTCAGAAACTTAATGCCATAACAATCTATTGAGATAGTCTCACTCTGTAATAATAATAATAATAAAGGGACAATTTATATAACGTCATTTTGAGAGCAAACTCTCCTCAGGCCGCTCTAACTTGGGAATCAAATCCATTCTTCTGGACAGATTAAAAATACAATATTACAAAACTTAAAATAGGGTAAGGATAGGAATGTAGTGGATGCAACCATTTGATTGGGTACATCTCTGCACATGTTAAATGTTCTGTATGTTGTATTTTTTTTATAGTTTAATTACAAATTTTAATGACAATTTACCTTGACAGAATATTTCAGAATCCAAATGAAATCTTAAACTGTTAATATCTCTGTTGTCCTCAAACGGACTTAGGTATTTTTTGAACTTGGCCATTCATATGGACTTAAGGTTTGGTGATGATATTTTACCGTCTTTTTTAAATCACTTTATTTTTCAGAAATAAAACTACCAGTGTTGATTTGGCATCACCCCCAGGTTATAATCCTTCTGCTGGTCAAAATCATATAGAAGCATCAAAAGAAAATGATGCTAGCCATTTAATTATCAAAAAATTATGGGATGTAGCATTAGGCCCTCTGAAACAGGTGCCAATGAATTTATTCATCATGTATATGGCCGGAAATTCAATTTCAATATTCCCAATAATGATGGTTGGAATGCTCATTGTAAGACCTGTCAAGGCTCTTTTTACCACTCAAGGAACATTCAAGATGATTGAAGGATCACATGCAGTAGGACAAAAATTTGTTTATTTCTTTGGAAATGTTGTGAATATACTTCTAGCGTTATATAAGTGTCAAAGTATGGGACTACTTCCTACTCATTCCAGTGATTGGCTGTTTTTTGTTGAACCACAAACAAGATTAGAATTCATAGGTGGAGGTGTATCACTTATGTAAAAAATATATAATATTGTATATTTATTAATTAGTAAGATTAACTAAATAAAACAAATCTTTACAAATATGGTATATGTATTTAATTTATTCAAAATAACAGTAACTATAAAAAAATCTCAGAGGGAAATGTATATTTTTTTAGTTATCCTTAAGCTTTACCACAAGTTTTTATTATTTCTTTCGTAGAGAGAGAAAAAATTATGTTACGTAAATACCATGTGCTGAGGAACAAGTGAACAATAAATAGAAGACGCTAAAAATTTTTGGTTGCATAAACATTTTTTAAGCACACACTTATCCATTTGACTGTACTTAACACACCAATCAATAAGTCCTGGGACTAACTACTAAAACAACATTCGTTTGCCAAAATTCTTTTTTATTCATCAACATAGTCTCCTTCAAGAGCGATACATTCATTCCAACGCTTTCCTAACTTTTCTATGCCAGCCGTGTAGAACGATTTATCTTTGGTTTCAAAATAGGCATTAGTTTCGGCATCACTTCTTCATTGGAGCCAAATCTCTTTCCCTGGAGCATCTTTTTGAGGTCTGCGAACAGCCAATAGTCGCTGGGGGGCAAATCTGAAGAATACGGTGGGTGCGGAAGCAATTTGAAGTTCAACTCATGCAATTTGGCCATCGTTACCATCGACTTGTGACACGGTGCATTTTCCTGATGAAAGAGAACTTTTTTCTTCTTCATATGGGGCTGTTTTTTTGCAATTTCTGCCTTCAAACATTCCAATAACGCTATATAATATTCGCTATTGATGGTTTTTCCCAGGAGACTGTGTTGATGAATAAAGAAGAATTTTGGCGAACAAATGTTGTTTTAGTAGTTAGTCCCGGGATTTATTGATCGATGTGTTATATGTAAAACAACTCTTAAAACTTCTCTGTTGTTCCAAAATAAGGTATGTTAACACCAGAGTTAGGTTTTGTTTGTTTAAGTTATTTTTTCTGTTAAATTAAAAAAAACCTTTTAAATTTTGAACTTTAGGAAGTTGGCCTACTATCAAAACAGTAAGCCCAGTTTTTAGCTAGTTATTATTCAATGTAAGAGAATATCCTGATTGCTTATAAAAACTTAAAAGTTAGATTATGTGCAAATTAAAAAAAAGTTTTTGATTTGAGTATTCGAAAGATTTTCTTAGATATGCATTGTAAATAATCCTTCAGCACCATATTTTTTTTCCAATTGATTTCAATATATTGTATTTTATTGAAAGTACCTACCAATTGTCTAATTCATTGGCGTGGATGGTGGTTGCTTCCTCTTTCTCACGGTACTTGCATGACAGCGTACAGTTTATTAATTTTTGGGCCACGAGACCACTACTAATTCAAGTATCCTGGGCTATAGCCCTATAATAAATCTAGCTCTGCTCACAACTGAAGAAAAAGTCTGGCTTAGTTTTCGCTTTGCAGTGATGATCTGGTCTCTAGCCCAACATGACAGGGTACTGCTTTATACATTGATAATGTAATTTGTTTTTATAATACCTGTAAAAATTATTTTTTTATTTTATAATTCCATCTCTTGTGGTCGATTTTGAAGGGCTGGGACCTTATGTGTCCCTATCTAATGTGGGTTCCAACGCACCCACAGTTCAGTTACAGTGGGTGCGTTGGAACCCACAGTGGCGTAGTTGCAACTATTTTGAGTAATAGAAAATATCTATTTTTTCTTAATCCAAATGAGTAAAATACGTATGAAATTTTTTTTTCTACTTGAAAACAAGACCAATTTTTAAGATTTTTTAAATTTTAATTTTCTCATTGTGTGAAAAAACTTTTCTTTTTAGTTTTATGATCTCATTTTTATTTTCATTATAGAATAATGTCTATTATCTTCTTTTTGTTTAACAAATTAAAAAATGTAAAAAATAAGCAAGAGTATGTAAGAATTTTTCTTAGTTTTTCAACTGGTTTATTGTCACTGCTATTGGACATAATTTCCAAGATTTACAAATTTGTTCGCATAACTTTTGGGCTGATTCATATTTACCACCCTCAAAAAATAACATTTGAATGCCCATAAATCAAGTATGTGGATACATAGCCTATGAGAATCTGTACTAACCGAGTCCAATGGAGTGGACATAACTTGACTACACTATATTTCGAGAGAGAATCTTCTTGCATTGTTACTGAATTAAGTTTTAAAGAGATTTAGTTGATGCCCTCTCAAATGTGTGTGGAATTTCAAATTAAATTATTGATGAAGTTATGGACATAATAATGGTTAAGACCTAATAAGATTTAATTAAGTCTCAATGGTTTAGTTTGTTGCAAAGTTGCTGGGCACCCCTGAAACAGGTGCCAATAAATTTATTCATCACATGTTTACGCCTGGATTTATAAGTTTGTATGCTCATCAAGGCTTTTTTAACACTCAAGGAATATTCAAGATAATTTAAGGATCACATGCAGAAAGGCAACAATTTATCTATTTCTTTAAAAATGCAAATATACTTCTAGGGTTATATCCCTATGTGTCAAAGCATGAGATTACTTTCATTTCAGTGATTGGTCGTTTTTCATTGAACCACAAATAAGATTAAAATTCATAGGTGGAGATGTATCACTTATGTAAAAGAAATATATATCATATTGTAGATATATTTATTAATAAGAAAAACTAAACAATGGAAATATTTACAAAAAAGTCTATTTATTTAATTCATTCAAAATAACAGTAAACCTATTTTAACTATAAAAGAATCTCAGGCAATCTTGTACTTTCTAATCATTTTTTTTCTTATCATTTGTTTTATTAATTTGTGTATCAACATAGTCCTTAATCTTTTCTACAAGTTTTCCTGGATCATCTACTTTTGGAACCTAGAAAAAGAGAAAAGTAAATATTATACAGGTATATGCGACAAACTATAATATTTTCAAGTAACTCTTTTTTCATATACAATGTTATATCTAACACTGCTCACCTGCTTAAATAGGCTAATGTCTGTCCTAAAACAAGTAGTTTTCAAAAAACAAAAAATCCACAATAAACAATTAATTAGTCAAAGACACTAGAATCATATATATTTAAGACTGAAAACGAATACTGCGTATATGATACTTTTCATACAGAAATTCTTTAGAAAATGCACTTCAACTTGGGGTGGCATTGCTTTTTTACTTAAAAATTATATAAAATATTCGCTAAACTTCTCTTCATAGTGTTACTTTACCAGGTAACCTGCACATATCGTTGAAACAGTCAGGGGTGACGCGTCTATATGTGCAATCTGTGGTGCACACGGACGGCCATATCAAAGGGCAGCTCATTGAATTTTCTCTCTGTACTGGCCGCCCCTTGATGTGACTGTCTTCATGAGTCTTGGTCACCTTGGATTTAAAAAGTTCCTATCTTTAAAATGCAAAATGATTAACTAAGTGAATTCTAATACTTAACACGTTCACTGCGCCGAACACGGCTCCCGTGTCCATACAAATATTTGTATGGACACGGGAATCCTAGAATGTTTAGTGCAGTCATAAACGTCTCCCGATAAGGATTTGTCGCCGGTTTCATGTGTTTTGAAGACACGAAGGAATACACTTGTATATGATGTTTCAATAGAAAGTAGAATTTGATTTTTGACAAAGTTATGGGTTTTCAAAAATTCGCGAATTTTCAGTATCTCTGTATGACATTAAGTATTTTACACGCAGTGAACGTGTTAACCTGATATTTAGTACATTCTAAAAATATAGTGTTTATTTTTTCGTGTAAAAAAATTTCATGATCTTAAGTCTAGAACTGATTTATGGACAAGTGTAGTGAAGTTTTTATAGTCTCACTAAATTTCACATTTGTCCCAAATTTATGATCTCTTTTTCTTCAAAAATATAACACATAGAAGGGAAAAATATGCGCACACATGAGGTACACGCAGATGTGAAAAACTACTTTTCCAAGCAACAAACGTTGCAAATTTGCTTTTCAAACTTACATTATTGTTGAAACTTTCATTAAAAGAAGTGTCAAAATTTAGAAGTTATTTTAATGACTGACCATCTCTTTGCATGAATAATTTTTTCATGAACTTTAACACCATCTCCCTATCGGGATAAGCACATTGTGTAAATAAATTGAACCAACTATGCATGAAATTTTTTTAAGTATTTTATTTTAAATGAATCATGAATTTAAAGCAGTTTCTAGTTAAAAAGTGCAATAATAATTTTATTTTTGATGTACTTATGTAGTTTCAAATTTACATGAGATTAGCCTACCCTACTCAAAAGTAGTGTCACATACCATTGTAAATGTGTTGTCTATTGATCCAAAAGGAAAATCTTAATTTGAGGTGCTATTTTGTACTCTGGTTATTTACTGTTTTGCTTATACAAATGGCTTTAAAGTTCTATGTTTTAAACTTTATCATTTAAATCATTTTTACTTTCTATTACATGGTTTGCAAATTTCTAGTATTTTTTAGATGAAGCTTATATTAAATTGAACAGTAGATAAAATCTAAGAGAACTTGAACATTTGCACCATTGGACGTTGCAGCCTTGATGGACACCTGAACACGAAACTGCTTCATCAGACGGATCACAAATCCATGCATCAATCAGAGTAACATCAAGATTATTTTAGGCTGATTCTTTTAGCAGTTTGTTTCCAAAGAAACAGTGAAAAATAAATCTTGAGAAAAATTATTCCAGTCTTAACATTCTACATTTATGACAATCTTACTAATGGTAAGAACAGAAAATAACAAAGATTTAAAAAACATATGTGATATCAATTAAATTTATATAGGAATAATGTATCCTAATATTAAAAAAAATCAATAATTTATGATTTACATAAAAAGTTTTTTTTCAAAACTACCTGATAAAAAGGGTTTAGGTTCGTCCCATCACTAATGTGCTTTAGGAAGAGTCCCTTTTCAAAAAAGACTTTCAATTGCCTTTTTGCAGTGTGTTTATAAACAATCTTCGTTTATTTTTTATCAAAGCTGTTTATTTTTGAAAAAGTAATTAACTTGCACTTGATTTTTTTTGTAAGTTATTTAATATTTATAAGTAACAGATTCCACTCTCAATGCTCATTGAATTTATATTAGGCAGCTATTAATCTAGTACTATAATAAATCAGATGAAAAATACTAGCGTAGTTACTATAGTTCGGAAATTCTAGGATGAGTCCTGTGACAGCTCACAAATTTGCCCCAATACAACCTTGTAACGATGTTAAGTAAATTGAATTATTTTATCAACTTTAATATAAGCCTCAATTCTAATAAATAGCAAGTTATTTAGGTAAATACATTACATAAGGTTGTATTGGGGCAAATTTGTGAGCTGTCACAGGACTCATCCTAGAATTTCCTAACTATATTGATGCAAACAAAAAATATGAGTTTTGTGATCATAGTCAAAGTGGTAAGATCAACGGCATCATTTCATCAAGCGTAAATATATTTAATTAATAGTAATTCATTGATCAATCAATAGGAAGTAAAGTATAAAATTCATGCGGTTACAATTTTGGAAAACATCCTAGATTTAAAGAGGTGCACGAGTAGTGTTTAGTAATTTTCAAGTTTTTTCAACCTTGAAATTCCATGAACCATATTTTGGTTTCTTGCCAAATATCTTAAACATGAGTTTGTCAAAATATACGAATACCATTGTAATGTGAATACCATTGACAAAAATCTTTGTTTTACACAATAACTTGGAACTAATAAAAATACCTAAAATTACATATTTATAATTTTACCTCATGATTTTGTGCTACATATACCCCAGTGTAAACACCAGCTCCAAAAGTTAGCTGAAAATAATAAAAATATTTCATATTTTTGTACAACTTATGATAATTTACTTTGTATTAAAAAATATTAACGGATTTAAATGACATCATATTTATTGACATTATCGGTAGTTAATATTTAATTTGATGGTATTCATTTCATTAAACCGCGATTTGATAAAATTACTGTTCAACTAATTTTATCGTATTACATATCGATTGGAAATATAATTATTTTATGTGCTGAAAAGTAGATACTTAAGAATTTATGTTAGTAGCAATATCATTTACTGTATTTTTTACAAAGGGAAAATAAAACAAACCGAGTACTTACAATGAATTTAATCATTTTCGCCTTTTTATCTAAATTGATTACAACCTCCAAAATTTCATGACAGATGAAAGTGACGAAAGAGGATTCACTGAAAATTTGACCAATCTGACTGCACAGCGTAATGTGACATTTGAAGAGAATGTTGCCAACAAAGATAATCTTCTTATTCTTGAATAATGACCGTGAACTCCTTTATGCGGAGTGTCAAGTGATGATAAAAATAATACAGGTTGCCAGTTCCCTCTTTCTGTTTAAAATAAAGGTATATTCAGACTTTTTCCCAGTTGGTTTTAAAGCCGTGTTATTTTGCATAAACACGAAAACCCGGTACTAAAACATTATTTCCCAGAGGGCTGGTTTTAGATTATTCTATAATTACATATTATATATAAACTAAAATGGGGAAGTATCAAAATTTATTTTGATTTTAAATATTTCTCTATATGAAGTGAAGTGAAGCAAAAAAGTGTAGGTGTTAGCAATAAAAGGTAATAATGCATCAATTACACTATTCGATTACAACAAAAGGAACAATTTATTCAAGATAAACAAACACAAGTTGGGAAAAATAACTGGTTCTGAGCGGTTTGGGAAAAAAAATTCACCTACGAGCGCGGGGTTATTGGAGAAGGTTTAAAAATCAGCGCAATCTATAACTTAGGGTTCTAGCTCCAATAGCGGGACAGGCTGGAAGATTCCTAAATGAAACCAGTACAATTTTTTAGTGTAACAGACTCGTGACTTTCTTGGCATCAGCGCAGCGTTGCCCGCAATGATGATAACCACATTCATTAAGATACACGTAGTGAACGCTATGGCAAGGGTACTATTGGCTACAAGAGCAGAGAGTGATACTTTAAAAAAGTCAGCGCAACACGATGGACCTGCACTCGGAGAAGTTACGGTAGCCAGAGATATTTATTTATTTTATTTTACATTTGATACAGGTTTAACCCAATTACATCAAATAAAAATATATATAAATCTATATATAGTCGATTGACAACAGGAACAATGTTACTCATGCCTACCTGTGAAGTGACTTAGTTATGCATATAAAGTTTATTAAGGAGTTTAATTCTTAATTTATTCACCAACATGTAGAAGATATCGATACCAGAAAATTAATTCAACAAGGTCATTCCATGTGCGAGTGGTGATGTTTTTAAGAGCTCAATTCGTGAATACGCCACCAAAAACAATCATAATTCATGATGGTGTAAATAATTGTATGGTACATTAAAAAATGTCGTGAATAACAAAGGGTTTGCTGTTTTTCCCATTAGCAATTTGTATATACTTACATCTATGGATATAAACATGGGTGTAAATCTTTTCAAACGTTAAAGGAGTAATATTCAAGTATACCCATTAAAAAATGTAGAATACAGCCACGGGTAAAATCCATACTCTTTGCAATAAAAATATCGCATAAATCTCTTTTAAACTCGTTTAGTTATCGGGGAATTCCGGATTACTCTCGGGTTAATAATAATTGAGCCGTCTTCTAATCTACTGTGAACCAATGAATTATAAAGAGATATAATAACAGTGCCCCCATCAAATGCCCTAGAGACTACTACCACAAATCTCAGAACTTTATTGGCAGACATACACATACTTTCAATATGGTAACGGAATGAATACTTACTGTTGAATATGATGCTGATCATTGATAAAGTATCTTAAGTACTGCAGGGTCTCAGCTCTTGAAAAAGTTATGAGCTTACATTTGGAGATGTTGAAGACCAGACATTATTGGTCTCACTCCACTTTCAGATACCATTAAAATCAATCTGGAGTTCCATACAGTCTGGGAGAGAATCAATTTGTTTAAATCATTTAAAATCATCGAAAACAGTAAGTGCTTGGAATGCCTGATAACTCGACCGATATTATTGGTGAAAATTAAAAAAAATGTCAGATTGAGAATGCAACCCTGCCGAACTCCTATTGGTTGTAAACTGGCCCTCATTTATTGTGGTGTATGCCAGGCTAACAGTACAAGGGATTGCGGTTCCTAGAATTTATTTTGCAGGTTAATTGTTTAAGCCATGAAAGTAAGCAATGACAGAATTTATGCCAGGACTAGGTATATAAAAACTACATCACTATTAAAGCCAAATGTGTCATATATCGAAAGATCATCAAATATTTATTTGTAGTTCATCTTTCTTTAGTAAGTTTTCATCGGTTTTCTTACTAAATATGTTTTTCTAAATATATGCAGATCTGGGGAAGTTCATAATTTAATGGCTACAGCTACCACCTTTTTATCCTTATACTAAACTAATATATAATAGTGGGTTCGAATCCTAATGGAGTGCCTTTGAGGAGATTTTGCTCTCTAAACGGTACTATATAAATTGTCCTTTTATTATTATCATGTTTTCAAATTACAATATTTTTAAGAAAATTGAAAAAATATAAGGAGAACATTCTTCCAAAATATGGGAATTAGGATGAGTTAACACTCATTCGATAATTTTACATGACAAAACAAGGTTACATTTCCATAAATAATTTATTTTATAAAAATATATTATTTGGTGCTTTAAACTAAGAGCTTCGAATGTATACCATATTCGTAAATTTCATTGAGGTGAATTTTCGCTTAGGATCCAGCTTAAGGTTAAACTTATTGTATTTAAGTCATAGAAATTAAAAATATATCTTACTTAAAATATTAAATGTCCAATTATTTTAAAGGTAATATCACATTTACGTATTGAATAAATATTTCAATTTATCTTCATGCAGCGCTATGCTTAACATAATTACACCTCCTAAAACGATACCCAAGAATGCTAAGCAAAAGTCTATAAACTTTCCTGTACTGTTAGCACTGATTTCTGGTACCAAATCTGCTAAAGCAATATATAGAAATGTTCCTGCAGTCGCGGCATAAATCCATTCAGATGCTGTTTTATGATCTTCAGCAAGCCATAACCCAATAGCAGTTCCTATAAAGCTAAGTATTGAGGATATAACATTATAACATAGAGCTTTCTTTATTGTCATTCCTGATCTTATCAAAACTGCAAAGTCGCCTAGTTCATGTGGAAGCTCATGACAGAAGACTGCGAGAGCTGTAGCAAAACCAGTAACCAAGTCGCTGCTGAAGGCTGCACCAATTGCTAAGCCATCAGTTAAGTTGTGGAGACCGTCACCTAATATAACCATCAGTGCAACTGGAGCCATTTTTTTCTTTATTTTCTTTTTTTTATAGTCTGTAATCATCCCATACATCTCAACTTCGTCGGAATTGTTAATAGTTCTTTCCGTTCTATTTCCTGAATGACTGTGTTCATGTGATGATTGTCCTGTAACCATTCTCATAATGGTTTCCACTGAATAAAATAGTAAGATTGTCACTAATACAAGACAGCATTTGAAGATAGGTTCATTGTGGTCTTCGACATGCTTTCCTTTTACTAGTTTGTGTTCAAGAGCGTGTGGCAAGAGGTGGAGAAAGGCATCCCCGCAGAGTGTGCCGATGGCGAGAGCGACCAAGAAGTGCAATATCTGCTGGAAGATCGCTGACTGAGCCATTGGCATTATTGCTGCCCCTAAGAGTCCTATGGCACTTATAAGCAGAACAGTGAGGCCGGCATAAATCCATGCTGCAAATAAAAAAATGTCTTAAATAATGGAATTTGGACTTTTCTTGATAAAGAGAAATTAATTAATTTGTAGTATTAGATGTTGGATCTATAGTATAGGGTCACAAAGTCAGCCAGAAATCAGCAGTATTATATTAAAATGTTTTACTATCGAATACATTCATTTGAACCCTTAATGCTAAGATCGGATTGAATTATTATTATTGTATTATACAATTCTGCCATGCCCTGATCGGGTTAAGCAGAGAGAACATATCTCTGCGTGAACTTATCTTGGTATATACTTGTACCACTCCCTTGTCCATTACCTCACATCTATGCAGCTTGTCATACAAACCTTCAATTTGAAAGAAAATACTTTGAACTATGCTTATCACTCCATTTGTGGTAAACATTTACATTTTCTGTATTTACATCAAATATGAAATAAATATTTCATTTTATTTTGATGATATGATGAAGTCATCTTCATCGATGCTCAATGCTGAGCGTTATGGTTCACTTTGTGTGGAACTTGAAGCACCATTTATTTCCCCTCTTCCTGGTCCTAGGCCATGTTGCAAGCAGCGTTTATAAAGGATCCTGTTAATTCTTTTATTTGGTTCGTCCATCTTGCATGAGAATTTCCTCTTGCTCGTTTTCTCTCAACTGTACCCGTGATCACTAACATTTCAATACTTTGATTGTCCTTTCTGGAAACACATCTAAAGTATGTTAGGATCTTTTTCCTGCATCTTTTTTAGTCTTTAAGTAATCAATAATTCTTGAATGATAGAGATGACGAATACTGCGTATCTTCACATCATATTCTCCCATGCCCCTATGTGAACTAGACATCCAACTCATCTATGATGAGTGTAGATCTAGTTTATCAAGTTGTAAAATGTAATATTTTTAGCGACTTATTATAACTAGCCATAGCAGATAACAAAATATATCAGCGAAAATGGGACAGTTTTGATTTTTCAGTCCAGAAATGCATAACTCAAAATCTGCAATATGAGTTGTATTATACTTTCGTTGTATACAGTACAACCTGGCGGGTTTATTGTCATATTACAACCTCTGCTAACCAATCAGAAATATGTTGAAGAGGCCTTGAGTGAAAATCAGACTAGAATCCTTCTTAAAAAACCTAGGGTTCCAACAGGAATTCCCGCAACCCCCAGTCATGCATCTTACCAACTAGGCCAAGGAGTAAATTTTACATATGCATAAAAGCTATTATCGTATGAAATATTTCTATTCTAGAGTAGTAAATTACATATACTTATTTTTTTTATTATTTACAGAGAAGTTTTTTGATAGAGTATTTTGCGCAAGTTTTCTTTTTCATCAGTACCATAAATTTTCTTAGCAAAAGTGCATTAAAAGAATCTTACAAACACAAACCTTGTTCATTAATTTTGATTATTAATGTTTTTTTTTCATTAGTTGTATTACCTAGTCTCAAAGGAGTGTATCTTATTAGAGCGTGTATTTCAAATTTGGTAATTTTATTAATCAAGGAGTAAATATGATATATAAAAAATCATTGGGAAAGACCCATTGGACGTGTGTACACAACCAATCCAATGTTTGACCTACATTTCACATATTTATTAGAAATACTCAATAAGCATTCCCCCCCCCCCCCCCCCCGTATATGATATATCAATTAGACAAAGTGTAATTGATAATGTGATATGATATATCCACAACAGTATTTAAGTACTAACTATTATATATGGGAGTGAAATGTGGATATGGAAAAACATTGAAAGGAGCTGAATAAATGATGTAGAAATGTGTGAACATAGAATAATACATGGGGTGACAATGTATGACATAATTAGTAATTAGGGATGAATGTCAACTTAAAGCTGATGTGTGGAGTAAGATAAAGCAAAGCACTTTTGGCAAATGGAAAGAATGAATAAATACTAATAAAACTAATATCCAGTGGAAATGTGAGTGGAAGGTGTATTAGAGAAATGCCAAGGAAAGTATGGTTGGATCAAGTGAACGATATTTTGAAAGAAGGAAAAGTAAGAAATAAGATAAATTGTAGGAGCTCTATGATAAGGTATATGGATGTGAAATAGGTGAAATATGTGTCAAGATAGGAAAGCCTGGTACTCGGTTCTTTCTGTCTACCCCAGCAGGAAAGCGTAGTAATGATATGTATGTCTACACAAATTGCTTGAGCGGTTTTTAGAGGCGTCATTTTAAATATAATTAGTTTTTTAGCGCTTGATGCTTTTTTACTACCGCAAAAGAAAAATGCGACACAAACAAAAAAATATAAGTTCAGTGTATTGTGACGATGCGTAAGCGAACGTGTGTGTGTTAAATGTAGTTGGAAAAGTGTTGTAATGGTGATACGACACTCGAAGATGGTGTCCGCTCTGAAAAGTCAATTAACACTAATGACAACCAAATCAAAGCCGTGATAGAGAATAAGTAGTGTTCTACAAAACGAGATAATACTGATAATATTGAAAACCACCAAACAAGAGAGGGTGGTACTAACATATTTTACGTTTGAATTTGGTATAAAAATATGAAATTATTTTCCGAACAAACTATCACAATTTAAAAAGAAGTCAAATTTAGGTTGAACATTTTTTGTATACCATAATTTAATGTTTTAATCCATTAAATATTTCAAATAAATATTTATAAAAAAGTATTGATACAGGAAAATATTGACAAGTTCATTTAGTATCAAAAAATGATAACTAAAGCTATTAGTGATATAACGTAAATCAAATTTTGTGATATAACGACAAATCAAATAAATGATTAAGTAAAATTTTATCAAAGACTTATATTTATTTGTAAATAGCAATGAACTCCAAAATAGAAGGAAAACTAATTGATTTAAAACAGTCAAATTATTGCTGATGAAATAAAATTTTTAAGTGTATGTCAATACTCAAAATGATAATTCAAAAAGATATGCTTTAAAAACATGTCGGTTGAACTTTGTTTTATTTACAAACACCCAAACATTTTCTTCACTTATCGAGCATTTTTCATTCTTCATTACCTTGAATGGAGATTTTCGCTATAAATATTTTCTATACTTTTGAAGATGATGATGATTAATTAGGGAATGTGATGTATGTAAACGTTTTTAGTGGCTCAAGGAAGAAACTCAAATCAGGAATATTTTAGATTTTTTAATATTGTTTTTTGTATTGCTTTTTAATTTCTCGAATGAACGAAGAAATATTAAATAACAAAACAAATATACAGTGTAAATGTGAGTGGAAGTCGTGGTAGAGGAAGACCAAGGAAAATATGGTTAGATTAAATATATTTTGAAAGAAATAAATTTAAAAAAGGTCAGAGAAATCGTAGGAGTTGTACGAGAAGGTATATGAATATAGAAGAGGCAAAATGTGTGTATCGTGATAGGAAAATCTGGCGCTCGCTTCTCTCTGCTTACCCCCATAGAGAAACGGCGTGATGATAATTATATATGAAAGAGTGATGAATTTAAAACGGGTTTTAATTGAAAAGTACCATAATTGTAAACTTAATTTTTGATTACTTCCGCCATATACGAGTATAATATATTTTTTCCTGTTTTGTACATAAATGTTTTGCGAAAGGTCTTTTTTTATGTAATATATTTTATAATTTACTTGACTATTTTAATTTGATTTTTTATAATTTTTTTTATTTGATTTAGATTTTTGAAAGACTGCGACCGTTAATAAATAAATAAATATTACATACATAACATCACGCAATTCATCTATCGAGGTAGGCAGAGAGGACAGAATGCCAAACATTAATCCCTCGTCACTGGACTCCGTATTCTGTCATACATTGTCACCCCATATATTCTTCTAGGCGCACGCATATCTACAGCATTTATTTGCAGCAGCTCTCTTCAGTCATTTTCCGCGTTCACGTTTACACTCACATACATCAAATTTGATACTAAAATACTCTGGTGGACTGTAATTTTTTCCAGGTCTGGTTTTAGTATATATCGTGGGCTCAATACTATAACTAGGTAACTAAAAATTCTCTATTCTGAGAAAATGGCGTTCTTAGTTTCGATGTCCTTTTGTCTGGTAACTCCTCTTTAATTATGAGGTAACGCGTTAATATTTTTGATGAAACTAATAAAGGAGGTTTCAACAGATCGTAAGATGTAAGTTAGCATATATGAACTTCAGATATCTACTTTAAGCATTCTTTTGTTTCCACGTTTACGACTTACCTAATTATGAAAATGCTAAATAACTCAGTTGAGAAATAATATTTTAAGATACCTATTTTTAGTATTGGAAAGCCCCTTCGATGAGCAATCCATTGATGTAAATAACTCAAAACCGCCAAATTTCGAGTTACCTAGTTTTAGTATTGAGCCCACGATATATTTTAGTGTCCCACTGACTTTATTTCCTATCGCTACACAACGTTCGATATCCCTCATAACTCTCCTATCGTCTGAAAAAAATAGTGCCTTAATAGCTGAATTCTCCAACTTGCAGTACTCTTTTAATTTCTTCAATATTTCATTACTCACTCTTAGTTCGCATTTATTTTTCCTCTCACACTTTTCTATCACCACAACTTTAGGTTTAGCAACATTCATTCTCAAACATATGTTTTTTTATGTATCTCATGCAGTTTACTTATCAGACTCTGTAATTTATCTTCATTCTTTACTAACACTACAATGGCATCAGCATCGAGAGCAATCCGCACACATTCACATTCGACATTTATATGCTAGCTATTGACCTCTGTAGTTTCTTTATACATGAATCTATGTAAATATTAAACAATCAGGGTGACATAACAACCCTTGCTTTATCCCTTTTGAAATATTAAACTACTCAGTCGAGGAACCGTTCACTTTAATACATGCAATTCTTTCGACATATAACATAATGACGCCATAGCACGTATTAATTTACATTCAAACCATATTAATTCAACATTTTCCGTAGTTTGCCTCTTATCATTTGGTCACATACTTTTTCCAAGTCTATAAACGCACGATTCAATTTCCTATTTTTGTCATATGTTTTTTAACAACCATACGTAAAGAGAAAATCAAAATAAATATTACGTAGATTGAAATTGCGAACAACGTTTCCTTCATGTATTATTTTTTATGAATTAAAAAATAATAATAAACAATGTGATATCGATAATACGAGACAGACAAGTAAAAACAAATATTTATCATCGAAAATGGCTTTATTGTTTTTCAAAATACTCGCCATGAAGATCAATACAATTTTGCATGCGTTTGAACCAATTTTCGAAGCACTTTTTCCACAACGAATGAGGTAACTTCAAAACATGCGTTTTGAATGCATCAACCGCTTCTTCAGGCGTCGAAAAACGTTAACCTCGCAATTTATTTTTGATGTTCGGGAGTAAAAAAGTCATTGGGTGCCAAATCAGGGCTGTACGGCGGATGACTCATTAATTCGATGTTTTGAGTGCTCAAAAAGTCACTTGTTTGAGCCGATGTGTGATAGCTCGCATTGTTGTGGTGGAGAATAATCCGTCTTCGGCGGTTGGTTTTCCTCATTTCTCCGAACACTTCTGGTAAACAAATGGTGGTGTACCATTCAGAAATCACCATACGACGTTCCACTAAAGGCACTGTTGCGACATAACCATTTATACCGAAGAAACAAGCCACCATTTGCTTCGAAGTGCTTCGTGCGCGAACAACTTTTGTTGGATTTGGCTCGTCTTGAAAGACCCATACAGTCGAGTGCTGTTTAGTTTCTGGCTCACATGCATAGATCCATGATTAGTCGCCTGTCACGATCTTATAGATGTATTTTTAAGCACCGCGATCGATTTTTTTAAACATTTCTTTGAACCAATCGACACGAGCCTTTTTTTGAGCGATTGTCAAATTATGCGGTATCCAACGCGAACAAACCTTTTCGACGGCCAAATGTTCATGCAATATTGCGAATGTGGAACTAATGCCCAAACATGCCTCAATCTCACGATAAGTCACATGACGATCTTGCAATATCAGTTCACGCACAGCATCGATGTTTTCTGGTACAACAACCGATATGGACGACCTTCACGAAATTCGTCCTGGAGCGAACTACGACCACGATTGAATTTGGTAAACCAACGAAACACAGTGGCCCGGGATGGTGCTTCATTACCAAAGTCGAAGCGAGTTGATCGCAACACTTGTTGAGTTAGTCCACGTCGAAAATCATCGCACGAAAATGTTCACGATTTAATTCAATTTTTGGCCGAGATGAATTTTTCAAGTCACTGTAAACAACACAAATAGCACTCGTATAACAAAACTTTCTGAGCACGTATACCATTAAAAACATCAAACTTTACGATGCTGATGCCAGATTTGACATATCTACACTGGTGTTGCCATATCTCAAAACTTAAGTAGCAGCCCTCGTATGTCAAGTACTTGACATATTATGGATATCACATTGTTTATCATTTTTTTCTACTGCGATATATATCATAGGTACAATTAGTATAGGTGCTGCCAACGGAGCTTTTAACACTATGAATGCTATATGGGACTCCTCAGTATTTATAGTAGTCTGAAGACCAAGTGTCTGCTGTTTGGCGCCTGCATCTTGTCTATTTTATCACATAGACATCATATAAGGTGATAATGATGATACTTGGTATCTTTTGTATCCTCATTAATACTGCAACCTTTTTCATTTGGTTCAACCATTATCTTTTCATTTTTTTTCTTTTACAAGTTTTCCTCCCCCGCATTTATTATAATAAGTATAAATAAAGACCCATAAAAATGCTACAAGAATATTTGTTTTATTTAAAACAAAAAGGGTTTAGAGAAAAAATAATATAAATGATTTGGGGACAGACTAGGAAAGATAGAAAAACATACTTATATACCTTAATGATGTTTCCCTGTTGAGATAGACAGAGAGAACAGAGCGTCAGACATCATTATCAAGGCATACATCTTTCGCCTCATCAACAAAACGATGTATGACGAAGTGTAAGACTGAATTCTCCCTTGACTGTGATCATACCGAGAGCTGCTCCTGATCCGTCTTTGAGTCGACAGTGAATTTATCTAACATATACTCGTATTTATGCGGTACGACAAGGCTTTACATTCAAACTATCCTAACATTATGTCAAGTAAATTGTTAGATTACTAGCATCCACCTTTTTTAAGATCGATTGATTGTTGTAACGTTCGGGCAAGTAAGCTTGCGGTATAACCGCGGTCAAGTGATAATTCGGCTTTATTCTTTAACCCTCCGTCGGGCGCAATACAAATCCTAACACGTTCGGGCGCAACTCATATGTGAGATTAATAATTAAATTTCTGCTTAGGCTTAAGGGAAAGCTTATCAAACTGAACTTTTCACTCTTACATGATTATATAACATTTGTACATTTCTTTGCACTTTTCAATAACTAAATTTAAAATTTTCTCATAATGTTTTTCTTAAAATAGAAGATAATTAGTTTACAAAATTCTCAGTATTTTGTTGGCAGCTTATCAACACAATTAATGCAATTCAGTAACATCATATTTTTTTGCAGTCATTTAATACCCACAATAGGTTTGTAAAAAGATTTAGCACAATAAAAAATATGTGGAATTAACTGTCACATCTTCATAAGGTGGTGTTCATGGTAACGAAAATAAAAGCAATAACTTAACATTAGAGAACACTACGCTAGCACTTTTTCAAACATTATTTAGAATGTAAAATTCAAATTCAATTGTGATCATAAAACGTCTTCACAAAAACAAAAGGGAGTAATCAAAATATGATCAGAAAGTTATTCCTGATCAGGTTCACGCTGAACATTTTCGAAAACATTCTTATAACAATTTTCACATACCATGCGTGCATGTTTGTATTCATATAGTAAATAACCATCAATGTCATTGAATTAGGGGCTAGAATATAGATATATGAACTATTGTAGGTATATAAAAAGAAATATTGAAAAAAAAATTTAATTTAGGAAATAAAAATACTAACGTAATCGGGCGAAACTCATCCAGCAGATTAAAACGTTCGTCACGGAGACCAACGGTGCACTGGAGAAATAACAAAGATATCCTTGTGTGAGGGGTAGGGAGTCAGGAAGCTACTATAAGCCTCACCTCTTTGTCGGTAAACCTCGCCCATTGGCACAAAAAAACTAGGTACCTCATCGCACAGATTAGATGCGCCCGCCCAATGGTTAAATAAAGTAAAAATTAAAATGAATAATACAAACCTAGATACTTATCCTTGATTTCAACTTCTAATGGTGAGTTCTGCAAACACGATCCTTGGTCTATCTGATATACTAATGCGGGACATAGGTTTAGGAATGTAGTTGGACTAATACTAATTACTTCAGGTGGACTCTGGAGGCCATAAACGTCCAAAATATGTTGTGGTGTCATGCATTCCTTTAAACTTGTTGATGACTCTGAAAATATCAAGCTAATATTATTTTATATTCAATAAGACAGTAAAAATCTCTCTGTAAGGCATGGATGGATATGGATCGTACGAAAGATTAAATAAATTATAAATTAAATTAATGTTCATTTACGTAAACTTCCAATGGACAAACTTGGTAAGGGATGCAACCAATAGCTCACTTCAAGACTGAAGTGTAAAATGTAAGTGTATCATTCGTCCTACACACTCGTACAGTGTGATCAACTCACTAATAAGATCAAGTCCAATGATCACACTGTTCTGTAAAGAACATAGCAAATCAGAAGAATTTATTTCCAAGGTTTGTATTTAAACGACAAATAATTAAGAGCTTCTATATTAAAAATGATTCATTCAATGTGAAGTGCTTCATCAGCAATTTTTATTTCCTGAATGTATATTTTTTAATCAATGTAAAAGAAAAGGGAACAACATCTATGCAATTTCAAAGGTAAAAGAAAACTAAATTTTACCAAAACAGGGAAATAGACATAATACTGAACACAGGATTATCAACAGTTGGTTTAGGTCGAGTTCTCTAACGGGCACACTATGTAACTCAAGGCTTAAGTAGAGGTCTGACGGCTATACTATTGTGTTGTATTACATTTTCGTTGTATATAGTACAACCTGGCAGAATTATTTTCATTTGACAATATCTTACAACAAACCAAAAAGATTTTCAAAAGGCCTTGAGTGAATATTTAAAAATATCAGGGTTTCAATGGTTGAATTGTACCTATAATCTTCAGGTTAGATGACAGGAGTCTTATTATTTAAAGGCAAGGGGGTCACGTGACCCAAGTTTTACGTGGTAGAGCTTTCTGACGACCATACTAGGTGACTCAAAGCTTAGGTAGAGGTCTCAGACGGGTATACTTTGTGATGCAAAGCGTAGGTCGAGGTCTATGTCGACCATACTGTATTACATTTTTGTTGTACGCAATGCGACCTGGTGAGCTTATTACCATTTGGCAATCTCTTCCAACTTACTAGAAAAATGTTTTAGGGGCTCTCAGAGAAGAGCAAACTGGAATACTTAAAAAAAATTACGATTTGCAACGGAAATTGAACCCATCATCGCCCCCTTGGGAGACAGGAGTCTTACCAACTGAGTCACGGAGGTCGTGTGATTCAAGGCTTAGATATAACTCTCTGACGGGCGTACTATACGATTGAAGGCTTAGGTAGAGCTGTCTGACAAGCATATTATGTGACTCAAGGCTTAGTTAGAGGTTTCTGACAGGCATACCACGTGACTCAAGGCTTAAGTCGAGGTTTCTGACGAGCATACTATGTGATTCCGGGTTACTATTACTAACCTACAGATGACATATCAGGGAACTCGAAAAATGTCAGCAGAGGCACCTCAGGCAAATAATAAAGATTCAATGGTATCATAGAACATCAAATGATCAAGTTTTGAGAAGAACAAACTACTGTAGCATCGAGATTTTGGTATCGTGTGCATACCTGCGTTGGTCTGAACACGTGGCTTGTATATTTGAGCACCGATTCCCAATAAATATCTGCTTTGGCGAGCTCATGAAAAGCACAATAAGGCACGGTGGTCAGCGTAAAGATACAAGGACGTACTGCATGAAACGCTTAAAACATTAATGCTCCGCGCAACTGGAAGCAAATAGCAGCAGACAGAGCCAAATGGCGTGGAACTTTTACTAGTTATCAGGGACCCAATGGAGGAAGAAGACGCAGATAAGCTGCAAGTACTGAAGCTCATTCCCTTTTATGCAACAGGAGGTGCTTATTACAAATTGGGATACATAGTCATCTCCAGAGACACCAACATCAGGTACCCTGATCACCCATTTTGTATTTCACCTTCTATTATACTCGTCATGGGATATGGCCATTCATTCATTAAAATATGCAAATTTAAGGTGTTATATTGCACGGAAGTGTGATAAATATAAGCAATATGAAACAGAATTAAAAGGCGGTGTAACCAAGACTGATCTTATAAAAAATAATTGCTTATACTCGTACTCGTAACATATATGTAGAAACTGTAAGGTGATGCCAGTTGAAGTATGACCATGTTTTAATATTGTAGAATTATCAAAATAGTCAAACCTTCTTTGAAGACTGTTTCTGATGAAATTAGTGGATTGAATTTGAAGAACTCGATAATCTATGACCGTAAGATGTGAAGTTATTTCCCTAGAAGAATCAACACCAAGTTAATGGGATAAAACTACGAGTACTAAGGAAAACATTTCGAAACAAAGACTTTGTATAAAGCTAGACTAACGTTAATGTCAAATAGAACGAGAGATAATAGACTACAATATTTGTTTATCTAACAACATTTTTGTTGACATCTTGTATCAAAATAATGTTCTACTAATATTAAGATACTGTCAAAAATTATCAATAGATGTCGGATAGATATTTAGAAAACGTAATGCCTATATTTTGCTAAAAATACAGTGTGTCAAAAATTTACTTTACACTTTAATTTCGAATAATTCTTATAATAAATACTAAACAACAAATAGTTTATATAAATAATTAATTAGAATTTTATAATTATTTGTAGCATATCATTTTAGTCAAATATATTGTCATTTAAAATAACCTCACAGAGTTTAGACAGTTTAGAGCAATTAAATTATGAAATCTTGGCGGCCAGTTGATGTCACCGTTTCTGGAGATTAATCGGTATGGAAACATTTCTTCAAATATCTATTGTCGCTCGTGTTGTGTGATATATAGTGCCATATTGCTGAAACCAGTTATTTCTTAGTCAGTTCATCCAATTGATAAGACAGAAAGTTCTCGATCACGGCACGGTAACGGTGTCCATTCACAGTTACATTGTTACCCGCAGCGTCTTCGAAGAAATAACACCCAATCAAACCTCCAGACCAAAATCCACACAATATCACTAAGCGAGGTTGTAATGGTTGCTGGAATTACTTGTGGATTTTTAGCGCCTCAATATCGACTATTTCGTTTGCGAACACAACTGCAGAGGTTGAAATGGGCTTCGTCGCTTATTTTTATTTTCTCATAAAAAATGCAGACTGATTTTCCTAGTACGTTTGAATACTAATGAGATATCGAATCGTAAACCACTCTGTAAGAATTTGTCATATTTTTACTGCTTGATTATCAAATATGAATTGTGAAAATTGAACCAAACTAAAAAAGTAGCCAATATAAGTTGTAAAGCTTATTTTGACCACCCAGTAGTTCACAAGTTACAAAAAATAACCATGAGATCACAGGTTATATTTTTTTGACAGAATCTTATTATTGGTGTAATTTTTGAGAGAAATAAAAAAAAGTTTAACTGTTAGTGTTTAAATGTTAGTGTTTTACTTGATGTTATTATAGTCTTATTTTGTGAGGTTGAATATATCATTTATATCTAGATTAGATATATTGATGTAGACCAGATTATATGAAGAAGATGTTTAAATCGATGTGTTTAAATCAATTTGATAGCTAACATAATTGAGTATGGTAATTAAAAAACATTTCTTATCAGGATATTGGAGAAAAACACTCAAAACATATGAAAAAACCCTAAATGACGAGTATGTATGTTATATTGAACCAATTAAATAAACAATAAAGAGCACCGCCAAAAATGAGAGTGCGTACGAGTATACCAAACAAAATAATTTACGAAGGTTGTTAGAGGTGCATAAAGTTTTTTGACTCATTACGTTGAAGTGTTTATTAGTAAGAAACATATATTTTTTACATGTGATATTTGAGATTTTTGTTCCATTCAACCCTGTATGCGGACATTGCGACGTTTGTAAGATTTTAGTCGATTTATTCAATTAATGATTTTCTGTATATATCATATGGCGTCGTTTTTAAGACTTTTTTTAACCAATATTGAATGATCATTGAATGAGTTTCTGTGTGCGGCGGACATTGCATCGTTTGTCAATATTTTCAATCGATTTATCCATTAAATGACTCTGTATGCGGACATTTCGTCGTTTTTTAACCGATTTTTTAAGCCGATTAAACCATCAAATGAGTTTCTATATGCGCACATTGCGTCGTTTGTAAGATTTGTCAGTCGATTTATTCCTCGGAATTTCTGTATGCGGATATTGCGTCGTTTATTAGACTTTTTAGTCGATACAACCATCGAATGAATTTCTATATGCGGACATTGCGTTGTTTATAAGATTTTTTAGTCGATTTATCCCTTGAAATAATTTTTGTATGCAGATATTATGTCGTTTATAAGATTTTTAAGCTGGTCTAACAATTGAGTGAGTTTAGAAGATTTTCGTGATAGAAGAATAAGTAAGGCATGTACACATACTCGTATATAGATTTATTGCATGTACACATACATATATAGAAGTATTTGAGTAATTGAAAGTGTAGTATTTTGAATAAACTGTGACATGGTTTAACTCCCCTACTTGTATGTTAGTTACTCGTATTGATAAACAGGAAGCGAACAGTTACCTCCGCTTAACGCGGCAGCTCAATTGACTTTGTTCGCCCCTGCACTTGTGTAGGATTCTTGAAATGAATAAGTAGTTTATTTCCAAGTACATAGTGTTATTTACTTTCTTTGTATATTATTTTATGTATTAAGTTAATGGCAATATCGAGAAACTGATATTTGTTTGGTGGCTGCATTGCAGTTTAATCCATGTATTATTTTGAAGATAACAGATGCACTCATTTGATTATATTTTGTTGACAAGTCAGACTTTAATATTCATCAAATCATTAAATTAAGTCATGTTAAGGTCACATTAACTGTCTAAAATAACTGATCCATTTAAATAATCTTTATTTTAAAATCCATTACAAATACAGTCAAACCTCGGGTCACGAACGCCTCTAGTCACGAAAAGATCGGCTTACGAACACAATTTCCGAACAAATTTTGACTCGACCTGCGTACAATGCCTCGGCTCACGAATTAGTTGTAACGGCGCATTACGCATTAGTTGTTCTCAGGTGCGCGCGTTGTGAACATTGTTTGTCGTTGCGTTCGTTGTTCTTGATACATTTTGTTTGCTTTTTATATATATAATATACAGTATATATAAAATATATTTTGCATTAAATTAACCCTCATTATGGCTTCCAAGAAAATGAATTTCGGTTTGCGAACATTTCGGCTCGCGAACGGAATCAAAGAACGAATAAAGTTCGTAACCCGAGGTACCACTGTACTGTAACAGCATAATACATAATATTTTCAGTTCATGTTGTTGATAAAAACTAATTTAAGACATAATTCTGAAAAAAAAACCTACTGCACGGTAGTATGTTATGTTACGGTAAAATTAATTTATAAAATTTCATTCCACATAAACCTGTAGCAAATTTTGCATATAAACGCCCATTTATCATCATTATCACGCCATGTTCTTATTGGGGTAGCTAGAGGGAACTGATCTCCACTTCGTTCTATCTTGACACACATTTATCATCATTATCATGCCATGTTCTTATTGGGGTAGCTAGAGGGAACTGATCTCCACTTCGTTCTATCTTGACACACATTTATCATCATTATCATGCCATGTTCTTATTGGGGTAGCTAGAGGGAACTGATCTCCACTTCGTTCTATCTTGACACACATTTATCATCATTATCATGCCATGTTCTTATTGGGGTAGCTAGAGGGAACTGATCTCCACTTCGTTCTATCTTGACACACATTTATCATCATTATCATGCCATGTTCTTATTGGGGTAGCTAGAGGGAACTGATCTCCACTTCGTTCTATCTTGACACACATTTATCATCATTATCATGCCATGTTCTTATTGGGGTAGCTAGAGGGAACTGATCTCCACTTCGTTCTATCTTGACACACATTTATCATCATTATCATGCCATGTTCTTATTGGGGTAGCTAGAGGGAACTGATCTCCACTTCGTTCTATCTTGACACACATTTATCATCATTATCATGCCATGTTCTTATTGGGGTAGCTAGAGGGAACTGATCTCCACTTCGTTCTATCTTGACACACATTTATCATCATTATCATGCCATGTTCTTATTGGGGTAGCTAGAGGGAACTGATCTCCACTTCGTTCTATCCTGACACACATCTTTCGCTTCTGCCGCATCTACACAAGTCATCATGCTAACTGTACTGTTATGCAGGCTTTAATTATTCTTTCTTTCAGGATTTGATTCATTTGGTAGTGTCACGTTTTTTGAGGTCTTCCCAAACTCTTCTTACAAGATTGTTTTTGTAAAACTTTCATCATTCATTATTTCTACGTGGGTGAACCATCTAAATTCTCCTTTCTTCATCTTAAGCCCTGCATCTCCTTACGATTCGCATTCTGTCCTAATATTCGCATTGCTTACTCCTGCGTTCATTGTTTTTACACATAATCTAATATTCTAAACGGTATATTTTGTTTTCAATTATACTTAGAACTCCATGTTCTATTTAGAAACACGCCTGTCTTCTAACCTGGGGACTGTGGTGGTTCGGTTCCCATTGGTACCCAAATATTTTATAATGGGTTCCAGTCTGACTTTCACTTAAGACTTGTTTCAACATCTTTCTGGTTGGTTGAAAAATATTGCCATATGGTAATAAACTCGCCAGGTTGTACTGTGTACTGTTGTACTATGTACGGCGAAAGTGTTATATAATAATAGTTATATAACACTCTCATGATTATCCTCAGTGAGATACAGGCAAAAACCTAGCTTACTGGGGATACGACAAATGAAAGGCAACAAACCCAGATGCATTAAAATTGTATGTCCAAATTAAATAACCTGTTGTTTTTTCGCAAATTATGTATATTTCTTGTCATGTGTAATAAAAAATGAAAAATATAACACTTATTTATAATAAGTTTCTTTTTCTTTTAATCCGTTTTGCTATTTACAAAGCAGGATGACCATTAGATTTGATTTTGCGAGCGAATTGACAGTAATGCGGAAAGAATGATACCGCTCCAATTGTTACGTTCAGTAGTATTTCTACTACAATTTTGAAGTTCAATATTTGTTGCATTCTTCACCAGGTCTGTTCATCGTATTGGTAATTCCCCTGTATTACCAGTATCTCTATTGTATCTATAAGATGGCCGAAGTACCACAGCATTCACAATTATAAAATATAATTGAAGGTAAACGCTGTTCGATTTATAGTTCTCCCAAAAGTCCAAGGTACACGCTACACACGTCGCCAGCATCACATCTCTAAAGGTGTATCTATCTTGTTACGTTTCTTTTTTCTCAATGCCCATGTTTCAGTACCATATGATACAGAAACATTGGGATAATCAATATTCTTACTTGATTCATTTAAACTTACCAATTTTGGTATGTCTTTTGTGTCGATGACCGGGATCGTGTATTGGTTGGAATGTTCCATTTTTTCTATGTAGGTCCAATCCATGAGGGGAATTAAATACTCCACCGCCAAGACCTAAATTATCTAGGAGATGCTCAAATCCCTGAAATAAAATAAGTATTTTACAAGTTTACATGATAAAATCATTAATTAATTCATACTGGATTAGGATTAAAGCGAAACGTAATCGTTTTCGTTAATAACCGACAAAAGATGAAAAAAATATTGTATATAAAAACTAAAAAGTATTTCAAACATCTTATCATTTAAACCATTCATGTATCACCAAATGTCTTAAAATCATTCATAAATATTATTATGACCTCCTTAGCCTAGTTGATAAGACGTTTGCCTTCCACCCAGGGTTTCGGATTCGATTCCCGATAGAACCCAAAAAAAGTCTTAAAAAGTCCCAGTCTGGTAAATCCGTTCTTCAGGGAACAAATACCTATGCGAGTGTTATTTATTCACGTGTGGTAGTGTTATCAACATGTACAACGATGAACATCGAGTTTCGTGCTTTCTTCAGTGGTTCTAGCCCGAAGTCTCGATTACAATATTGTCTCCTAGTTACGTTCGAATCACCAATTTGGATATGTTGAATGACTCCGTACGAAAGAAATAAAAATGAAACCATGCCGTATCCCGTATGGGGAAGGCCGAGAGACCGGTCTTTTTGTGTGTAAATTATCCTTAGACAAATTAAAGTGGTTTAATTTACACTTAATTTAAGTTTGTATAATTTAAGTTTGTATAAGAAATAAACTTAAAAAAATTAAGTATTGTATATATTTTATTTCCTAATTGTTTTTTTAGAGACATAATTTACTTTATGATTTTAATATTTTTAATTGTATTAAAAAGTAAAGTATTGTAATACAAAAAATATATAACACTCCAGAAGCGTTCCCAGAATTTATAAAATGTAGCTTCCAAATAACAGTACTATGATAAATAAAGATGAAACCAGCCCTAAACCTTGGACGTTTGAATGGTAAGCAAGTAGACGACGTCTTTAGCCTAGTTGGTAGAAAGCTTGATTCACGATAGAATTTTTAAAAAGGTCCCAGTCTGGATTTTCACATAAGGCTTTTTGACATATTCCTGATTGGTTGGGAGAAATTGTACTGTATACAACAATATGATGTACTGTTTTGTACAATGAAAACGTAATATTAGGTCCTTACATATGAAATTGGCGTTTTGTTTGGGAGGAACATAAAGTTGATTTTTTTTTAATATAATATATTTATTTAATCAAAGTATGTACCATTGCTATCTATGCACTTTTGCCATCTCATAGGTAGTTCATCGATCCCTTTACTAAAAAAACCATTCGGACGGGAATCAATAAAATCTTTGAAGTCGGTTTGGACTGCCCCATCGGAGTTGAATTTTTTCCCTTGCAAGAAGTTATCCAAATTTCGAAAAAAATAGTAATCTGTTGGGGCAAGGTCCGGAGAGTACGGTGGATGTCTTAGACATTCCAATTGAAGCTCTTCTAATTTGGTAGCCGTCTGTTGTGCAGTGTGTGGTCTAGCGTTATCATGAAGCAGCAGTGGCCTAGAGCGATTAACCAGCCTCGGTTGTTTAGCAGCTAGCTTTTCCATCATGGTTTGCAGTTGCTGACAATAGACATCTGCCGTAATCGTCTGGCCAGATTTAAGAAAGCTGTAGTGAACGACACCAGCACTAGCCCACCAAACGCTCACAAGTAACTTTTTTGGAGTCAATTTTCGCTTGGGGCATGGTTTGGCTGGTTCGGCAGGGTTCAGCCATTGCGATGAGCGCTTCCGATTATCATACAGGATCCACTTTTCATCACAGGTAATGATTCGATTCAAAATCCCTTCATTATTGTGCCGGTTGAGTAATGCAACGCAGCAGTCAACGCGCGTTTGTTGATTTGCTTCACTCAATTCGTGAGGTACCCACCTTTCAAGCTTTTTCACCTTCCCAATTTGCTTCAAGTGGATTAAAACAGTTTTATCACTAACACCGCAGCCTGCAGCTAACTCGGACGTGGTTTGCGATGGATCCGCTTCCACAATAGCCTTCAATTCTTCATTATCAACTTTGGTCTCCGGCCGTCCACGGGGCTTCTTCTGCAGGTCGAAATTTCCAGAACGAAAACGTTGGAACCAAAAACGCACTGTGTTTTCTTTTGCGGCACCGTCGCCATACACATAATTAATCCTTCGAGCCGTTTCTGCAGCACTGGTGCCACGGTGGAACTCGTACTCGTAAATAACGCGATATTTCAAGTTTTCCAATTTGTAAACTGAGTGACGCAAAGAAAAAAAACAATTCAGGAAAAAACAAATGAATTATAATTTTCGAAACACAAATACTTGAGTAAATAGCTGTATAAATTTTAATTTGGAATTCCTAACCAAAGAGAAGATATTTGAGATCAAAGTTGCCAGTACGGCAAAACGCCAATTTCATATGTAAGGACCTAATATTACACAATACAACCATGATAAACTGTGTTTAGAATGATTTTGTTAACTTTTTATATACTCAAAATGTTTCAAGTTCCTATATATAGTACAACCTGGCGTTTTTTTGCCATATGCCAATTTCTTCTGACCAATCTGACATTTATTAAAATAAATTGGGTATTAACGGGAGTTGAGCCCTTAACCCCCGGGTTGGAAGGTAGGTAAGTTTTATCAACTAGGCAACGGAAGTGAGTAGTATTCGATTAATAAGATTACGCTGATTGCTATCAAATCCGTGGTTCCTATCTATATTCAAAATCAAAACTCAACTTATTGGTACTTCATGCCCAAAATTACATTTTTTATCAATGAATGATAAAATCTCCAGTATCTTAAGATGTTTTGAGGTTTTCAATAAAAAAATCTATCAAAGGTTCTTAATCTTATTATTTGTTCAATCTTATGTATAAAGCTTATCATATTTTTCCTAAATTTAGATTCGATAATAAATATTAGGTGTTAACATAAGTTGTGTCCGTTTTTTTTCCAAATTTAAAAATGAGCACCAAAATTAAAACAAAATGGTAAAGGTTATACGCCATTCGAAAGAAAATTTTCTGCTCTACAAGATATGGTGTTTGCTTTTACGTTACATATATTATTTTATTTGATTACAAGCCTTCAAAATGGAATGTCAAGTAGACGAAAGTGAGCATTTTCGACACCTCCTTCTGTTCGCGTTCAATCGAGGGAACAAAGCAGCTCGCGATATTTGCGCAGTGTACGGTGAAGATGCTATGAATTAAAGGACAGCTCGTCGATGGTTTTTGCGTTTCAAAGACAATAATTTCGACCTGAAAGACATGGAGCGTTCCGGTGATGAACGCATCATTACTGGTGATGAAAAATGGTTTGAGAATGGTGATGAAAAAAAAATGGTGATGAAAAATGTTTGAAGGGGATCTTCATTAATAATATGGTTTAAGCGGTCTTTATCGAAGTCCACTGGTCGTCCGGAACGCTCCATGTTTTTCAGGTCGAAATTACCGTCTTTGAAACGCAAAAACCATCGACGAGCTGTCCTTTCATTCATAGCATCTTCACCGTACACTGCGCAAATATCGCGAGCAGCTTTGGCAGCTTTGTTCCCTCGATTGAACGCGAACATAAGGAGGTGTCGAAAATGCTCACTTTCGTCTACTTGACATTCCATTTTGAAGGTTTGTAATCAAATAAAATAATATATGTAACGTAAAAGCAAACACAATCTCTTGTAGAACAGAAATTTTTCTTTCTAATGATGTATAACCTTTACCATTTTTTTTTACTTTTGGTGCTCATTTTTAAATTGAAAAAAAAAACGGACACACCTTATGTTAACACTCAATAGATAAATATAATATTATTTCCGATAAAATTAATTAAACTTTATATAGTTAAATAAAAAAGTAAATTATATTAACATCGTTAATAGTCTTTTACTTCATGTTGATAAAACGCCTGTCTTCCAAATCGGGGGTAGCGGGTCTGATTCCCGCTGGTATCTAATTAAAAAAACGGTTCCAGTTTGGTTTTCGCTTAAGGCTTGCTTAATACCTTGATGGTTGGTAAAAAAATTGTCACATGGTAATAAATCTGACAGACTGTACTGTGTACAACGAAAGTGTAGAATGCAATTATTATATTTCATAGCAAATCATATTTTTTATGCAAAATATGTATTACTTCTTCTCTTTTATCTTCAAAAAATTATACGTTTTGGACACAAAAATTATTCCTAAAAAGTAGTTTATTACTAATTTCCGAATTTTGCTTTGAAATACAATACGGAAATGTTTTTGTATCAATCCTACGTTTTACATAATTATAATTAATTATGTTTTCCTACCTCAGCATACATCCATGTTCTTATTCCGGTGTTGTTGAGTGTTTCTTATAAAGGTTTTATTTAATGTGAATGTTTTATTTAATCATTCATGTTTCCTTTTGTGCAAGTTATTTTATTTCAGCAAACACACTGTCTTGGAAGATTAAACCTGAGTTACCCTTTTAAAGATTTTAAATCAAGTGTCGGTTATTATGATGTGCCATATAACATACATGAGACAAAATAAACAACTCTGACTTTAAGTGAGAAAATAGTGCAACGGTGCATAAAATTTGGGAAACACATAAAATAAACT